>OX183130.1:39405296-40605296 GCA_945261195.1 Cryptosula pallasiana
CAAGGGTTGGAGGGGGAGAGGGGGTGGTGGGGTGGTGGGAAAGAAGGGGGGGGGGGGGGAAGGGTGGCTATCTTATGTAAATCTCTCACAGCACAGCCTATCAAATTTTCTCTCCAAGAGGTAATGTATTGTCAGTAAGGCTTGCAGGGTACAATAGAGAAATTGTTTTAAACTTTACAGCGGGTTGAGCCCATTTCTCAGACTAACTAGTCAAAGTTCAAATGTAACAAGATAATTTTCTAGAAAAGCAATCTTCTACGATGCGTAATTCAGTGAACGAACGTGGATAAAAACACTGAACGCACAAAAAGCCAGCCTTTACAGAAGCTGGCTAGCAAAAAGCTAATAGCATATAAACGATGCAACCAATGACACATACATAAAGCAGTTTAAGCCAATGAAAATAATACAAACAAAACGAGACACGAGAATATATAACGTTAAATGGATATGGTGCCTAGTGGCTACAATGGGAGACTATCATATAATTTTCAGTCTATAGCTAGCCTCTGGTCCATGGTAGATTGCGTCAAAAAGTTGCTAAATAAATTAGCATTTTTCCCATCACTAGCCACATCACACCACACCACAGAGCACCAAGCCAAACCAATCCACACAACACCACGCCATGTCAGACCATACCACACCACATCTTGTCACAACTAGATGTTTGCCATCGGATGGGTGTGGTTGAAACATCTGCGCATTTTGGGACTTGATCATAAGCCAAACCAACATGTCGGTTTACCCTCGATGCTGGAGGCACATCGGCACGCTCTGAAGGATTGAAACAAAATATGTGTACAAGCTGATGAAGGTTAACCATTCACAACATACTTTTGCTAGAATTTTCTTCTCAAAATGTATATACGTATATTATTGTTGTTATCAACTTCAAAGTCTGAAGGAATGCTGATGCTATCAAACTTGCACATCCATCACTTGCTCAAAAATATTTTTATATCTAATGCATTTGTTGCCAAAGACCATTCAGTCTTGTAAATTTATTTTACATGGCTTATGAAACAGTGATCACTGGGTAACATTTAACAACAATAACAATAACAATCAATAATAACAATAATTACAAAGATAAATGATGACGTATAACAATATTCTTATGATACATTAATAAGAAAAAATTAAAATACTCAAAATAAAAATCATAGGTTTTTCTATTGTGAAAAAAATAAGCTTACATTACAGTAGATGGGTTTTTTAAATATTCTTATTACCTGTAAATAGGAAAACAAAAGTTTGTTACCGGAAATGAAACAGGCTTGAAGCCGTGCTTTGTGCTGTATGATTAATTAATTCAATAGCAGCTCATCAATGTACTCTAGTACGTCCACACATTTCATCTGCCTGTATAGCCACTGCCACATCGTAACAATCCATCAAATAGGTACATCATGACCAAGACATCAGTGCAGTGTAGCCAAGCCTTTACACCACATTTAACTTAATTTCATCATACCACACTAGACCTCACCACACCAAATAGCATTCAATGAAAATGCTTACGTATACAATAAATTTTGATGATAGCTGAAAGAAGTGAAGCTACTAAGATTCATTACAATTAATAACCCTAAAAGTAAGTGAAATCTGCTCCCAGAGTAAGAACATAGAACAAGGAACAAGGTATATGACACTTACGGGCTGTTTCATTGTTACAAACTAGACATGACATATCTCATGATTTGGCATAATTTAATAGTTCATTAATGTACTGTCACTCATTGCCAAGCTAGTAATTTGCTATCCAGTTTAACCAGTCAATTGTAGGGCCAATGAGGTATTTCATAGCCTCGCATTGTTTAGTATCATGGCTTAACTACTTGGAACTTGATGCATGTGATACTTTTGTGGTCTCTTATGATAACAACAGTACATCATTTATATACATGTAAAGCAGCCATAATTTGATAGTTCATTAGTTTACAGCAACAGGAATAGCAAGAAAATCCGAGTCATAAAATACACAAAAAAGTTTGAATAGTTGTCAAGTGAGCCAATGCAAAGATTTTAATCATTTTCTCTTGTTTATTCTCATGTGACAACTGTTCAGAACTTGTTGTATTTGATACATTACAAAACTCATTGATGTGTCTGCTTGAGCTGCCCAAAACCTTCTGTGAGTATGAGGTGAGACTCTGGAACAAGGAATTTAAAATCTGACTTTGGATTTGTTTGCCTTCAACAAAGAAACAATAAATTTTGTTTGCTTAAGGTGATATCTTACAGAATCTATTGTCTTATCTGTAAAATTGGTTGTGTTATGCTAGCATGAAACATGTTGTTCAGCAACAAAATTAGGTTTTCTTACCTAAAAAAATCATCAGCTTTTCTTCATTGTGTTCAAATATATAAATTTAAAAAAGTATTTTTATATCTTATTGGTACACAGCGGAAAAGCAAACTGTCATGGCTGTGTGCTTGCCTATTCAATAGTTAGAATGGTAATTCATTATTCAAGGAAACAAAACAGTATTTATTGTTGTATGCTATTTGAAAGCCAAACTCTGTGACACTAACTTATGATTGGATTCTTCAAACTAGTTCACTTACAAAATATATATTGTAAAGGTTTTCGCCGTGTAGATACGATAATCTACCCTCACCGAACACTACTAGAGAGAGTTGACCGTGTGGCTCACTGTAACAGTTTACTGCACTGTTCTGTCGCTCACACCTGATGTGTGCCGTGTAGCTATAACCGTAGTACAGGGTTGGGAGTGCTACCGGTGAGGTAGTATCTTGGCTCCGGACTCTCTACCTGGATGATATATAGCCTACACACTACAATCCATCAACACGGAGGAACAACTAACAAGTCGGCTACCGGCCAGACTTAATACGCAGAGGTAAAGCTTTATTTACACTTTATTGTGTGAATATCACAAAAGCTTGCAGGAGCTAACTCTCTGTCAAGCGCCCTAGCTGATCTGCTCGCTTGGGCGAAAAGTTCCTCTATTTATAGGAACGTGCACAGTTGAAAAAGCAGTTGAAACTTGATACATATGATTGGCTACTGCCAAGTTGGCACAAAAGAATAATCACGACACAATTCAAGCACAGGCTGGCACAAAAAAAACTAGTTAACAGTTACAATTCAAAATACATAATGATATCATGGAAACTTACCAGTTCTCAAGGGTACAGGTGACCTTGGCTCATCTGTAAGGTACAGGCTTGACTCAACGACTTCCGCTGCTACTCAGTGCTATCAACCAAGCAAGCCCATGCTTGACTTAGCTAGCGCTTCCCAGAATGCACTGCTTGCGCACAACACACTAGTGCTCAGCTCAGCTGAATCTGTTTACTATATCGACTGGAATGTAACGGCCACACTACAAAATCTACCACAATATAACAAGATACTTCGTAACTGTTACATGAATACTCAGTTCAAAATATTTTGCGACATCGTAACAAAATCTTATTTGTAGATGGCTTTCTAGTTTTCTTACTTTGCACGTTTTGCAGTTGGTTATAGTTTGATGCGGCATGCTGGTACTTGTTTGCTAGCCAAATGGTTAACAGTTAAAATGAAATTCATCATTGGAGATAGACTATGAAAAGTGTCAGAACACGATGCGGAAAACAATCAAATATTTCGCAAACTCATTTGTATGGAAGTATCTGCATTCAATTTAGGTAATTGGAGATGTAAGTAGTGTATTCCATTTAGTTAATTTTACTACTACTGGCAAAAACCTACATCCAAACCATTTGGCATGAAGCTTTACTCTACATGAAGATGTGATCTCATAACTCAGACGCATACAAACTTCAGTTTAAGTTAAATGGCTTTGTTTGTTTGAAAATATGATCCATTTGATTTCCTAGTTAACGTGTCATAGCACAGCAAATATACCAAAAGTGATCAAGACCTCCCAATTCCTCGCTTGGATCGTCTATGTTTTCAGTTTTGTTTTTTCTCCCCAGCAAACTGCAAAGTGTATTGTTTTTGCTAAACTAAAATCTTTATAGCAAACGCCTTGAGCCACTTCATTTGCTTCACCCTGGCTCGTTTGCATTTCAGTTTTTGCTATGACTTCTTCTATAAGTATCTGGTGATCCATTGTGTCACTAGTGATAGGAAATATGATCACTTCTGCTCACTTTTGTCACTTTTGCATTTTTTCAGTATTCCGCCTGTGGCAACCAAACATTAACAAAGTTTTTATTTTTATTTACTCGTATATCAATGATTTATTATTTTAAGTTGGCACAAGACTCGATTTTTAATTAAAATTGTTGAATGCTTATCAATGGGAGAACCATATACTGCTGATATCTCAGACTGCTAACAAAAAAGGAAAAAACTTTAGAAGTGATCTTTTGAACTTGATTACCAACTGGTGAATGAGGCGTATTCTTGACACCTACATTTGACAGTATTTTATGCATAATTGAATTTTGCGACTGTAAAGGCCTGTTAGAAATGAGATAGAATGATAAATGTTTTGAATAAACAAGAGTCCCTAAACTACGTAAGTAAATCTTTTTGATATTCTCCCTTGTTCCATCATATGTAGTTTGCTATTATTTATATATGTCAGTTACCACAAATGCATTACATTGAAATGTCACACGTTTATTCTACTTTTCAAATCATGACTTCAGTAAATTCACTGAAAAGCTCTATTATTAAACATTGCATTAAAATACATGAATTATCAGCTAATTGATAAACTGTAAAACTTCCAAAAAATGAAAGTCACTGCCAACAACACGAGGAAACAAGTTGGTCAGTAAAACATTGATTAATGAGGCTTTGTCCATAGATTTCTGGATTGCCAGACATTAAGACGCCAACCAGCAAATGTCATTTTACCCTTACAATGTTGTAGCTAATTAAGCTTAACTTTGTTATTCATGTATATATATGGTATTGTAAATGAGCCCACTGAAAGAAGTACTAAATTAAATCATATTGGAGTGGATTTTGGCACGGATACCTTGAAATACCACCAATCTTGGGTATTCTACTTCTCTCCAGAAGGGACACTGCTGACAGTGACAACTGTGATCATTTAATGCTGGATCAGTTGGCAAACACAGAGCCCACGGCTCAATCAAACTACATCGCATGTTAGCTTGTAAGTGACTTTTATTCGTAATACAAAGGTCTGGGGTGGCAATCCTCTAGAGTGATGACAAGTCCAAAAACCAATGCAATAGTTATCATAAGCCTTTATACAGAGAGGCTGGCAGGGAGCAATTGACCTAATAGATGGTCTTAACCACTTACACATGTGGGAAGCAAAAAGTAATCAGTACAAAAATACATATAAATAGACAACCAACCATACAGTAAAATAAGGCTAAATGGATAAGGCTCCATATAGCTAAGAGGCGGAGTCCTGACTCCATCGACCAATAACCTGCTCCTAGCAGTTCTAGGGCTATACATAGTCTGTGGTTGATGGTAACTCTCTGTTAGGGATGTGTACTTCTCGTATCAAGGGTGTTTGATCTTCTTAGGCTATTTTTGAGTTCTCTGCTAGGGGGTCATCTTGTGCTGGTCCACTAGGGTGCCTACAGGCACAGCAGAGGTCACTATCGAACCTTTATGCTGTGCTACTGGCCTTGCAGGCTTCATACCAGCCCTGCACTGTCTCTTAGCGCTAGGGTAGCATAACAGCCCCTCTTGTGTGCATGTCTCTGGTGCTTTTAAAGGTAAATAAGAGTTTCTACACACACTCCAAGCCAAAAATCTACCACATTACGCCTCTCTAATAATAGGAAAATGTTCACTCGTTTTTGCGTTTGTGTTTTTATCTGTGTGTCTGTGAAACCAGTCTATTCACAATTTTGGCATTATTCCAGCTAAAAAACTCTCTGTACATTTTTATTAAAAAAATTTAGACCTGCATATTCGTGTTGTTTCCAGAGTCATTAATGTTTGTAGAGTCAACTCCTAGACTTAATAAAGACTATTAATACTTTATAGGTCAAGGCCATTTACATACATATAGTCCAGGGTAAACACTCTATGTAAAAAAAGCTATCACTAGTGTAATGTTTTCAAGACTGTTTGTTCTTAGAGATTAAGGTGTTTACGTATATATGTCTGTAGATGCATGGTCATGATAGGCTAATGGAAGAAAGCATAAAAAGATTTGTCGATTGGCATTTCCCGATATTGTGAAATATTTGACTCACTGCCAGTCTCGCAATGCATTAAAAATGTTTCTTTCTGGCTGTTTAACTCTTAGTAAAGTAGATCGCAGTTAAAATATGAAAAGCACCATTTGACTCAAAGAATGTTTAGTATTTTCGCTGGAGTACAGTCAGAATACATTACAAAACTATTTTACATAATGAGAATTGCGTAGGTTGGTAAATTGATTACTAAAATGAGATAAAAAATACTCAAGTACTGTTGGCACTAAAACTCATAACCATGTTTGTATTAGTTGATAAAAATCATAATTTTTGACATTCGATTGAAAGTTTTAAAATTTAAACTTTGAATGTTGTCAGCATGCCAATGAAAGCATCCAGTTTACAGTTCCTTTATTTATACATTTAGCATTTCATACATTGTTTTCTATAGAAAAGTAATCATTTTTTGTTAAAAACCACTGCATAACCACAAAAATTTTTGTTGCTGACACAGATGTAAAAACAACTGACAACTTAGTATACATAAGGCATCACATGTGCCAGCCACAGTATTAAAAACGCTGATTACATCATTCTAACAACTCTAGCAAATAGATTGAGTGCTTTTTTCACCGCTTTGGTTGGATAGTTCTAGAATGCAATTAAACAAACACATTTTTTTGTATCAATAACATGACTTCCTAGTCATCTAGAGTAATTCAATTCATGCATCTGTCATCAATATGCTATACTTTTTGTTGCCTACTTCAGTAAAGGCCGAGCCTTGCTACAAGTTAATGTAAGGGAAGCTGTGTAGTTAGTGTAAACCATGCACTAATTGAGCTTGTGATGAACTGCACCAAATACTAGTAGTTAATAAATGACAAGAGACAACTGTTAGAAATGAGACAGCCAGTAGATTTAGTGTCATATTGTTGTAATGCAGTGACTGTATGGGTAGTATGTTTGGACTAACCTCAGCATTCTGGGAAAATAAAAAAAACCAGGAAGCTGAGAACTTGCAACTTGGGTTTTCTTTTAGGATAACAAGGAAGTTCTTTTTAGTCATTAATGGACATTGATGTTTAATGAGCCTTTGCATGTCTCATTTGATATACATTCAATCGATCAATAATTGATGGAAAATTTTATCAGTTGGCAGTCAAGTGTGGAGCAGTTTCACTTGCAAGAGAAAGTGTTAGCCAATAGAACATGAATTAATTCTAGAAATATTTTTCTAGTAACTTTGTTGAATATTACCATTTCATGTAAACAGAAAAGAAATGTTATTATTTTCATACTTGATCAAATCAGGCATTTAAAAACTATGTATTTACTTGGCTGAGATCATGTGAATTGTAGAAAAAAATAGGAATACTAGACTTTCAGACACTGAAACAAGTAAATCTAAAACAAATTTAAACAGCCTAATAAACCATAAAAATTGATATTCGCTATTGGTATTTTCTGGTGACATGCAATAATAAGAACGATGTTGCATAACATTTATTTTGACCTTGGGCTAAGTTCATTGTAAGTTGATATTGATTCTCTAAACTATTCAAAAATACTTTAATACACTTAAAGTAGGAATCCAAGGTGTGTTGTTTTTTTTTCAGTATTGAGCAATAGATTACTGTCTAACTGTAAAACAAAACAATAAAAACATAAAAGAATACAAAGTACAACAAATAATAAGACAGAAAAGATAAAAAATATGTCCTGAGTTTGTATTATCGGTTTTTGTTATTTGTTAAGCTTTTTTCAATTTCATCTAAAAATTGTTGCAAATTATTTTATGCATAATTCAAACACAAATTGTAACAAGTTGTTATACAAGTGTAAATATGTGATAACATTACTGAAAGTGCCATGAAAAGTAGACCAAAACTTATAAGTTACTCTATAACTTGATGGTAAGCCCTTTGGTGTTATTTTGACCAGATCTAGCAGTGGTATGTCATGTAGGTTTTTGGCAATATACTGTTGGTTGGTTGGCTCAATAAACTTTGCAAAGATGTGATTAATTAAACTAAATACCATAATGATTATAATACTATATAATTTCAATGTTTATTTTTAATGAAAAATGTTGAGCCCTTTTAAAACATGGTTGTTCATGATTTTTGGAGGACTATCATCAATATAAAGCTAGCTGTCTAACCATTTAACTATTGAGTCTTTCAATTGATCAAATCTATATGTAAGTAAAATGCAATAAATCTGCATTATTTTTTTTGTCATTTGATAAATTTTGCATTGAGTTGCTAAAATAATATTGTCAAGAATTTTTTATTGCTGTTCATGGTCAAAAACCTAATTGAAAAAAGTGAGCCTGAAACACGGAACCAAATAAAATTTCTAAGAGTTTCTAAGCTAACATGAAAATCAACCACTGGTTACCACTCTTTTCTAGCATTTGCAACCCTTTAGGATTCTTGCATTTGCATTATTGCATTTACGATACACAAACCTTAAATGTAAATGGAATCTGTTCCCGAACAGGAAAAAAGAACAAGGAACAAAGTATGTGACAGTTACTGGTCGTTCTATAATTACAAAATAGACATCAAGTATCTCATCATTAGGTATAATTTGATAGTTCATTAATGTACAGTCACTCATTGCCAATCTGATAACATGCAATAATCTGGAAACTGTGAGTTTGGCCAGTCAATTGTTGAGCCAATGAGGTACTTCATAGCCTCGCCTTGTTTAGTGTCATGGTTGAACTACTTGGAACTTGATGTACGTGACACTTTTGTGATCACTTATGATGACAACAGTACATCATGTATATAAAACAGCCATAATTTGATAGTTCATTAGTTTACAGCAACCGGAATAGCAAAAAATCTGAGTCATAAAATACACAAAAAAGTTCGAAGAGTTGATAGTTGAGCCAATGCAGATACTTTAATCAACTTCTCTTGTTTATTCTTATCTCTCAACTGTTCAGAGCTTGCTGTATGTAATGCATCTAAAAACTCATTGATGTGTCTACTTGAGCTGCCTAAAACCTTCTGTAAGTATGCAGTGAGACTCTGGAACAAGGAACTTCACACCTACCTTTGCACTTGGTCTAATATCCGCGAGTAACTAATAAATGTTGTTTGCATGAGCTGATATCTGACAGAGTCTGTTGCCTTATCTGTAAAAGTGCAGGGATAAAACTTGAAAACAAAAGTTTTAGCATTCGAAATATCAGTAGTATAATAGGAAAATATTGCATCATGGTGTCTAAGGAAAATCAGGTTTTCCTGGTTTCAAGTGTGTTTTTGAGTGCTAGGTCCATGAGAACCGTTTAGGTATCCTTTTGTGTGCACCAGGTGTCGATTATCGTAGTTGATTGTAGTGTTGTATATGATTATGATTATTATCTAAGTATTTATTGTGCAGTGGTTCTTTATATTGGGGTTTGTATTGTAGCGGGTTTTTATGTCAGACTACCTTCCGCTAGGGGGTTGTCACTGCACAGACTGCCCGTCTACTAGCGCAACTACACAGTCAGCCTTCTTAGGCCTGACAAGCAACAGTCTACCTCTCCCCAGAGGTGACCCCGTTCCGAGATGGCAAAAACGGCTTGTTCTAAAGCAAGCAATTGACTTTAGCAGTGGTAACGAGCCCTTGGCTCAGACGTATACACTCGGAGCTTTCAAGTGATATATAGTAACTTTTATTCATGACCAGAATACAAGGTGGCAATCCAATGCAAGGCTGAGAGGTAATGCAATGAGTAAGGAAAATGCTCTGCCTTTTATAGGCAGAGTTACAGGAAGCACTTTAGAAACTTTCCATCATGCAAAGGAAGCATGGCAGGAAGTAATATAACATATATAACACAGTATTGTCCAATAGGGTATGAGTAAATAAGGTAAAGTAAACTGGCGCCCAGAAGTAGGCGGCGGAGTGTATGTCTAGCTCTCCAATAATAGATAGATATCTCCTTTGGTAAGTTTCTTGGTCTTTCGTAAGCCTTAGGTTCATCTTTTCAAACATCTAAGGTTAGCCAGCTCCTGGATATGGTCTCTGGAGGTTCTGGAGCTAGGTTTGTTCTCTCAGGCTATGGCAGCCATCTTGATGTTGACCCGGGATAGCTACCCGGGGTCGGGGTAGTAAATACCCTGTGCCGGTATGATTAGTTATCAGTGCTTACTGCTTAAACAGAGCAATATATTCATTGCAAATAGAACCCGGTCTTGTCTATTGTGTCTAAGGGAGGCATGCCTGTGGTAGCCACCATCAGTGGGACCTCTGCGCAGTAGTGGTCACTGTTTATGTTCAGTAAAATTCACTACAGTATCACGATTTTAATTGTTGAGCTAACTTAAGTTTGTACAGAGAAATAGTTATTGTATTAAAGTAGAGGTTTTATTACAGGTATACATATGCATATATACAATATATAAAGTAAAAACATAAAATTATGGTAAAAATTCATTGATTACTTCAACCACACATTCTAGTGAACGCGCAGACATTTTGTTTCACTATTGATCTGTAAATATTGAGAGATTGGGGTGCCAATATTTTGCTTTCCATTTTCATTGAGTTAAACTTTTAAAATAGGTTTTATCCCAAGCTGGCTTTTGAATCTTTTTTAAGTAGCTATTGGTAGTAATATAGGAGCAGATCTCTGTCTTGGAGTCTAAGGACAAGAGTCTCCTGGTTCCAATTGTCTATTAATTGGCAGCAGTTACCATGAGAGCCTGCGAGGTACCTTTTTGTGTGCACCAGGTGTTATAATTTAATTTTTTAATATTTATGTTTGAACTAAGTATTTATTGTGCAGGGGTTGTTTTCATTAAGGTTTGTATAGTGATTTAGATCATGGGTTTTGAGTATTTTATAAAAATGAAGTTTTGTGCCTTTTTGTTGGCACCAGGTACCACAAGAACCTGAAAAGTACAATTTTGTTGCACCAGGGTTTATTGTTTTTTTTTAATTTTTTGTGTAATTGTTTAAATTAAGTATTTATTGTGCAGAGGGTTTATATTGGGATTTGCATGGCGATTTAGATCATGATGTTGACTAATTTATAAACATGGTATGTAAATTTATCCAGAGGTTTGTATTGAGAGTTTGATTGTTGGATTAACATTATATAGTTAATGATATAATTTTTTTACAAAACATAAAATTTACGCTATTCATTTCCATACATGTCCATATTCATGTCCATTTATGTACATGTCCATGTCCATTTATGTACGTCCATGCCCATATTTATATTCACATCCATGTCCATGTCCATATTCATATCCAAGTACATATTCATGCCCGTGTCCATATCCATGTCCATATTCATGATTAATTATCTACATGTACAGTTACATATTGCGATTGTATTGATGCAAAGAGGTTTCATCATATAACTCTTCCCTATTCAACATACGTTGTGCGTCGTAGAATATCAAAGCTTGAAATGTTACTAGACTGATTGACTCTTTGGAGCAAACATATTGTCTTTTATATACTCATAATAGACTTCAGGAATGAAATCTCTGAGCTGTAATGATTTTGTTGTTGACATGATAATCTAAAATAAAAGGAAAAAAGCTATTAGTAAATGATAAGAAACATTAAAGCAGAATAGTGAGAATAATTAATTAAAGGTATCATGTCAGCAATTGAAGAGCAAGTCACTAGCTGGAGTTGTCTTTTTTAGCATTAATTTGTGCTAAATAGACCTAACCAAAATACTCAAAACAAACATAAGTTTGTAGCTATTTATTTTTATTGTATTTAAAAATCATTGTTTATTTACAATCTATACTCCATGATTTTTTCCAGTCACAAAAACTTGTAATTCAGATTTGAAAATCATTGTTGTTAGTGATGACAACAACAATGCCAGAAACAAAAAATTTGACAATTTTTTTGTTTTCACTAATAAATGCTATATTTTGATATTTTAAATCTTTTGATAACATTTGAAGTAAAAGTAATTTTTTTACCTGCAGTATTGTTTTTGTGTTTGAGATATCAGACATTTAGTAAACCTATCAATGATAATAAACTAAAGTATTCACTCAACTAAAGCACTTCAAAAAAATCTGAAAATAATTGCAGTTTGAACTAGTGTTAAATAATTATTTATTAATTCTTACCTTATTATTGCTGACAGTCCTCCATGTAGTTGTAGTAGATGCTGTAGTAGATGTTGTTCCTTCAGTCACTGTTGTTGAAGTGGATGCTTTCCACTAAGTATAGTAAGACTTTGTCTCAAACCAAAGGGCCCCTGTCACCTAGTGTTGGGAGGAAACATGTTAAGCTGGATTGCACATCTGCAGAAAGAGATTATGACAAGAAAACTCCTTAAGTCAGAGGGTTAACTCTATGCTGGTCCAGCAGCAGTTTACACCAGCCCAGGGCACCTCTGTGCTAGCCCAGAGTAGATTTATCCTAGCCTGGGGTGCAGTTCCACTCATCTTCTATCCCAGCTGGAGATAAGAGGATAACTTCAGAAACAGAAAAAGAGCCATTTCAAAAGTGCCAACAAGTTCTTCAGGAAGGCGCTGATCCTTTTAAACCCTCATCTAGCTGTGCTTCAATAGATCCAGAGTCCAATGAACTCTATGAATCAAGGTCACAGGGTCCCGCCTTTCTCGCCTATCCAAGCCACTCTGTAACAACTGCTGACCCAGCCAATACTGCTTATAACCAAGGTGTTGTTGTCATAGGAGAAGAGAAGAACTCAAAAGTGAAGGTCAAGCCAAAACTAACAGTATGTTTATTACATGTTGAACTTATGCTTGCTCCAGAACTGGAGCAGTTGTGGTCCACCTCTCAAACACTTGAGGATGAGCATCTTACCTCACTATTACTAAGAGCTCCTAACTCCATGTGCCCTAAGTGCAAATATGAAGCTAGAAATCACCGACAGCTATGTGTGCATCTTGCACAGCATTACCAAAGACATTAAAGCTAGTGTAGATAGGGCAGTGAGAGACATGACGCTGTTGACTCAAATCAATTGAAGCTTGATGCTCCTGGAGATAATCTCTATCACTTGAAGACAGGAATTATCTACACTGTAGATAGGCCAAGTGAACACACTCTTCCGCCAATTTTCCCAGTGGGCGGCCCCCCCCGTCCCGAAAGTTCCACAAGTGTCGTCCTATCCAGCACCAAGAGCGGCTGACTCAAAGTGTTCCTACAAACAAGGGAGAAGTGGTCCCCTCTCACCTGTCCTAAACTGAAGACCTCTAAACCTTCTGCATTGACTAGAAAGCCAAGGCTGTCACTGGCCCTTGTGTCATACAGGATTCCCAAAAAGGAATGCACCTCTATGGGACCAGAACCAGTAATAGGTCCCCACAAAGCTCAAATGTCCAAGGGAAATGGACTAACCGGTTGTGCCATGACTTTCCTTGTCCTTTCTGAGAGACACTAACCCCCTGGCTGTGAGAATAGAAGCACACATCCCCACATTAGATGAGCTCTGCAGGAGTTCAAGCAAGTAATGCTCCAGCAGCAGCTATCTACAGACAATATAGCATTAGCCAAGATGGAGGCCCAAGCAGTCATGGCCCAGAGGGACCGCATTAGAAAGCATATTTTTCAACTTTTCTCGCTAGCGCAGGGCTGCTTGCTAGTTCATACTTATAAATAAATCACAGTTATCATTTTCATTTGTAAGATACATAATTTTCTCAGCATGTAGCTGGTAAGGATTTTATTGAGTCATTTTTGAGTAGCCTACTTGTTTCTGTCATTAATTTTTAAGTTCTCCATGTTGCTTGGCATTTGATTCAGCTGAAAATACACTTGGTCGCTTAAAAAATTAAAATAATCCGGTTGTGGTACTAATACGAAAATAAACAACTTCTGAAATGGAAAAAGGAACAGTATTGAAATGAATATAAACTGATTTGATTGGCCAGCAAAAACTGCTTAAACTTATCAACTGGCAAGCAGGCAAAAAATGAAGATTTGCGCAATTGTTTAAACTCAATACATTAATGATATCTAATGAGCTGTAAATACCCAACACTAAAAATAGGCCATTGTTCCTTCACCAACAAATGATGATGTGACACAAATGACTAGAAGGCGTTTTACTATAAAAACAGCTGGGATATAATACAGAATCATAAACTTTCTGAAGGAGCTGACATGGATGAGAAAGCTGAAGTGATAAAGGTTAGTTACTGATCAAACTAGCTCACCTATTTAACCTTATATAACCTTTGACTTTATTTCAACAATGCCTTAGAAGATGCTGTCAGTTTTGTTTGAGCTCTAGCTGGCCTTATTTCAAGATGAACATTATAAAATTTTAAATTTACAAGTTTTTTATTGGAAATATGATGCATTGAAACTTATGTTTACATCGATAACAACACATAGTTAATGCTTAGGGTAAAACTTAACGCTGTTATTACAGATGGAGAGTGGAGCACACAAATCCAAATTGGTTGGTGTGTCTATGCTTCTGCTGTCACTACTGCTGACTGTAGCTGTGGCATCACTTATCTACATTGCTGTCAGCGATGTAAAGTCTGGCTGCCAGACCACAAAACAAAACTCAACAGAAGTTGATGTGAAGGCTATTGTCAAGGTCAAATCAAAGGATTACTCTGTGAGTTTTGTATTTTGTTCTTAAATGATCCAGGAAGACAATTTTTTTTTAACAATTTTTGGCTCTACGGTCACAACAAACACAATTATAGCTACCTTAGTTTGGTAATGTGCAACTTTTATAATGTACCTTCTATAAAGCACTTGAGGTATTTTAATATTCAAAACTGTAGAGGGAGCACAACTCCTGCACTTGCAGAGTCTTAAATTGGAACTTATTTTTTATTTATAACATTTTTTGATAATTAGCAAACTAGGTCTAATGACAAGTATAAATTGATTCGGTAATGAATAATTTTTTTCATCACACCTTGCGGATTTTTACAGTAAGTTTTTCACAAAAAGTGTGGGAAGCAAAAATAAATGCAATCTTTATATTCCTTTGCTCGGCGTTTACTTGTAGGAAGAAGACAGGATAGAGTACAGCCATGGTGGACATCTTGTCTACAACTATGGTAGTAGTGGAAATTTTGACTTTGATGACCTTCGTAAGGTAAGTCTTCAATTTCATCTATTTTTAGCATCAAGTTTACCTGATAAGGTAAATGGTTAAAGCAGAGTTCTGTTTTAAAAATTACTCACAAATGAATAGAAATGATTTTAGTAAATTTCCAAAGCATACAACAACAAAAAGTTTCGGTTAGATGAAACTGCAACTTATTTCTTATTGTTTCAGCTATTTTAAGCTCCAATTGTAACTCAATTTACTATTCAATCTCATCTACTCTGCATAATATCGTGTATATTTTAATGTATGTAGGCACAGTTACTCCAATGGTGCTATACCACATAAGACTCAGGAAGTGTTTAAAAGTGCTGTATCAACGAGTTTTTACTGAGTCAAACTTATATTTTTAATTTCGCGGGATTTTTTCCCAATAATTGCTGTGAGTTGTGCTCTTATAAATTTGAGAAATTAGTATGAGCACAATGAAAGCTGAGTTTTACACAATTTTGATTTTGGATACGCAGCAACTTATATTAGGCCAGAAAAGAGAGTTACAAAAATTTAGTTCTTTGCCTTGAAGGAAGGCTTCCCAAGAACATTATTGTGCAAAAAAATTCAAGAGCAACAAAAAGTGGATTTGCAGTTGTTTTTAAAAATTTGAAGTGCTTTAGTCGATTCTGCATTGTAACTTGTGATTGACGAAACTGCTGTTATGTACACACTGGCATCAATGTGATATGTCACAAGACCAATATCTGAAAATGCAAAAAAAATTTGCACTTACATAATTTTTGTTTAAATTGACATTTATAGTAATGAGATCGTAATAATTTAGAACCTGTTTGTGAAGAAAATAAAAATGTCATCTCTGTATTTCAGGCATTGTTGTTGTGATCAACAACAACAAGAATTCTAAAACCTGTACTAGGAGTCATTTGATTGAAAAGATTTAAGCAAAATTTCAAAATCAATGAAAAGTAAAATCTGAGTTACTTTATCATTATTTTCAATAATTTAATATCAACTGGTTAGTACTGTTTGGGGAGAAAAGAAAACTCTACAAAGTGAGTTTCATAGTGAATTTATGGCTGTTCACCTGTAAAGGCTCTTGCATGATAATATTATAGTTCCAGTGATTGCATAACTTGGCTCTGATTGGATAATGATTAGTTTAAAAGCTTTGGTGGCATTACACTATCCAACACCAACAATAACAGTGGTTGGTGTTGGATAATGTAGTGCACCAAATCTGAGCGCACCATAGTGAAACTCTCTTGAACCAGATAATAATAAATAAGAATGTGACATCTGTTGAGATACGGCTCTTGATAGAGATGTGAAAAAGACTCTACCACAAACTATTATGAACAAATGCTCACTACAATTTGATTTGCTTGGATTGGCAGAACTACACTCTTTGCACTTTGACTTCTTCAGCTTTTATTGCCAAGATTTTAATCCATAAAATTTCAGTTTGAAAAAACTCTTGTTGTGTAAACATGGTGGAAGAACCTCCGCTACCCATAGATCACAGGTTCAAGTTTTATACGTGCCTAGGTGAATTATGAACCATGCTATTTTTGCAGGGAATTCATTTGGTGAGACAAGAAGAAGGAGGTGTGTGTTACATCATGCCTGTTGGAGGAGATCAACAAGTAGAAAATGAAATTGAAGAGTTCCTTGATGAATGGGATGGTAAAGAAATAGATGCTGGTGAATCGGATGAAGACATACAAGTAGAGATTTTTGATGGTAAACTAACAGATGTTAGTTTCTTACCTCAGAAAGTACAAGATGAATGTACAAGTGGATATCAATGGATGGCCATCATATCTGAGAAAGAAGATGCAGCTGTTGGTATGTAATTGCATTTGTATAAAGTTATCAAGTAATTACATAACAATATGTTATTAATATACAACATACAATATCGTATTTATTATTTAATTATTTATTTGTAGCTGGGAAGTCTGAGGGTGAGGTAGATAGAGAAAAGAGAGCTATTTGCAACGTTCACATTCACGACTACTACTGTGTGATTCGCAGGATTGTTATATTGCGCTTAATCCACTATGGTTGCCATTGCAATAATGCTCTGTATTGTATCACTCTTGTGTTAAATTGTTAAATTCCCTGCCTCAATCTCATCCCAACTCCCTCTGACCACAGGCTATGACATAAAGAACTCTGAGACTGTATTACTACTTCAGTAATAACTTATACTAGTAATACAAAAAACAGGTCTGCAATAAAAATGTGTATCAATTTGTGATAAACTTTTAGTACGATAGTAAATCACTGATTCCTGGGCCACACACTAATGGCTATCGCAAGAGAAATTTTAAGCATCCAATTTCTCAGGAGTTTGCGCATTTATATAAACCTTCTTGCACACTTTTCTGCAAACCTGGTGAAACACCCATTTCCAAAAAAAATACCCAAAAATATTTTACACTTACCCAGAATATTACCTTTCAGCCAGCTGACAATACAAACAAAATGCTAATTGACTTACAAGTTACCGTATAAGTTGTGATATATGTTTATACCATTTCTTATTGGTTGACATGTCTATTAGTTTTCCTGAATGAGTCATCATTTGACAACTATCATCCTGTTGTATGGCTACTATTATATTATTTGCATTAAAAAAATACAAAAAAATAAATATTATTCAGCATTCAAACCTTTTCATGTGTTTGAGGGATATAAGTGCCAAACAGCAGAGTTTAGCATAAGAGAACACAACTCTTCAAATATGAAACACAAGCTTATGACAATATCGTAGGCAAAAAATCAACTGGTTTAAGGGCTTGTTGTGTACTTTAGTAATATTCACACTTTTTGTTACGCTTCACAACAACTACAATGGTGTAACACACACAAAAAAAGCTGTTCAAGATATGGTCACAAGTTTACGTTTACCTGGGCAACTTGTATATCAGTCAACTAAGAGAATCATTACCAGCACACCATAATAATGACATTTTGACAACGCAGTAACAAGTTTAGATGAAGAATGCAGCTTGTTTCATGCAATTTACTTTGATCTGAATTTTTCTCAAGTCTAAATTTATAAAACTTGTTTTATAAACTTACTTATTACTTCATTGCGCATTCAATTAAAATTCTCTCACTTAAGACCTCTCCTCACACACTGATTTTGTCACAGAAATGGGAAAACGGCTGTTTATTTTACCGCCAACGAACCAATTTTCCTTCGTTTGCCGCAATCGTCTATAATCAAGCATATTTGATTCTCTTCGGCCGGTCTCATGATTATTAGTAGTAATATAGGAGCAGATCTCTCTCATGGTGTCTAAGGACAAGAAGGTTCACCTGGTTCAAGTGCTTTTCTGTTGGCACCAGTTACCATGAGAACCTGAAAGGTACTTTTTTATGCACCAGTTTAGTGGTTTTAATTTAGTTTGTAAGTACTGGCTGGTTTCGATTCCATAATGAACTAAAATAAGAAAAGCTATGTATTAGTATAGGATGATTAAACAGTGATGTGAAATAGTTATAAACTTTTTATTTTCTAACTCCTACTGAATAGTATTCTTTATTAATTCTTACCTTATTACCAAGAAGTCCGCTGTTAGCTGTATAATGAATGGTGTACTAGCTGATCCTTCAGAAGCTATTGCTGGAGAGAATGATTTCTATGCAGAGAGAGCTGTTCTTAAAAAGTGTCCTTCACACCTTTCTGAATTGAAAAAAATAACTACATAGCTGTGTCTAGCATCCTCTCTTTGACTATGCTACCAATTTTCAAAGTTGTAAACCTACTGGAGCCTTCACAATAGGCTGGCAAGTAACATCATCTCTAGCTGCCACTTAAAAACAATCTTTTGCAAACCCTATGAAACGTGACGTCATGCCGCCGGTGTGCATTTGTTATTGTCACGTGAGCGTGCTATATGTTTAATGTAATGGCCACTGATGCAACGCGTACAACACTCACTAATAGGCGCCAGTTTAAAAGAGATTATAGCCAGTTTTAAACACTTAATTGATCAAATCATCTCATGGGGCTTGTTCTTCAACACCCACAATTTGACGTTATTATGTTGAATTGTTGTGTACTCAGCCTGAATTGGCACAATTTAGCTTATTAGTGGCAGTATTAACGGCACTGAGTGGCGGGTGATTTGGTGTGAAGGTCATTTTGTTATGTCATTGACTTGATCACTAGCAACAGTATCTATCAGTTATTGTTGTTGGCTCTTATCTGTTATATATATATATATATATATATATATATATATATATATATATATATATATATATATATATATATATATATATATATATATATATATATATATATATATATATATATATATATATATATATATATATATATATATATATATATATATATATATATATATATATATATATATAATACTTTATTGGCATCAATATCATTTTATAAAAATGTTTTTCATAAAGTGCCATAGCTAAAAGAAAAACAAAAGATCAAAAATGAAACAGAAAATAAAATGAACACAGAAAAAAAGAAGTCTACTCAAACAAAGTTTGTTTAAAATAATTCTCCATTGGTATTTAAAAGATATTTGAATAAATTTGATTTGAAAACAGACAGGGTTTGTGAGATTCTCAGAGAAGTAGGCAGTTGGTTGAATGTGGCAGATATATGTGTTTCTATTACAGCTGGTGTGTTGGCATAAAGTTTCTTGCAGTTACAAAAATTAAATTTGCAGCTACGACTGGTGGTAAAATCAACAGAAGTAAAGCTAGGAAAAATATTATTAAAAATTTTAAAACCAGTGATTGCCGTAAAATATTGAGCCAATTTTGGTAATGGTAACAGTTGAATTGAAGTGGCGATGTCATTTGTTCTAATTAACGAAAGAGGAATGGTATGAACATTTGCTATCAATCGAAAAGCTCTTTTCTGTAATGAAAATAACGATTTCGACAGGTATTTAGGAGATAGATTGTGATAAATAATTATACCATAAACCAGGTGACAGAATATAAAGTGATAGTAAAAAGCTTTCGCTGATTTGTTAGTAAGATAGTTTCGTGATAGCTGCAGGAGGTTTATGTTTTTACGAAGTTTGGCTTCTGTTACTAAGATATGGTCATCCCAAGTGAGCCTATCATTTATCATAAAACCCAAAAGTTTCGTTTTGTTTTTTCGCATCAAGTTCTTACCTTCAAAAGTGACAAGGAAACTATGCAAACTATTATGATAATTAAACAAGAGAAAATGCGATTTGTCAGTATTGATAATCATTCTATTTTCAACACACCATTTTGAGATTTTTGTCAAATTGTAATTGCAATTATAGTTTAATGTGGAGATGTTACTGTGTGATGATAAAAATATAGTGTCATCAGCATACGCTAAAGGTTTAGATGTTAAAGATAATTTGAGTAAATCGTTTATATATAAAAAAAAAGGGTTGGTGCTAAAATTGATCCCTGAGGGACACCAATATGGACAGGTAGGGTTTGGGAAACATCATCTCCTATTTTCACCAGTTGATATCGTTCATTTAAAAATGATTTAATGATAGAAAATGCTTTTCCATTTATACCACAATGTGTAAGTTTTAGAAGAAGAGTCTCATGGTCTATACAATCGAAAGCTTTTTTGAAATCCAAAAACAGTAGAAGAGCAATCTCATTTTTCAGTTTGATTTTTTGGCATTCTGCAACTATTTTGTGAACTGTATCAACACATGAAACTCCCTCCCGGAAACCAGTTTGTAAATTGTGCAACAAATTGTTATGATTCAAATGGTATTTGAGACATCTGTTTATGTGATTTTCAAAGATTTTGGACAAATTTGGTAAAATGGAAATTGGACGGTAGTTAGATGGATCAGCTATATCACCATTCTTAAAAATTGGAATAACTCTCGCGGTTTTCCACGTTATTGGGAAGGTACCGTCAATCAGAATTCTGTTAAACATATCAGTTAAAATCGAAATTGTGAATGGGATGGTTTGCTTAATCATTCTAACAGATATTCCATCTAAACCGGTGGATTTTGAAGATGGTATGCTTTTTAGATACAACACAATATCAACAAGAGTGAATTGGGTAACTGAAGTCATATGTTTTGTGTTTGACATTTGGGTGACAGGGGTAAAAGAGTTGCCATGTAAATGGTTTGTAAGCCGACTAGCAGCTGTAGTAAAGTGATGGTTAAGAACATTGGAAGATAATCCCTGGGGTAAGCCAGATGGTGATGAGTTACGATGTTTAATATTGAGAGCATCCCACAAAGATTTGGTATTCCCATTTTTAGAGGTATTAATCATATTTTCGATTACCAATTTTTTCTTTCTTTTTATCAAATTTGTCACAAAGTTTCTTTGTTTTTTGTATTCATCCCAGGAGCCACGTTTCTTGATAGAATTACGTAATCTAATATGTCCTTGAACCTCCTTATCCAACCACTGTGGTAAAGTACTGGATTTGACAAAACGGGTTTTAGATTGTACGATTTTAGATATTTTACTTAAAAACAACTTGTTAAAAGAACTGATCATGCTTTCAGTATTTTCTTCAAGCAAAACAGCATCCCAATTCACACCAGAAAATGCTTTATTAATGTTTTCATTAGTAAAATTAGAATAGTCCAAAAAGTGCAGTTTTCTCTTTTGACTTTGTGTAAGCTTTTTTCTGTTGTAAACAGCATAAATCAGGTCATGATCACTGAAAGAACATGGCATAACTTGAGAGTACATAATATTACTAGGAAAGTTTGTATAAATATGATCAATTTAAGGTCGATGATACATTAGTTGATCGAGTTGGGGATGTGATCAGTTGTACCAAAAAAAGTTGATCACAAACTTCGCTCTTCCACTTATTTTCAATCTTTTTGTCAAATAAATCTACATTGAAATCACCCATAATTATTATCTCATCAGAAATACCGTAACAAGAGTTTACAAAATCAACAAACGCTTTATTCCAACAAACTGGAGTTCCAGGCGGTCGGTAAAGAAAAGACACGAGAAATGGTTTTGCTAAACCTAACTTAAATTTCAAAGTTAAAGATTCTTTCAACATGTTATCAAAGGAATTTATAGTTTCAAACTGACAAGAATTTGCAATGTAGCACACTAAACCTCCTCCACTATCACTAAGCCTGTCCTTCCACACAAAAGTGTAACCTGGTATCGAATAAAACCTATCAGCATTTCCATCCCCCAAAAATGTCTCCGCTACGCAAAGTAAATCAAAATGGTGGTTAAAAAGCAAAAATTTGATTTCGTCAATTTTGGAGGTTAAGCCTCGAACATTTAATTACGCAATTTTTATGCCACAATTCAAATTATCCATTTATCGGCTCACAATGACACATAATATGCTGTGAAGGTAATAGAATCCCTTCTTCAACTGCTTTTCCAAACTGCTGCTTGTTTGCAAACTTGACCTTAAAGGTGCAAAGTCTCTTTCCGTCTTTCAAAAGTCGTGAAGCTGATGAACCATGAAAAATGTTGCCAATGTCCCGCTGGATGTTGTTGTCATCAGCATCAATCGGTACTCCCTTCAGCATAACGGTGTTTTCATTAATAGTCTTAGGGTTGATAGTATGTCTAGCGGTTGATCCGTTGAACAGGTCACTTTTCCAGACTGAGATGAGGTTGATGGCAGATTGAACATTCGCCATTTGAAGAGTAAGTTTTGGATGGTCAGAATTGTAGCGATATGGTTTAATTTGTTCTATGATTACTGGTCCATATAATTTGTTAATAATTCTTCTTATGTTGTCTTGATCAAACTTATTACTTGTTGCATATGTTTGGCTGATGTTTATTACAACAGATTGGTCAGGTTTAAATGGTGGGATAGATTTGTTTTTATCAGATGA
Source organism: Cryptosula pallasiana (assembly GCA_945261195.1). Classification (NCBI taxonomy): domain Eukaryota; kingdom Metazoa; phylum Bryozoa; class Gymnolaemata; order Cheilostomatida; family Cryptosulidae; genus Cryptosula; species Cryptosula pallasiana. Next base: position 39,428,307 of record OX183130.1, read on the forward strand.
ACGTAGATCAACTGGGGGAGGGCTAATGTTGTTTTTCAAAATAGGTCGCTGTACTTTTGAATTAACAATGGATTTCACTTGATCAGAGTAAAGGACTGTATTGGTATGTGTGGTATTTGGCTGTTCTAATTGTTGATGAAGTGAATTGAACCTGCTGTCAAGGTGGCTAGCAGTCTTGGTTAATTCTTGTTGGATTTTTAGCTGATTATTTTCCATGTTCCTGATTAGTTGGCTTTGATTTTCCACAAGCTTTTCCAGTTTTTCAACTTTTTGAAGGAGAGCCTTAATGGACGTAAATTGTGTCCTACATAAAACGCATCCTTCAGTTGTTGTATTGGCACTGATAGCAGGCTGTTGTGATGCATGAGAATACCCTATTTCTTTACTGGTCGTAGAAGTAGAGCTGGGATTGGGGGCAATAATATCAATGTTATCTGTGTCATTCATAGTTGGTTCGTATTGGGAAGAGAGGGTAGAATTAATAGACGAACAAAGAACAACAATGAACAAAGAACAACAATGATGGTGATGATTTATATAATCATCATCATTGGAAAGAACTTTTGTTTATTAATAAAATACAATAATGTTAAATATTTATAATATTAATATTAATTAATTATTTCAATCAATTCATTGGCTGCTCATTCTTGAATGGAGTCAGTGTGTGTATGTAACTGACTTACACGTTGCAAATAAGAGATACTTGTCTCGAATGTTGATCAACAGAGATGATATGATTGAAGAGAGTGAAGGTTTGTAAAGTTTACTACAAGGCTTGTGTTATAGTGGCAGGCGAGTAATTGATCCTAAATTAGTTGATTTGCTGTTGCGGCAGATGATATTTTAGCTCACTCGCTAGACTAGTAGCCAAGCATGCCGTGCTAGTAATCACATACTTGGGCAATAAGCTATGGACTTTGGCACCGAGGTTATTGATCGGACCCACAAATGGTTTGTTGGTCTATTGGCTGACCAAAAGTAATTAATTACGACTCGCTATAAAAACAAATGCACACCGGCGGCGTGGCGTCACGTTTCATAGGGTTTGCAAAAGATTGTTTTTCAAGTGGTAGCTAGAGATGATGTTACTTGCCAGCCTATTGTGAAGGCTCCAGTAGGTTTAAAACTTTAAAAATTGGTAGCATAGTCAAAAAGAGTATGCTGAACACAGCTACGTAGTTTTCTTTCAATTCAGAAAGGTGTGAATGACACCCTTTAAATACTATAAGTCACACCAACTCATTTAGCTTACATCCAATGAGAATGCTCATGTGAAAACCCTTTTAGAATAGTGTTATTCACGCGAAAACCCTCTATAACACATATAGATTATTCACGCGAAAAAGGGAATTATTTTACGTTGAAAAAAGATGTTTTTCCGTTTATTTTATTCACGCGGAAATTTTTTTTGTTATTCCGGTAAAAAAAGGGCTTTTATTCACTTTTATTAGTGGGAAAAAATTGGTTTATTTTCCGGGTTTTATTCACGTGAAAAAAACATATTTTATTCCCGCCAAAGAATTGGTTTTCTTCGTGTGAAAACATGATGTTTTATTCGAGTAAAAAAATATGCCTTATCCGCATGAAAAATTTGTTTTATTCACGCGGAAAAATTTGTTTTCGTTCGCGTAAAAAAGAAACTTTTATTCACCGTTATTTGTGGAAAAAACTTGTTTATTTTTCATGTTGTATTCGCAAGAAAAAATGTATTTTACTCCTGCGAAAGCATTGGTTTTCTTTGCGTGAAAACACGATGTTTTATTCCAGTAAAAAAATTGTGTTTTATCCGCAAGAAAAATTTGTTTCATTCATGCGGAAAAGTTTGTTTTTGATCGCGTGAAAAAAGAGACATGTTATTCGCGGAAAAATTGGGTTTATTTCTCATGTTTTATTTGCTTGAAAAAATATATTTTATTCCCGCGAAAGCATTAGTTTTCTTCGCGTGAAAACATCATGTTGTTTTTTGAGTAAAAAAGGGAAAATCTATTGATAACATATACACGAGTTTTAACATTTTTCATTGGACTCAACCTGGGTCAATCGGTTCAGGTTTAGCTATTTAAGAAGCAAGGGTTTTACACAGAAAGCATCCAGTTCAACAACGGCAACTCAAGGAACAACATCTACTACATCATCCACTGCACCTACTAGGAGCTCTCTCTTTATAAAGGTAAGAACAAAAAAATAAGTATTTCTACTAGCTAATACAGCCAACTCAAGGCTCTATGTGTTATCTATCTTTAACTGAATTACAAAGAATTATACAGAAGTTTTTAATTTTTTTAATTCATCTTTTTTAGAATGAACACTCAAGACGAAAAACGCCAAGCGATGAATGTAGAAGCAAAATCTCAGCAAACCCTTTTCAGACCATCTTCTCCTCCTATCTTCATTATCCCAGAGAGAAAAAAGAACCTAGAGGATGAAAGTCAATTGGTGATTGATGAACTGGAATCCCAACAAGATTTTACTCCACCCTCATTTTCTACCAACAAGCTGACTTCAAACAGAACACCTGCGATGAAACGAGTTTTGATTGATTTGACAAAAGACGATTTCGACAATGTCTCGAACTACAAAAATTGAGTTGTGATGGATGTTGGAGACAATACACTCTTTTGTCACACCAGGATACCCTATCAAAACGCCGGAAATAACAAAGTAACCACCCTTGTCTACAAGAGCGCTGGGTTGTTAAATGCTGTCTCCAGATCATCTAGAAAAACTTGTAAACTATATGAAAATCCGAGATCTACCAATACCAACAGTTATAGGGGTGTTATCAGTTGAATTTTTTGATGAATCAAAGTGTACTATTACCTACAACTATCAAAAGGATAAAAAGAGAATTCGAGTGAAGAGTGATGTTTCAACCGAGGTGGGACTGCCAGTTAATAAAGCTAAGCAATTGTCCAATTGTTTTGATCTATATGGGAGAAGGAAAGACAGGAGATGCAATTTTTTGTTCCGTTGACAGTCATGGATGTAATCTAAAGGTAAAGGATCAATTCAACTCATTATACGGCAAGAGTATGAGACAAATACAGGCTTATTTCAACGTTGCTCACCTGCACGATTTTCCACCAGGAAGTGTTATAGCTTTTGAGAATCTTGGAATGCTAAGAAAATGTGATACTCGTTGGAACAAGACTGCTGAGAGTCTAATGGCTAATTACAGATGTATGGTAAATGAAGAGCTACTGATTGGAGATATCAACATCCCTGCTCAAATAGCTTCAGCTGTGGTATCGGAAAAAAGTGGTGTTATCGTATTCAAAGGACTAACACAAACTGCGGACAACACAATTTTCTACGACATCATTCTACTCTCAGCCCTCCAAGCTTTCATTCAAGCCTTCGAACTGTTTGATACTTTGGAACAACACAACTTCCTCTCCTACTTTGATGGGAATGAAAAAGAGGATTGTCCAAGCCAGCACATTGGCACCCTAATCGATAACCAGTATATCCTTCTGTCTATAGGCCTGTAGGAGTCCAAACATTACAGTGACTAGGCTAGCCGTACAAATTTGCCACCTCTATACCAGCAGTGTAGTCGAAGTTAAACTCACCAGTGGTGTAGCTAGATATTCACCCCTTCAAAAAAGTTCTATTTGTTAAATCAATTTGTAGGTTTCAAATAATTGGCAGATGTTCTAGTTATACTCAAATTACCTCATGTGATGTTGCTATCATTTTTAGGGAGATACCACATCACAATGGTTTAAGGTTTCAATGATAATGCTCAAACTTCAATCCACTAGTTGTTCATTATCTAGGCATTAGCCGATGCTTATTATTACCCAGCCAACCAATCACTAACAAGCATATTTTGGGTGAGACAAAATGTAAATCTGCTCAATACACAGTATCAGATGCCAGTGACTCATAGAGTTGCATTCATCTTGACTTATCTTACCCTGTATTTCACTCCTCCGGTTACTTACTGAGGGAGATGATTCTAGAACACAGACACTGTTTTGGTGCAACAAGTACAGACTTAGTTAAAACTCAGGCTGCGATGATGATGCAAGCAAAGCTAACTAACTCAGTCGCTAAGTTAAAATATTTACATTAACACTTGAATTGTTTTTGATGTCAGCTTCACATTTGTACCTACTCAGCGCAACTTTTGGTCTGATGACTTTGCAATAATTTCCGTGAAAACAAGCAAGCAATTACATGTGAAAAGAGTAGAGAATGCGTGAATAGAAGTGACGATGCATTTATAATACAAACAAATGTATAATCTAAAATAAACATAACAGCCCATTGGGAAACATGCATTGGAACATTTTTAAAATGGGGACTGTAGCATTCTTTCTCAAGCATCATTTAATCTTGGAAACAGTTTGTGAAACTTGGTAGCCTATTAGATATACATAAAAATTTGATTACATTTTATTTTAATATATAGCAATATTTGTTATAGAAACATTTAAAGACAGATTATTGAAAGGAAAGTCGAAAACTCATCTCAAAATTCCAACAGCAACTTTTTGTTACAGAGAGGAGAACTATCCAATTACAATCTCAAAAGTTCTTACTAGTTTGCATTCCTTTATCAGAAACACACGTGCATGCTACCATTATGATGGAAACAACTATTATAGCGGAGTTGTCTTCTTTTGGGGAAACAACTGCATTGTTTAGGTCATTGGTTCTGAAAACACTAGCGATTCGTTGCGTATATAACACTAACAGCGCAGACTTCATTCCAATTGTGTAAACTTCAGTATTTCAAACCCATGAAGGAAATGTAAAAATTTTATACCTCCATTATGGATCATTTTTTAGCAAATAGATCTTTTGAGTACACAAGTGAGCAAAATATATGAGCCAAAAATGTTTAAAGTTTTTCATTTAAAAAGATTTTCTCCATTCAGAGTTCATTTTTAAGGCAAAAGCACCGAAATTTTTGAAGCTGTAGAAAGTGTGACATATAGACCTAATCTTATGTAATATGTGTTACAGTGCACCCTTTGACAGCTAAGCTTTTAGTTTTACTCAAAGTGTATTTTTATTATATAATTATTCTGTAAATATTGATCCAGTTTTTATGTAAAATACCATAAAACTGGCATCCACAAACGATGCGAAATTTTTTTCTAAATTTTTACACTTGGAGCGGATCACGCTTCTACTACAATGAGTTATTGATCAATGTAAACAAATTTCGGAAGTAAATATTTCAAAAAAGTGCCAAAGATGTAGCAGAAGTATTTTTTCACGGAGCAGTATAATATTAGTTTGATGATAAATGAACTACAATGCAAAATCACACACTCCGTATCAGTTAAACGCAATACATCTTTTACTTGACATTCATGTTGTATTGAGCAAGGAGTTGTCTCTTTTAGGGCTGACAACTCCAGTTTTATCAGTGATGATAAGCAATAATTTTAGTTTACTGGATTGGTTCTTCATTGTTATGAAGCTAGTCTCATTCATTTCAAAACCAATTTTTTTATTGAATGAACTTGACAATAAAGTTGATAAATTAATACCAAGTTTGATTGGCACTCCTCTTGTTCAACAAACTTTCCTACTAGCAATGTAGTAGTTAAATCTAGACTCTCTTACCGTATGCTATGGCAATAGAATTAAATTAATTTGATAATTTTGACCTCGGTTAATTTATAAAAAAATCTCTAGTTTTGAATTTTACAAACCAAAAACCACAAACTTTCTAAAGTACACAAAACTTAAAATATCACCTTCGCCTGCTATGTTTGTGGTGATTTTTCTCTCAAAGTTTTTTATATTTGTTCGAAACGCTTTAGCACACTTTGAAAAGAATGAGAGCTTCAACCGTTAATGCTCTCAAGTCCAAAGGAAACAAACCCCTGTTTGATTACCTTATGATCAGTACTTGCTGTAAAAGGAGTTTCTAAAAAAATTCGCTTATTACAAGATTAATCTTCATATTTTGAGTAAAACCAGCGTATAATTCATATGATATGTTGTTTGCAATTGGTCGTTCTATTGAAAGCATACCTGAGCACATATGGGTTAGTAAAAGAGAAAGAAATTGAAAGAGATGCATTTCAGTAGAGCGAAATAAACATGGATGACAGTTAAGATCGATTATGAAACAGTGTAAGTAAACTTAACCAGCTTGTTGCCTATTTAGTCTTCTAAAATTGACCATTGATAAAATTCAATGTCTTTCACTAAAAATGAACTGTCCACTAGTACAAAAAGGTGAAAAAAATCAGGTTAAGGCTAGGCTGGTTTGTTCATTTAAAAAATACCTTTGAGAAAGACAGACGTACATTTTACATTATGTTGCCATGCTAAAGATGTCAGTAATATGATGAGTATAAATGTTGGTAGCTCTTCACAACAATAGCAGCATGATACAAGTTGTGGCCATGGCACAAGTTTTGGCAGTTATGAAAAATATCTCATCCATAATATATATAAACACAAACAAAAATCTGTCAGACACAACAACATTTTACACCAGACCTGACTTCAGTCAGATGAGCGAGTCGAACACACCACAGTAAATAATTTAATTCCCATACAGTTTATCATTGACCAGGTCGCTGACTGGTTGGCTGTCATCAATTACTTTTCAGTTACCCACTACAAAGTGTTTTAGCCTATTTCAGCTAATCACTGTTCACTGAAGACCAGACTTGTATAACATGACTAGATCACTCAGTCTAGCTCAAAGAATTGCCACCTGACTCAATTGAGCACTCGGAGTTGTCCGTCTGGTTTGAAATTCTACTGTATGTAAGCCAGCCAGGAAATAGTCAAGTGCATGTTACCTAAAAGTCAAACTGGAGTTTTTGTGTAACTCATCAGGCAGTGAAATAGGGGTCTATTGGCCTAGTGTACATATAACTGCCATAGCCTATTCACATAACAAAGGAATGGTCACCTCAAGTATGCCCTAGACACCCACACATAACCAGCTTGTAAATATCCAAAGCTAAATATAAAGTATTAATGTTTTTGCACCCATTTACTATGAATAAAATAACGGCGTTTGGTAACCAAAGAATAAAGAGGTAGAGATTTTAATGATACGGAAAATTCTTAATTCCAAAAATAAATTTATGTTTTCGCGATGCATTTAATCAAATATAATATTTCTATTGAAATAAAGTGTTTAGTGTAAACCCTGAGCGGTGTTGCGATCATTGATCAAGTAAATTTTACATTTTAATGCTAAAATAGATATTATGATGCAGCCAAAATTTTTCTTCATAAGTATAAAGTTGATTCATGAAAGAAATGAGGAAGCATAGATGTATTTTTATATGCGGTCAGACTGTCCATTAGTTGCAACGGATCTAATGGATAGTTTGATAATACTGAACTCGGCAGATATTGCAAGTTATCGCAGTTGATCTAGTTGAGATAAAGTGATAGAAGTTTTAAATAATCTGAAAACAAAACAGTTTACATCAGTTATTTTCATAGAAATTATTTAGGACGCATCAAACAGTTGTGAACGGAGAAGGATCATGCTAATGGAAAATGGCTACATAAAAAATATCTAATATTTAATATAAAATAGGTTGTCTTTTTGTTGTTGTGATTTTTTAAGTATTCACAAATTGGAATGGCGCAAGAATATTAGGAGCTGGGTATGCATTAAAATAATTTTAGATATTATGAAACAATGTTGTCAAACGAAACAAAAACTTTTTTATTAGAAATTATTGCTAAACCATTACTTGTGGTAGAAAGCATTATTTTTCTCATAGTTAGGCAGTAGCACAATATAGTTGTAAGCTATGATATGAGTTCCTACTGCGATTATGCAACTTTTTTATTTTGTCACACCTTGCCTCTTAAGCAAACTAAAATGCAAATACATTAGCTATAAACATGCTCCAGTGGTTTTTTACCTTTGCTTTTTGACCTGTACTCAACTGGCAAACTTTCTGCAAATGTCTGATTGTTTTTCCTGTTCAGTATTGAACACAATCTATAGCAGCTACTCGATGTAATTAACTCAAAAAAAGTCAGTGTTTTGTGGGATGATTGAAGAAACAGATCGTAGCAAGGCTAGGACAGCATTTGATTGCACGGGGAACAGGTGTGTGTAGACAACCACAGTAGATTAAGTGGCTACGACGCTATCATTGACAAACAGTTGCGATTGAACCTTATCATATGTTGGCCTGCAGTTTATGTCAGTGAACAAAAGTTGGGGCTATGATGGCCTCAAAGGCCTCAATCTACACTTTTGATTCTTCATGTTGTAAATAATCTTTAGCAGCTGGCAGCTTACAAATAGTCAGCCATGTGAGAGAGCATCTTTTTTCTAGTCATAAGCTACATACAAAGATCTATCTAATTTATCTTTCAAAGACCATTTTCCATTTTTGGGATCATTTGTGATCAATATATCATGCAGAAAGTATTTTGCATTGAAAAATATAGTATTGATGAAATGGTAAAAACTCAACATAAAACCAAGCATGTTACAGTAAGTTATAGGTAATTTTTAGAAGGCTTGAGACAGATTAAAAAGATTACGTTACTTTGCAATCAATATTTTCCTAAAGATGAAAAAAATCACAATGGTGCTGTAATTTTAATATGCCAGTTGAACACAGCCTGAATAAGAATGTCCTTCACGCTTGCACCTGTCAGTAATGGGTGAATGGTCAACCTGTTAGCATTTACATGATCTGTTTAGTTTGAACGAGTAGTGGTTAGGCTTCTCATACAGACTATTACATAACACTTTCTTCCTAGTGATAATAAGCTATATGAAATTCAGATGTGGACTGCTGAACTGTGAGCCTGAGGCTGACCAGTACACAAACAGTGGCTAAGCATCCATTGAATCTTGCTCAAGTGAATGCAATAAAGCAACTGCTGCCGTTTTATACTCATAACTTTATGACAGGGAAATGTTTCAGTTTAGACCTTGGAAAGCTTGCAAAAAAAAGCAGGTACCGGAGGGGGGCGGGGGCTCAGGTTGAACTATCGTGTTATGTCAAAAATTAATCATCATTTTAGCAACTTTGCAACTTCAATACTACTGAAAGCTGACCCCAGTGCTGTACTTGTTTTCACAAAATTTTCTGTTCATTTCAAGCTGTGCTTGCCTAGTTATCAGTTTAATAATCTGTGGAATCAATGTACGCTGGCTGCTGTTATTGAGATGGAAACATTGCATAAGCATCAATTATATGAGACCTATATTATACACAATCCTTGACTGCATCAACGATTATCTAAGGGAAGGTGGATACTGGTTATATAGTATAATGGTGACCCAATATAACTTATATATTATTAGTGCAATGCAGGGAGACAACTAAATGTTATATAAGTTATAATCAATCACCATTATACTATATAACCGTTATCCATCTTCCTTATGATAGTTGACTGCATACTGAAAAAGTATCTCCCAAACCATTGTAATTGTAAACAGATTGGGCATCGCATGAAAAACTGTAAGCCCATCAATGACTGTGATTAGTCTCATGTATTAAACAGAATGCTGCAGAGAGCTTGATAATTCATATCATTGATGAGCTAGATGGGCATATTCGAATTTAATGGCTTCAAACAAATTTAGGCTTTTATGTTTATGTCAATAGATAAACAAAGCAAACATCAAAATGAAGACAATGTTTTTTTTTTTAATGAATTATGACTGGGATAAAATATTGTTTTGGACTGTAACCACATGTGTTTGTTGTTTGAAAGCTTGATAAAATAGACGATGGATAATGAAATGTGGCAGACAATCAGGTGTTGTAATGCATAATCACGATATTATTCCAGTTACGGTAAACAAATACTTTGATTTGTACCTTGCTGATTTAGATTTTTATTCCATTAAGGCCTCAAGCAACCTGACAAGCTTTTGCCGTCTATCAATATTACCAAACCTCTGCAGTACACAGAAATCGGGTAGCAAGTAATGTACATTTTCCATCACAATAAAAAGAAATGGCTGACTAGACACAATGTATGGCTAACTTGTAACTGCTCCGACAAAAATTACGATCAATGCTCACGGTTACACTGATAAAAATACAACTGCAAGAAGCTGAATTCAAATTTACGATGATGAATGAACCAAGGTAGCTTGAGGAAAAATACTTTGTTTGCAGAGTTGCCTCATACAGAAAGACAACTCCCACAAACACAAATAAAGCAGTTATCAAATGTCATTCTAGCGGAAAAAATAAAATTCAGGAAGAATTTTAATAACAGTAAGGTGTAAATTTATACCCTGTAACATAAGATTTGTTAGTTCTTTGAGGCACGTTAGCGGATTTTTTTCAATGTTTTATTAAACAGACTAAAACACAAATTCGGTTTCTCATAATAAGATTAAATCAGATGTTATGCATATACAATTAGTCTATCCAGTCTCCAAGATAATTTCACGATCAAAGTGATTTTGATGCAGATGATTGCACTACCCATGCGCGCTACGTGCGGCAATTGCTCTAATTTGAAAAATTGCAAAATAAAATGAAAATGTCGAAAAAAATAATAGATAGCAAACATTGAACAGGCTGAAAAATGAAACAACAAATACAACTACAATGTGCAGCAAATAGTTGATGTGATTGAGGACAGCATTATCCACTAGTGGCTTGAGTGGGAAACCGTCTCAAATGTATCAAAATTAACTGTGTCCACACAGAAACATCTTCGTTAGGGAGTCAGCTTTGCTGCTGTCGTCATCATAGGCACCAGGGTCGATGTCATCATCATCGTCGTCGTCGCCGTAGTTGTCGTCATCACCATCCTCATAGTTAAAACAGAATTCAGATCAATGCACCGGCTTGTTCTGCAAACAAAACAAATTTTTTCACATTAAAGCGCATGCGAGAACCTATAGTGAATCGTTATGTCTAGTAACTATATACTTGATTAGATTGGAATAATTTGGCATCACCAATTAGCTTCAGTCAGCAATAATAAATTATACAAACACAAAAGCCAGCAATGAAATAGTAAAATAAGCTAACTTGTTCCAAAAAACTAATTTGCATTCAAGAAAAACCAACTTGAATGCATGTGAATTGCTCAGCAAAAGTAAATTTAAAAGAAAATGTCCATTACAATAAAAATTGTTACTTTTGGCTGATCATAACTGTAAAAAAGGAAAAGAAATAACTAAAGAAACTTGAGCTTTTAGTTTAAGAAATCCATTGAGCATAGAAAAAACATTTGCTACCAAATCTTCAACACGCCTTGAGATTTGACTTAATGAATACTTACACGCTGAGCATGAAATCTTTTACTTTGTTTTATCCATACTCTTTAAATCAAAATAAGGAAGTAAATCCATGATACTTGAAGCAGTTGCAGAGGAAGATGATACTACAACTATAAGAAAACACAAAAAGAACTAAAGAAATTGAAAATAATAGTTGTTAAAAATGAGGTGCATACCAATATTATTTATGGTGTATAGTAGTTAGTAAAACTAGCAGAGCCATTGGAACAAAGCCAAAATTGTTGGTAGTATAAATAAATCGGCCTCCCACTTTTTGTTGGGAAACAACGTCAAATGAATACAAATGGGAACGTGATGGCAGCTTATCGAGCAAAAAAAAAACCGCTGACTTTGCATAGACCGCTCTAGAAAAACGAAACCCAAAACTTGGTTGGGGGATGCAGTTTATTGCAATCACAAATATATAAACGTGAATGGGGTCTACTTTCCATCAAAAATGGCAAATTTTCACTGTTTCTTCTATCATGTAAAAACTTTTAAAATATCACCTCCGAACCCAATGGTGACATTTATTTTAAAGATGGCACAGAGAGTAGTTCAAATAAGCTACCGTTATTGGCATTGGTGCTACAATCAGACAACTATAGATAATTATCAAAGTCTATGGCTGCAGTATCTGAGGATATGAGTTTCTTTTTTTTAACACATTGTTCACTCATGCTTCCTGTGGTTTTTGTGGTTTATTGCATTTTTTCACTATTTTCTAGAGACTAAATCAATGCAGCTAGAGTAAGGTAACAAATACCAGAATAAAGATAAGATATTGCTAAGGGCATTATCATAGAAACAGCAAAAATCAGAAAAATTACCTCCATTGTCACTTTTAAGCTCCAATTGCGACATGGCCGAAGACCACGAAATGAAGGCGAAGCATGGATTCATATTTTACAGTTATATTCTTCTGAGACACAAAAAAATGCTGGAATGAATGATGGCAAAATATTGGTCAAAAATGTTAGTTATTCTCCAGGTTTTGCTTTAAAAAACTAAACCACAAAACCTCAATCAAAAGCCACAATAATGCCATTGCGCAGCACCAGTAATGGCTAACGAATTAATTTTTATGCCCTGGAGAAAAAATTACTTAAAAGGCTTGAATTTCAACAAAAAACTGCCAAGGTAATGTTTTAGTGGTTCTGCTATTTTAAACGTTTTAAATACTGTAATTAATTGCCCCAAATTTGTGTTGCTGCTAATAATAATAATAAAAAGCATTGGTGACTATTGATAAATAATTAACAATGTTAAGATTGATAATCACAAAAACTAGAGTCAAAGACCAACAAACAATGGGAACTCTGAAAACCCAATTTATTTAAACAGCCGTGGCTGCTTTGACTGAAAAAATCAACCCTGAAAATATTTCTGATTTCGGTAATAATTATTATAAATAATCAAAAATTGAAAGAATTCATAAGTAAACCTAAACTCTTCCAATCTTTTTAAAACTTGGTGAATATCAGCGCTAGGCCACGCTTTATCTTCCGTTTGAAAAGAAATTGTGCTAAAACTCTGTAATAAAAACAAAGTTTTATTAAAAAAAGGACAATTTCGGTATAAATAAGTGATTATTAATCAGTACTATAATGCATGAGTAACTACACATACCGCGCTTGAAATTTCACTAAAACTGGTCACTATGCATAAAACATGACGTTTTCATCGTTTTCAAACTCAATTTGCTCAAGATCTGTCAATAAATAAAAAAGTTCAGATAGAAAAGAAGAAACCGCATCCACCGAACGCCCATGCGCTATTGCTGGTTGCTAATAGAAAAAAAAAGAAAATTAAAAAACTGAAAAAGATAAAACTAGCCTTAGGTCATAAATTGGTGATAATTTGTAACGATAGAGTAAACTATACTTAATAGAATAATACCAAACTGGAAGACCTTACTCTTTCAAGCTACCAAGGAAACTATGAAAACCAATTACTGGTATAGTACTTACAGCCTGAGCGTGCTCGGATCATGTAAGCAATGTGTAAAGAATACAAAAACCATTGCCGCTTTTTTATGTGTCCGAATCGCAAATTTGAACCCTCTAACAGGAAGTTTTTTCTTCTGAATGCATATTGAAACTGATAAGCAAGGATATGAGAATAAAATAAAGTAACAAACCTGGATAACCCTTCTTATAACTCAATCTGGTCGTAAACTCTTCTGGTAATCAAACTGGTTGAGATAAACTGTCACTATTCCCGCTCCATCTACATTCTTGTCTCTCTGAAGAAAGGGCAACTCCTCACAGACTTCTGAGCTATTAAAACACAAAACAGGTTAAAATGAGTCTCCTATAATTTCGTTGCGTAAATTTTTGAAAATCACTCATCAATTACAAACAGTTTAGCTACGTTGCTTTTCATTAAGGGAACGAAAACGTAAAAGGGTGTAACGAAACGGTATCTTAAATATACATGAACTACGGCGTAAGGTTCTCTGCGCCAGTATCGACTTTTGTTCACCTTAGAAAACGATGTCATAGATACTTAATTAGCAAAAACAAAATGTCAACATTTGATTGGATCAAGAGCTGTAGCCAACTATCGTTGGAACAGCCTCAGAAGTAGTGGTTGTGGTCGTAACTGTGCTGGTAGTAGCAGCAGTAGTAATAGTAGCAGTAGTAATAGTAGCAGTAGTAATAGTAGCAGCAGTAATAGTAGCAGCAGTAATAGTAGCAGCAGTAATAGTAGCAGTAATAATAGTAGCAGCAGTAATAGTAGCAGCAGTAATAGTAGCAGCAGTAATAGTAGCAGTAATAATAGTAGCAGAAGTAATAGTAGCAGCAGTAATAGTAGCAGTAGTAATAGTAGCAGTAGTAATAGTAGCAATAATAATAGTAGCAGCAGTAATAGTAGCAGCAGTAATAGTAGCAGCAGTAATAGTAGCAGCAGTAATAGTAGCAGTAGTAATAGTAGCAGCAGTAATAGTAGCAGTAGTAATAGTAGCAGTAATAATAGTAGCAGTAGTAATAGTAGCAGCAGTAATAGTAGCAGCAGTAATAGTAGCAGCAGTAATAGTAGCAGTAGTAATAGTAGCAGTAGTAATAGTAGCAGCAGTAATAGTAGCAGTAGTAATAGTAGCAGCAGTAATAGTAGCAGCAGTAATAGTAGCAGCAGTAATAGTAGCAGCAGTAATAGTAGCAGTAGTAATAGTAGCAGCAGTAATAGTAGCAGCAGTAATAGTAGCAGCAGTAATAGTAGCAGTAGTAATAGTAGCAGTAGTAATAGTAGCAGTAGTAATAGTAGCAGTGGTAATAGTAGCAGCGGTAATAGTAGCAGCAGTAATAGTAGCAGCAGTAATAGTAGCAGTAGTAATAGTAGCAATAGTAATAATAGCAGTAGTAATAGTAGCAGTAGTAATAGTAGCAGTAGTAATAGTAGCAGTAGTAATAGTAGCAGCAGTCATAATAGCAGCGATAATAGTAGCAGCAGTAATAGTAGGAGTAGTAATAGTAGCAGTAGTAATAGTAGCCGTAGTAATAGTAGCAGTAGTAATAGTAGCAGTAGTAATAGAAGCAGTAGTAATAGTAGCAGTAGTAATAATAGCAGTGGTAATAGTAGCAGCAGTAATAATAGCAGCGATAATAGTAGCAGCAGTAATAGTAGGAGTAGTAATAGTAGCAGTAGTAATAGTAGCAGTAGTAATAGTAGCAGTAGTAATAGTAGCAGTGGTAGTAGTAGCAGCGATAATAGTAGCAGCAGTAATAGTAGCAGCAGTAATAGTAGCAGTAGTAATAGTAGCAATAGTAATAATAGCAGTAGTAATAGTAGCAGTAGTAATAGTAGCAGTAGTAATAGTAGCAGTAGTAATAGTAGCAGCAGTCATAATAGCAGCGATAATAGTAGCAGCAGTAATAGTAGGAGTAGTAATAGTAGCAGTAGTAATAGTAGCCGTAGTAATAGTAGCAGTAGTAATAGTAGCAGTAGTAATAGAAGCAGTAGTAATAGTAGCAGTAGTAATAATAGCAGTGGTAATAGTAGCAGCAGTAATAGTAGCAGTAGTAATAATAGCAGCGATAATAGTAGCAGCAGTAATAGTAGGAGTAGTAATAGTAGCAGTAGTAATAGTAGCAGTGGTAATAGTAGCAGCGGTAATAGTAGCAGCAGTAATAGTAGCAGCAGTAATAGTAGCAGCAGTAATAGTAGCGATAGTAATAGTAGCAGCAGTAATAGTAGCAGTAGTAATAGTAGCAGCAGTAATAGTAGCAGTAGTAATAGTAGCAGCAGTAATAGTAGCAGTAGTAATAGTAGCAATAGTAATAGTAGCAGTAGTAATAGTAGCAGCAGTAATAGTAGCAGCAGTAATAGTAGCAGCAGTAATAGTAGCAGTAGTAATAGTAGCAATAGTAATAGTAGCAGTAGTAATAGTAGCAGTAGTAATAGTAGCAGTAGTAATAGTAGCAGTAGTAATAGTAGCAGTAATAATAGTAGCAATAGTAATAGTAGCAGTAGTAATAGTAGCAGTATTAATAGTATCAGCAGTAATAGTAGCAGCAGTGATAGTAGCAGTAGTAATAGTAGCAGTAGTAGCAGTAGCAGCAGTAATAGTAGCAGTAGTAATAGTAGCAGTAGTAACAGTAGCTGTAGTAATAGTAGCAGTAGTAATAGTAGCAGTGGTAATAGTAGCAGCAGTAATAGTAGCAGTAGTAATAGTAGCAGTAGTAATAGTAGCAGTAGTAATAGTAGCAGTAGTAATAGTAGCCGTAGTAATAGTAGCAGTAGTAATAGTAGCAGTAGCAATAGTAGCAGTAGTAATAGTAGCAGTGGTAATAGTAGCAGCAGTAATAGTAGCAGTAGTAATAGTAGCAGTAGTAATAGTAGCAGTAGTAATAGTAGCAGTAGTAATAGTAGCAGTAGTAATAGTAGCCGTAGTAATAGTAGCAGTAGTAATAGTAGCAGTAGTAATAGTAGCCGTAGTAATAGTAGCAGTAGTAATAGTAGCAGTAGTAATAGTAGCAGTAGTAATAGTAGCAGTAGTAATAGTAGCAGTAGTAATAGTAGCAGTAGTAATAGTAGCAGCGGTAATAGTAGCAGCAGTAATAGTAGCAGTAGTAATAGTAGCAGTGGTAATAGTAGCAGCAGTAATAGTAGCAGTAGTAATAGTAGCGGAAGCATCAGTAACAGTAGCGGTAGTAACGTAGTAGTATTAGTAGTGGGAGTAGTAGTGGTGGTATTAGTAGTGGGAGTAGCAGTGGGAGTAGTAGTGGGAGTAGTAGTGGTGGTAGCAGTGGTAATAGTAGTAGTGTTAGTAATAGCAGTATTCAGAGTAGAGGTGGCATTAATGACAATAGCAGTAAAGGCTGCTACACATGGCGACGAAACGAAGACGAAATGAACTGGCCGAAACGAAAAGTTTTTCGTT
This sequence comes from Cryptosula pallasiana, assembly GCA_945261195.1. Lineage (NCBI taxonomy): Eukaryota > Metazoa > Bryozoa > Gymnolaemata > Cheilostomatida > Cryptosulidae > Cryptosula > Cryptosula pallasiana. Next base: position 39,444,914 of record OX183130.1, read on the forward strand.
TCGGTGCATTGTTAACGAAATTTGCTTCACACGCGAACGAAACTGCATGTAGCCGATCAACGACGAACAACTGCCAGCCAATGATAATACACGAATTGTAATAACAACTGCCGCTAATCATAATAATAGTAGTATTCAATACTAGTAGTTCTTCTACTAGTTCTTCTGTACGGACAGCTTCCAGATATTCGCATTTAGTTAATTTATTGGTGAGTAAACTTAATTATTTATCAACAACTGGTTATCATTATTACTCACTCACCAGACTACTAGTAATTTTATAAGTGCTAGGCTCTTTTTAATTCCTAATAATAATAATAATAAATAATGATGATGATGAATCATTTGTTATTTTGCTGCAGTAGGCCCAATTTTTATTAAAAAATTAATTAACTGTACTGTAATAATAATTACTTTATTAATTCTAATAATCTTTATTATAATAATAACATCATTAGGCAAATTTAATAACAATAATAATAAACAACTGCCAGCCAATGGTAGTATTTAATATAATACTACTAGTAGTAGTAATAATAATTATTAAAATTATTATAAGAATAAATTTTAGTAACATGTGCTGTATTTAGCGCCACTAATGCAACATGGACCAATGAAGTTACGCCTTGTGTGGCCAATAGCAAAATGCAGAAAAGACCTTTGACCGATGATCGACTAACGAAAAAATGCCAACCAAGCACTGCTAGGTCTGGACGAAACGTCACCGTAACGCTACCGAAGTGCCGGTAGGGCTTTCGTAGGGCAAATTTATATTCGTTACGAAATTAATTTGACGTTTCGTCCTCGTTTCGTTGCCGTGTGGAGCAGCCTTAATAGTGATAAAATTAACAGAAGTAGTAGAGGGAGTAGAGTAGTGGCAGCAATGCAGCAGGGGTAGAAGCAGTGGTAGAAGCAGTGGTAGAAGCAGTGGTAGAAGGCGTTGCAGCACCAGTAGGAGTAGTGGAGGTGATAGAGGGAGTAACATCAGTAGTAGTAGTAAAGGGAGTAACAACAGTAGTGGTAAAAGGAGTAAAATCAATAGTATTTCAGTGATTAACATCAACAGTAGTGAATGGTGTAATATCAGTAGTAGTGAAGGGTGCAGCAAAAGTAGTATTAAAGCGCTATGTCACAGATTTTGGGCTGAATAAATCTTAAAAGAACCTATTTCTAATGATGAGATGAGAGAGACTAGAGATGAGAGACTAAAGATTAGAACTGTAAGATTAGAGATGTAAGACTAGAGATGAGACACTCGGATTGAGGAATAGGAGCTGGGGAACTGGAGAGGTGAGACTGGAGCCATTGAACACGAACATTATCACCTTTACATAAATGCTATTGAACGTATTTCACCCATTAGCTCAAACCGCAAAATAATTGTTGGAGTAGATAAATATTACTTCAACCAAACACATCCAACAAACTTTCGTGAACACTAAAGCAAACTCACTATTTTTTTTAAGGTCGACAGTTTGCGTATAGTTTCTCCAATATCCACTCCTCGATTGAGAACTTGTTGTTCAACCAACTCAGTATTTAAGCTTAGTTTCCATACATCTCCCAAGTAATCGCAGCATCTCCTGCGAGCACTGGCGACTCACGAGGAGTTGCGATCCCCTGGTTTCCATACTTTTGCATTTGATGGCGACCGGCTGCGATTCCTTTGTAAATACATGGTAGATTTAATTATTATTATCATCCTATTCATTAATTTATTTTATTAATATGTGAAAATTAGCTATTTTTATCATGCAAAGAGCTTTTATGTTAATAATTATTATGATAAGAGGCAACCATAATAATAACACAAGTTTATTGCTACTGCAGTTTAAGCAGTAAGTAATAAATAATAATAAATTATTATTAATTATAAAAGGCTGTTGTTATTAAATAATTATTACAATTATTATTATAATTATTATTCATAATAATAATGATCAACTCAATAGCATTATTATTATTCTTTAATTAATCATAACAATTTCACTAGTGAAATTCCCAAAATTATTTTTTATTTATCACTCACTGGTAGCTATTGTTATATTTAATAATTTTAATACAATTATTATTATTCAATCGTCGTTATTTATTATTATTAATATCAACGAACAAACTACGGCTATTGTTGCGCTTTTTATTATTAGAAGCTATAGGTTTTATATGAATGAAGTAAAAAAAATTATTATTATTATTGATAAGTCAATTTTTTTGTCAATGACAAAAAAATAATTATTATTTTTATAATAATAATAATAATAATATTACTACTACATGATTGCTTCGGCCATGGTCAACTTTCCTGACCTTTACCCTGATCTTTTAGGAAAAAGACACAAAACGATGTCGCCTAATCTTCAGAATCTATGTTTGGTCGCATGTGTACGGTCTCCATAGATCCTTGGCGATCGCCAGTTGTTTCTGATCGTGGGTGCGTCGCAGAAAAGTACTTTGCAAACAACTTTCGTGGGACGTCGCAGCAACCTCGTAGGGAATCGTGGCACATCGCACAATCACGGTCTCCATAAATCGCAGATCGCGGCAGAAGCTTCTGCGACCTCGTGCGAGCGCTTGGGAGATGTATGGAAACCAGGCTTTAGAGACAAGATGTTGGCTTCGCGCTGAAAGATTAATTATATTGTTCAGTTTCTGAAATTGCACGGATTTTGCAGCTGTCAATGCACACATATGGCATGGTACAGAAGACACGATAATATGAAAGCCTGCTGTAATATTGTAATGAGTCAGAGTTTTTAATATGAGACACTATATAATCTTGACTCAAGTTGGTGAACAGCCAAAGAATGAATCGTAACAGATACGAATAAAAATACTCATTAGAGACTTGTGACAAACAGAGGAGTATTTTGATATCAAATTTTGCCTAAATCGATTAAGTGTGTGCATTTTATCATTAATAATTAACACAAAAACAATGTTTTTCGACCATCTTTTATAATAAAATATCTTTTGAGCAGCTTTGTGAAGCAATAAAAAAACAAAAAAATTATCGACTTTTACCATTATTCATCTTTCTAGGACAAAAACAGTACTCATTTAAAAATCTTATGGATGAAACTAGTTGCCAACTGAAAAAAACGTTACATAAAGATGTCAGCACCAGCTATACGGTGACGCTTTTTACCAAAATAAGAATAATTATGTAACAGCTGAAATAGAGCAATTGAGCCAAATTCAGTCAAAATTCTCTGACACAGCACAGCAAGTAGCTTTGCTAACGAATGCTAGGAATGTTAACATACAGTTGTCTGGGCTGTTTAATGTTCTTGTGTAAGTTCCATGACCCTGCTGCCTGTTCAATTCGCTGCCTTCTTCCTATGTTCAAAGCAACAAAATCCATGCTTTGTTCCGTTAGACTATAATCATCACATCAACAATGTAATAAAAAAATTTACCAGAGACAGTTGACATGATACATTAATCTCCGTCACAAAACACATTCAATTGACTTAATATTTTTATTCACTACCAGGTTGACAGAACTATGAAGCGTTGTTACTACAATCTTACTACTGACAGTCATATCGTTTTTGAACGCGTTCGTAGTTGTGATGTTGTGGAAGTAGCGAGCAATAGAAAGAAAATATGAGATTAGCTGAGGTGATAGTAGTATCGAGAGTAGGTTGTGAACTTGCACCTACCATTGTTAGTCATATGTCGAGTTATTGCCCCCAAGCGAAACAAATAACTGTTAGCTTGTTCAGTGGTCTCTCCAGTGCTCAACCCAGCACCACTGGTCACACACCCACTTGCAGCTCATCTAAAATGACATGCGAAAAACAACGAGTGCATGGTTACCAGGATATTGATTGTCTTTTGTAGCCACTATATAGTTTTTTAAATAATACATCAACCGCACACTTTTGCTAATTTATATTAAAAATGCTAACCTGGCAACTTCAATTATACGCCTTTGCATGCAAAACACTTGAAAAATTTTTTTTGGGGATTGATGCAACACTGGGTCCACTTCCTGCGGCCAGATTGAGTAACGACATTTAATTCCAAGAGCCACAAACTTTGCCTGGGGGAAGCATTTCTTCAACAAGACAGGTATTCAGAATTCAAAACATGCGTGTAAAGAGCAGATTGACGAAAATACACAAGTTTAGCATGACCACCTGTTACTGTAGAAAAATTCGAAAAGAGTGATCACAGCCAAAACGAGCTCAAGTGAGCACAAGAAAAATGTCTGTATTACAGTCAAATACCAATAGTCTGGTACATTACATTATGTGTGCATGCTAGTTGTAATACACAGCGCCGACCACAAAGTATTTGGAGGCATTTTTAGTCAATTTATAAAACTGTATAATAGCTGCAGAATAAATTGGCAACTGATTTGACAGCAGTAAAACTCTCTAAATTCATCATATTTTCTGCATGAAAATGTTTCAAACCAAGATATTTTATATCAACCATTGATTATTCATAAATAAGCGCAATGATTGGTAGCAAATACGCAAACTTATGTCATTTTTTACTTCAAAATGTCAGCTTTCACTAGAGATTTTGAGAAAACTTCATCACATAAGCTTTAAGGTCTTATCATGATATAAAAAGCAAGTTTCCAGTTACCTGTAGTGTGTATGGGTGTATGTGTAGGCGTAAATTTCTCCCCTCTCCATGTTTAAGGCTTTAAAAATTAATGAATGGCGACATGATGCTATCATAGCCCCAGCTTCCTGTTTTTAGAGAACTGCTTACCAATGGATGAGGCCGCCTTTCACCTACCTCAGCATACTTGGACTCAGGCTACAAATGATCACAATAAGATAAAATAACCAATGATCGAAAAAGTCTGTCACTAATTCCTTATTGAATTATACATGACATATCTAAAACAGGTTAGCTGCCAACCAAGCATATAAGATATGTTGAGACATTAAAGTTTGCAGATAGAAAACTGTTACACTCAGGGCCGTAGCCACATTGAGGCAAGACGAGGCTCTTGCCTCGTCTGAAAGTTTAGCCAAAAATGGGAATTTCCAACTCAGAAAACGGATTTTCCCAAAAAATTCATCCTTTTAGCAGTACTTGGTATTTCCACAAGGATTCCAGTTATTGCACGCATGTAGCATTAGTTCTAATACTGTTACTGTAATCACGTTGCTTATCATAAAATACCAATCGAACATTAGACTCTCAAACTACAACATACCATTTCCTGTGTGCTTATTACTACTGCAATAATCTTTTTGCCAAATATTTTTCAAGGTATATTTCAATTTTTCTGGATGACTACTGTTGTCTGCTGCATTTCATTTTTAGTTATGGTTAGCACTTCCCACTGCAGAGAGTTCAGGGTACAGTGCAAAGGTGTTTTTTTTTTTAAATAATGAGAACTAGTAAAAAATAATTAATAATAATCAAGTGATTGATATTAATAATAAATAATTATTATTATTATATGGGCTCAAGAAAATAAAAAGCTAGCTATTCATCTAATTCCTTTAATATAACTTTCTCTCTAGTTTTTATATTTTTTTTATTTAGTTTTATTTGTCGATATTAACAACAGATAGTTATTTAATTCAATATTTTCTTTTAGTTTTCTTAATCATTATTTTGTATATCTACTAATTATTATTTATTATTACCATTGAATATTATTTTATGAATAACAGTTAACAATAATAATTATTATTATTATTCTAATAATAATTATTATTGTTAGTGCTAATATTATCATTGTTATTATTATTATTATAATAATGATGATAATAAATTACACTAACACCAACTACTATCGTTTGTAGTTATATATATCGATATGTGTGAGGGACGCCAGTACTTGTCAAACATTTATTATTTACTACTGGTACTTGGCCTAAGCCTTTGACTCAGTATTATCTCACCGTCTACGCATTGGATCGATATTATTAACTCCCTGTCTACACATTATCTCAATATGTACTCGCTTATGCTTGTCTATGTTTTGTCCTAGTTCTATTGTTACCTGTCCTACAAGCGTCTATCTATAACAATTCTATGATGTGCCCAAATATTTATTATTATTGTATTTTATACTTTTTCCACGGTTTTTATTATACAATTGCATTTTGGTGCTTACAAGGCGTGGCTTGTACCAGATTTTACCGAGGCGTGGCTTTACCAGATTTTACCCGCCTACTTTGTATAAATATCTATGTTTGAGCAATAAAGTTCAGAGTTAGCCTGGTTCTCAGAAGATTCTTTCTCTCAAGAAGCAAGCACAGCTAGAAGCAACATAACTACAAGCGCTGACCTGGTCGACTATTGGCAAGCACGAGGCTTGGCAGAAAGTGAGAGCGGTTTGCTCTATCACCGCGTATTCCCTCACCACGGTGAGAAGTACGACGCAAAGCACCTGGTGCCCTGATAGTTCGGCTCACAATAAATTCGGACTCCAGAGTTCGGGACAAGACAACGCACCAATAATTCCAGTGCAATTATTGTCGATCTCGACTGAGTCGAAGTAGACAAACAATAATTCTAGCATGATTATTGTCGGTGACAAAGTTTGCAACAAACTATAAACTAAACAACAATTACAGCACAATTATTGTCGAACATAGCCATGTTCGGATGCAGCCAATAATTGTAATATAATTATTGTAAACTGCCAGCAATCATTCCACCCCAGATTCGGCCGCACTCATAACTGCACAAACCAATGCATGCACTCCAACAATAATAACACATTATTGTACGCTGACTTAGGGTAGAGGCAGAACGCGTCGGGAAGGTGTACAGGTGGCTACCATCCAGACACAATTTCCTGTACATATGTATGACTTACTTATCATATAAAATAATATATTATTTAATGTGCAAAAATAATATAACATTAACATAAAACTACACAAAAGTAATGATACAATTTATTGAATTGTTATTATAATGACTCTGAGATAAAGTTGTTATCCTATTTAATTCACTGAGCAGCTCCATTATATAAATCTATTACTATAATTAATAATAATGTAAATAATAAAAAATTTATTCCTGCTATTATTATTTTTCACAGCTAACAATAATATTGATATTGTATTATTATAAAACTTATGAACAAAATTATGATTATCATCATTATAATAAATAATAATTATTTTACAGCAACACACAACTTGATAAGCTACTCTGTTCATTCTTTTATACTTGAGTAGTGGTGGTAGGAGAATTGTTGCACTATTTCTATATACCTACATCTTACAATCATGTTAATTACTACTTCCCTTCTTTGCTTGAGTTATTTGACGTTTTCAATATTTATTATCTTCCTGCCATTTTGTTATTTTCATTAATAATAGCAATAAATTTGTTATTACTGGTAACTAAACAATTATTATAGTTCTTATTATTACTGCAACTACCACTACCATCAACACAAAATTTAGGGAGAAACGTTATTTTTATGGGACACTTAGCAAATGCTAAGTACTAAACTTACATACATCCTGGCACTCTATGGGGTACTGGCACCTGTGATAAATAGCTATCAGCAAGCAAGGAAGGAAGAGATAATTATACTAGCCGACATTGCTCACAAATATACTTGATAACAAAAACTTATTGCTACTGGTATTGCCAGTCAAAGCGCATTCAACTCTGTCTAACATGACTATCATTGCAAGTTCTTTTTATTGGCGAGAAAGGTGGAACCAATTAATTGCAACGGGTTCATGACTGCAGAATAGAGCAATCGATCTTGAATTACCTATGTAATATGAGGTTCCACAGCTTTTTCCTCTCTCAGCCTAACTTCATTTATTGGTATGTTGTAAAACAACAACGCTAGAAAGTTATCTCATCTGTGTGAGTGTACAAAAATCTCATATGTACATACATGCCATGTATTCATATGAACTTGGCTCATAGATGTTTCAAATCAATCAAAATTTGTTCATAATATAACTTCTTGCAGATGCTTTGATTTTTTGTCCTTTTATTGTAAAACTTGTAAAATTGTTTTGGCGGCCGGGGCGCTGCCCCGGACCCCGCCGGGGCCTTGGCGGCCCCCTGGACCTGTGTGAGTGATTGCCTCCTCTGATAATAAATCCTGGCTACGGCCCTGAGACTATACAAAAAATACAAATTGATTAAAAGAAACCAGATCCACATGCTTACTGTGCAATAATCAGTTAAATTTTTCTGGGATAGCTTTCAATTTTTTATTATTTTTTTCGGATATTTTGCACCAGATTGTTAATAGGTAATATAAGAAACTGTTGCACTGACAATATTTTACATGAAATGTTAGAAGTTGTGTTGCTCTACACTTTCATGTAAACATAATTGGCTTAACTGCAGCGGTTTCAACTCTCCACATATTTCTTGATATGGCTGCATACTTTTGTATTAGCAACTATCAAAGAAGCAGTGTTAGAACAAAAACGCCATAAGAATGTGGCAACAGCACATTTTTCGGACAACAATTACTAGCATTGAGCAAGAAAAACCAGTGGTGGTGGTAGTGGTGGTAGCGGTGGTGGTGGTGGCGGCAGCAGCAGTAGTAGTAATGGAAGAGTATTTCCAGCAACATCAACAGCCAAAAAAGGGGTTGGGGTAGAAGGGATAGTAGCAATACAAGTTTTGGCCGTTGTAGCAGTGGTAGATGGCAACAACAGTATTATAGTAGTAAAGGGTCTATTAGCAGTGACAGTAAAATCAGTAACAACAATAATAGCGAAGGAAGTGACAGCAGTAGTCGTAAAAGGAGAAATGACTGAATCATTGAAGGGAGTCACATTATTATTAAATGTAGTAACAACAGTGGTAGCTAAAGGAATAGCAGTGACACTAGTAGTAACTTACTAGTGATAGGTGCACCAACAGTTTATTAACAGTATTTTTAGCAGTATCAAGAAGAGTAAAACTAGCAGTACATGTAGTAGCAGTAGTAGTAATAGTAGTAGTAGTAGCAATGTTAACAGTATGAGCTGATTCAGTAATGAGCACTTGCGACTGGTGTACAAATTCACTTGGGTTGACAAGTATAAAAACAAACAATTGATTACACCAAAAGTTTCTCAAATTTAATTTTCATGGACTTTTCAATATTCACTCAACCGTCAAAAGAGACTTCCATAACAATTGGTTCCGGCAGTAAATAGCCGGAGAGATCAGACATGGGAGAATAAGTATTGAGATACCAAAATACCTGCACTGTAATTGTTGAGTGTTTCGGGTACACAATAACAAAGCTGAAATTGTTGCAATGCACAAAAGAAACATGCATTTACACACTTTTGCTGCACTAAAATGCTTGATTATTGCCAACAATACAATAATAATAATTGGTATTACAACTAATAATATGACAATATTATGGATTTTAGACAATTTTCCATTTGACTCAGATTGTGAATAAAATTCGTCAATAATGACAGCTTGAAATATCGTTATTAATTAATAATAATTATCTTAATTAATAAATTAGGATTATTTTGATGCTAACCATAATGATAAATAATCGCAATAAAAAATGACGATTCATTGGTTCAATTGTTTAGATCATTGTCAATCGGTGAATTGTTTTATCAATTAATGGCAATGATCATTGAAAAAAGTACCGACAATTATGGTATTACAACTAATAACCCATAATAATAATTACTAATTTGTAGAGATCAGCTACGCTTTCTGATATAGCCGGATAAACGTGTTAACACAGCATTGACTGTTATTATTTAAGGGTGGTTGTTGATACCTAGCTGTGGATCTTTGGTACATTCCAAGAGTGAAGATACTTTAGGAATCAAAAACTCCCGAGTTGCAGTTGCTCAGGCGTTATAGTGAATGCATTTACACAGTTTCTGCCAGTCACAGAAAATTTTATTTGCAAAGTACCCTGACTATTTCAAAATTGAGTGTACTGTACAGAAACAACCTTTCAAATTTATGGCTGTACTTCGCATAGGTTGACCAAGATATTGAATATATAAGGGCTGAAGCAACTTGATAAATAGAGAAATGACGGTTGGTCAGACGTATTGCTGACACCCACACAAAAATACATGCGTAGCCAGAGAGCGATGTGATGAATAAACTTGTATTAAGAAATTATTTTCTGTGTACAACTCTGAACTTGGAATAATTGAAAATAATGGCAGGTTACAAAAACCTATTCTATTAATAATAAAAAATCCTATTCCTATTCCAACCAAAAACCTAACGAAAAATTATAACGAAAAATTGTATACATATTTGTTGCTGTTGTAGAGTAAATGATAATGGCAAATAGTTTATGGTTAATTATAAAATGCATAAATGATATTCGGTGAACAGCAAGGCATGGGGAGGGTGCTAAATAATTCTAACAAAACACAGAATTATACCATATTTTCTGTTGTCATTTTATATTATCTCGAATTATTTTTCATATGACAAACAAGCCTTCCGATAATTTTTGTTATCATAATGAAACATATTCAGATATAGCGACAACTTTTAATCTGTTCATAGTATGAGGTATCCAGAAAAATAATAACCATAATGAAATGATTAAGAGCATCAAAGAGACTGTCAGTATCACTCTAATTATTTAGTTTTCAATTACTTTAACGTACAAAAAAGAGATCTGACACAGCCCTTAGATAGTAGAAAATGAGCAGTGGCAACTAACTCTTTTGATTAAAACCATCAACGGAATTACATGTTTGTATTGCATCTTGCAAAGCAATTGTATAGGAATGATCCATGATGAAATAAGAAGCGTCGTTAGGGTTGCCCTAGAGGCACAGCTCAAACAAACAGGCAAACAAGCAAAGTTAAATTAATATGCAGTTAAAACAAAGTGTGTGATGAATGACAATTAATGAATGCTGTAAAGTATGGTAGAAGGCCTGAATAATCGCATTGATTGGCAGGAATAATATTTAGTCAGTTTATGTAGGTATGTAGTTGTCATTATCTATAAATACAATACGACAAAATGACATTATAATTTTTTTTATCAAGTATTAAATAAACAAAATATTTATTTATGATAAATTTTTATATTGAATGAATGCTAACCATTCAGTGATGTCTCTTGCTACTTGTTGCTGTTAATCATAAAAACTATCACAGCTTATTAAATAGCAAAATAATAATGAAATTTGACTTTAATTTTAGAAATTATTAATATAACTCAAACTTATTAATAAATAGCAAAAATTATTAATAAATATCGTAATAAATAATAACTTCTATTGTCATTCAAAGCAAACTACTCCAACATTGGTGATTATAATATCTACTGATTAATAATGGTTGTTTTTCAATTTTTATTTATGGACTACAGTAACCTTTGTGGGTATAACTATACTGCCAAGTTTTATAACAATATAAATAATAATTGTATTAATAATACTTTTATTAAAAAGAAAAAAAACAGAGGGAAGAATAAGTACAACAGTGATAGTTTAACTTTGATGGACTCTGTGAAATCCATTTTATAATTAAATGTAATAATAATAATGGTAATAATAATAAACATAAGCTACAAAAGAGAATCAAATGAAACAAGCACCTGAAGCCTAAGCAGACTGATAGTAAAAAGTTCAACTAGATCGTTTTGGCATGATTATGAAAACAAGGTAATAGACCCATTATTATACTGAGTTGAAAGAGCAGAATCATTAGCCGAGCGTGAGACCATGTACCATAAATGCTCCCACCTAAGACTGTAAATAAAATAGATCCCAAGGCAATGAAAATAATCAGCAATCATGATGCTAAAAGCTTGTGCTAACCAAACTTTTCTTTGTTTTTTGAAAAAAAATTAGGGCAGCCATGAAAGTCACTAAGGCGTGCCGCCCCTCCTGACCATCTGGAGAGCGCTCTGGCAGACGAGTGATAATAATCATGACGGATGAATATTACTCAGACATGTAGATGATAAGATACACATTAATATACCATAACTTTTTCTTTAGCTAGTGTACTGAAAGAAATTGTGATTACAAATTATTATCATCGATTGTATTGCTATTATTAAACCAGGAGCATACACTTATGTGGGTCATTTCTGATAAATTGCAACACAAATAAGATAGTTTTAAAAAAATTAAAAATGCTTCTATTGACACCAAATCGCATTTTCATGAATAATAAAATGCCTTCTTTGTAAGTATACCAATTCTATTCCAGTCAGTTTGAACCAGCTATCATGACATTGGACCTACAGATGATCATTTGACACCAAATGTAAACTTCATGATTCCTGTTTGCAAAGTGTCTCACAAGGGTGAGCGTATCCTCTTGAATCAGTTATCTTGTTGTTTCTTTGGATGCAAGCTAGCAAAAGTTACCTTTGATTCCCTTTAAGCAACATGACAACTAAGTTGAGTCGAGTAAGATAACTTTATAGGGTGGAACAGGACTGTCGAGGTCAACTTAGTCACTTTTGAATCACTCAAGTTACAAGTAATTGCTTAATTTGAACTATTTTTTTGAGCATACAGTTCCTTTTGCCAGTGCCAGCTCGATAGTGAGCGACGTGAACTTGGTACAGAAAATAATAAAATATAATGGAGAAAAAATGTTGTTTTATCAGTTGACAATAAAAGGTGTTATTTCCATTGAGTTTTATAGAAAAAGTTGCTTAATGATTATAATGATAAGAAATATTATAATCAATAATAATTAACAATTATGACTAATAATGATATTAATAATTCTTATTGTGGTCATTAATAATAATAACTATAACGCAGCTCAGACATGAAAGTTTTTAAAACATCTTTTCTGGGTTTCTAAGAATAACATCGAAATGTAAGGCAATACCTGTTTGTTGTAATGGGATCAAAAGTTTGAGCATCACAGTGTTCTAAATCACATGAGAATCAAGTTAAAAAAATGCTACAGTAAATTCTGTTACTTCGTTTCATGAAATGCTGGAAACTCAGGGAGGCAAATTAATTGAGCATAAAAACAAGTTACAGGCTTTGCTTAATTACTGTGTAGTACTGAAAATCGTAAAGAAACATTGTCACATAGTATTAATTGTATTTCCTCAATTTGCATGACTAAATATATGTCAGTGGACGACGCTGATGAAAAAGAATGGTACAGCTACAGAGAGATTTTTTCTACCGACCGCATATTTTTTTACTTAATAACTGAATTACTATTAAACTGTGCTATATTATCATAATCAGTACTTTTCAAACATTTGTCGGTGCTGTTGTATGTCAGTCACCGTATATAAAACATGAATTATGTTATCAAACCACACAAAATGTACCGATTTATTACAAAGACCTACATGATTGAGTATTTTCACAACATGCTTGAATAACAAATTTTTGAATCAGTGAAAACCGGACAGCTGTGTGCACCATTGTCAAATAAGTCCAAGATAACCCTTCAGCCTAAAAAAAATCAGTCAGGCATATGCGATTTGCCTCACAGTGAATGTGAATCCTTGGAAGAAATCTAGTGGTTTGGAACAAACCCTGAAATTATCTTAGAAAAGAATGCTATTGGTGAGTTTTAGATACAACAACTTTTCACATTAAAAAAATCAATGATACAGCAATAGTAGTAATATATGAGCAGATCTCCCTACCAAGTGTTTTTTTGTGGATTTGATCTTGGAGTTGAGACAATGGGTTACGGCGTTGGATGAATTCGCCGAGTTTATATTGTATTTTACTTGAGGGGTATTTGAGTGGCATTTGAATGGCATTTAAGTGGCATTTGAGTTTTGATTATTTTTTTACTTGATTTGAACTCATATGGCAACTAGATTTTGAATGTATGGCATTTAAGTTTTGATAATTTTTTTACATAACTCGAACTCATATGGCATCTTGAGAGAAAGGAGAGAGGAAAAGAGGAGAGAGAGGAGAGAGGAGATACATCTACATTGAATAAATACATTGATTAAAAATGAAACAATATGTGAATATATACATTTATTGTATAATAAGTAGGGATACATAAAGAGAACATATTAAATATTGTAAGCTTGAAATAGTTCCAATATCATTTCAAATGAAAAAATGGATGATGAGAGATTTTCATCCGTTTGTATGTATCTACATATATCTGATTGAAAATGATATAATAATTCAGTAGTCCATTGTATTGAAATCAATTTTTGAGTGAGCTCTTTATTCCACACTTTTCTTTGAATTTTCTTTAACTCTTACAAATTCGTCTGCTTTATGCCTGATTGATTTGCTGGTCTCATGCGCTTTTGAAAAAAATCATCAAACTTTGAGAATTTTTTAAAATTGAGCTGTTGGCGTTACAGAGTTAAAAAGAAGATCATCAGACTCACTAATACCTATTCTATAAGTAGATTTTTAGATAAAGCTAACTTTGTACTTGTGAAGAGGTAAAAATATTTTTTTATTGACACTACTTTTTTTCAAATTTCTGAAAATTTGCATTTTTGTTTTGAAAAAAACACCAAAAGTAAAGCTCCAAACAAGAAACTGAGGCGACAGATAGAAAGAAAATTCAATTCTGATGCATGTAGGTAATTTTGAAGAATTAATGGGCCACCACATTAGCCATAACATGTCAATCAAAGCTGGCCTTGTTTTTGCGAAAATCCCGGACATTTTTTCAGAGAATATTATTAATTTTTTTTTTTCCAATCAAGCTAGCACCTGACTTTTTACACCACTGAATAGAGAATTTCAAGCGCTATCTTGTGATATAAAGAACCATAATAATAAACATTTTCAAAAAAAAAATGAAAAATAATAAAAAATTACTAGTCAACAATATCGTCGTCATCCAAATAATTAATTTATAGCATACTACCTGTCATTTCCACTTATAAACATTTCCAGCATGCCTAAATAAATATAATCTAACCATTTATCAGAACAAATCTCATCCGTGGAGGTTCTCTGCAAAAAATATTATTTCAAACTATCTCAGCAAGAAAAATTATTTCTTGCCCGACAAGGAAGGGGGTGCGGTTCTCATGGCGCGGTTTCCGTTTAGACTGGCAGATTTACCTCAAACAAAGATCAGAAAATAGAACAGATTCTGCTTTACACGATGGTATAAAAATTTTTATTGTAGGTCTACTAGAAATACTAGAAAACTCTCTCGAAAATTCTCGCGACAGCTGTCGCAATTGATCATTGAAGAGTGGACAACTCCGGCGACAACTGTCGCAAAAGATATATGAAAAGTTAAGTAATCATTAATACTGACAGTTTTTGACATTTTTACAACTGTTTGAAAATTGTTTTTAGTCATAAGCTTAAATATTTCTACTGAATTGTCAACGTATTTATGTGTAGTGTATGGTCGGTATTGTATCGGTGAAAGTTCTCCATGTAAAGAAGCTACAGTTAGCAAATGCTGTGTCATACATAATAATATAGCTTGTAATGTCAAGCGATATCCAATCTTTTCCTGTACTTCAACATTTTCTTTAATATAACTATGATATATCTTTGGAAGGTAGTCTTTGATTGTGTATCTTTTTGAACTCATAATGAACTAAAATAAAATGTTAAGTATTAGTATATGATGATTAAACAGTGTTGTAAAATAATTACATTTTAACTTTTATTAAGTAATTTTTCTAATAATTCTTACCTTATCACCAAGAAATCAGCTGTAGTAGTTGATGAAATCAGTTGTAGCAGTTGATGAATCAGTTGTAGTAGTTGATGAAATCAGCTGTAGTAGTCGATGTTTTATTGCTGGAGAGAATGATTTCTATGCAGAGAGAGCTGTTCTTATATAGTATAAGCCACTCCTACTCATTTACCTTATAGCCATTAAAAACACTCATGCGAAAACTCTATCAGAATAGTGTTATTCGTGTGAAATATCCCTGTTTTATTCGCGTGAAAATAAAAAATTTCATTCCCGCGAAAGCAACGGTTTCCATTCGCGTGAAAATAAAGTATATATTCCCGCGAAAGCATTGGTTTGTATTCGCGTGAAAATAAAATTTTTATTCCCGCGAAAGCAATGGTTTCCATTTGCGTGAAAATAGAATTATTTATTCCCGCGAAAACATTGGTTTGTATTCGCGTGAAAATAAAATGTTTATTCCCGCGAAAGCATTGGTTTGTATTTGCGTGAAAATAAATTATTTATTCCCGCGAAAACATTGGTTTGTATTCGCGTGAAAATAAATTATTTATTCCCGCGAAAACATTGGTTTATACTCGCGTGAAAATAAAATGTTTGTTCCCGCGAAAGCAACGGTTTCCATTCGTATGAAAATAATTTATTTATTCCCGCGAAAACATTGGTTTGTATTCGCGTGAAAATAAAATGTTTATTCCCGCGAAAGCAACGGTTTCCATTCGCGTGAAAATAAATTATTTATTCCCGCGAAAACATTGGTTTCTATTCGTGTGAAAATAAAATGTTTATTCCCGCGAAAGCAACGGTTTCCATTCGCGTGAAAATAAATTATTTATTCCCGCGAAAACATTGGTTTGTATTCGTGTGAAAATAAAATATTTATTCCCGCGAAAGCAACGGTTTGTATTCGCGTGAAAATAAAGTATTCATTCCCGCGAAAGCAACAGTTTCCATTCGTGTGAAAATTAAATGTTTATTCCCGCGAAAGCATTGGTTTGTATTCGCGTGAAAATAAAATATTTATTCCCGCGAAAGCAACGGTTTGTATTCGCGTGAAAATAAAGTATTCATTCCCGCGAAAGCAACAGTTTTCATTCGCGTGAAAATTAAATGTTTATTCCCGCGAAAGCATTGGTTTGTATTCGCGTGAAAATAAAATATTTATTCCCGCGAAAGCAACGGTTTGTATTCGCGTGAAAATAAAGTATTCATTCCCGCGAAAGCAACAGTTTCCATTCGCGTGAAAATTAAATGTTTATTCCCGCGAAAGCATTGGTTTGTATTCGCGTGAAAATAAAATATTTATTCCCGCGAAAGCATTGGGTTGTATTCGCGTGAAAAAATGTTGATTCATAGGATTTAATCAGTGCAACTTTACCTATTTAAGAGCCACTGTTTTCACACAGAAAGCATCCAGTTCTACAACGACTAGCGGAGAAGCAACATCTACTAAATCTTTCATTACAACAACTAGGAGCTCATCTTCTTTATAAAGGTAAGAGTAAAAATATTTATTTTTTGTTAGCTAACGCTACTAGCTGAAGGTTTATGACCTTTATGATCTTTTAAAATTAATTACGAAAAATTAAACAAAATGTTTTGTTTTTTTAGAATGAATACTCAAGACGAAGGAAGTCAACCGATGAATGAAGAAGCAGGATCCCAGCAAACCCTTTCCCCATCACCTTCTCCTATCTTTGATATGGCAGAAAGTCAATTGGTGGTTGATGAACCAGAATCCCAACAAGATTTTACTTCATTCACATCTCCTACTAACAAGCTGTCTTCAAAAAGAACATCGATGAGGAAACGATCTTTTATTGATTTGACAAAAGATGAGAATGAAACTGGCTCAAAGTGCAAAAAACTAGTTTTGACGGATGTTGGAGATGAAACGCTTTTTCGTCACACCAGAATACCCTTTCAAGATGCTGGAAGTAATGAACTAACCACTCTCACCTACAAGAGCGCTGGGTTAATAAACTCTCTCTCTCCAGATAGTCTAGAAAAACTTGAAGAACCCATGGAAATCCGAGAACTACCAGTACCAACAGTTATGGAGGTGTTGTCTGTTGAATTTCGTGATGAATCAAAGTGCACCATGATTTACAACTACCGAAAGGATAAAAAGATAACTCGGGTGAAGAGTGATGTTTCAACCGAAATAGGACTGCTTGTTAATAAAGCTAAGCAAACACGTCCAATTGTTTTAATTTATATGGGAGAAGGAAAGACAGGAGATGCGATTTTTCGTACTGCTGAATCTCATGGATGTAATCGAAAGATCAACGATCCATTCAACTCATTGTATGGCAAGAGTTTGAGACAAATACAGGCTTATTTCAGTGTTGCTCACCTACACGATTTTCCGACAGGAAGTGTTATAGCTTATGAGAATCCTGGAATGCTAAGAAAATGTGATACTCGTTGGAACAAGACTGCTGATGTTATAGTGGCTAATTACAGATGTATGGTGAAAGGAGAGCTATTGATTGGAGATCTTAGCATCCCTGCTCAAATAGCTTCATCTGTGGTGGCGGAAAAAAGTGGTGTAATCGTATTCAGAGGACTGAAACAAAATACGAACAACATGATTTCCTACGACATCATTCTACTCTCGGCTCTTCAAGCTTTCATTCAAGTCTCAGAACTGTTTGATACTTCGCTGCAGCACACCTGTCTCTCCTACTTTGATGAAAATGAAAAAGAGAATTGTCCAGAACAGCATATCAGAGTCTTAATCGATAACACAAAGGATGTGACTCGTCTTCTATGATGGTAAGTTTCATATCTATTTAAAGAAAGATCTGAAGTATTTTTGTAAAATTAATTCATATAACTATGTATGATAGAGTCATTAGTTACTATGTCTTTTAGATATAACTAAAGAGCGCTCCTGAGGAAGAAAATGAGAAGATCTTATTTACTTCTTGCTTGAAACATTACAAAATAATAGTTTTTATAGATTCTGTAATATTTAGCACAAATAATGAGATAAGTTGTATTTTATTCATTATATTTGTTATATCAAATAAAAATCAATTATAATAATTTATTTTAACAATTTACTTAGTAAATTAGTTCCTTGTATATGTACACCATCTATTCCTTCTACTGTATTATCTTCTATGAACTCGAAGTGAGGATAGGTCTGTATGATAAATCTCCGTATTGAGTGATCTCTCATCTCACTATCTCCTATGTCTCGTAAACTTCTAACAATTTCATCCATACTCCATCCTCTACTTCTCAGTAAACAAAAGTATACACAATAGTCGCCACATACAGTTGACAAAAAATTTTGTAGTTGTGTTTCATTACTTTGTATTGTTTCATATCCTCCATGAATACTTAGTATTTCATTTACATCCGGATAAAAGGAAACAGAACGTCCAAACGAGTCAAAAAAATCCACCTCTGAATCATTAGCGTACACAGCCAACCAATGCTCTCCGGGTTGATGAGAATAATGGGTGTTGAATACGAAACATCCTGTTGGAAAATTGCAAATTTGCTTCCAAAACTGTTCTCTAGCTCCAACATGAATCCCTACGCTTTGACATAAAACGTCTGAAGATAAGATCGAACGATTTTGTATGGTATTCATCTGTAACTTTCTGTTTAAAGCACTGCGTCACCTCCGATAGTTAATTGAAGAATGCTATCCATCTCCAACACACCGTCTTTTACAAAGTATGCTACCAGGGATAATCCATCCGTCGTGTTAGCGCTAAAACGAATTTCCACACTTGTTGTGACATTTTTCATAGAGTGAAAACCTTCTTTAAGAAAATCACCAGTCAAATCAAATCCATAAAGTGTAGTACCATCAAGGTATTGTTCTTTCGTAATACCGAGACTATCGCCTTCAAGCAAAGTTCCGGTAGCGTGTAGAAACTGATGATATTCTCTTCCAAAAATTCCTCTAGCATAATTTGGTTCAAATCTCCTTCCAATTGGACAATCACCAACTCTCAATACAATACTATCAACACTAGCATGCTGCATTCTATATGGATTCAAGGCAAAACGTCCGTTCATTGCGTTGTGATTAACTAAACCTAAATAAATTTGTTTAGGTTTTTGTTTGTTTTCTTCCAAAGTGATGTCGATCTGCGCAACACCAGCACGAATTCCATATAGTTTTATCCGTTTTCGATCAACAGGATAAATGTAGTTGTGACCTTCCAATGCCAAACTGAGTTGGGAGTTTTGTATTGTAGGATTCACCTTAACTTTACAAAGATGAAGTTCAAATTTATCAATTCTAATCTTCGCCCCTCCTGCAGGCGACTCATTCGCAGCAAACAAAGCTAGTTTGGCAGAGGCACGCTCAAACTCCAGCTGCATAGTAGGACCTGGTATTATTAGTTTTTTCTGCTGAAATAATGCGAGATGAGGTTTTCCAGTTAATTCTATTGTCTTTCCACCTATGATTAGAGCTTTCCTCTTTTTCTTATCAGCGGTTTTGTGATCAGTACCGTCTTTGCTAGTTGAATCATCATACAACCATCCTTCCATCTTACCTTGATATTTCTTTCTTTCTGCACTGTTTTCGAGTAGTTGTGAAAAGTAGGAGCGTAAACCGTAGTTGTTAGCGTATTCAACGGTGGTTCCTTCTATCGACATTTTCAACTCACTGAATAATGCATGCATTGAATCCCCCATCCACACAACTGCATCATCATCATTACCTGTAATATTGGTTCCATCGTCTTGAACAACCGTGGCTTCAACTTGCAGAAACGAGTTGTAAAGATCTGTGTAATGTTCAGTGCTCCCTGACAAGGTTAACTCAATACTACCATAAGGATCTAACCTATCGGGTCTGATGACAACATATTCCGATCTTTCTACCGATATGTTTGTTGGTTCCGTAGCAAATACATCCAACGTTGGATTTATGTTGTAGGAAGAACCTTCCAACTTATTACCTGTTGTTCCATTTAGGCTAGCCATCTTTTGCGAGTGATGAATGCTTGAAGCGTTACCGCTTAATGAATATAGATATCAAGCTCAGCTGTCTTTATACCGGATTCTACCGCTATTAAAATATACCACGATTACCAACACCTCTCCTCTTCTTTCCACCTCTTGTTTTTCTCCTTTTCATTCTATCTGGACGGACTGCATTGAGCACATCTCCCCCCAGATCATTCAACTCTGCCAATCCCCTCTTCTTTGCTGACGCTGCAAAACTTTGACCATCGATGACATCACGCGCTACATTTCCACCTACAGACAATGCTCTTTTCCCCAAATTAATTGCTCCTCTTTTCAGCATTGGTGCTGCAGATTTAAGTAAACTTGAAAAAATACTACCAAGTCCATTTCCTCTCATATTAGGCATCACTCGTCGTCCACTATACACCCCAATTCCATTTCCAGCTTGCATCTTGTAGTACTCATCAAAAAAATCTTTTGAATCTTCAGGGGTGTATCGTACCAAACTCATTATAATTCTTTCTCTCTATAGTGAACCGTCAACACAACCTTTCCACCATCAAATGGTATTCGTTGACCGTCGTCACTCGTTATAAGTACTTTAATCATATCACTATTTTGTGATGAAGCGTCAACATAGTGAGGATTTTTAAATTCTTGATACACAACACTATTCTTCTTTCCTTGAACTGGAACTACTCTCAATAAAGGTACATTCGTATCTCCTACCATTCTATTATCAACAATGTTGGAATAAACATACAGGGATGTTAAACCGGAATTTATATCAGGGGGTGTGATATTATTGTATCTACCACGAGGGTATGTAGTTTTTGATTCAAATCCAAAAATATATGCTATATCTTTGGAAAAGCTTATGGCAGTATCAGGATCACTGTTAGTTAGTAAAGCGGTGTTGGTGATCTTGTTGTAGGAGATGGCGAATTTCTTGTCTAAATCCATTTCATTCATTCTCTTTCGTATAATCTCCTCCAACTCCTCTATACTATCATATCTTCCATTACCGATTAGGATGAAGGACTTTTCGCTTTTACCGGAGACATTAGTCTTTTCTAGATATATTTTCCCTTCGGTAACATTTTTCCAATTATTAGAATAAGTCATATCTAGCAGAGCTACCTCCCATTTACCACCATTGATAACCAAATATTTATACAGTCTCACTGTAAATTCGGAATTGTTATTATCAGGAAACTCTTCACCACTAGAGTTTGAGGGTAAAGTTATCAGCATCGACATTTTCCCAACGTATGATGATTATATCAAGCGTTCTTTCCTTATAAACTATTCATCTACCCACTCGTTGAACTTTTCTCCGTATCCTAACCACTTAACCAGAATCTGTCTTTTACCTCTTTTCATTCTTCTTCCCAATATCTTTTCAATTCTGAAAATCGTGGGTTTTTTTACTTTTTGCAACTCTTTTTCGTAAAAGGTGCCATCAATCATCTCCTCAGCTAAATCTTTTACCCTATATACAACAGGTTTTTCATCAATAAGTACATCAGTGATTATAAAAATCTCAATCGTCCAATTCGGAGTGTATCCTCTTTCAAACGCTCCTCTTGCCTTACTTATTCTCACATAATCCCCAACCTTTAGTTTTGCTTCTTGAGTTAAACTATGTTCACCTCCTTCATACACACGATTCCATACAAGTTCTTGATTTTGAAAATTCACATCATTTGGTCTCATACCTATAGCACCATGAATTGTGTTGTTGTATGCATTAACCATTTCTGGTAAAACATCAATGTATCTATCGTCATCTTTATATGTCAAATATCTATATATCTTCTCTTTTAAAGTTCTGTTAAAACGCTCCACCATTGATGCCTTTATCGTTTCATTTTCGGTTGTAAAGCGCTTGATCTTTTTTTCCGCCAGCAGAGTCTTGACATTGACGTTGTCAAACTCTTTACCTTTATCAGATTGTAAAGCTTTATAGTTTTCCCCTTCTAGTATTCTTCTCAATCCTCTTGCTACTACCGGTCCTGATTTGTTGATGAGCGGCACAGCCCAACCTTTTCTAGATAAAGAATCAATAGCAGTCAGTAAAAATGCTGTATTATTATTTTCATCTCTTCGAGATCGAACATCCATCAAATCTACCTGTAGCTGCTCCCCTATTCCAGCTACAATTGTAGGACGACGCTTAAACTTGGTTACAACTTTTTTATGTAACGTGTAGGCATCCTCACCACTCAACCATTCACGGATTCTTTTTTCTCCCTCTCGTTTTCTACGAGCTTTCAGTAAAGCTCTAGCTCCTCGTAGAGATGTATGTAATGCAGGATTGTAATACAACTCTTTTAGCGTGTCGATGTCCATGAATTAGTACCGGGAACGACCAACTTTTTCTTCTGAGTACGTGTTCGATGCGGGGATTTTCTGACAGTTGTGATTCCTTCATCAGTTAGCAGGCTTTTAAATCTACTGTAATTGGTATTTCCCGATTGTATTTTACCTCCTTCGGTTAGAACGTCTCGTAGTAAAGTTTTGGAAGTCCTAGGATTCAACCAATGTTCTCCAATTTTCAGTCTGTTCTTCTCCGAGTCGAATCTACCAATTTTACTCAGATTATTCAACATTCTGACAGCGATCGTTTGATCACTCTTTTTTTTTGTTAAATCAGCTGCTTTTTTTTCAAAATCCTTTAAATTTTCGCTTTCACTATCGTGCTCATCTTCTCCATCAGTAAGAAATGTACTTCCTAGTAAGGTTGTGTCTTCAGTATCAAACAACCTTCCTTTTATTAATTCCATCCCAATATCATCATCATCAACCACTTTCACTGATTCTAACTCATTGTCTTTATCAACATTTGGTGAAAAGACATTAGGTTTATTATCAATAACTGTGCTATTGGCCAAAGGAAAAGTAGACTCTGTCTTTTTTTTCTTAATGAGATTCCAACTATCCTTTTGTGTCTGGTTTTGGTTATTTTTAATCTTTTTGACATCAGACAAATACCTACGTAGGTTTTCAACATTTTCATCTAACTTTTCGTATGAGGATAAGTCAGAATCATAAGCCGTTTCCAGTAGATCATTTCGCTTTCGCTTCATATTTCTCACTGTTATAGCTTCCATAGGATTATAATACAATGGAGGTCTGGCTTTCTCTTCCTTTACCACTGTTTTATCATCCTTTCTTTCTGTTAATCTATAGTATTCATCATCAGTGAGTATAAAATTACGTCTGGAGAATGTTAAAGGCTGTCGATTCATCTTTTTATTGATGATAAAACAGATACAATAGGTGTTATAATAGCATCCAAAAGATTCCCTCTACCACTCTGAATCAAAATTTTACGCTTATCATCAACTCTCCCTCTACCACTAAGTTTATGTAGCTCCTTCTTGTAACGCTGCAACTCAATAAACTGCTCAGAATCAAGAGGAACATTACCTAATATAATATTTTTAACACTTTCTATCAATGATTGAAACAAATCTGAGTTAGCCTTTTCGACTATAGCGATTTTTCCTTTCTTACTCAGATCATCCAGAGCTAAAATCGCCATTCTATTTCGCATCATTCGTGTTGAGAGTTTCATCTTTATCTTCTCCCTCCGCCTAGCACACTTTTAAGCAACCCTGGAACTATATTGCTGATGATAGGTCCTAGTAGAGCGCCTAAAAATCCTCCTTTTTGCAATACAGCTTTCTTATCATCTAACGTTGATTTTCTTACTAAAGCGCTAATATCCTTCACGTTTCGCTGCAACTCATTATACTGAGATGATGTCAATGGTATCGTTCCATTTATAATAGCTTTAGCACATTCCATTAGAGTCATAATAAACTCCTTTTTGGCTTTGGCTATAACAGACTTTTGAATAGCAAAGGTTGTATTGTTGAGCGATAACAACACAGCTGCATTTTTTGTTAATTTTTTCTCCAAAGCTTTAGACATTATAATGCTTTCGTGTTGCGTCGTTGAATAACAAAATATGATTGAGGTGAAGTGAATAGTAATTGTATTTATATCCTTTTACTTGGGTACATATAATATCATAGGGAGAACTGATGTAAAATTTCCCAATAGTCTATGTTGATCATTCGTTTGTTGAGTCGTATCTATTCGTAAATAAGAGTATGGTTTCTTTGTCGCATCTTCAAAAGCCTCTTGTACATATTTTATTTTTGATGGAAAACATTGTCGAGCCAAATAGGAAATAGAAGAAGCATCTCTAGGGTTTTTAAAAAGAAAAAAATAATGACTATTCAAGGAAATTGTACGATTTCCTTTTAAAAACAGATTCTGAACAATAAAAAACACACTTATGTTCAAATGATGACTATGTTTTGTATACAAAGCATTAGCATCGGCTTTACCAGAAACTTCATCCATGAGATCATCAATTATCAGCCATCGATTTTTACCATCTCTGGGAAAACTCACTGTTATATCTATCATGCCTTCATGAAAAATCACTCCTGATACATCATCAAAGGCTTTTTGGTAGGCTCCATAACAGTAGTGAATCTCTGTTGGTGGAGGGTGTGCTATAGTCTGACTAGCTTCAATCATTCGAAAAATCGCTTGCGTCTTTCCCGATCCAGTTGGTCCTGCAATCATTGCTGTAAAAGGAGATCGCATCCTCGGGTCATAATCTTCAGGTTTCCCATTCATCATTAAAAGATGTTCATCAATCAACAGTAGTTTCATTTATGGTTCCAACAGGAGAGTTTCTCGCTTTTTGTATTTTTTCCATAGCTTCTTCATACATACTAAACTCAGTAACACCTCCAAAAGTGGAAAGCCCTACGACAAATACCAAAATTATCATAATTATCAACGCTTTACGCTTCATACTCGGTAAAACATCTATCATATCACGTTCAGTACCATCAATAGTATCAACTTCATTCATCGGTCTCATCTCAACATCATCCTCTGTCGACATCTTAACTTCCAATAACCATACAATCTTATCGCGTTTTCATTTATATACAATGTTAAAACTATCAAAAAAGTCAAATGCCATACATGCAAAATCTATATGCCATATAAGTTCAAAATAAGTAAAAAAATAATCAAAAACTCAAATGCCACTTAAATGCCACTCAAATGCCACTCAAGTACTTCTCAAATGAAATACAATATAAAATCGGCGAATTCATCCAACGTCGTAACCCATTGCATAACCTCCAAGGTCTAATCCACAAAAAAACACTTGGTAGGGAGATCTGCTCATATATTACTACTAGCAATCATATAATCAAAACTTTTCGGAAATAATTAACTTGAAATATTCGGCAATTTCTCAAGGTGCGGAAAAACAATAGTTTTATGAACACTTCAGATATTAATTGCCAGTTCACGATTTAAGCATTAGAGTTAGTTGAATGTAAAACTGATACGCTCTAGTATTAGCTAGTCAATGCAGTTTCAGTGTCTACTCGTTTTGAGTCCCAAGTTATTTGAAATATTCTGATCGTAAGTTTAGAAAAAAAGTCAAAACTCTCATTCTAAACATCCATACGAAAAGACTTTCCATATTTTTGCTTCATAATGAGAATACCTATCTAATTGTTACTAAGGATGGCATGTATTTATTATCCAAAACAAGAAAAATTATGATTTTTATCAACCAGAAGTAATAATAACAATACTCGC
Source organism: Cryptosula pallasiana (assembly GCA_945261195.1). NCBI lineage: Eukaryota > Metazoa > Bryozoa > Gymnolaemata > Cheilostomatida > Cryptosulidae > Cryptosula > Cryptosula pallasiana. Next base: position 39,471,062 of record OX183130.1, read on the forward strand.
AACAGTCATTGATATTATTATTATTATTCATGAGTTGATGATGTTGTTATGCCCTGGTCACACGAGACCGATAAACGAAACTATAACGAAACTATTTTAGAAATCGCCGAGGTGCGACGATAATAGTTTCGTTGTACTGGTCACACGAGAGCTATAATTAGTTTGTTACGCCTAGCGATCACTAGTTTCATCCAATGACAGAGGATTGTGTTGTGTGCGCGGGCCTACTCATACTTTACTGCGTGATGTAAAAGCATGGAAGAATTATTATTATTTTTGATGTTTGGAATAGATTATTTTAATAAATAGCTAAGTTTGACCAGCCAGTACTATTCCAATTGTTTGATTATATTTTATTATTATTATTATTATCTTTCATTTATTTAAAACTCATTATGAATATAATATAATAAATATTTATTTATTCAAAAAACAAATGTGCTACTACTATGGAATCCATGCGTTCGTTGTGAATGACCCTGACATTGGAGACCAGCCAATAACAGAACATAGAAAATAAACCTATTAATGAGCTTACATGGTCGAATGGCCCAATCACATGCAAGCATCGCAACCGAAGATTTTCCCAAACCTAGCATTGCTTGATCACGACGAAACTGAATTATTCGCTCGGTTTGCTGAGCAACGAATTCGCTGGGCCTGAAAAAAATAGTTTCGTTATATTTTCGTCAAAAATTCGGTCTCGTGTGACCAGGGCTTTAGTGATAAAAATAGTAGGTCTAGCAGTCGGATCAATGTGGGATTATTAGAATAAAAACAACATCGGAAGGCAGCATGTACTCAGAGAGGGCATCACTTTGACAAACTAACATAAATCGCCTGATCAGCGTCTAACTACAGCAACTATTGACTGGTAAAACTAAAAATATTAACATCCATGGATCATACCAAATTACTTGTTATTAATATTATAATAAGTGATTATGACCATTTTAACAACTGCAAAAGCAAATAAAATACCTTGAAGCATTGAAAATTATAACAATCTAGCATGGCACCAACAACACCTGTTAGACAAATTAATTACTCGGCTGGATATGATAGTAAATTGATGGGGTTTGAAACTAAATTTAACTGTAATAACTAATAAAAAGTTGAAAACAAAAATAGGAGATCATTCACGCATTACTATGGCGGGGCATCTGAGATGTAGCAATAATTGTTTGCACCTGAAGCTACAGCGGGGCACGATTTCAATCGATAGCGATGGCAAGGAATGCATAAGTTTTGGACATTCTTCGAACATTGTTTATTTTCAACGAGATGATGCGCGTTCGCCTTTTTATTAGTAGACGTATTAATGTATTTGTAGTAATTCATATATAAAACTGAAGTTCTTTTCACACGCTTTTCAGTTATGCATAATAAAATAGTACTTGTATATGTAAAAAATAACAAATTTTGTTCTAAAAACAGCTGCCACCACATTTTCTTTGGATGCATCCCTGATGAGTTTTCTACTACTAATACTAATTAATTACTGGTTCTAGCTATGAATTCTTGCAAAAAATACTTGAATTAATACTATGCTAAAAAATTGCATGTTTCAATTTATATTTAAATGACCCTTGTAGTACAAAACAGAACGACTAAAGCTACGTTCACACTATACGATTTTCGGCCATGCGATTATCTGGAGGAATCGGGAGTTGCTCTCCCGATTATTTAGAAGAACTCACACTTGCGATTTTTTGTGCCCGATATTGCATGGCCTTGACATGTTGTCAAGATACTGCATTTAATTGATAATTACAGAACATTATTATTAATGATTATTATTAATAATATAGCTAATATTATCAGATATTTAAATAAATTATACCATTTCTTCACTCATCAATAATAAGAAATTAATTACAAATAATAATAATAATAAATAATGGAAAGTAGTATACTCAATTAATTATAATGAAAAATAAATAAATGATAACTTTTTTCAATGCAATTATTCATTATAATCATGGCGCTGGTTGTTGTTTACTATTTACATTGATAATGGTTAGTATACCCACCTTAATATTCTACTAGTAAACAAGACTTGCAGTTGATCAGGGAAATATTAAAAAATAGTCTAAAATTGGTTAAAATAATAATTATCAAGCAGCTGCAAGTTTATTAAAAAGCATTAAATTGAAACGCTGCGATGTGGATGTTGATTGGCTAGACAGGCCGATAATCGTACAGAGAACCATCACTGCCCAATGAAAAAAACCTGCCACCGATTGTAAAATCGTTAAGATTTTACTGTTCACACCTGCGAGCCGATTTTTTGCTCCTCCCACTCGGCATACTGCAATCGCATAGTGTGAACGTAGCTTTAGGCAGTGTAATCAAAACCATCATTATTTGTAAACAAAAAATGTCTTAATTATCAAAAATGGAGCAATATTCAAAATGCAACATGATAAATAACAATGTAATCGTGATGATAATAAAAAAAAATACTACGTTATTCTGTGTTATAGCTAGTTCAAGAGGGCAAGATGAGATGGGCAAAACCATTCCTAAAAATATATACATAAACATTAGCCAATTTTTCATGCGGGAAAAGCAGTTTGTTTACTATCTTTTGAGCAAAGCCCAGAGAAATAGAAAACACATTGCATTATGTAGCTAAAAGTATAACTAAAAATGATCGTAAACTTTTTTTTCTCATGCAACTACAAACTTTAAGTGAGAATTCGAATAAATACATTGTTTATAGTACTGTGACTTTTCAATTTTGTGAATCTTTTTCAAAGACGACACAGTAAATTTTTTTTGCAGTAGGCATTTGTGCGTTAGCCATGTCACAAGCAATGTTTATTATATTAGCATAACTGCAAAGGCTAGGACGGAGGACAATTATTTTTTCATCTTATTTCTACCACTAACAGTTACCATTAACAATTTTAGCACCAAATTCTAATTTATCTCTGGAATAACCTTTGGTTCATGCCTGACCAATTTTAATATTATACCAGTTAGACCAACAGCATTATTGAAATGCAACTAATGGCCGGGAAACTAATAATCATAGAGCAGCATGCTGAACCATATTTTGTTAATACTAATAAGTTTTACTTGAATCAAATTATTATTACCAGAACAACTACTATTCATCATCCGTCATTATGACTAATAACGATGATTATTAATAACAACAACTGGTGATAAAAGTACTTGTCTATGACAAATTCTAATGTTATTAGGATAGTTTTGCAATCAGCCCGCTATGTGATCCAGCTGCTGCTGTTTCAGCTTTCATAAGAAATACAGAACTGGTTAGCAAATGGAAAAATTTCATTAACCATAACTTTTATAACATGTGATTGTGTTTACGAGTGAGTGAACATAGCTAGTTACCTGGAAATCTGACAGCTGCCGATGCACTTTTTCGACCAAAAACAATATCTAAAACTTGTTCTGATAAAGTGTTAGTGTGGTGACATGGGAAAGTTAAGTGTCATTGTATTAACAAGAAATTACTCTACAGACTAGAATTATCTAAAACATCACAGACTAACATGAAGAAAGTTGTGCAGTAACACAGTAACTAGGATTAAAAAATGTTTAACTGAATGATATTTATCAAAACTTACTAAGGATCAGCCGTAATATTTATTTAGTGTTGTTTTACTATTTTTACAGCAATAGTAAGAAAACAGCGCTAAACAATTTAATTTTATATTAATAATAATTATAATAATACAATGATCATAAACACTAGGAGGTGTAATATTAATAAAATAAAACAACAATACTGAATAAATACAATATTACTTATAACATTATTATAAGCATTTATAACATTATATTTAATAGTAATGTTTAGGATAAACAGTAGTAAAAGTCAATTTTATCTCAAAGAACTGACTGTAGTTTTCAAAATGTGTTATGATTATAATTATTATTATCAAAATCATTCTTCATCATCATTCACTGATGATAATAGTAAATAACCAAATTCTTTTTAATCTACTATTAGTAACTACTTTCTGGTGATAATTCCCCCATTCATTACCATAATTATTAATAAAATATATATATATATATATATAAAATATATAAAATATAAAATATTATTTATTATTGATATTTATTACAATTAATTATTATTATTATAATAATTGTTATTAATTAGTTAGCTTCTATTTGTTGTAACTAAAACAACACACTACATTGTATTTACTGTGTGTGTAGTGTGTCGTTTTAGTTACAACAGATAATAATAGAAGCTAACTAATTAATAACAATTATTTATTATCTTTTGAAAGTTTGTTGGTATAGTCAGTGACAGTCATATATATCATAATTATTATGATATATATATATATGACTGTCACTGACTGTCACTATACCAACAAACTTTCAAAATAATAATAATAATTAATTAATAATCATCATCATAACAATAAAAATAATAACAAAACAATAATAATAGGATCGATCAGTAGCAACTGATCGTCGCCACTACGATTCAGTGCTCACATCAACCCAACTGCCATAAAAGATAACTCATTATGCCAGGCAATGCATGTTCAGAGTGGGAACATGAAGATATTTTCTTTCACCTTTTTTAATTTTCTTGACGGGTTTGCGTTAAAACATAATAAACTGTGGCTAGCTAGACTAGCTTTAAAACCAAGTTGCATAGAATCTGTATTGAGGAGGCGGTAGGTGGAATTCCGTAAACCAATAAATTTCTCAGAGCCTAGGCTAAATTCAGAGAAGACAATCCCACAACAAATACTTGAAATCTGTTGGAAAAGACAACTCTCAACTCAAACATCAACTAAAGTAATGGACAAATCAGGCCTGTTATCGTAATAAAAAAAAAACCTTCCAACTTGTAATTTAAATTTAAACTGCTGACTTGAAAATTGAAATATTTAATAAAGAATTTATTTTTTTAAAAGTTTCATTCTGTCTCACTTGTTACTCGAAAATGATGTTGTCGTCAGCAGAGTTAGAATCTCAGGCTACTCTTATAAATAACTGAGGAGTGCAAATGTGAGAGGTCGTGGCAATACACCCAGCACCCTGGAAATAAGAAAACAGCGTTGTCAAACTCACAGTCTAGTAAGCTTAGTCGTATAGAGGTGGTCACTATTGTACGACTACAGAATTCCTACTGCTTGTTTCTACTCTGGCCCTGTGCAGTCCTATACTCTGCGGGATGCACTGCACATTACCTTGAAAGTGCATCAAAACATATAAGTTACACAACAGCCTGTTGGCAAAGGCATTTGGCAATCTTTTGCAGTTGCGGGTTGTATAAATTTTCTGTAACATACCATTGGTTGACTCAAAAAATTTTTGCAATGCTATTGGCTGCAAAGCAATCGCCTGTGATCAACAAATTTATGAGCATAATTGAAGGGGCTACCATATATTTACTTGTAGACTAATAAATATTTTATGTATATGAACAGCAGAAATACCCAGTGTTGCCTGAGTTGAGACACAGGAATGGTTTATCAACATGTTCACAATTGTGCAGAAAAACCATAGTAAGAATACTAGGAGGCAGTCTAATTTATACAAAACGAAATGCTTAAAGTAAAAACATTTAACCAATTTTTTAACTGCTAATGATGTAAAATGCTTTCAACAGACTGACATATTGTCATCTTGGTGTTTTTACTGTTTAAAAACACGCTCCACACAACATCCTCAGCATGACCATTTAAATTATTTAATAGTTGGATAATGACAAACCACCAGTAAACAACACGATGGTGTGGTTGATAGGAGATGATTGTCTGACTTCAATATGCAGAATTTCCAGGATCAACTCCAGTGAAGTAATTGAACAACCAAAAACCAAGTTTTTGGGCAAGTGACAAACATAATTATTATAATTGATGACACCTCATTAAATGATATAAAAATAATATTTACCAAAAATTCTGGCTGTTTACAATCCTTTATCATTATCTATGGTAATAGGGTTTACTAGTAGTGGAAGCTGAGGAACAAAATTATTAAAAAATGGTATCTTGTTGACAATAAAACAAACAACATTAGCAATGTAAAAGGCAATTATTTGTGCTTTGGTGAAAAATCAAAAGAAAGTAATAACAAAGGAATTACCAAATAAAATCTAACTATGAGTAGCAAGACAACAATACCGTGTTTTTGGCCACACGAGTAAAACAATTTGTTTGTTGTAACCCCAGCTGTGACCAGTCAAAACATTGCAGTGAATTGGAACGTAAACAGAATAAAACGATGACTCAAAAGGCCAGAATGTTTGGCCAGGTATAACTTAAAGCAACTGGTAGGAAAATAGCTACTATAGAAAAAATCTGTCCAATCTTTTAGTAAAGTGAAAAATCAAGCCTGTTGTCACCTAGAGATGGTAATGATGATTTCGAATATGTATTTTTTGTTGTGATTGGTTTAGAAATCAGGAGCCGTAGGCAAACATTGCAAAACCGGCTTACATTTACATATTAAAAATAAATTGACTGGTGACCAAACTGAGAGAAATGAAAATAAAACGCATAATTACCTAAAACTACAAAAGGTTTCATCCAATTTACATAACAGTAACTTGTTGCGATAGTCTGGTTTTGTGAGAACACAATGGATATTCCAAATATAGAAACCATCTTCTGTCACCACATCAAATAATCATAAAACTGTTGCCAGTTTATCTACACAAATCTACTAATTGGCAGGTTTTCATTGGCACATAGTGAAAACTATTGTTACTGTAAACAAGGAAAACATAACTTTGTAATGATTCAAGATTTTAAGGATCATCAGTAACGTACTAAACTTGGCAAGAGTTATGTCATATGATTCTAATTCAAATCATCAAAACGTAATTTATAGCTGCCGACAATATCAGTCAGATGTCATGCTTTTGTTTCGTTTCTTAACAACTCGAAATCATACAACATTTATTTAATGGTTAAAATTAATCTAGACTCCAGCGTTCCAATACATGTCATGTAAATATTGTAATGAATTTGCATAAGTTACCTCTTAGCAACAACTAGTTAACTGTTTGGTAATTCCCTTCCCTTATTGCACTGGGCCACACAAGGAAATGTGTCAGAGTAATGTGGTTGCCAGACGATATTGCCTTCCATGACCGTTCCAAGAGATTAGCAACAAATAACATGCGACACAAGCCTGACTGGTAACTTGTATGACGGACGTAGTGTTTGGTAGAGGAAATAAGAGTTGCAATAATATTTAGTACCCTACTGTATCTAATTATTCATGTAGTATTTGTTTATTAAAATTTTCTGCTTATTACAAAGTTTATTATTATTGTTCATGGCATTGATGAATTAATAACCTTAGGTATATGATTTATTAGCACTTATAGCTATCGTGTTTCCTGATTATTTATTTACAATTGTTTTGTTCATCGTAAACAATAATTATTTAGAAAATTATCTGCTCACAGTAAATTCAGACAAACATCAACTACCACATTATTGTTATGCTATATACTACAATAAAATTATTATGTATGATCTTCATAAAAGTGGCTGAAAATCAACATAATATTGACCTTGGCACTTTTGTTTCAAGGAATCATTGTGTGCTAGGAAACTGACCAATCACAGCATGACGGGCAAGATGAAAAATTTACCATGTTCATTCTGTTTCATCCTGCGCTGTATGTACCACCCTGCGTATCAAAACCACAGATACAGGTGATATTCGACATGGACATCGACCAAGGATCGATCTCAACTTTAACTTGATTCCATCTAGACTTGACCTTGAAATAACCCCCAGATAACCTACTAACCAACTACCAGATATAACTCAGCTGTCCAAACTGATCAAGCAATGATAATGTACATATGTAAGTGTTTAATGCTTACAAAAGTACAAAAATAACAAAATAAGATACATTCACTCCCAAAAACCTTCACTGTTGTTATCTAGTGCTCTGCAATTCTTTTTCTCAGAAAAGTAGCTAGTATTTCAGATTTAATTATTATTGTTGCTGTGAAGAAAATCAATGCTGCAAATATAATTTTGATAATAATGTTCCTTATCTCATATTACCATAAAATTATACTAACATTATTTTTTAATTAATTTCTTACATTGCAATAATTTTTTTGATGAAAATATTTCATTAGTTTTTTTTCTTTTGATTAACAAAAACTGTCACATGAAGGCTGATGTGTACATAATAGCTGCCTCAACAAAGATAAGAAAAATTGCTGACTTGAGAAAAGCAGCTTTAAAATTTTGTTGCAATAATATTTTTTGCAATCACAGAAGTCTTCGCACAATGCCAATATTGATGAGGCCTTACTTCTATACAATCGAGCCAAAAAAATTTTGAAAATTTGCTTTATAGCTTTATATAACTTGATGCGTCTTTGGGAAAAAAATGTGTCTGGGTCAGCACTGACTGAGTCTATAAGAATCCTTTATTGGCGAGACGGTAGTTCCAGATAAGTTTTTGAAACACATTTTAATCTCAAAAAGTCTCATTAAAATTAATTCCTCTCAAAATTAGGTGTCCTCGGCCCTTTAAAGCAAAATGTCTAAGATGCAAAGTCTTCATGCCACTTCTCTTAGCCTTGTTTTTCTGTTTTATTCTTGCACCATTTTAAATTAACTCTTTCTCCACCCCACTCCACCATATCTTCGCTTCTCCTGGCTCTACTCCACCTAACCTTCCCTCCCCCTCTTTCTTTTTCGTGCTCAAGTGCTCACCTTCTGTTTTGCTCTACCCTTGATCTATTTTACCCCTGACACGTTTTACCTTTCCATTCTTTTCTCCCCCCCCCCCCCCCTTAATGAAATAAGCTTACATACTTTTGACACATGGAAAGATAAACAGATAGATACTTTTTACATTCGTATATGAAGATATATTCATGTTATTGCTTATGATGGAAGACTACAGCTGTTGTGGGCATCCTTGTCTCACTTATTTTTGCTACAATAATTCTCTTCATCAGAATTTATGTTATGGCAAAATCAGAACATGTTCGTTTTCACCATTTTTTTGGGTTAGTATATACAACAGAGAAGACGAAAATGATTTGAGTTCTTAATCAACTTTTTTTGTATTTTTTTTAAGCGAAATATATAATAGTAGTAATTTGTCTGTGTGATAATGGTGCAAATACATTAAAAGGTTTATACCATAAACATCCTTGCAAGCTCATACAGTTGTCACATAAACATCAGTAAACACATCCGAGTGTCTAACAGTAAATATCACTGAGTAACCTCAGAAACGTTTCAAGCATCAAGTCATGGCACGAACATACAGCACAGGTCGTACTGCAATAATGTCAATTCGTAATCAAGTAGACTGTATGATATGTTTCAATGGAAAGTATACAAAATTTATGTAGTATTTCAGTAAAAGTATCCCATATATGGAGAGATCTGCAGCTAAATAAAAAAATCAAACACCAACAATGACTATCGATGAAATAAATCAAACAATTACTCGATTTCAACCATACAGAAAAAATGAACATTAGATATTTGCAAGGCAAAACATTGTTACTCAATTTTGGAACTTCACCTTAATCACAAACTGATATAATATTTAGTGCAGTGTCTTAAGTAAGTGGGCCTGTAGTAATTAGGTTAAGTGACTGAGTGAATAGTTCACATATAAACCATCGATTCATCAACAAGTGTTAAAAAAGGAAGTTGGAGAGAGTGCTGGGCCCATTATCAATTGAGTCGCACGTTTTGTTGACAAACGTACGGCAGGCAGCAGCAGCGCAATCACTAGAGTTGTGCAAAACAATTAGAAATAGTCGCCATTTCGTGCCATCCCAACAGTAGTAGTAGTGATAGTGCCATCCTTTAGCAAACCTTTTCTCTCTGTCAAGTTCACCATCAGGCTTCTCAGCTATAAATAATAAATAATAACAGGTAACATGTTATTATATAATTTAATGATAACATAATATAAACATAGTCACATACCAACAGTTGTATCCTCTGTCTCAGATATGATGGCCATCCATTGATATCCACTTGTACACTCATCTTGCACTTTCTGAGGTAAGAAATTAACATCTGTTATTTTACCATCAAATATCTCTACTTGTATTTCTTCATCTGATTCATCAGCATCTATTTCTTTACCATCCCATTCATCAAGGAACTCTTCAATTTCATTGCCCATTGTTTGGCTTCCTCCAACAGGCATGATGTAACATATGTCTCCTTCTTTTTGTCTGGATACATGAATTCCCTGCAAAAAATATTCTGATTTTTAACTCTAATGGATTTAAATATAGATCAGTTCGATTTAATATTAAGCAAATTCTAAAAAAGATATTTACATTTTATTTGGCAAATATAGGCACATAACTATAATATACCTTACGAAGATCATCAAAGTTGAAAGCTCCATTGCTATCATAGTTGTAGATGAAATCCCCTCTACGGCTATATTCGATCCTGTCTTCTTCCTGTTGGTTGACAACAAAAATTGGACTGGATGTCAAGAATGCTTTTGTTTTTGTTGGAAAAAGTACACTACTTGGTAAAAAAAATGTTGTTTCTAATTTTTAACACAAACCACAATCATACCAACTGCTTAAGCAATTAATAATTTATAGATTTGAAAAGTTACAGAATGACAAGCATAATTTTGTTTTATAGTCAAGTCTGCACAACTTCAACAATGTAACATTTTCATTGTATTGTGGTGGATTTTAGCGTACACATCCTCTGCGCACAACCAGTATTACATCCTGGCATCACTACAATAGCCATTGGACTGCCAGGATACCTAGTAATTACTACCAAGTGTACGGTAACTGTATTTATTCCTATACCGACCCTGTGTACACCTATACCGACCCTGTGTACCACCTATACTGACCCTGTGTACACCTATACCGGCCTCACTGGGCCGGCAGGAAGTGAGTCAGTGGAGCCTAAGATCTTAGAAGTAGCCTGGGAGGACTTAAGAGCCATCTGCCAGAAGTAGCCACCCTTACCCCTTACCAAAGATGATGGATTAAGAGCTGGAAAGACCTAGGACCCAGAGACTAGATGTGATTGGTTTAAGAGCCTATGACTCCGCCTACTACCACAGGGCGCCTATTCCTTTTAAGCCCTTTACTGCCATCTTATTTGCGATGTATTTATATATTTACTCTCATTGGTGTATATTGCAATATTGTACTGTAATTGGATGATTGTTCTTGTGCACTGCCTATAAAAGGCAGAACTTTGGCCATAATCATCAGTTGTAATTGGGATTGTTACTAACTCGTTTTATTCTGATTGAATAAAGGCATGTGGACTCAACTACTTTGAGATATGCGTCTGGGCCGAGGGCTCAGAATTGGTTGTAGAGTGGCAGTACTCTATCTTGTATACATTCGGTATCTCACCGACTCTGTTGTTGTAACAGGTTAATCTAACAACTGGTGGCAGCAAGCTACCAACCTCAGCTAGTGATTTTACAGCCCCCAAAATCCACTACAGTATTAATCAGAACAAAATTGTTTTGTTATTTTGTTATGGCCAATGGTTTTCAAAGGATAATGTGTTTTACATTTGCATATGGTTTCACCAACTTCTTAAAATCACTGGAAGTGTTAGAGCTAAAAGTTATAACTTAGATTTTGACTTAAACAAACTTATGAAATCTTCCACAAAGCCATGTATCAGGATTTTATTGGAAAGAGCTCATTAATTATCAAAGTAAATTGTTATCGGTTATGGAAGGAATTATTTGTTTTATAGTTCATTCCTAAAGCTGAAGTGTTTATGTTTTCAACTATTCCCAAAATAAAAGAACAAGAAAAAATAGCATCTTGAGCTGCTTAGTAAAAAACTAAGTGGGAATGCTGGAGCTCGACGAAAAACTTTTGTGATTAGTTCTGTCAAGAAAAAATATTTATGTTTTCTGAGGTCAAACTGAAATGGTTTATAAATCTTTAGATAATTGAAATGGCAAAAAAATAAGCACCCAGAATCCAAATTTAAAATCCAGATTGTAAGTTACAAAACAGAATCCAACTAACTTAAGCCATAAATAGTTCTAAGACTTTAATCTTTGTGAAACTGAATACAGCTGGAAGAACACCCAAACACAACATCAGATTTGTAGTGTTATGCTTATGAGCTTACATTTTCTATAAAGGAAAGCTTTTAGTTTTTTCAAATGCAGTTTTCTTTTTTTTTAAAGGTTTGCATTAGAAATAATATATTGTGTTAGATTTTGGTGTAAGGTACATGTAAAAACCCTTACTTACCTTTGCAGATACCAAACAGATGTGGAAAAGAAGGGCTAAAATGCTACCCCTGCACTAAAGTGCAGTGCTTGGCTGGTATAGAGCCTACAGGGTAGTAAAACCTACGGAGCCGGTAGTGATCGTTACAACATCGGTAATGACCTTTACAGTGACGATAGACACCCTACCGGGCCGGTCAAGATGATCGCTGTAGCCAAGGAACCCAGAAAGGGCCTGAGGATATCCACTGACTTATATCTAGGAGCTGCCTACCCAGAGAGGTGCCAAACCTTCGACTACAGGCCAATAGAACCTTAGAGCATTATCTAAAAACAAGATTGTATACTTACCAGTAGCTCCACCTCTTAGCAACTTGGAACCCATTTCATTTAACCCTTGATCGTATTGATGATCGGTTTTTGATGTGTATGCTTATTGTTATCGGTTAAATCACTTCCTGCTCATGTTTTATTGTACTACCGTATAAATATGCTAATTACTTCCTGTCATTTAGCCATCCATAGGCTGAATTTTACTTTGTTTGTTGAATTCATTCTTTGGTGTATTACTGTATACATGCCACACTCTAGGCTATTCTCTTTCTAGAATTTAGTACTATATTGCTCTGTTGAGAGATTATTGATAATAATTATTCATACAGGCACTGGGTATTTACTACCCCGACCCTGGGTAGCTATCCCAGGTCGGTAACAATTTGGCTGCCATAGCCTGAGAAACCAAACCTAGCTCCAGTGCCTCCGGATACCACCTCCCGGAGCTAACTACCCTTAGATGTAGAGAAACATGGATCAAAGGCTGGTAAAAGACTCAAGAACTCTCATGGAATACATTAACCTATCACTGGCCAAGCCAGCCATGGACTCCGCCCCTTACTTCTGGGCGCAAGTGTACTTTAAATTAGTTATTATTGTCTTATCGGACAATACCGCTTACTATATATCATATTACTTCCTGCGATGCTTCCTGTGCATGCTGGAAGCTTTCCATTGATGCTTCCTGTAACTCTGCCTATAAAAGGCAGAGATTTTGTGATACTCTTTGCATTACCTGACATGACATGACATGAGCAGCTCTCTTGTCTTTGCATTGGTCTGCCACCTTGTATTCTGATTATGAATAAAAGTTATTATTATACACTACTTGAAAGTTCTCAGTGTGTATGTCTGTGCCGAGGGCTAGCTACCGTTGCTAAAGTTGGTTGCTTCCTTTGCAACACTTTGTTTGTGCCATCCCGGCACGGGGTCACCTCTGAGTTGAGTTAGACTGTTGATTGTCAGGCCTGAAGTGGCTGACTACATTGTTGTGGCTGCACAGACTGAGCGTCTACCAGCGCAATCCCCTGGCGGAAGGTAGTGGACATAATAATCCCCTACATTAAGGAGACTACAACAAAATCTCTCCTTTTACTCCAATGTGTAAAAATTTTTACTCTTAATGTGCCTTCAGTTACAGATTCAAGTAAACATATTATTTACCTTTGAAGCTGTATGATTGCCTGATAGGCGTTACAGAGTAAAACGAAAAAGCAACTTGAGTTTTTTAAAAAATTAAAAAACCATCAGAAATTTTATTGACATTAACAATTCAGGTATGAAAAAACAACAGTCGCATACATGTTTTATATTTCATTCAAAAACATTGCTATAAATAACAACAAAAGCTGGTTTTTGAGTGTTTTGTTACCATTTAAAAGATTTGTTTCCAGTCGCATAAAACCCCACTCACTGGCAAATAGCCCCGTTTAAAAAAATTATAAATTTGTATCTTTTTTGCACCAACTTTTAAACCAAAGATTGGGCAACACATCTTGGTGCCAAAATCTTGTACTACTGCTTTCTAAGCTGTTAATTTCAGCGTTGATCTGCACTTAATATAAAGTAGCCATTACCAAATTGTAGTCTCAATAAAATTGCTTTGAGACTCATCGACCCCACAATGCGTACTTTATACTGGGATTTTATGCTTGATCAACTAAACAAAATAGTAAACTTACCGAGGTTTTCTTCCCATTGACCTTGATAGTAGCCTTTACATCAATTTCTGTTGAATCTTGTTTTGTTTTCTGACAGCGGGACTTTACATCGCTGACAGCAACATAGATCAGTGATGCCACAGCTACAGTCAGCAGCAATGACAGCAGAAGCATAGATACACCAACCATTTTGGATTTGTGTACTCCATTCTCCATCTGCAATAAACCCGTAAAGTTTTACCCCAAACATAAACTACATGTTGTTAGCAATGAACCCAAGAGCTTCAATGCACCATATTCTCAATAAGAAAATTGTAATTTTAAAATCTTTTGATGTTCAACTTTAAATAAGGTAAGCTAGAGCTTAAATAAAACTGAGAGCATAGGCTAAAACATTGTTGAAATAAGCCTATGTTTAAACAGGTGAACCATTTTTTCCGTTACCAACCTTTACTACTTCAGCTTTCTCATCCATGTCAGCTCCCTCAGAAGTTTTATGATTTTGCCATACATCTCAGCTATTTTTATACTAAAATATCATCTGATCATTTGTGTTACATCATCATTTGTTGGCAAAGGAACAATATAGCCTATTTTTAGTGTTGGATATTTACAACTCATTAGATCTTATTAATGTATTGTGTTAAGACATTTGCGCAATATCTTCACATTTGGCCTGCTTGCCAGCTGATAAGTTTTTAGTACTTTTGATAGCCAATCAAACCAGTTTATATTAATTTCCATATTTTGTAGTTAACTATCTTTAGAAGTTGCTCATTTTTGTATTACCATTACAACTGACTATGTTACTTTTAAGTGACTAAGTGCATTTTCAGCAGCATCCAAAGCAAATATATGTCAAATGCAAAGTAAAATGTAGGTCATAAAATACAAAAAAATAAACATGTAGGCTTTTCAGAAAATGACTCAATAAAATCCTTACCAGTTACATGCTAAAAAATTATATATTGTATACAAGAAAACAGTTGTGGTAGTTGTGAGTAGTAATAAGGGAGCAGATCTCTGTCATGGAGTCTAAGGAAGAGGTTCTCCTGGTTCCAGGTGTACTTTAAGTTGGCACCAGTTACCATGAGAACCTGTGAGGTACCTTTTTGTGTGCACCAGGTGTTGTAATTTTGAATGTTTGCTAAGTATTTATTGTGTATGGTTTGTGTATATTGTGATTTGTATGATGATTTAGGCATGGGTTTGTATGATGATTTAGATTGGGGGTTTGAGTATTGTGTAACAATGAAGCATTGTATTATTGTATTGCTATTAAAGGGTAAGATGTCGACAGAGGAAGATGTGGAGATGAGAGTGATGAATGAAAATGATACTGTTGATGGTACTATTAGTGATATTGTAGATGTTTTACCAAGCCTGAAACGAAAAGTGCTAATAGTTATGATGATCTTGGTATTTTTCATAGGATTTTCTACTTTTGGAGGTATTACTGAGTTTAGTATATATGAAAATGATGTCAAGGAAATACAAAAGCGAGAATCTCTCCCGATCGAATCATAAATGAAACTATTGCAGAATGACGAACATCTCCTTTTCATGAATGGTAATCCTGAAAGTTTTGACGCGAGGATGCAATCTCCTTTTACAGCGATGATTGCAGGACCAACTGGTTCAGGGAAAACGCAAGCAATTTGATGAATGATTGAAACTACTCAGACTATAGCTTATCCTCCACCGGTAGAAATACACTACTGTTATGGAGCCTATCATAAAGCCTTTGACGATGTACCCAGAGTGATATTTCACGAAGGAATGATAGATATAACGATGAGTTTTTACAGAGATATACAAAACAAATGGTTGTTAATTGATGACTTGATAGATGAAGTTTCCGGTAAAGCTGATGCCAATGCTCTGTATACAAAACATAGTCATCATTTGAACATAAGTGTTTTTTTTATTGTTCAGTATCTGTTTTTAAAAGGAAATCATACAGTTTCCTTGAATAGTCACCGTTTTTTTTCTTTTTAAAGACCCTAGAGATGCTTCTTCGATTACCTATTTGGCTTGTCAATGCTTTCCTCGAAGGACAAAATATGTACAAGAGTCTTTTGAACCAGCGACAAAGAAACCATACTCTTGTCTACGGATTGACACGACTCAGCAAATGGATGATCATCACAGACTATTGTTAAACTTTACATCAACTGAACCTATGATATTATATGTACCCAAGTAAAAGCATATAAATACAATTACTATACGTTTCATCTCACACATATTTTGTTATTCAACTGTGTAACACGTTAGTAATATAATGACTAAAGCTCTGCAACAAAAATTAAAAAGAAATGCGGCGCTGTTGTGATCACTCAACACCGCATTCGGTTCAATTCAAAAGTCTGTAATAGCAAAAGTAGTAATAAGGGAGCAGATCTCTGTCATGGAGTCTAAGGATTAGAAGGTTCTCCTGGTTCCAGGTACTTGTACGCCCCTGTTCCCGTGCGAACCTGTGAGGTGCCTGTTTGTGTGCACCAGTTGTTTAGAATTTAGTTGTGCAGGGGGTTTATATAGCAATATTTTATGTCGTTTAATACATTGTATGGTGTGTTGGATGTTCTGGAGATTATCCTGGAGGTTATCTTGGAGGTTCTCCTGGTCCATTGGGTGCTTTTTGCGTGCACTAGGTGTTTAGGTATTTATTGGTGTGGTATGTTGATCCTCCGGTGCCTTTTTGTGTACATCAGGTGTTTTGTTACATGGTGTGATGTTGATTTAGACACGGGTTTGTACGATGATTGATGATGATGACGACGACGACGACGACGACGACGACGACGACGACGACGACGACGACGACGACGACCACCACCACCACCACCACCACCACCACCACCACCACCACGACCACGATGACCACGACCACGACGACGACCACCACGACGACGACGACGACGACGACGACAACGATGACGATGACGATGATGATGATGATGGGGGGGTTTGAGTATTGTATGAAAATGAAGCGTTGTAGGATTGTATAGTCTTGAAAAACTGCTGACATAATTTCGAAAGAAAATACACAAGATCCTAGACATTCATCTATTTGGATGTATCTGCGAATATCAGGTTGAAATTTGATGCAATGAATAGGTTCTAGGTGTACTTTAAGTAAGTATCAGTTACCATGAGAACCTGTGAGGTAGCATTTTGTGTGCACCAGTTGTTTAGAATGTATGGAATTTATAGTGTAGAATGTAGATTTAGATGATGGTGTATGGTATGTGCTGTGTTGGAGGTTCTCGTGGTCCATTGGGTGGTTGAGGTGCCTTTTTTTGTGCACCAGACGTTTAGAATTATTTGTGTTGGATGAGGTACCTTTTTGTGTGCACCAGGTGTTCAGAATGTATGGAATTTTATGTTGTGGAATGTAGATTTAGACATTGGGTATGTAATGGTATTTGTGTTGGAGATTCTCCTGGTCCTGTTTATTGGGTGACTTTTTGTGTGCACCAAGTGTTTAGAAGTTTTTTGTTGTCTGAGGTACCTTTTTGTGTGCACCAGGTTTTTTAATTTTTTGTGTTGTATTTTGTATATTTATTGGTATAGTTTATTACAAGAAAATTTAAGCTGTTTCCATGCATAATCATGTTCATAGATACGATGAAGATAATTTTTCAGCAACAACTATTGGAGCTGTAGGAGTTGTGAGTTGGGAAGGAGATTTTTGAGTTATTCATCTTGAGAACCATTAGTAGTAATATATGAGCAGTCTTCCCTACCAAGTGATTTTTTTGTGGGTGTAATCTCCAGCTTTATGCAATGTTTTACCCGTTGATTTACGCCGCTGTTTAATACTTTATCGAATCTAAATTTTGTTGAGGTGTTTTTATTTTTTCTGTCTCTCTTTCTACATTGTATAAAAATGAATCGTCGTATGATTGTGTTGTTATTGAAAGCTAAGAAGTCGATAGAGGAAGATGTTGAGATGAGACCGATGAATGAAACTGATACCGTTGCTGGTGCTACGAGTGATATGCTAGATGTTTTACCGAGTATGAAGCGTAAAGCCTTGATAGTTATGATGATTTTGGTATTTGTCGTAGGATTTTCTACTTTTGGAAGTGTTACTGGGTTTAGTATGTATGAAAATGCTATGGAGGAAATACAAAAAGTGAGAAACTCTCCTGTCGGAATTAAAAATTAAACTACTGTTGGATGACAAACATCTTTTTATGATGAACGGGAAACCTGAAGATTATGACCCGAGGATGCGTTCTCCTTTTACGGCCTTGATTGCGGGACCAACTAGATCAGGGAAGATGCAAGCAATTTTACGAATTATTGAAGCTAGCCAGACTATAGCTCATCCTCCACCGATAGAAATTCACTACTGTTATGGAGCTTATCAAAAAGCCTTTGATGATTTACCCGGAGTGATTTTCCATGAAGGAATGATAGATATAACAGTGAGTTTCCCCAGAGATGGTCGAAACCGATGGTTGATGATTGATGATCTAATGGACGAAGTTTCTGGTGAAGCTGATGCCAATGCTCTGTATACAAAACATAGCCATCATTTAAACATAAGTGTCTTTTTTATTTTTCAGAATCTGTTTTTAAAAGGAAATCGTACAATTTCCTTAAATAGTCATTATTTTTTTTTCTTTTTAAAAATCCTAGAGATGCTTCTTCGATTTCCTATTTGACTCATCAATGTTTTCTCTCAAGATTAAAATATGTACAAGAAGCTTTTGAAGACATGACAAAGAGACCATACTCTTATCTACGAATAGACACAACTCAGCAAACGAATGATCAACCCAGACTATTGGGAAACTTTACATCGGATCTTCCTATGATATTATATGTGCCCAAGTAAAAGCATATAAATACAATTACTATTCGTTTCACCTCACACGTATCTTATTGTTCAACGACGCAACACGATAGTAATATAATGACTAAAGCTTTGGAGCAAAAATTAAAAAGAAATGCTGCGTTGTTGTTATTGCTCAACCATGCATCCTCCGCTATTCAAAAGTCTGTTATAGCTAAAGCTAAAAAAAGAGCTTATTATGACTCTAATGGAATGCGCTAAAGCTATTATAAATGGAACGATACCATTGACAACTTCTCAGCATAATCAGTTGCAGCGAAACACGAGGGACATTAGCGCCTTAGTTAGAAAATCAACGTTAGATGATAAAAAAGCTCTATTGCAAAAAGGAGGATTTCTAGCTTCTCTACTAGGACCTATTATCAGCACTGTAGTTCCCAGAATACTGAAAAGTGTAATAGGAGGAATAGGTGGACTAGGGGGACGAAGATGAATCTCTCAACACTAATGATGCAGAATAGAATGGCTCTTTTAGCTCTAGATGATCTGAGTAAGAGAGGAAAAATTGCTATAGTCAAAAAAGCCAACTCGGATCTGTTTCAATCATTGATAAAAAGTGTCAAAAATATTATACTAGGTAATGTTCCCTTGATTCTGAACAGTTTATTGAGTTGCAACGTTACAAGAAGGAACTACGTAAACTTACTGCTAAAGGAACTGTTAATGATTAGCGTAAAATTTTGACTCAGACTGGTAGAGGTAATCTTTTAGACGCTATTATAACTCCTATTGTACCTGTTTTATCGTCAATAAAGCGATGAATCTTCAACCTTTAACATTCTCCAGACGCCTTTTTATACTGTCTGAAAATGAATACAATAGGTTAATGGAAAAAGCCGAGAATAAAAAAGTGATAGAGGAAAAGAAGAACACGCCTCAGTTGTATTATAACCCGATGGAAGATATAAAGGTGAGAGATATGAAGAGAAAGCGAAATGCTCTATTGGAGAAAGCTCATGCTTCTGACTTATCCTTGCACGAAAGTTAGATGAAAATGTTCAAAACCTACGTAGGTATTTGACCGATGTCAAAAAAAATTAAAAATCAACAGAGAAGAACGGTTAACTGGAGTCTTATTGAAAAATCAACAATAGAACCTATTTCTCCTTTGGCCAATAGCACAATTATTGATGATAAGTCTGACACTGCTCCACCAAATGACGATGATGATACCGCGTTAGAATCAAGAAAAAAGAAACTGCTTGATAGCGAAGACTCAACCCTACTTGAAAATATGCTTGTCGCTGATGGAGAAGATGAACATGAGAGTGAGAACAAACGTTCAAAAGAGTTTGAAAAAATGGCTGCTAGTTTAACAAGAAAAAAGGCTGATCAAACGATCGATGTCAGAATGTTGAATAATTTGAGTAAAGTTGGTAGGTTCGACTCGGATAAGAACAAGTTGAAAATCGGAGATAAATGGCTGAATCCTAGGACTTCCAAAACTTTACTACGAGATGTTTTAACCGAAGGAGGTGGCGTACAATCGAGAAAAACCAACTACAGTAAATTTAAAAGCTTGCTAGCAGATCAAGGACTCATAACTGTCAGAAAATCCCCCCGAAAAACACGCCAGAAGAAAAACTTTGTCATCCCGGGTACTAATTCATGGACGTCGACGCGCTAAGAGAACTGTATTACAATCCTGCATTACATACATCTCTACGAGGAGCTAGAGCTTTACTGAAAGCTCATAAAAAAAACGAGAGGGAGAAAAAAGAATTCGTTGAATGTTGAGTGGAGAGGATGCCTACACGCTACATAAAAAAGTCATAACTAAGTTTAAGCGTCGTCCTACAATTGTGGCCAGAATAGGAGAGCAGATTCAGGTAGATTTGATGGATGTTCGCTCTCGAAAAGAAGAAAACGATAACACAGCATTTTTACTAACAGCTGTTGATTCTCTATCTAGAAAAGGTTGGGTTGTACCACTCATCTCCAAATCCGGACATGTTGTAGCCAGAGGATTGAGAAGAATACTAGACGGGGAAAACTACAAGGCTTTACAATCTGATAAAGGTAAAGAGTTTGACAATGTCAATGTCAAGAGTCTCCTGGCGGAAAAAAGAATCAAACGCTTTACAACCGAAAATGAGGCGATAAAGGTATCGACGGTGGAGCGTTTTAACAGAACTTTAAAAGAGAAGATTTACAGATATCTGACATACAAATATGATGACAGATACATTGATGTTTTACCAGATATGGTCAGCGCGTACAACAACACTGTTCACAGTGCTATAGGTATGAGACCGAATGATGTGAATTTTCAAAATCAGGAACTTGTATGGAATCGTGTGTATGAAGGAGGAGAGCACAGTTTAACTAAAGAACCAAAGTTAAGGGTTGGAGATTATGTGAGAATTAGCAAGGCAAGGGGAGCATTTGAGAGAAGATACACCTTGAATTTGACGATTGAGATCTTTATAATCACCGATGTGCTCACCTATGAAAAACCTGTTGTATATAGGGTAAAAGATTTGGCTAAGAAGATGATTGATGGTATTTTTGCGAAAACGAGTTGCAAAAAGAAAAAAACCTACGAGTTTTAGAATGGAAAAGATATTGGGAAGAAGAACGAGGAGAGGTAAAAGAGGTTCTGGTTAAGCGGTTGGGATACAAAGAAAAGTTCAACGAGTGGGTAGACGAATAGTTTATAAGGAATGGATGTTTGATATAATCATCATACATTGGTAAACTGTTGATGCTGATAACTTTACCCTCGAACTCCAGCGCTGAAGAGTTTCCTGATAACAGCAATTCCGATTTTACAGTGAGACTGTATAAATATTTGGTTACCATCGGTGGAGTTATATCTACTGAAGAAGACCCGACCTTTGCTGAGGCACCATTAGCTGAAACACACACCAGTCGGATGAGAAAGAGGAACAGTTCGGCTCCTACTAAGGTAAACAATATTACTATAACCGACGAAAGTGCAGCAAGATGTCGGGTTCGGACACCAGCAACGCCAACACCTCCCCCACCACCATCACACACCAAAGAGACTTGGAAATCGGACGAAACGTCACAAGCAATTAAGAGAGCTATTTACCAGGTGCAAGGAGATACGTGGGGCTGCAAGGTATGTAGCTTGCAGCTGAACAAGAAAAGAATCATGTACCATGTGCACCAGCACTTCACCTACTTCTTCTGTGCCTGCGGCAAGAAGAGCAGCTCCCGCGATACAATATTAAAACACATCAGAGGCCGAGGAGGAGAACCAACACATGGCGGTGAGACCCGACCTCTCTACGAAGTAGACGAGCAATCCTACCCAGAGTTTTGCAGGACAATGAAATGGCACCCCAACACCAATTAAAGAGATGGATAAGCTGCCAATCAAAAAGAGACTGGGTGATAGAGCTCAAGATACGCCAACAAAGATAGCCAGGATCGACATAGTCTATCACCACAGGGAAAGAAAAGTACCACGGATGCCACTAGGAGGTAAAGAAGCAGCATACCAGCGACACCTCGCTCAGAAAGAAAACATACCCCGAACACCAAGTGCAGAAAAGGAGGGTAGAAGGCAAAGGGAAAGAGCAGAAGAGGAAAGGAGAGAGGATCGATATAGACGAATCAAGCGTTTGGAGGACGAGCTATATCAGGCCACCCGTGAGGCATATAAACAATTACAAAGGGTAGAGGAGATCAAAACAGCTATCCAAAGAGAACGAGGACTATTTTAAAAACATAATGGGCAAGTGGACATTTACATCTGTTTACACACTATTGCGTCCCTTCTTATTTTTATTGACCATATAATTGTCAATGGAGGGGAGTGTGTGAGGGACGCCAGTACTTAGCAAACGCTATTATTATTATTTGTACTTGGCCTAAGCCTTTGACTCAATATCATCTCACCTTTGTTCTCATTGTCTACACATCGTCTGAGACATTAACTCACTGTCTACGCATTATCTCAATATGTACTCGCTTATGTTCTGTCTATGTTTTGTCCCAGTTCTATTGTTACGAGTGTCTAACTAGAACAGTTCTATGATGTGCCCAAATAATAATTATTATTATTTTATGTTTTACTTTTTCCACGATTTTAATTGTATAAATGCATTTTGGTGCTGATGTAAGGGCAAGGCGTGGCTTGCTCCAATATTTTACCCAGGCGTGGTTTAAGCAACTTGTACCCGCCTACTCTGTATAAATATCTATGTTTGTATAATGAAAATCAGAGTTAGCCTGGCTCTCAGAAGATTCTTTCTCTCAAGAAGCAAGCACAGCTAGAAGCAACAAAACTACAAGTGCTGACCTGGTCTACTATTGGCAAGCACAAGGCTTGGCGGAAAGTCAGAACGGTTTGCCCTATCACTGCGTGTTCCCTCACCTGAGGTGAGAAACACGACGCAACTCCTAGTGCCCTAGTAGTTCGGTTTACATTAAATTAGGACTCTGAGAGTTCGAGACAAGATAGTGCAACAATAATTTCAGTGCAATTATTGTCGATCTCGACTGAGTCAGATTCGACCTCAAATAATTCCAGCACAATTATTGTCGGAGGCAACAGTTCGCAACAAACTATAAATTAAACAATAATTCCAGCACAATTATTGTCGGTGGCAACAGTTTGCAACAAACTATAAACTAAACAATAATTACAGCGCAATTATTGTCGAACATAGACATGTTTGGATGCAGCCAATAATTATCAGATAATTATTGTAAACTGCCAGCAATCATTCCACACCAGATTCGGCCGCACCCATAACTGCAAAGGCCAATGTACACACTCTAACAATAATAGCACATTATTGAGCGCTGACTTAGGGTAGAAACAGAGCACGTCGGGACGGTGTACAGGTGGCTACCACCCAGAGACAAATTCCTGTACATTACTCCTCTATATAATTAAAATTTACACTATTTGGGAAATAATTGCAATGGAAACACCATATTTAGTCTTTGACATTCTTAAAACCGTTTTACAGTAAATTTTGCCAACAATATTTTAGAGATTTTTACTATATATTTACAGGAAAAATGCAGTATTTGGTAAAATATTCTTTTATCCATCCAATTTTCATTAATTCTTTTGAGTGAGGGTTTTATCCTACACCTTCCTTTTAAATTTTTTATGTTTCAAAGCAGGATTTTTTTATATAGCTTTTCTTTTAACCTTTTTGAAACTAATCATTATTTTTTTAAAAAAAACATCAAAAATCACCAAATTACTCCTCTAGATGATTAAAATTTACACTTTTTGGGAAATAATTGCAATAGAAACATCATATTTAGTTTTTGGCATTCTTAAAACCGTTTTACAGTAAATTTTGCGTAATACCAATGATATTATAGAGATTTTTACTATATATTTACAAGAAAAATGTGGTGTTTGGTAAAATATTCTTTTATTCCATTCAATTTTCATTAATTTTTTTGAGTGAGCATTTTATCCTACACCTTCCTTTTAAATTTTTTATGTTTCAAAACAGGGTTTTATTACATACCTTTTTTTTAATTTTTTCTAAAAATAATCATTAAAATATATAGTTTTCATTATTTTTTTTAAAAACCATCAAAAATCACCAAATTACTCCTCTAGATAATTGAAATTTACAGTATTGGGGAAATAATTGTAATAGAAAACACCATATCTAGTTTTTGACATTCTTAAAACTGTTTTACAGTAAATTTTGTGTAATACAAACTACTATAGCTTACAATATCAATTGTTACAATGCGTTTTTCCTGAACAATATCTTCTTTGATGTGCTGATGATATATGATATATCTCAGGGAGGAAGTCCTGTATTCTGTGTACTTTTTGATTCCATAATGAACTAAAATACAAAAATTATTCATTATATAAATAATATTTATCGAATTTGAATTTTACTCTCAGCTACATTAGATAGTTTACATTATATAGAACAGGAAAATAACTCACCAAGTTACATTGTTCAGCTCATTCTTTTTTGTAGGGAGGAAGTCCTTTATTCTGCGTATTTTTTATCCCATAATGGACTAAAATAAAAAGTGATGTATTAGTACAGTATGATTAAAAATTAATGTAAAATAATTATAAACTTTTGTTATTTTTTCAACTTCTATGTAAAAAATACACTGATTACACACGAAAAAGTCTTTTTTTTTATCTGGATCCGGAATATATATCATTTAAAAATGTTTTACAAAAAATGCTCATGAGTTGATCATTTACGTGATAAATCGTTTTACTGTTGTTATTTACGTGAGAAATTAAGCATTTTTGTAAAATAATTATAACCTTTTGTTATTTTTTCAACTTCTATGTAAAAAAAATACACTGATTACACACAAAAAAGTCATTTCTTTCATCCGAAATGTATATAATTTAAAAATGTTTTACAAAAAATGTTCATGAGTTGATCATTTGCATGATAAATCGTTTTACTGTTGTTATTTACGTGAGAAATTAAGCATTTTTTCATTGTAAGAATACACAAAATAACTTTTTAATTTATGGTAAAAATTAATAAAACTCACCTATAGTGATATGATTCCCTTGAGTTATAGATTAGCTTCTCGAGCTTTTGTTCTGGACAGTTTTCTTTTTCAGCATCATCGAAGTAGTTGAGAAAATCATGAGAGTTTGGATTATCAGTCAGTTCAGAGACTTGAACGAGGGCTTGATGAGCTGTGAGTACACTGATGTTGTAGAAAATTGAATTGTCTGCGTTTCGACTCAGTCCCTTGAACAGAATAACTCCAAATCTTTCCGATGTCACAGCAGAAGC
The DNA here is from genome assembly GCA_945261195.1 of Cryptosula pallasiana. Taxonomy (NCBI): domain Eukaryota; kingdom Metazoa; phylum Bryozoa; class Gymnolaemata; order Cheilostomatida; family Cryptosulidae; genus Cryptosula; species Cryptosula pallasiana. The sequence goes on from OX183130.1 coordinate 39,496,868, forward strand.
TATTTGAAGAGGAATGCGCGTATCTCCGATCAGTAATTCTTCATCTACGACACTTCTGTATTGAACTAGAAGAGTCTCTTCATCCCCATTCCATCGTCTGTCAGATTTTGTTATCACATCAGGGTTTTGGAAACATATGACGCTATCTGTTGGAAAATCCTGAAAATGAGCTATCTTGAAATAAGCATTGATCTGTCTCATACTCTTCCCTGGTAATAAATTAAATGCATTCTTCATCCTCAGAGTACATCCTGTTTCTGTAGCAGCACGAAAAATTGCTTTTCCAGTCTTTTCAACGCCCATGTACATCAAAATCAATGGTATTATTTGCGAAGCTTCATCGACAAGTAATCCTGCTGCTGATGGAATAGTGCTCTTCACTCTAACTATCTTTCCATCCTTTTTATAGTTGTAAATGATGCTGCAGTTCGTTTCATCATGGAATTCGACGGTTAACCCCTGCATAACTGTTGGTATTGGTAAATCCTCAATTTCGACTATGTTTTCAATGTTTTTTCGGGAAGCCGGAGATAGAGTACTTAACAGAGAGGCGCTTTTGATGATGAGAGCTGCCAGAATAGAAACCGTTGTTTTCGCGGGAATAAACAATTTATTTTCACGCGAATAAAAAACAATGTTTTCGCGGAAATACATAATTTATTTTCATGCGAATAGAAACCGTTGTTTTCGCGGGAATAAACAATTTATTTTCACGCGAATAAAAAACAATGTTTTTGCGGGAACACATAATTTATTTTCATGCGAATAGAAACCGTTGTTTTCGCGGGAATAACAAATTTATTTTCACGCGAATAAACCAATGTTTTCGCGGGAATAAAAAATTTATTTTCACGCGAAGGAAAATCAATGTTTTCGCGGGAATAAAACATTAATTTTCACGGGAATAACAACCAATGTTTTCGCGGGAATAAATAATTTATTTTCACGCGAAGGAAAACCAATGCTTTTGCGGGAATAACAAATTTATTTTCACGCGAATAAAAACCAATGTTTTCGCCGGAATAAAAAATTTATTTTCACGCGAAGGAGACCCAATGCTTTCGCGGGAATAAAGAATTTATTTTCACGCGAAGGAAAACCAATGCTTTTGCGGGAATAAAACATTTATTTTCACGCGAATAAAGACCAATGTTTTCGCGGGAATAAAGAATTTATTTTCACACCAAGGAAAACCAATACTTTCGCGGGAATAAAACATTTATTTTCACGCGAATAAAAAACAATGTTTTTGCGGGAATAAAGAATTTATTTTCACGCAAAGGAAAACCAATGTTTTCACGGGAATTAAATATTTATTTTCACGCGAGTAAAATCCAATGTTTTCGAGGGAATAAAAAATTTATTTTCACGCGAAGGAAAGCCAATGCTTTCGCGGGAATAAAACATTTATTTTCACGCGAAGGAAACCCAATGCTTTTGTGGGAATAAAAGATTTATTTTCACACCAAGGAAAACCAATGCTTTCGCGGGAATAAAACATTTATTTTCACGCAAATAAAAAACAATGTTTTCGCGGGAATAAAGAATTTATTTTCACGCGAAGGAAAACCAATGCTTTCGCGGGAATAAAACATTTGTTTTCATGCGAATAAAACCAATGTTTTTGCTGGAATTAAGCATTTATGTTCACGCGAATAAAAACCAATATTTTCACGGGAATAAAAAAGTTTATTTTCACGCGAATAAAACATGAAAAATAAACCAAATATTCCCGCGAATAACACTTTTTTATTGAACTCAATTCGTGTCAATCGGTGCAAGTTTAGCTATTTAAGAGACAAGGGTTTCAGACAGAGAGCATCCAGTTCAACAACGGTGAGCGAAGGAGCAACATCTACAACACCTTCCATTGCAACTACTAGGAGCTCTCTCTTCATAAAGGTAAGAGTAAAAATACAATTATTTCTGCTAGCTAACACAACTATCTGAAGGCTTTATGTCATATCTATCTTTAAATTGGTTATAAAGAATTGAACAATTTTTTTTCGTTTTTTTTCAGAATGAATACTCAAGACGTAGGAAGCCAACCATTGTATCTAGAGTCGGAATCTCAGCTTGACAAAAAGGCAAGAATTACTAAAAAATACTATTTAGCACTAGTTGGAAAAAAAACCTTTAATTATTTTACTTATCTAATTATCGCTTGTATTTTAGAACAATACAACAACAAATCCAATCTACTTAAAGGACTTCCTTCCAGAAATGTATCATAACTATGTGATAAATAATGATGTTGTTGAAGAAAAAGCTGTAGAACGTTTGACATTTCAAGTTATAATATTCTGTATAACTCAACACATGATGAGTATGGGGATGCGATGTAAAAAACACGATGTGTCTACAGAACTTTTTGATGACATTATAAAAAACGGTTTCGAAACCGTTTTGTTAATGGTGGAAGTCGTCAATATTAATGATTTTTTAAAAGAAATTGAAAGAAGTGTTTGGAATCAAATAATTTTCGAAAAATTATATAACATGAAGTGGAACAAAAAACTTTTTATAAATTCAGAAAACATATTTATAATTATGTCCAAATAGATGAAGGACTATCTTCTTCTGTAGGTATTATAGAACTAATGTTAGAAGCGTTTCACACATATTTATAAAAATCTTTTAGTTGTTTTTGTAATATTTCACAATATTTTGTTCAACCTATTACATTTTATTTTTTACCAATTGAGATGCTAAAAGCAGTATGATATTAAGTAAATACATATATATATATTTGAATGCATCCTTTGTTGTCTGTCACCACTTCCCAACAGTTTAATAAATACATTCTTAGTCTATCGTAACTCTATGGTCTTAACTGCTTTTGTCATAAATACATATATATATATAAAAAAGATACTCTAACTAATAAATACACTCTTAGCCACTCATGCAAATATTACCCTTCTATTTTTAGAATGTTATGGATGATCTTTCTGAAGAGCTCCTTTGCACAGATCCATATCCAACAGGAAACAAAATGAAAAACGACAAATCAACTCCTAAGAGAAAACAAACTGCTCAAAAAAAGCTAGTAGTAAGGAAACGAAAACGAATGGTGAGAAAACAAACTACTTCCGTTGATAAGAAAACAATGGAGAATAGAGCTAAAGCTCATTTAACAGTTGAATATCTCAATGAAAGAAGAGCAAGGGAATTGGAGAAGTCTAAAGGTTCTCAAGCGATTGACTCACCAAAGGTTCCGGTTTGCAAAACATTTGAAGATCTTCCTATCACAAGCGTTATGCGAGTGTCTGGTGTGATACATCCACCAAGTAAGGAGGAATGTAGATATTCTCAAGTCCACTACAATGATCCTTCAGATATAAATAAACTCGAGCCCAAAATACTTTTCTGTCCAGTTGAAATAGCTAAAAACTTCAACTGTGATAATTACCCCCCTCCGTTTAACGTTGTATATTTGGGTAGAAAGGAAAAACCGAAAAATAAAAGTGTTCTTTGGTATGATGTCAAACGTGTTAGCAGACATCCTCTAAGCAATAAGGAAGCTGAAGAGGAATCACTATATTTGAGTACGTTGACTAAAGGTCAGCTCAAACGCTTCTTGAACATCAAGACCCTCAATAGTTTCCAACCTGGCGCGATTTTCCCTTACCGAGATGTTGTTGATAGATTCGTTCCTCATCAATTTAAAGGAGGGCACTCGACTGTAATTTGTATCCGTTATACCATTGAAAAATGTGGAGAAACGCTGATGAAGACGCTTGCCATACCAGACAAATATGCTTCAAAAGCTAAACAACATATTCAAGGTGTGATGATCTACAAAGGAAAAAAAACCAGCGGAAAATTTAATACGGAATATGATCTTGCATTTTGCTCTTCATACAGACTCAGTCTCATTTATTGGAGACAATATTGTGAACAAGCAAAGTACAACAAAGAGATAGTAGAATTTGATGAGATGATGATGATGATGATGATGATGATGATGATGATGATGATGATGATGATGATGATGATGATGATGATGATGATGATGATGATGATGATGATGATGATGATGATGATGATGATGATGATGATGATGATGATGATGATGATGATGATGATGATGATGATGATGATGATGATGATGATGATGATGATGATGATGATGATGATGATGATGATGATGATGATGATGATGATGATGATGATGATGATGATGATGATGATGATGATGATGATGATGATGATGATGATGATGATGATGATGATGATGATGATGATGATAATCTTGAAGATTTTCTACGTGGAGATTTTGATGATTTTGAGACAGGATATATTGCTGAAAAGGAGGATGAGGCACATGATAAAACTTGGTGAGAGTTTTTCTTTTCTATTTAATAAATTCTAACCATTGTAAATAATACTTCAATTCAATTTAGATGTAGTTGTAGTTATTTTTACCCCAAATAATTTTTTGTTTTAGCAATAGATAGCCTCTAATTCAAAAACAAGTTGGACAATGTGACTTGGTGAGTTATTCTCTCTTTTTATATAATGTAAACTAGTCAATGTAATTAATACTACAATTAAAATTAGATAAATTCATTTATATACTAGTTTTTTGTTTTAGATACACAAAAAGGAAACCAAACAGAAAAAGTTTCATTGAGAATTCTGTAAATTTTAGCCATCTAGAGGACTAACTTGGTGATTTTTGATTGTTGATGGTATGTAGACTCAATCTCGAACGCTGATGATATGTAGTCTCAAGTGGATAAACCGAGTTATAGTACTTTGTGTTACGCAAAATTTACTGTAAATTTTAACCATCTAGAGGGCTAATTTAGTGATTTTCCATTATTTTTATTCAATGTAAACATAAATATAACCATACATATTATCTCTCTCTCTCTCAAGATACCATAAGAGTTGGAATTATGTAAAAAAACTCTCTCTCATCATATAATTGATTCATTTTTATTCGATGTATTTATTCAATGTAGATATAACTCCTCTCTCCTCTCTCTCTCTCAAGTTGCCATATGAGTTCGAGTTATGTAAAAATATTATCAAAACTAAATGCCATACATTCAAAATTTAGATGCTATATGAGTTAGAATTATGTATAGAATTATGTAAGAAGAATTATCAAAACTTAAATGTCATACATTCAAAATCTAAATGCCATATAAGTTCAAATTAAGTAAAAGAATAATCAAAACTTAAATGCCACTTAAATGCCACTCAAATGCCACTTAAATGCCACACAATATTAACTCGGCGACTCTAGTCAACGCCGTAACCCATTGCATCAACCCCGGAATTCAATCCACAAAAAAACACTTGGGAGGGAGATCTGCTCATATATTACTACTCCCACTGCCCCCACTGTGGCCACCACCCTCGATGAACGTGTCTTTTGCTATTGACACCTTCCGAAGCAAATCCATACAGACCAAAGCGCCCCGTTTGAGTTTACTCTGCTAGCTAAATTATGTGACCAGTGGAATGTACAGAAGACTCACACCACCCCTTACCGTCCACAAGGAAATGGAGTTGTGGAGTGCCAGAACAGGAAGATGGGGACTCTCTGACAGCCCTCATACTGAGGAGAGGAAAAGAGGAGTGGGATCTGCTGCTGCCCCAGATCATGTGGGCATTTAGGGCTACCCCAAATCAGCCACAGGAGAAACGCCCAACTTCTAGACGTTAGGGCGGGAGGTCCGGCTACCCGACCAGTTAGACAAAAATTCACCTGCAATTGAACGGCAGAATGTGACAGAGTACATCTTGGACATGGAAAAGAGGCTAAAAACTGCACATGAGGTCCTGGGGGAGGAACAGCGAGACATTCGCCAAGAAGACACAAAAGAGTCAGCGCTGTTTGCACCTGGAGATCTAGTTGTAATTGAAAATAAGAGAAGGACCAAGGGAAGCAACCCCAAGCTGCAGTCCAGCTATGTAGGACCATACATAGTGGTAGAGGCCCACAGCAACCACACGTACATTGTGGAGAAGAGTGGACAGGTGTCCACACAATATGAGAAAAGGTTGAAGGCTTATCGTCCATGCCAAGAGCCGGCTGGACAGGCCCCAACCAGCAGGGAGTCTGCGCTCAGACCCAACATGAAGGGTGCTGTGCAACAGAGACGGATACACAGCAAGCACAGCCATTGCCAGTGGAAGAACCTACCAGACACCACGAACGAGCAGAGCTACCCTCCACAAGAGAGCCCACAACACACCCACCCCCCAACAACATCATTGGACCAGAAGGAGAGGCGACTGGTGAAAGTGCCCGCGAGGTCTTAGAGGCATTGGCTGAGCTGATATTAATTGATAGTCATTTGTAAAGAAACTATTGTTATTTATTGCATCTAAGATGATATGAATGATAAAAATAAGCAAAAGCAACCTGGAGAGCAAAGCTGCCGTGGGCACATGCCATACAGTTGCAAATACCATATCCTTTGCCAAGAAAGGACTCAGTACTCAGACTATGTAACATGCGGTTACAGAATGTTACTTTCAAAATCAATCTGTCCCTGGCTCTCTTTCACTCTCTCCCCCAAACCCCACTCACTGCTACAAACCCCACCCCTTGAGAGCCACCCCGGCTATTGCTAGTAGCGAGATTAGCTGTTAGTTGTCTGCTATTTTGCTACTGGGTATACTCTATCTAGTAGCTTTTAGGTAAAGGCACGGTGAAATCCTTCACAATATCTTGGTGAAATGTTCTTGTATTTCCTTTCTTTATACATTCAATATGTTACATTTGGTTTCAAAATTTTTATGTAATAAAATATCTCAACTTGTTACAAGTTAGCAAAATCCATAGTCAATTTCATGTTTACTCACAATTGCCAAGTGTTATCCAAATAATTTTACATTATCTGGTTGTACCCTTCAAATAAAAATCATTTCTGGTTTACATAACTTTGTATTATTTTGTTTAGTTCTTGCTCACAAGTAAAGAAAAAACTACTCTGCGGTGTGTTTGCAAAAGTTGGGAGATTTGTTTACATAAAACCCCAGATGAAAATGTAGACTACAAAAGCATTGTATTGCTCCGAATTCATCTTACATTGTGAGCCTTATATAACATGCTGGAATGCCTACCACTAATGACATCACAATTTGAACAGACAGCCATCCTGTTTGCTTTCTGTGTCACTAACAAACTACAGACAATTGTTAAAAAGTAGACAGTCAAGAGATCTGGTGTAGAATCTTTTTAATGCCGCGGATGTGTAATAAACATAATTAGAATAACCTCAGCATTCAGCAAGAAACATTGGCAAGTTGGAAGTTTTATAATTTGTACGGTTTGAGGATAACAAAGAAGCTTTCTCGGGTCCTTTATTGTACTTGATACTAAATGACACATGGCGTGCTAATTCGATATACATCAAACCACTTATTAATTCATTAAGCTTGCATTATTTTGTAGGCAGGTGCCAAGCTAATTACTTTGCTGGAAAAAGTGCTTGGCAATGAAATAACTCTGTCTGATGCAAATGCCATGCCGATATGCTTGTATTTTTCATAGTTAATAGTCCAAATAACTTAAAAACTAATCATTGACATGGCTGTGATCATTCTAATTGTAGAGAAAAATAGCAATACTAGACTTTCAGGCGCTGACACAAACCAATCCAAAACAGATACGTGACAAACATTCATCCGAAAATATTTTGAGTTAATCGCATCGTTAAAAATCCATCTCTGTTTTTAAGGCTAAATAACGACTGGAGCATTGTTTAGCATTCTTGTTTACAAGGGATAAACTCAAATATTTGTTGTTTATCATTATGTAGAATACCTAGAAATATCTAAACACTTCTAAAAATAGGAAAGTTTTCCATTTTTCAATTTTCTTAAAATAAAAATATAAATGAATACAAAATGTAACATGAAATAGGTGAGACATAAAATATAATGACAACCAACCTAAACCTGGATACAGAGAACTCTTGTCTGCTTATTGTTGCTTCATTACTGTTTATGAATGTCGTTTTGAAGTGCTAAATGTAGTCAAAGAGTTTGTTCTTGAGTAAGATAAATAAGATACCGTGTTCTATGGATGTATAGGTGAGGTCACATTACCTTGAAAGTGCATCAAAACATATAAGTTACACAACAGCCTGTTGGCAAAGGCATTTGGCAATCTTTTGCAGTTGCGGGTTGTATAAATTTTCTGTAACATACCATTGGTTGACTCAAAAAATTTTTGCAATGCTATTGGCTGCAAAGCAATCGCCTGTGATCAACAAATTTATGAGCATAATTGAAGGGGCTACCATATATTTACTTGTAGACTAATAAATATTTTATGTATATGAACAGCAGAAATACCCAGTGTTGCCTGAGTTGAGACACAGGAATGGTTTATCAACATGTTCACAATTGTGCAGAAAAACCATAGTAAGAATACTAGGAGGCAGTCTAATTTATACAAAACGAAATGCTTAAAGTAAAAACATTTAACCAACTTTTTAACTGCTAATGATGTAAAATGCTTTCAACAGACTGACATATTGTCATCTTGGTGTTTTTACTGTTTAAAAACACGCTCCACACAACATCCTCAGCATGACCATTTAAATTATTTAATAGTTGGATAATGACAAACCACCAGTAAACAACACGATGGTGTGGTTGATAGGAGATGATTGTCTGACTTCAATATGCAGAATTTCCAGGATCAACTCCAGTGAAGTAATTGAAAAACCAAAAACCAAGTTTTTGGGCAAGTGACAAACATAATTATTATAATTGATGACACCTCATTAAATGATATAAAAATAATATTTACCAAAAATTCTGGCTGTTTACAATCCTTTATCATTATCTATGGTAATAGGGTTTACTAGTAGTGGAAGCTGAGGAACAAAATTATTAAAAAATGGTATCTTGTTGACAATAAAACAAACAACATTAGCAATGTAAAAGGCAATTATTTGTGCTTTGGTGAAAAATCAAAAGAAAGTAATAACAAAGGAATTACCAAATAAAATCTAACTATGAGTAGCAAGACAACAATACCGTGTTTTTGGCCACACGAGTAAAACAATTTGTTTGTTGTAACCCCAGCTGTGACCAGTCAAAACATTGCAGTGAATTGGAACGTAAACAGAATAAAACGATGACTCAAAAGGCCAGAATGTTTGGCCAGGTATAACTTAAAGCAACTGGTAGGAAAATAGCTACTATAGAAAAAATCTGTCCAATCTTTTAGTAAAGTGAAAAATCAAGCCTGTTGTAACCTAGAGATGGTAATGATGATTTCGAATATGTATTTTTTGTTGTAATTGGTTTAGAAATCAGGAGCCGTAGGCAAACATTGCAAAACCGGCTTACATTTACATATTAAAAATAAATTGACTGGTGACCAAACTGAGAGAAATGAAAATAAAACGCATAATTACCTAAAACTACAAAAGGTTTCATCCAATTTACATAACAGTAACTTGTTGCGATAGTCTGGTTTTGTGAGAACACAAAGGATATTCCAAATATAGAAACCATCTTCTGTCACCACATCAAATAATCATAAAACTGTTGCCAGTTTATCTACACAAATCTACTAATTGGCAGGTTTTCATTGGCACATAGTAAAAACTATTGTTACTGTAAACAAGGAAAACATAACTTTGTAATGATTCAAGATTTTAAGGATCATTAGTAATGTACTAAACCTGGCAAGAGTTATGTCATATGATTCTAATTCAAATCATCAAAACGTAATTTATAGCTGCTGACAATATCAGTCAGATGTCATGCTTTTGTTTCGTTTCTTAACAACTTGAAATCATACAACATTTATTTAATGGTTAAAATTAATCTAGACTCCAGCGTTCCAATACATGTCATGTAAATATTGTAAAGAATTTGCATAAGTTACCTCTTAGCAACAACTAGTTAACTGTTTGGTAATTCCCTTCCCTTGTTGCACTGGGCCACACAAGGAAATGTGTCAGAGTAATGTGCTTGCCAGACGATATTGCCTTCCATAACTGTTCCAAGAGATTAGCAACAAATAACATGCGACACAAGCCTGACTGGTAACTTGTATGACGGACGTAGTGTTTGGTAGAGGAAATAAGAGTTGCAATAATATTTAGTACCCTACTGTATCTAATTATTCATGTAGTATTTGTTTATTAAAATTTTATGCTTATTACAAAGTTTATTATTATTGTTCATGGCATTGATGAATTAATAACCTTAGGTATATGATTTATTAGCACTTATAGCTATCGTGTTTCCTGATTATTTATTTACAATTTTTTTGTTCATCGTAAACAATAATTATTTAGAAAATTATCTGCTCACAGTAAATTCAGACAAACATCAACTACCACATTAATTTTATGCTATATACTACAATAAAATTTTTTGTATGATCTTCATAAAAGTGGCTGAAAATCAACATAATATTGACCTTGGCACTTTTATTTCAAGGAATCATTGTGTGCTAGGAAATTGACCAATCACAGCATGACGGACAAGATGAAAAATTTACCATGTTCATTCTGTTTCATCCTGCGCTGTATGTACCACCCTGCATATCAAAACCACAGATACAGGTGATATTCGACATGGACATCGACCAAGGATCGATCTCAACTTTAACTTGATTCCATCTAGACTTGACCTTGAAATAACCCCCAGATAACCTACTAACCAACTACCAGATATAACTCAGCTGTTCAAACTGATCAAGCAATGATAATGTACATATGTAAGTGTTTAATGCTTACAAAAGTACAAAAACAACAAAATAAGATACATTCACTCCCAAAAACCTTCACTGTTGCTATCTAGTGCTCTGCAATTCTTTTTCTCAGAAAAGTAGCTAGTATTTCAGATTTAATTATTATTGTTGCTGTGAAGAAAATCAATGCTGCAAATATAATTTCGGTAATGTTGTTCCTTATCTCATATTACCATAAAATTATACTAACATTATTTTTTAATTAATTTGTTACATTAAAATAATTTTTTTGATGAAAATATTTCATTAGTTTTTTTTATTTTGATTATCAAAAACTGTCACATGAAGGCTGATGTGTACATAATAGCTACCTCTACAAAGATAAAAAAAAAATTGCTGACTTGAGAAAAGCAGCTTTAAAATTTTGTTGCAATACCATTTTTTGCAATCACAGAAGTCTTCGCACAATGCCAATATTGATGAGGCCTTACTTCTATACAAACAAGCCAAAATTTTGAAAATTTTCCCTATAGCTTTATATAACTTGATGCGTTTTTGGGAAAAAAATTTGTCTGGGTCAGCACTAACTGAGTCTATAGGAATCCCTTATTGGCGAGACGGTAGTTCCAGATAAGTTTTTGGAACACATTTTAATCTCAAAAAAGTTTCATTAAAATCAAATCCTCCCAAAATTAGGTGTCCTCGGCCCTTTAAAGCACAATGTCTAAGATGCAAAGTCTTCGTGCCATTTCTCTTAGCCTTGTTTTTCTGTTTTACTCTTGCACCATTTTAAATTAACTCTTTCTCCACCCCACTCCACCATATCTTCGCTTCTCCTGGCTCTACTCCACCTAACCTTCCCTCCGCCTGCTCTTTCTTTCTCGTGCTCAAGTGCTCACCTTCTGTTTTGCTCTACCCTTGCTCTATTTTACCCCTGACACGCTTTACCTTTCCATTCTTTTCTCCCTCCACTCCCCTCCCCCTCCCCCTCCACTCTATTTCCTACACAAAAATATAGGAAGAGGTGTTGGATTAAACTCAATGCTGAAATTTACTAGCCAATTATGTTATATTGCTGCAATTTATGTCTACTAAAAGAAAATAAAATGGGTCATGAACCAAAATGAACTTACATATTTGATACTCCAAATATTTATTTTACCAAAATGTGATTATTTGATTAATCTTCCTTTATATTATGAAAAATATTAGGCAAGCAGTTTTAAGTTTGAGAGAAACAACTAAAACTTTGACCATACATCTAAGTGGTTGACTACTGGTATGTACACCAGTTTTCAACTCTCTCAGTGCAGTGAAATAAGCTTACATACTTTTGACACATGGAAAGATAAACAGATAGATACTTTTTACATTCGTATGTGAAGATATATTCATGTTATTGGTTATGATGGAAGACTACAGCTGTTGTGGGCATCCTTGTCTCACTTATTTTTCCCACAATAATTCTCTTCATCAGAATTTATGTAATGGCAAAATCAGAACATGTTCGTTTTCACCACTTTTTTTGGGTTAGTATATACAACAGAGAAGACGAAAATGATTTGAGTTCTTAATCAACTTTTTTTGTATTTTTTTTACGCGAAATATATAATAGTAGTAATTTGTCTGTGTGATAATGGTGCAAATGCATAAAATGTTTATAATATAAACATCCTTGCAAGCTCATACAGTTGTCACATAAACATCAGTAAACACATCTGAGTGTCTAACGGTAAATATCACTGAGTAACCTCAGAAACGTTTCAAGCAACAAGTAACAGCACAAACATACATCACAGGTTGTACTATAATAATGTCAATTCGTAATCAAGTAGACTGTATGATATGTTTCAATGGAAAGTATACAAAATTTATGTAGTATTTCAGTAAAAGTATCCCATATATGGACAGATCTGCAGCTAAATAAAAAAATCAAACACCAACACTGACTATCGATGAAATAAATCAAACAATAACTCGATTTCAACTATACAGAAAAAATGAACATTAGATATTTGCAAGGCAAAATACTGTTACTCAATTTTGGAACTTCACCTTAATCACAAACTGATATAGTATTTAGTGCAGTGTCTTAAGTAAGTGGGCCTGTAGTAATTAGGTTAAGTGATTGAGTGAATAGTTCACATATAAACCATCGATTTATCAACACAATTTGTTGATGTACGTACGGCAGGCATCAGCAGCGCAATCATTAGAGTTGTGAGCAACAGTTGCAAGCTTTTGCCATTTCGTGCCATCCCAACAGTAGTAGAAGTGATAGTGCCATCCTTTAGCAAACCTTTTCTCTCTGTCAAGTTCACCATCAGGCTTCTCAGCTATAAATAATAAATAATAACAGGTAACATGTTATTATATAATTTAATGATAACATAATATAAACATAGTTACATACCAACAACTGCATCCTCTGTCTCAGATATGATGGCCATCCATTGATATCCACTTGTACATTCATCTTGTACTTTCTGTGGTAAGAAACTTGCATCTGTTATTTTACCATCGAATATCTGTACTTGTATTTCTTCATTTGATTCATCAGCATCTATTTCTTTACCATCCCATTCATCAAGGAACTCTTCAATTTCATTGCCCATCGTTTGGCTTCCTCCAACAGGCATGATGTAACATATTCCTCCTTTTTCTTGTCTGGATATATGAATTCCCTGCAAAAAATATTCTGATTTTTAACTCTAATGGATTTAAATATAGATCAGTTCGATTTAATATTAAGCAAATTCTAGAAAAAATATTTACTTTTTATGTGGAAAATATAGGCACATAACTATAATATACCTTATGAAGATCATCAAAGTTGAAAGCTTCATTGCTATCATAGTTGTAGATGAAATCCCCTCCACGGCTATATTCGATCCTGTCTTCTTCCTGTTGGTTGACAACAAAAATTGGACTGGATGTCAAAAATGCTTTTGTTTTTGTTGGAAAAAGTACACTACTTGGTAAAAAAAATGTTGTTTCTAATTTTTAACACAAACCACAATCATACCAACTGCTTAAGCAATTAATAATTTATAGATTTGAAAAGTTACAGAATGACAAGCGTAATTTTATTTTATAGTCAAGTCTGCACAACTTCAACAATGTAACATTTTCATAGTATTGTGGTGGATTTTAGCGTACACATCCTCTGCGCACAACCAGTATTACATCCTGGCATCACTACAATAGCCATTGGATGGCCAGGATACCTAGTAACTACTAACCAAGTGGACGGTAACTGTATTTATTCCTATACCGACCCTGTGTACACCTATACCGACCCTGTGTACCACCTATACTGACCCTGTGTACACCTATACCGGCCTCACTGGGCCGGCAGGAAATGAGTCAGTGGAGCCTAAGATCTTAGAAGTAGCCTGGGAGGACCTAAGAGCCATCTGCCGGAAGTAGCCACCCTTACCCCTTACCAAAGATGATGGATTAAGAGCTGGAAAGACCTAGGACCCAGAAACTAGATGTGATTGGCTTAAGAGCCTATGACTCCCCCTACTACCACAGGGCGCCTATTCCTTTTAAGCCCTTTACTGCCATCTTATTTGCTATGTATTTATATATTTACTCTCATTGGTGTATATTGCAATATCATACTGTAATTGGATGATTGTTCTTGTGCACTGCCTATAAAAGGCAGAACTTTGGCCATAATCATCAGTTGTAATTTGGATTGTTACTAACTCGTTTTACTCTAATTGAATAAAGGCATGTGGACTCAACTACTTTGAGATATGCGTCTGGGCCGAGGGCTCACAATTGGTTGTAGAGTGGCAGTACTCTATCTTGTATACATTCGGTATCTCACCGACTCTGTTGTTGTAACAGGTTAATCTAACAACTGGTGGCAGCAAGCTACCAACCTCAGCTAGTGATTTTACAGCCCCCAAAATCCACTACAGTATTAATCAGAACAAAATTGTTTTGTTATTTTGTTATGGCCAATGGTTTTCAAAGGATAATGTGTTTTACATTTGCATATGGTTTCAACACTTTTTGAAAATCACTGGAAGTGTTAAAGTTAAAAGTTATAACTTAGATTTTGACTTAAACAAACTTATGAAATCTTCCACAAAGCCATGTATCAGGATTCTAGTGGAAAGAGCTCATTAATCATCAAAGCAAACTTTTATCAGTTCTGGAAGGAATTATTTGTTTTATAGCTCATTCCTAAAGCTGAAATGTTTATGTTTTCAACTATTCCCAAAATAAAAGAACAAGAGAAAACAGCATCTTGAGCTGCTTAGTAAAGAACTAGGTGGGAATGCTGGAGCTCGACGAAAAACTTTTGTGATTAGTTCTGACGAGAAAAAATATTTATGTTTTCTGAGGTCAAACTGAAATGGTTTATAAATCTTTAGATAATTGAAATGGCAAAAAAATAAGCACCCAAATTTAAAATCCAGATTGTAAGCTACAAAACAGAATCCAACTAACTTAAGCCATAAATAGTTCTAAGACTTTAATCTTTGTGAAACTGAATACAGCTGGAAGAACACCCAAACACAACATCAGATTTGTAGTGTTATGCTTATGAGCTTACATTTTCTATAAATGAAAGCTTTTAGTTTTTTTAAATGCAATTTTCTTTTTTTTTAAAGGTTTGGATTACAAATAATATATTGTGTTAGATTTTGGTGTAAGGTACATGTAAAAACCCTTTCTTACCTTTGCAGATACCAAACAGATGTGCGAAAGAAGGGCTAAAATGCTACCCTGCACTAAAGTGCAGTGCTTTGCTGGTATAGAGCCTACAGGGTAGTAAAACCTACGGAGCCGGTAGTGATCGTTACAACATTGGTAATGACCTTTACAGTGACGATAGACACCCTACCGGGCCGGTCAAGATGATCGCTGTAGCCAAGGAAGCCAGAAAGGGCCTGAGGATATCCACTGACCTATATCTAGGAGCTGCCTACCCAGAGAGGTGCCAAACCTTCGACTACAGGCCAATAGAACCTTAGAGCATTATCTAAAAACAATATTGTATACTTACCAGTAGCTCCGCCTCTTAGCAACTTGGAACCCATTTCATTTAACTCTGGATCGTATTGATGATCAGTTTTTGATGTGTATGTTTATTGTTATCAGTTAAATCATTTCCTGCTCATGTTTGATTGTACTACAGCATAAATATGCTAATTACTTCCTGTTATTTAGCCATCCATAGGCTAAAAATTTTTACTTCGTTTGTTGAATTCACTCTTTGGTGTATGACTGTATACATGCCACACTCTAGGCTATTCTCTTTCTAGAATTTAGTACTATGTTAATAAATTCCATTACCAAGATAACACACTGTATAATTTGTATGAACCGTGGGCTCTGCCGTGGGCATGCCTGAAACTTTCCATTGATGCTTCCTGTAACTCTGCTTATAAAAGGCAGAGACTTTGTGATACTCTTTGCATTACCTGACATGACATGAGCAGCTCTCTTGTCCTTGCATTGGTCTGCCACCTTGTATTCTGATTATGAATAAAAGTTATTATTATACACTACTTGAAAGTTCTGAGTGTGTATGTCTGAGCCGAGGGCTAGCTACCGTTGCTAAAGTTGGTTGCTTACTCTATAACACTTTGTTTGTGCCATCCCGGCACGGGGTCACCTCTGAGTTGAGGTAGACTGTTGATTGTCAGGCCTGAAGTGGCTGACTACATTGTTGTGGCTGCACAGACTGTGCGTCTGCCAGCACAACCCCCTAACGGAAGGTAGTGGACATAAAAATCCGCTACATCAAGGAGACTACAATAAAATCTCTCCTTTTACTCCAATGTGTAAAAAATTTTACTCTTAATGTGCCTTCAGTTACAGATTCAAGTAAACATATTATTTAACTTTGAAGCTGGATGGTTGCCTGATAGGCATTACAGAGTAAAACGAGAAGCAACTTGAGTTTTTTAAAAAATTAAAAAACTATCAGAAATTTTATTGACATTAACAATGCAGGTATGAAAAAAACAACAGTCGCATACATGTTTTAAATTTCATTCAAAAACATAGTTATAAATAACAACAAAAGCTGGTTTTCGAGTGTTTTGTCACCATTTAAATTGTTTCCAGTCACATAAAACCCCATTCACTGGCAAATAGTCTTGTTTAAAGAAATTATAAATTTGTATCTTTTTTGCACCAGCTTTGGAACCAAAGATTGCCCGCATCTTGGTGCCAAAATCTTGTACTATTGCCTTCTAAACTGTTAATTTCAGCGTTGATCTGCACTTAATATAAAATAGCCATTACCAAATTGTGGTCTCAATAAAGTTGCTTCGAGACTCATGGACCCCACAATGAGTACTTTATACTGGGTTTTTATGCTTGATCAACTAAACAAAATATTAAACTTACCGAAGTTTTCTTCCCATTGGCCTTGATAGTAGCCTTTACATCAATTTCTGTTGAATCTTGTTTTGTTTTCTGACAGCGGGACTTTACATCGCTGACAGCAACATAGATCAGTGATACCACAGCTACAGTCAGCAGCAATGACAGCAGAAGCATAGATACACCAACCAGTTTGAATTTGTGTACTCCATTCTCCATCTGCAATAAACCCGTAAAGTTTTACCCCAAGCATAAACTACATGTTGTTAGCAATGTACACAAGAGCTTCAATGCACCATATTCTCAATAAAAAAATTGTAATTTTAAAATCTTTTGATGTTAAACTTTAAATAAGGTAAGCTAGAGCTCAAATAAAACTGAGAGCATAGGCTAAAACATTGTTGAAATAAGCCTATGTTTAAACAGGTGAACCATTTTTTCCGTTACCAACCTTTACTACTTCAGCTTTCTCATCCATATCAGCTCCCTCAGAAGTTTTATGATTTTGCCATACATTCTATTTTTATACTAAAATATCATCTGATCATTTGTGTTACAGCATCATTTGTTGGCAAAGGAACAATAGCCTATTTTTAGTGTTGGATATTTACAACTCATTAGATCTTATTAACGTATTGTATTAAGACATTTGCGCAATATCTTCACTTTTGGCCTGCTTGCCAGCTGATAAGTTTTTAGTACTTTTGATAGCCAATCAAACCAGTTTATATTAATTTAAATATTTTGTAGTTAACTATCTTTAGAAGTTGCTCATTTTTGTATTACCATTACAACCGACTATGTTACTTTTAAGTGACTAAGTGCATTTTCAGCAGCATCCAATGCAAATATATGTCAAATGCAAAGTAAAATGTAGGTCCTAAAATACAAAAAAATGTACATGAAGGCTTTTCAGAAAATGACTCAATAAAATCCTTACCAGTTACATGCTAAAAAATTATATATTGTATACAAGAAAACAGTTGTGGTAGTTGTGAGTAGTAATAAGGGAGCAGATCTCTGTCATGGAGACTAAGGAAGAGGTTCTCCTGGATCCAGGTGTACTTTAAGTTGGCACCAGTCACCATGAGAACCTGTGAGGCACTTTTTTGTGCGCACCAGGTGTTGAAATTTTGAATGTTTGCTAAGTATTTATTATGTCTGGTTTGTTTATATTGTAATTTGTATGTTGATTTAGGCATGGGTTTGTATGATGATTTAGATTGGGGGTTTGAGTATTGTATAACAATGAAGCATTGTATTATTGTATTGCTATTGAAAGGTAAGATGTCGACAGAGGAAGATGTGGAGATGAGAGTGATGAATGAAAATGATACTGTTGATGGTACTACAAGTGATATTGTAGATGTTTTACCAAGCCTGAAACGAAAAGTGCTAATAGTTATGATGATCTTGGTATTTGTCATAGGATTTTCTACTTTTGGAGGTATTACTGAGTTTAGTATATATGAAAATGATGTCAAGGAAAAACAAAAAGCGAGAATCTCTCCCGATCGAATCGTAAATGAAACTATTGCCGAATGACGAACATCTCCTTTATCATCAATGGTAATCCTGAAAGTTTTGACACGAGGATGCAATCTCCTTTTACAGTGATGATTGCAGGACCAACTGGTTCAGGGAAGACGCAAGCAATTTGACGAATGATTGAAACTACTCAGATTATAGCTTATCCTCCGCCGGTAGAAATACACAACTGATATGGCGCCTATCAAAAAGCTTTTGATGATGTACCCAGAGTGATATTTCACAAAGGAAAAATAGATATAACGACGAGTTTTCACAGAGATAGACAAAACAGATGGTTGTTAATTGATGACTTGATGGATGAAGTTTTTCGGTAAAGCTGATGCCAATGCTCTGTATACAAAACATAGTCATCCTTTGAACAAAAGTGTTTTTTTTATTGTTCAGAATCTGTTTTTAAAAGGAAATCTTACAATTTCATTGAATATTCATCGTTTTTTTTTCTTTTTAAAAACTCTTAAGACGCTTCTTCGATTACCTATTTGGCTCGTCAATGCTTTCTTCGAAGGACAAAACATGTACAAGAGTCTTTTGAACCAGCGACAAAGAAACCGTACTCTTGTCTATGGATAGACACGACTCAGCAAATGGATGATCATCACAGACTATTGTTAAACTTTACATCAACTGAACCTATGATATTATATGTACTTAAGTGAAAGCATATAAATACAATTACTATGCATTTCATCTCACACATATTTTGTTATTCAACTGTGTAACACGTTAGTAATATAATGACTAAAGCTCTGCAACAAAAAATAAGAAGAAATGCGGCGCTGTTGTGATCACTCAACACCGCATTCGCTTCAATTCAAAAGTCTGTAATTGCAAATGCAAAAAAAGATCTTATTACGACTTTAATGGAATGTGCTAAAGCTATTATAAATGGAACGATACCATTGTCAACTGCTCAGTATAATCAGTTGCAACGAAGTGCTAAGGACATGGCTAGTCTGGTTAGGAAATCAACGATAGATGATAAAAAAGCTGTATTGCAAAAAAGAGGATTTTTAGCTTCCCTACTCGGACCTATTATCAGCACAGTAATTCCTGGAATACTGAAAACTGTATTAGGAGGAGGATTAAGATGAATCTCTCAACACGAATGATGAGGAATAAAATGGCTATTTAGCTCTGGATGATCTGAGCAAGAGAGAGAAAAATTGCAATAGCCAAAAAGGCCAACTCGAATCTGTTTCAATCATTGATAGAAATTGTTAGAAACATTATATTAGGTAATGTTCCTTTGGAATTGAAACAGTTTATTGAGTTGCAGCGCTACAAGAAGGAACTACGAAAACTAATCGGTAAAGGAGCAGTTGAGGATAAGAGTAAAATTTTGACTCAGACTGGTAGAGGTAGACTTTTGGACGTTATAGCAATTCCTATTGTACCTGTTTTATCGTCAATAAAACCAATAAAGTTATGAGCCTCCAGCAGTAGTAATAAGGAAGCAGATCTCTGTCATGCAGTCTAAGGAAAAGGTTCTCCTGGTTCCAGGTGTACTTTAAGTAGGCACCAGTTACCATGAGAACCTGTGAGGTACTTTTTTGTGCGCACCAGGTGTTATAATTTTGAATGTTTGTTAAGTAGTTATTGCAATTTGGTATGTTGATTTAGACATGGGTTTGTATGTTAGCGTCATGGAGGTTCCCCTAGTCCCGCTTTTGTTGGTACCTTTTTGTGTGTACCAGGTGTTTTAATTTTTTGTGTTGCCTGAGGTACCTTTTTGTGTGCACCAGGTGTTTTAATTTTTTGTGTCATTTATTGTGCAGGGGGTTTGTGTTGAGATTTTTATGTCAATTTAGATCATGAGGCTGACTTTTTATAAGCTCGTAGGTCTATACTGGGATTTGTATTGTGAGTTTGATTGTTGGACTAACATTGTATAGTTATTGGTAGAGTTTTATAACAAGAAATAAAATTTAAACTGTTTCCACACATAACCATGTCCATATCCATGTCCATACTCATGTCCATATTCATATTCATAACCATTCATGTACATGTCCATGTCAATTTATGAACATATCCAGTTATGCACATGTCCATATCCATATCCATATTCATGTCCATATTAACATTGTATAGCTAGCTATGTACATGTCCACTTATGGCGTTATTGATAAAAACAGGTTTTATTCAGCAGACTTTGTTGACGTTGTTGTAGTAATCGAGAATGAATTTTTTGAATCTCCGTTGTGGTATCATTCTTCAAGAGCTTTAGTGTTAAAAGAGTTCCATATCAAAAACTCTTTAGCTGCTGTATCCAGTTTTTGCTGATGGTACTAACATTGCTTGCGAAAATCTGTACTGTGTCTCTAACTTTTTTGTTACATAAGGAATAAGCTTTATATGACTGAAATTTGCGTCCATTTATCAACTACTATATTATTTATTTACAACGATATATCCTTACAAGTATCGACGGAAGCAATTATCAAATGTTTACGGGTAACCAAGCTTTATACAACAAGGGAAACCAATTGAAAAACTTGAGAATCTCGCTAAACAAATTTACGATGTTTCGTAGGCGACATAAAGTTGCTATCTCGTTTTTAATCTAACCATGTTTTACCCGAGCCCTTTTCGAGTATTCTCGTAGTCAACATAAAGCTTGCATCCCGTTTTCAAGCCAACCAAGTTTTACATTAGTCCTTTTTGATGACGCTTTACGAAGGTAATTAATTATCGATAGCAACTCAGCTTTTAGAAAAGTAATTAATCATACGTCAACATTCATTAAATATTACAGATGTCTGTTTGTTAGCTCCGTGCATGTTCTAGAAGGATCATTCATTAAATACTACAGATGATTATTTATTACGCAATCCAGCTTTACAAATCCAGTTGAACATGCGAGTGACAATACGCGTGTACAATGTGAATGTTTTTAAAGACATGTTCATTGAATAATATAGACTAAAATATAATGAATAACTATATTATGTATTTATTTTATCTTAATAACAAATTTACACTTAAAAGTTAACTGGAGTTCAAATAAGCAAATAATACATATCAGTATTGTAGATTCAACATTTTTTGGCTATGCTTTATGATTTACAAATTAAAAACACAAGCATTGATATTATGTATGATGGGAGTGCTCTAGATGGTATGTTCATGAATAGACTTTTCATCTAAATTGAGAATAGAACAACTATTTGCGCTATACTAAAAATGAGTGACAAGGAACTGGATGCACCTATTCAGCATAGAGTACCAACTCTAAGGATGGGCGCACCTGGAAGTTGGAAATAATGGAGGGCGGGGTGGCTGAGATACATTGATGCTAGGCGAATAAATGGACAACTTGACAGAGAGCAAATAAACACTCTGATATATTGCTTTGGAGAGCAGGTTGGAGATTGTATTTTTTCAAGGAGCATTTTTGAAGACACTCATGGCAATGTTCTGAGAGCATTGGAGCATTACTTTGGTGTTAAATATAACATTATTATCTAAAGAAATCAAAGTTTGACAGAATGGTGATGGCATGGATTTATTCATAAACAAACTCTACCAACAAGCAGAATACTGTGAGTATGGTACACTGAGAAAGATCTGATTAGAGACAGAATAACCATTGGAGTAGATTAGGAACAGCTCGGCAACTAATTACAGTCTGAACCTGATCTCACTATGTCAATTGCAGTTTAGACAAGCAGAAGGTATGAAGCCACTACACAGACCAAGAGAATTTTTCGTCCTACTACAGTTACTGCGGATAATGTTAGGTTTAGCCTCAGCAAACCACAACCTAAACCCAAAACCAGCCAAGGTAAAACAATGCCAAAAACTGGCAACAACTGACCCGGATGCAGCAGATGCAGAGGTACCAATATTCACAAGAAGTCAGATTGTCCGGCTAATAAATCGAAATGAAGACGCTGCAAAAAGTTTGGACATGGAGAGAAAACCTGTAACCATAAACCAGCTCAAGTAATTGAGGTCTTTGAAGGTAATAATAATGCTGTATTTCTTGGTGAAGTGAGTTCTCAGATGCGAAACATCAAACCATCAAGCCATCTTGCAAGTCAGATTTTGTGATAAACCAGAATGCCCAGCTCAGTTCAGACTCTAGTCTGACACGGAGGTAGCTGCAAGTACTGTGCAGAGGTATCAAGGCAATAAAGGTGATTTAAAACTGTCAGACAGAAACTTGTTTGGTCCAGGTGGTACACCATTTTCTGTAAGAGGCCGAGCTGAAGCTCACCTTAGAATTGAGAGACAAACTGTTCATGAAAAAATCTATGCTGTAGATTATCAGAAGACCAATTTGTTGACTAAACATGCATTTCTGTCTCTTGGGCTCATACAGCATAATTCTAAATATGTAGATTCTAATAATGATAAATATGTTAAGTTTATTTTTGAGTTCTCTGATTTGTTTTCAGATTCAGGCAGAATAAATGTTACTAAACCATACAGGATTCAGTTCAGGGATGATGTGAAACCTACAGAGTTATGCGTACCATATGAGGTATCACAGGTGAGGCTACCAATAGTCCAAAAACAGCTCAACGAGATGGAGAGTAAGGGGGTAAGAGCAAAAGTAACTGTTGCTACTAACTGGTGCTCAGGCGTTGTACAAGTACCTAAGAAAGGCCCTACTCAAATCCGTATATGTGCTGACTTAACTCATCTGAATAGGGCTGTTAAACATGATACACACCTTAGCAGCTCTGTAGACAACACTTCAGCCAAGGTAACACAAGCAACATCCATGACAGGATTACACAGCTTTGGTATGTTGGCGGATACCACTAGCTTTCATATCTCAAGTATTAACCATGATTCATAAAACCATTCGGTCGTTACTGTTACAATCATTTACAGTTTGACCTCATTAGTGCTGGAGATATCTTCCAATGTTGTATGTAGGATATCCTTGATGGTCTCAATGGTATTGTTTGTCATGTGGATGATACATTAATGGACAGTACCATCAATGAGGAGGACTATTGTAACAGAGATCGCAAAGGGCCCACATGCCTCAAAGATGCCGGAATCACATTAAATCAGAAAAAAGGTCTATTTTGTGCAAATTCAGTGACATTCATAGAGCATTTCATCAGTGAGCTAGGTATACACTTTGACCCGAACCGTGTACAAGATATCTTTAAGTTTCCTGACCTTACAAGTATTAAACAGTTGAAATCATTGCTAGGCTCTGTGAACCATCCAAGTCAATTCTCTGCTAGAATTCCTGAACTAACTAGATGCCTAACTAGATTATTAACTCAAAAATATTGAACTTGGAGCACTTATATGTCGTAAACTATAGATGAAATTAAATCGGAACTCTCAAAAGTCTCATGTCTTGGATGGTACGATGTAAACAAACCAGTTGTTATCATGTGTGACGCTTCAACAAAATGACCAGGCAGAAATTTGTGCCAAGTGCAACCAGACAAATCTGGCCGACTCATTGCATGTAAGTCTAGAAGCCTTATTAGTACTGAATCAATATGTTAGGAATAGCATAGGTAGCTCTAAGTTCAAAATGTACATCTTAGGACACTCGAATGCAACAATCGAAACTGATCACAAACCGCTAGTGCCGATATTCAACTCAAAATCAATTGATGATCTTACAACCAGAATCCAGAGATGAAGACTCCAAACATTATTATCAAACATGTAGCAGGAAAATGCAACACCATAGCTGTCCTTCTCTCTAGACAATTTTTGTTCGTTCCCGATGCTGAGGATAAAGAATTTGCAAAAGAAATAGAAACTGCCGTTATATCTGCAGTATCAGCACTCCCTGCGAGTGAGCACCATTTACATCAACTCAAAGACAAGCAAGTGATGGATACGACTCTACAGCTGGTCACATGGTTTGTCAACCATGGCTAGCCTTATTATTTCTGTGATGTTGAATCTATTCTTCAACCGTATTAGCAGGAAACAGCCTTCTTAACACTCGCTGAGAACTTATTAGTATACAGCCAAAGATTAGTTGTACATATTAGTGAAAGAATTGATATTCTAAAACGTATACACACTAGTAATTTGGGAATAAACAAGTACTGTGAATGCCCTACCAGTCTGTGTTGTGGCCTGGAGTATCACTAGATCTAGTCAAAATGGTGCAAAACTGTAAAACATGTCAGTTGTACCAACCTAAACCCCTTCAAACAGACAAGGCTTCCAGACAGATCATGGTCATGGCAACTGGTCGTCACATATACGGTATTGTGGTAGACTACTACTCCAGATATATAGGAGTCTCTAAGCACTTTAGTATGACGAGCAAGCACTGCTATTATCACCTCCTTGAAATATATTTTTGTAAGACATAGTATACCAGAATCTGTTATGTCAGACAACAAACCATGCTATTTTAGTCAAGAGTACAAAAGTTTTGCTACAAATTGTTGTATGTTCATTCAAATATATTTAATTTAAGTACAGAGATATCCCCCCCCCCCCCATCTACGTACTGTTTTCGATATGTTATAATAAAAACAAGTTATGTCTCTGATCGAAGAGGTATGTAGTAGATTTTGACGTATGGTACACATAAAAACCACTACTTACCTTAGCAATACCAGCCAACCATGCGCATAGGAGAGCCGGAGTGTGAGACAAGCACAAAAACACAGTGGAGAACTTGCATGACAGCCTATAGGGCTGCCATGAAAGCCTACAGGGCCTGTAGTGACCCTTGCAGGGTTGGTAGTGACCCCTGCTGCGCCGGTAGACACCCTAACGGGCTGGCTGGAGCAAGATTGACGCCTTAGCAGAGGAACCTGAAATTAGCCTGAGAGGATTTATCCACTCCATATACCAGAAATACCTTGTCCCAGAAGGGGGATAACGTCAACTCAGGGCTAGGTATAGCCCAAGGTTTGTCACAAGCAAAAGGTAGACAATAAGACTAGGGCTGGGCCTCTTAGCCACTACTTGGCACCTCATCTATTAAACCTTTTTACATCGTATGATTGGTTAGTTATATATATACTCTCTGGTATTGGCTGTATCACTTCCTGGGCATGTTTTATTGAACTATTTTTTAACTAAGTTAATTGTCTTGTGCCATCCAGCCTATATAAAGGCTGGATGATCATATACTCATTGCATTCATTCATTTGGTGTAATGTCATGAACAGTGTCCACTTTCTAGGCGATTGCCTCCTTAGAGTTGAATTTATGCCAATAAATGCTGTTATTAAGTTGGCACTCTGCCTAGATTGCCTGAGTCGAGGGCTCTGAGTATACCATGAGATTTGGTAGTTAACTGACAAGTTGTCACTGTTCATTACTGGCACAGTCTCCTCATTGGACAGAGGTAGAATGCTCAAGATTAGTGTTACTTGGTGGAAATCAAACCGAAGTCTGCTACACTCTGTCTCACTCCTTTGAGCCTAAAGCCTGGTTCACATACATCGTAGATGGCTCGCAAGTGGTCGCGGATCCCTCGTGTGACGGATCCGCGATACATGTTCACATAAACTTGGCAAACCCACGATCGCAAGAAGTATAATCACTCTCTTGACTGGGAGGTAATAAAATCTCGAAACACGCCTCACTGACCAATGACTATATACATACTAAATGAATTATCGTTGTTCAATTTACACCAAATAATTTATTATTTTTAACAGTTATAAAAAAATTTTACATTCTTGCTGATATTATCATTAAATGTTATTCCATATTTTTTAATTAAATTTTTAACTGTTGTTCAATGGTGCATTATCATTTTTTTACTGTCTCTTAATATAAAATTTTGAATCTCAATTTATAATAACATGCTAATTATGCTATTATATAAAAATTTAAAGAAAATTTATATATTTATACATTTAAATCAACTATCACAATATTTCACTCAGAAAATTAATAATAAATAGTAATCAATATTTATAATTAAACAATAATAATTTTATTATTTATTATAATTTTTTGATGGCAGTCATTTTTACATGAGTAACCTTGACCTGAATGTGGTTTTTGAAAAAGAAAGTAAGAAAATTTACTCTCTATCGTACGACGGTGGCACGAAAGCTTGTTCAGCTGAACTTTTCTACGAGTCTCTACGACGTCGTACGAGCCACAGGAAATCCAGGCTCACATACATCGCAGATGCTCGCAAGTGATAGCGGATCCCTCGTGCGAGCCATCTGCGATGTATGTGAACCAGGCTTAAGACTCTCTACATGCCGTCTAAATTCGTTGAAGCGGAAAAGACTTCGTGGAATTTGAGGTGGAGTGGATTTCATTGAGGTGACAAGCGCAAATGTTGTTTGGATATTTTAGGCACTGTTGTGTCTGAAAAGGTGTGCTAAAATCCATTATGATAAGTAATATATACTTACCACCCATTGCTAAGTATCAAAATGTTACTACCAAGTGTGAAGCATGTTGTCATTATCGACAAGTACAATGGACTACACATACATGGGTGTTATACAATACTAAATATTATATACTTGTTACCAACCACTACTTGCTATATATTTATTACCATATTGTGGTAGATTTTGGTGAACAATCATAGTAAACTGGGAGTTTACTGTACTATCTCCACACTAAATGCACTAGAGTTCTACCTACAGCCAACGGTAAGATGCTGTGCCAGTGGCAAGGCTTTACTGTCCCACTAGCACTGTATACAGGGCCAGTAGTGACCCCTGCAGGGCCAGTATTGACCTCTGCGACCTGGTATGGTGACTCAGGGCCGGTCAAAGATGGCTGCCATAGCAGAGGACTTCTAAAACCAGTCAAGATCCTGCACTAAGTCAAGAACAGAAGCTACCCTTCCTTATATCCGAAGTAGCCGAGACCGCAAGCTATCCAGAGCCTTGGGACCCTGTAAGGCACTCTTATTGGACAATGGGAGACAGGATTCCGCCTCTAGCCACTTGGCGCTTATTCTATTTAATCCTTATATATTGTATGATTGGTTGTCTATTTAAATGTGTAATTGTACTGGCTTATCGACTTCCTGTGCTATCAATCTTATATATAATACGCTAATTATTTCCTGTCAGTTCACCTATAAAAGGGCTGACTTTACCTTCATTCATTGCATTCATTCTCATGTCTTTCCAATAACCCTAGTGGATTGCCACACTAAGATTTTGCCTTATGAGAATAAAGCCAGTATTCAAACTTCACTCTGTGATTATTTGTGTGAGCCATGGGCTCTGACTATACCGGATAATTTGGTTGCATTACACAGTTGTCACTATCGAGCAGGACAGGGTCCCCTCTGGAGAGAGGCATAATACTCGAGAATAGTGGACGTCTGTGGAACCAGACCGGAATCCATTACAATATAATGAGTACTGTATTTTTTCAACAACCCACCGATAGCCAGACGTATTGAATAAGTCTGCACTATTATGGTGCAGACAATGATTATGTTGTTTGCTACAGACTTCACATCGAAAATTCAAAATTTTCAGTTGCTGCCATATAGTTTAGTAGAGAAAGTAGGTTTCACTAGTCACACAGTTATGTCACTTTGTTCTTAGCAAATTATGGTTTGATACAACTTCACACCTTCATATTTATTGCTTTTGGTACAAAAAACAGAGTAATGTTGAATGTTTGAGGAAATTTATTTTTTGTGGTTTTTTAATGCAGAATATATGACATAAATATGACAGCTATGAGGTGTATGTTAAAATACTTCGAGTATTTATACCATAGACATCTGTTCAGTTTTATGTGATATTGACAAACACATCAGTGAACACATTTAGATGTCTAGCGTTAAAGATCACTCAAAACAGTAAAATACATATCAAGCATGGAGTAACGAATGTGTCAGACATACACTACAGGTTGTGTTGTCATTAAGTTGCTTGGTGATCTCACTGACAGTGTGGTATGTTATATAAGAAATAGGGTGAGTAAACAGTAATTTTCCTTAATAGTAGTTTTAGATTTAGAGACAAATCTGCAGCTCAATAATAACATAAATCAGTAGAATTCAATTATCAAACAAATACTTCTTAAAATAAATGAAAGAGATACTTGATTTTAATTGAAAAAAACCAAGATATAATTCGGTTGCTTTACTTTATATCCACGGGCTACTATAATTTGTTGTATTATATGGTGCAGACCTGCTGTTACATGTTTGTAGTGCAAGAACAAATCAGTAAATCTTCATCCAGTAATCAGAGTCAATGGTGGTGGGGGAGGAAAAGGGAACTTGGTCGACTTTTTACGAATGGCAGGTGTAGGTGGTTTTCCAGCGGCATACGTCTGCACCACAATGTGTGCAACTGTAATGGAGAACCACACGAAACCGCCTCCATAGCCTAACAGTCCCATCCCAGCAGTAGTAGTAGTCATAGTGCCATCTACAATGACTTCTTTTTTTTCTGTCCAGTTCACCTTCAGACTTCGCAGCTACAAATAGATTAATAATAAATACTAAGAGGTAACATATTGTTATGTAATTATACGATAACATAACACAAAAGTAGTTACATACCAACGTCTGTATCCCCTTTCTCAGATATGATGGCCATCCATTGATATCCACTTGTACATTCATTTTGTACTTTCTGAGGTAAGAAACCAACATCTGTTAGTTTACCATCAAAAATCTCTACTTGTACGTCTTCATTTGATTCACCAGCATCTATTTCTTTACCGTCCCATTCATCAAGGAACTCTTCAATCTCGTTGTCCACTGTTTGGTTTCCTCCAACAGGTATGATGTAACATATTCCTCCCACTTTTTGTCTTGCGACATGAATTCCCTACAATAATGATATGATTCATCACACACATTGTGCATGAGTGCACATAAATATAATGTAATAAGCGATAAAGCCGAAAAAATGTTGTGTAATAAACCCTAAGTATATGTGAATGTCATGTAATAAACCCTAAGTACATGTGAATGTCATGTAATAAACCCTAAGTACATGTGAATGTCATGTAATAAACCCTAAGTACATGTGAATGTCATATAATAAACTGTAAGTACATGTGAATGTCATGTAATAAACCACAAGTACATGTGAATGTCATGTAATAAACCCATAAGTACATGTGAGTGTCATGTAATAAACCATAAGTACATATGAATGTCATGTAATAAACCAAAATTACAAGTGAATGTCATGTCATAAACCAAAAGTATATGTGAGTGTCATGTAATAAACCATAAGTACATATGAATGTCATGTAATAAACCATAAGTACATGTGAAGGTCATATAATAAACCCTAAGTACATGTGAATGTCATGTAATAAACCATAAGTACATATAAATGCCATGTAATAAACCATAAGTACATATGAATGTCATGTAATAAACCATAAGTACATGTAAATGTCATGTAATAAACCATAAGTACATATAAATGTCATGTAATAAACCATAAGTACATATGAATGTCATATAATAAACCCTAAGTACATGTGAATGTCAAGTAATAAACCATAAGTACATATGAATGTCATGTAATAAACCATAAGTACATATGAATGTCATGTAATAAACCAAAATTACAAGTGAATGTCATGTCATAAACCAAAAGTACATGTGATTGTCATGTAATAAACCATAAGTACATGTGATTGTCATGTAATAAACCATAAGTACATGTGAATGTCATGTAATAAACCATAAGTACATGTGAATGTCACGTAATAAACCATAAGTACATGTGAATGTCATGTAATAAACCATAAGTACATGTGAATGTCATGTAATAAACCATAAGTACATGTGAATTTCATGTAATAAACCATAAGTACATGTGAGTGTCGTGTAATAAACCATAAGTACATATGAATTTCATGTAATAAACCATAAGTACATGTGAAGGTCATGTAATAAACCATAAGTACATGTGAATGTCATGTAATAAACCATAAGTACATGTAAATGTCATGTAATAAACCATAAGTACATATAAATGTCATGTAATAAACCATAAGTACATATGAATGTCATATAATGAACCCTAAGTACATATGAATGTCATATAATAAACCCTAAGTACATGTGAATGTCAAGTAATAAACCATAAGTACATATGAATGTCATGTAATAAACCATAAGTACATATGAATGTCATGTAATAAACCAAAATTACAAGTGAATGTCATGTCATAAACCAAAAGTACATGTGATTGTCATGTAATAAACCATAAGTACATATGAATGTCATGTAATAAACCATAAGTACATGTGAATGTCATGTAATAAACCATAAGTACATGTGAATGTCACGTAATAAACCATAAGTACATGTGAATGTCATGTAATAAACCATAAGTACATGTGAATGTCATGTAATAAACCATAAGTACATGTGAATTTCATGTAATAAACCATAAGTACATGTGAGTGTCGTGTAATAAACCATAAGTACATATGAATGTCATGTAATAAACTATAAGTACATGTGAAGGTCATGTAATAAACCATAAGTACATGTGAAGGTCATGTAATAAACCATAAGTACATATGAATGCCATGTAATAAACCATAAGTACATATGAATGTCATGTAATAAACCATAAGTACATGTAAATGTCATGTAATAAACCATAAGTACATATAAATGTCATGTAATAAATCATAAGTACATATGAATGTCATATAATGAACCCTAAGTACATATGAATGTCATATAATAAACCCTAAGTACATGTGAATGTCAAGTAATAAACCATAAGTACATATGAATGTCATGTAATAAACCATAAGTACATATGAATGTCATGTAATAAACCAAAATTACAAGTGAATGTCATGTAATAAACCAAAAGTACATGTGAATGTCATGTAATAAACCATAAGTACATGTGAATGTCATGTAATAAACCATAAGTACATATGAATGTCATGTAATAAACCATAAGTACATGTGAATGTTATGTAATAAACCATAAGTACATGTGAATGTCACGTAATAAACCATAAGTACATGTGAATATCATGTAATAAACCATAAGTACATGTGAATGTCATGTAATAAACCATAAGTACATATGAATTTCATGTAATAAACCATAAGTACATATGAATGTCATGTAATAAACCATAAGTACATGTGAATGTCATGTAATAAACCATAATTACATGTGAGTGTCATGTAATAAACCATAAGTACATGTAAATGTCATGTTACAAACATTTTTGTAAAGAACATAAAGAAAACTGCAACCGTACCTTACGAAGATCATCAAAGTCGAAAGCCCCATTACTACCATAATTGAAGACAAAATGTCCGCCACGGCTGTATTCTATCTTGTCCACTTCCTGTGATCAGACAATAAAAAGCATAAAGGAAATCAATTTTGGTGGTTACTAGAACAACTTTTGTGAATCAAGAGATTTGTGAAACAGTTTATTAATGGACTTTTACGATGTCTGGATTACAAAATCATCAATCACATTTCCTGAAAACTTTTAATGCGTAAAAGTCATTCACGTTTTTTCTTATACTTGAAGCTAAAGATTAAAGAACACATCCGCATCCATCTAAAAAACACACCTTTGTCTTTGACTTTGAAATGTTTTTGCCGACAAATAGACATAGTGTCATTATTGAATAGCTTTAAAAGAGATGCAGGCTTCGGTTTTGAAATGCAGAAAATATTTTTGGCATTTATTCGAAATCTGAACTAGAAATCAGGTAACTAATTACATTTAGTAACTAACTAATTAAAAAACATCTTACGGATTTTGACAAAAAAGCAAATAATTCTGTATTTCATCATTGTTTAAAAACAAATTTGTATGGCAAGAAAATTAAAATTCTCGCTCAATATCCACTTCCAGCAATTTATGAAAAGCTCACGTCAAAGTTATTGATGTTAGCACAAATACTGAATCAAGAAAAGTGGCTCCTTGACATCTATACATGCAGCAATAGTTGTGTCTATGACAGTGTACATGTCTATGTAGCTGTAATTTTGTATATATTTGACTGAAAAATTAACTGGTGATATTGATTGTGAATTTGAAAATCAAAAGGGAAAAGCTTGGATAATTTCTATTCACATTGGAGCTACTTGAATAAAATATACAACAGACATAAATGATGGCTAAGAGAAAAATTAATAGTTGTTTATTTTCTATCAACAGTTTAATAGTTGTATTAATTTAATATTTCATACTGACATTTATCACAGTGACTGATATATATACATCAGTTGACTAAGGCAAAGCCAAGGTCGTACTCTCACCAACCCTTACTACTTCAAGGTAACCATGGCTAGCTAGTTTAAGGCAGTCTTGAGTTTTTATTTATTTACATTTTGGAAAGTCAATAAAAGAATTAATTTAATTTTTTTACTACTTCAAGTTTTAGCAAGCTTATTACATTCTTTAATGTGTTTCGTTTGCTTTGGTTTTATTGCGTAACTGCATCCGAATATCACTAATTTAGCTTAAACAACTTATACTGTGTACTTTATATTGGGTTTTCATGCTTGATCAATCAAACAATATATTAAACCTACCGAGGTTTCCTTTCCATTGACCTTGACAGTAGCCTTTACATCAACTTCTGTTGAATCTTGTTTTGTTGTCTGACAGCGGGACTTTACATCGCTGACAGCAACATAAATCAGTGATGCCACAGCTACAGTCAGCAGCAATGACAGCAGAAGCATAGAGACACCAACCAATTTGGATTTGTGTGCTCCACTCTCCATCTAAAACATATTTTATCATTAAGTTGAGCAGGTGAGTGATGTAATTTTAATTTTAATGTTTAGAGGTATTACATGGTATATATCAAACTATAGGCTTGTTAATCAAGAGAAGAGAAAAGGAAGTTTGCTTGAGATAAAGTTCACAAATTAATGTAAAAATTTAATTAAAGATTTACTAGCAAAATTTTGTTCTATGTTCAACTTTTAAGCGACTGAGATATTGATACAGAAGTCTACACTTACCTTTGTTATTTCAGATTTCTCATCCATATCGACTCTCTCTCTCCAAAGGTTTGTGATTCTGTATTGTTTTTGTGTTGTTTATATACAAAAGTCTCTGCATGTTTTCCGTGTTACATCATCATTTGTTGGCAAACAAAATGATTTATGGCTAATTACTTGATACATCAACGATACAAATGATGTTCAATAGATTTATTGTTAATCACGTAATTAACAACATTGCCAGATCTGATATCAGATATAAGCATGCTGAATATCAATGATACAAATGATGTTCAATAATTTGCGAAATATTGATATTTTACTTTCTTTATACACATGTGTCATTTTTTTCTACACTTTGCCAATCGAATACAAAAAACTTGCAATGCAATTATATTGCCTAAACAACAGCATTATGAGGCATATTCTGTATTCTTATACAAACTGTAATGATGTTATAACCAGTAATACAGGTATACAATGATCAGATCTCTTGCAAAATCTCTCCTTGACTTTTTTTAGGTAAATATTCACCCGTTTCAATGGCAGTATTTTAATGTATTTAATTAATTTATTACAGTCTGTTAAATTGAAGTACTCTTCCCAATATTCATATCTTCTGCTCGTTTACTTGTAAGCTGGCACAGCTTACAACTCTTTTTTAACAACTTTTTGTTATTCATATCCATACAAATACTCAAAAAAAAATTGGTTACTTTTTGCTTTTTCGCACATAATGGTTACTTTTGCTGTGCTGTGGTCTGCAAGAGAATTGTTACTTTTGCTGTGCTGTGGTCTGCAAGAGATTACAGGCTTTATTTATACAATCTAGTCTTAAACATATTTTACAAATCTACGAACAACTCAGTCACATGTACTTGCATAAATATAATCTTAATTGATTAGCATATTATGTAACATGCCCAAAATCATCATTTCATTCCCTGATCTTTAATGAGGCATATTACATAATACATGTCATTTATTGATTGTTACCCAATATTATTTGATTTAAACTTAAAATATTTCCAGTTGATTACCAGACGAACAGCTTTGATGAAGTTTAAGCTAACAAAGATAGAGTTTTGTAACATTTATTTACGGAAAGATGTTGTTTTTTATTTTTGGAACTGAACCGAAGTAAGAATTTTTTCACAGAGTATATAGGCATTTAGTAATCGGTTTCGCGTTTTTAGAATAAATCATTATGGTAGATTTTTATAGACAAAGCCTGTAAACATTTACTCCCACTAGCACTCACTTGCCACAGGCTTTCTCAATGGGCCAGAGATATCCTCCAGCGTTGACTAAACACAAGCAACAGGCAATTGCGTTTTCATGTTGCAAGAACTGGAAAAAGCAATGCTGCCTTCCCCATGTTCAAAACATGACCAGGCTGATAGTGACCCTGACAGGGCCAGTGGTGACCTTGCAGGGCCAGTGGCAACCTTTATTGGGCCGGCACGAGATGGCCGCTTAAACTGAGGGGCTGGAGACTAGCTTGAGAGATCAAAGTTACCCTATCCACCACTATATCAATCTAAGGAGTGGATACCAGCAGACCAGCTATAAGAAGCCTGGGATCCTGCCAAGAGATGGACAGCACCTTCAGACATTAACTCTATTTACCTTTCTTGTCCACTTAAGTTATTGCACGTTCATTATGATTGAATAACATTTTCACTTTGTTATCATGTTTTGTATAATCACCTCCTGTACATATGATTGATTATTTTTTTGTATTCCTAGCATTTCATTGGTTATAACAAATTATAATTCCTGTACTGCAGCCTATAAAAGACTAGATTTCTTATATAATCATTGTATCTGTTAACTGTTTACTTTTGCCTTTATACTCTAGGGGATAGCCTCCTTAGAGCTGTATAGAATACAAATTCTATTGAACTTAGTAACTGGATTGGTATGTCTGAGCCATGGGCACTGTATTGAGTTGATAAGGTCATCCGAACAAGTGGCTGCGGCCATACTGGTAGTGTCCCTTTTAGAGAGA
Organism: Cryptosula pallasiana; assembly: GCA_945261195.1. NCBI lineage: Eukaryota > Metazoa > Bryozoa > Gymnolaemata > Cheilostomatida > Cryptosulidae > Cryptosula > Cryptosula pallasiana. The sequence continues at coordinate 39,532,345 of OX183130.1, forward strand.
GTTAGAGTACTTGAGCATAGTAGCATTTTGTGGTACCAGACCAAAATCTACTAAAATGTTACATATTACTAGAATGCGTGTACAGTGTATAATTTTTTTTATTTAGATTTAAGAAACTGCAAAAAAGTAACAAGAATATATTTTTTACAAAAGCAATATTTCATAAATTGGAAGAGTTTTTAAATGCTAAAGACGTATCCAACAAAAGCTTGTCAAGTGTACAAAAAACGATGAATCAAAAACTCAAAACTTTCTAGAAGAAGTACGAAATAAGGCTTGAATGTAACACATCTTGACACAGACCATAGAACATTATTTAATTTTAGATATAACAAAAATGTAATGCAAACTTCAAAAAGATTTCTCTGGTATTTTAAGAAATCTGAAGTATTGTTGTTCTGTGTGGTTTAATTGTTTTTTTTTTAATTTTTTTTCTTATTATTGTGGTACATTTTAGTGAATAATAATAGTAAACTGGGAGTTTGCTACACTATCTCCACACCGAATGCGCTAGAGCTTCACCCACAGCCATCGGTAAGATGCTGTGCCGGTAGGAAAGCCTTACTGTGCCACTAGCACAGTGTGCAGGTCAGTAGTGACCCCTGCAGGGCCGGTATTAACCCCTACCGACCCGGTATGGTGACTCAGGGCCGGTCAAAGATTGCCGCCATAGCAGAGGACTTCCAAAACCAGCTAGGATCCTGCTCTAGGATAGGAACAGGAAATACCCTTCCTCATATCTGAAGTTATCAAGACCACAAGCTAACCAGAGCCTTGGGATCCTGTAGGACACTCTAATTGGACAGTAGGAGATAGGACTCCGCCTCTAGCCACTTGGCGCTTATTTCATTTAAACCTTATACATTGCATGATTGTTTAGTTATTTATGTATGTAATCGCATTGGTCTAATTACTTCCTGTGCCTTCACCGTTATATGATTTTATGCTAATTACTTCCTGCGAGCTACTTATAAAAGGTCTGGCATTGTTCATGTTCTTTTCATTTATTTCTGATGTCTTGCCGATAACCTTAGTGGATTGCCACCCTAGGACTTTGGTTGTTGAGAAATAAAGCCAGTATTCAAACTGCACACTGTGTTGTTTGTGTGAGCCATGGGCTTTGTCTATACCGGATGATTCGGTTGCATTATATAGTTGTCACTGTCAAGCAGCAGAATGTCCCCTCTGGAGTGAGGCATAATACTCGAGCATAGTGGGTATCCGTGGAAACCAGACTGGAATCCATTACATTATTCCCACCAGAAATATGTTTCAGTTTAACCTCAAAAACTGTTTGGGCGTTAAACAGGCTTTATTTTATAATTAATGAGTCAGAGAAGAAAACTTTCGGATCTTTTCAAATTGCAAAAGACTGACTTTAATAAAGCCTCCAAACAATATTTAAGAGCTTGCAATTTTAAGAGCACTACATGAAAAATGACCACATTTTGTGCGACACTAATTTTTGCTCAACCATTAAAAAACAAATATTTAAAGTTAGTTGTAAAGTTGTCAACCTGAATATCAAGAGTTTGTTTTTTAGCACAAAATTCCTAATCATGTATAAAAAAAAAGATCGGCCAGATTAAAACATACAGCACTGATGTAGTGATAACTGTCAAAGCGTCATTGAAGAATTCCGAGTAATCCTATTAAACAGTCTGAAATTTATGTAGTTTAAAAGATTAAGCATGACTGAAAAAGTTAGTTTTTGTTGCTTTGCTGGAGAAGAATATGAGTGATGGGATACAAGGCTCAACTTTTTTTAGCCATACACGCTGGCTTTCAAAAATCTTCACTTTTAGCCTCCCATTTACGCAGTAAGACTGCTAGTCCATCTTCCACATTAGCTAAAACATTCATTCCCACTTGGCCATAAGTAAAAGTGCTTGGCAACAAAACATTATATCAAAAATTTCTCCAATTAGTATCACATTTGACAACATTGCTGATGCACAAAGAAATCCTTTGTTTCTTTCCAATTTTGCAATACTCAGATGAAACTGAACTTTGTGTATGACGAAAGAAACAGTCAACCGGAACAACATTTAAAGCCAGAACTATTCGGAAAATTTGGAAAAGTCTAGATAAAGAAATATCGACTTGCAAAAAACAAAATTGTGATATTATATACATCATTAAATAATAGTTATGTTTGGATTAATACAAAGTTATTAAAGCATTGTTCTATAAGCTAATGACACTTGAAACTACTAAGCATTAAATGACAAAAAACCTGCCAACAATTGGTGTAACTCGATCAATGAGGCACTGCCGCTGTTACATCCAGTATCACCTCCACCATCACAAATTTCCAGTACTTTTCTTCTCTATCCAGGAGGGCACTGCAAGTATGGCCAATGCCACTTGTCCAAGTGACTCTAACAACTAACAAGGAGAGCCTGTAGCTCAGACAAACTCGTCTGGTTGGTGTAGTATACATACATTTATTGCGTTCTACACAGTATCAGGCAGGTAGTCCACTAGAGTCAAGTGGCAAGAGTAGATATAACATACAAGTGCGAAGAAGATGGGCAAGCTCCAGCTTCATATAGGCTAGCTGACAGGAAGCTAGCATTGTCACAAGCCAATCATGCGTTAAGAATTCAAATAACAATCAATTCGGCACATGAAATGCCTTGAACTAATTACAATACAGGGTTAAATATAGTAGCAAATAAAACTATTATAGCAAATGATTGTATAAAACAAGCGTCCAAGGATAAAGGGGTGGAGTTGATGAGTTGAATGTCTGTTGATGTACGCTCCCATCTCCTGATAAGTCCTAGGGCTGAATTACTGGCTGCCATCTTTCTTTCTTGTCTTTTTAAGGTAGATAGGTAACAGACCTGACCTTCCGCAGCTATACAAAAATTCTTGAGTTCTTAGGTGAGGTCACTCTTTCGACCCTGGTCAGTAAGGTTATTACCGGCCCAGTAAAGGTCACCAACGGCCCAGTAAAGGTCACCACCGGCCCAGTCAAGATTCTACTGGGCATGTCATGTCTGTATTACAGGGAAGTAACAGTGGCAACAGTGTCAACCAGCCGCATGTTACTCGTGTCCAATCAACACTAAAGGGGTGTCTCTGGCCCACAGAGACAACCTCCAGCAGGTAAGGGCCTTGTAGGTCAGCGTTCACAGGTTTGGTACATAAAAACTTATCACAACTCCTTCCATCATCTTTACCAATATTTCCACAGCCCTTATTGTGTTATTTTGTCATCCATAACCGGTTGTTTTTTTGCCAAAGTTATTTTTAAAAATTAGAAAACTTGCATCGATGTTTTCATATTATAGGTCCGGAATAGAGTCACTGCATTAACTAATTATTCACAATATAAATGAATAGACAGCTTCAGCAGGTCTTTAGAAAAGTAGGGAAGCAAAAACAAAATAATGATATTTGGCATTTCTCAGCTGCTTTCAGCAACAAAATAAATCCTTTTTTTTTACTTTTCGCAAAAATGAGTAAAAATAAACTGAAAGGGCTGTAGTGGCAGAAGGTAGTAGCTTAGAGATATTCTAAATAGAAGAAAACTTCTATAAATTATGAATTAGATCCCAAATTGAAAATGTGGACTCTAGTTTTTTAAAGTGGTGTAGTTTTATGTGACTCAAGACATAGTAGTAGTAATGTATGAGCAGATCTCTGGCATAGAGTCTAAAGAGAAAGTTCTCCAGGTTTCAAGTGTCTTTTTGTTGGCACCAGTTACCATGAGAACCTGGGAGGTACCTTTTTGTGTGCACCAGGTGTTATAATTTAATTTTCAGTATTTTTGTTTGAACTAATTATTTATTGTGAGTAGTAATATATGAGCAGATCTCCCTACCAAGTGTTTTTTTGTGGTTCTGGCCTTGGGGTTGAGGCAATGGGTTACGACGTTGGATGAATTCGCCGAGTTTATATTGTACTTTACTTGAGGGGTACTTGAGTGGCGTTTGAATGGTATTTAAGTGGCATTTGAGTTTTGATTATTTTTTTACTTGATTTGAACTCATATGGCATCTAGATTTTGAATGTATGGCATTTAAGTTTTGATACTTTTTTCACATAATTTGAACTCATATGGCATCTTGAGAGAGAGGAGAGAGAAGACAGAGAGGAGAGAGGAGAGAGAAAGGAGAGAGGAGTTTTATCTACATTGAATAACTATATTGATCAAAAATGAAACATTTTATGATTATATACATTGATTACATAATAAGTAGGGAAAATCATCCTATATAATATAGATAGAGTCAGTAAATACTAAGTAATACAAAGCACTACAACTTGTAATGATAATCAATGTATACATACATATGGTATCTTGAGATAAAGAAAGAGAGAGAGGAGAGAGGGAGAGAGAGAGGAGAGAGGAAGAAAGAGAGGAGAGAGGAGAGAAGAGATATATCTACATTGAATAAATATATTGATCAAAAATTAATCATTATATGATTATATACATTTATTACATAATAAGTATGGAAAATCTTCCTATATAATATACCTTTACAATAATGTTTTTGATGTACTGATGTTTGGTAAAAAAACTACATTAGTTAAGTTTTAAATTCATATGAAAAAAATTTGTGTCAATTTAGTATCTACTCCCAGGACTGATACTCCCCCTAAAATAACCCATAAGACTCAGCCTAAAAACAAGTTTTAGGGGGTGTTTTTGTGCAAGGTACAATAAAAATAACTGTGTTTGTATATATCTAGAGAGAGTGTTTAGAGGAGAGAGAGGAGACTTGAGCATAAATATTCCTGGTAAATTATTTATTTACAATATTATTTGTAATTATTAGTGAAAGAAATTATGAAATACTGGCGAGTAATTAAGTAATTCAGTAAGGAAATTGGTTGGAAACGTAGTAATATTATTTAAATACAGCATTGCTTTGCAACAATGATTAATAAAAACAATTATGGACGTTGGTGAGTAATTAAGTAATCTAGTAAGGAAAACTGATTGAAAATCACGGTAATATTTGGTAAAAGATACTTGCAACATGTTTTATCAGCGAAAAAATCAAACAATTTTCAAATGTTTACGAGTAACTAAGCGATTTAGTAGGAAAAACCAACTGAAACGCGCAATATCCGTTTTTGAAATATTTACGATAAACACAATTGGGATATTACTGTTATCAAAGAAATCAAGCGAGTATCAAATGTTTACGAGTAACTAAGTGTTTAAGTTGAAAAAAAGCGATTGAGATCATGTGACATCCGTTACAAAATATTTTACGTCAAGTTACCAACGAGAAAATAAATATTTCTTAGAATATCCGCTATAGCGAGTTACGATAATTTTTACGCACCTTGAAGGTTTTCAGTCCATTTTCAGTCAGATCAAAATTTATGCGAGTCGTTTTAGGTATTATTTCAGTCGACGTAATGTTACCACGTCATTTTTAAAAAGTGATTAATTATAATATAGCGCAAGTGTCCCGCAAGTGTCATTTTACTAATAAACTCATTCCAGAAAAGACATTAATCATCATCTCGCTTAATCCTATATGTTTTGATCTTTTTAATATCAAGTGTGTCGCTCGAGAAAAGTCATTAGTTACACCTAAGCACTATTTATTATCATGCTATTTCTATTTAAAACAAAAACAACAAACATCCATAGATGATGGAATTATAGGTCGAATTCAACCTAAAAAGGAAGAGAACTTGATTGCATCTATCTCCTGTTTTTTATTGTTTCATTACATATTAGTTAATATAGATACAGCCTTCCACCAAAACGGATTTGTGGTTTTACTTTTAATCCTAGCTATCTCCGCTATCATCTAAAAAACATGAGCAAAGCATGACTTTATCCACTTGTTTTATTAGTTAGACTGTTACTTTTTTTTATAATGTTGTAAACTATAATTGGAGCTCTCACATTTTAATTTACTGTCTGATGATATAAAGATGGAGCTACACTACATCATTGTTTTGCTGATGATGTGTCTATATGATTGTTTGTGGTAGTGTGTGTTATAGTAGAGTATATCAATAAACTGCAATTGAACTAGTTATTAAATGCTATCAGTACCTGTAAAGTATTTTATTACATTCCGAACTCATACTTAATGGTGTAAACTATAATTGAAGCTCTCACATATTAATTTACTGTCTGATGATATAAAGATGGAACTACACCGCATCATTGTTTTGCTGTTGATGTGTCTATATGAAAATTGTTGCTATAAAAATATGTTTGAAGGATGTGAGGTGTCATTCAAATGAAATGTAAGTTTCATCCTAGCTAGTTATATTTAAAAGAGGTTGTAAAATTTGTTTATCCAACGCTCTACATTCAAAAATTTTAGCTAGATGGAAAGACAGTTTACAGGAGTGTTTGTGGTGGTTAAGCTTATTAAACTATTTAATCTCTATCTTCCTATTTTTTTTAACCAACTTCCTAATCGTCTTCCACTTTTTTAAAAAACAATATCATTTATCATAGTAATAATCAGAAAATCAGTCTACAAATTAATCTTGATAAATGACTTCAATGTTTTGTATATAAGAGAAACTATTTTTTTTAAACAGTATCAGTTTTCATTTATACTTCATTTTAAGTATTACTCTGCAAAACAACAATGGCTAGCAATATCCCTACAACAAATGAGTAAGTTATTTATACTATCTTTTACAATTTTGTTGCAGTTACATTTATAAATTTATACAAATGTATATATATATATATATTACTTGTAGGTCTACATCCTCAAATGTTGCATTAGAACTAAATATAGACGAAATAGATTTCAGTGCTATGTAAGTATATTATTGAAACTTTATTATTCAATATTCAACTGTATTATATAGAGTTTTTAAATAATTACAATCTTGATTTATTGTTTTATTAAGTTCTACCGATGATGAAACACTAAGGTGGTTGGAGGAGTGTTTTGAAGATGAAGAGAAGACGGAAAAGAGCAAAGCTAGCACGCATATTGCTATGAGTAAGTTTTTCTGTTTTATGAAAAATGTAAATTTGTCTGTAGGTACAATAATAATGACTTTACATTTACTATGTTATTTTTTTGTAGAAAAAGCATCTTCACGATTCATAGGAAGTAAGCAATGTGTTGGGAAGAACGAAAACTTCCTGTACTATGAACGGAACACATTTGAATGTAAGTATGACGAAAATATTACTTACTATATACTCATTCAATTTATAAAAAACTTTTCGAATTTTTTCAAAAAAATAGCATAACTACATTCGTATTTTCTATTTTAGTTCAAGCAGAGAATCCTGAATTAAGGGAGTATAAAGAATTAAGTCTTCTAGATGGAAATATAAAAGAAGATAGAGAGTGTTTTAAGTGTAAGTGACATGCATTATCTTTATATATATATACATATACCATGCTTAAGAAAGTTATCTATATATGATGAGAATTTGTTTATTTTGTTTGTAGATATTGATAACAAAAGCCCTAGGTATTTCCTTTCAGTGCTCTCATTGCTGTTGATCGCATATGGCACAAAGATGTTGAGTGAAGCACTGAAAGGAAACAAAAACAACGTCTTTTGTATATTTTGTGGTAAGAAGTTTAAATTAGGGGGATTGCATGAGCCTGGCCGAGTTCTTTCAAGACATTTTTGTGCTCACTTGTTTATTTATTATTGTTTATGTGGAAAATCGCATACAGCTTTGAGAGATCTTCAGCAACATAGTTGTATTTTAAAAACTAAAATGTTTTTTATTGTTGATATTGCTAGTTACAATAATTTTGTTTTATTTATTAATAGAAAATATTCTGAATTACTTATGGATATTACTTTTCCGAAAAAATTTGCGTTAGTGTATCTCTATCCAATAGAAGGTTATTTTTCTGAAAACATTGTTCTAGATTTTGAATTAGGGAGTAAATGGTTGGCGATAGCTAAAAAACCTGCTGCTGAAGATCGAAAACTTTTGATTAAAAACCAGTGTAAAAAAATGAGAGCACTTATATCTTCAGATTCTGATCTTTCAGAAACTGAAGAAAGTAATAATGACTTAATTTCTGTTGCTAGTTCACAGTGCAGTCCAAAAACCAGTGTTTTAGAATCTAATACTATAACAGTTAAACCTCAAACCCAAGTAGATTTAAAAGAAAGCCAGAAGATTGATGATAAGAAAATTGATTTAACTTCACTTAAATTAATTTTGAATATAAAAGATGGACTGAAAAAAAAGGGTTTTAATGATTGTGTTAAATTGAAATTAGCGTCTATTAGACGAAAAATGCAGAAAAACTCAGACTTTTCTCAAGAAGAAGTTCTTGTACTAACTGCACTCTTAGGTGAGTTTTAAAATTTTTATTTCACTATATTTTTTAATATTATCATGGCTCTGGAATAGGTCTTATGCAACTACCCTATTTTATAATTTCTTACCACAAAATATATAGTGAATAGGATGTTTTTTTTATAAATACTCTCTCTATATATATATATTATATATACAGACAATAGTCTGTGTTTTTATGAATACATTTCATGTAAAAAATGTTCTGTCATTAGTTTACCATAGACTTTATGCAACTATCCTATTTTACAATTTCTTACCACAAAATATATAGTTAATAGGCTGTTTTTTATAAATACTCTCTATATATATTATATATACAGACAATAGTCTGTGTTTTTATGAATACTTTATTCACATGTATACACTTCATGTAAAATTGTTCTGTCATTAGTTTACCCTAATGCATTATTTTTATTTGTTTTGTGGTTGAGAACTCCATATGCTTCATTCTTACTGTATTACTTTGCATAATATTACAAAATAAATATTACATCAACTACCTTCATACTGCATTCAAGTGATGAAACCGTAAATTTCACATCTGTATTACTGAATCTATAGCATTGTTATGAAAAAGACTATAATTACTTAATTATTATGTCATATCGTGACAAACTATCAACACCCAATTCACAAAACTGTAAAACCTAAAGTATAATGCTTGCGGTTGTAAAAAGTCTTCTACTGTTTTGGTTTCTCAAACAAATTATAAAACATTTTTCACAATTTTTTGTGCAAAAGCGGAGTTGTCTTATCATTTTGACACAATGTGCCGACAACTTTTACATATTTTTTCAAAAACGAAGTTTAGAAATTATAAATGGGAGTTGTCTTAACATTTTTGAAAAATGAGACGATAACTTGAAATATTTATTTTTGTGTCGGAACATTGAAATTTTTGTAACATTTTAGAGTTGTAGCCCCGAAAGTTTTACAAATTAGCTAAATAACTAATGTTAAATATGAATAAAATACTTTATTACACTAAATATAAACAAATTATTGCACAATACAAATAATATGTAATTTAATGTTCATGAGTTGTTGCTGATAGATTTTGGCGAGTCGACGGTCATTCACTTGTACACGTATTCTATCTAAAAGCATACATAGATGTCGTTATAACAACTACATTATACTATGGTAAAAAATACGTCTATTAGTAGTTACTTATTACTAGTGAAGATTAACATACCTTAATTAAATTTCCGATATTGAAATCCTGCTAGCTTCGCTTGAAATGTGATTGTCATCATCTTCATTGCTTTTCTCACTATCATTGTCGACAACTTCATCTTTTTCCTCAAATTTTTTGTTCTTAGAGTCATCATCCGTCATATTATCATCTTCTTCATCGGTATAAGCATCGATGTTATCATCGTCATCATCATCATCATCATCATCAGCAGCATCATCAGCAGCAACATCATCATCATAACTTTTCATCAGCTCAGCATCATCAAATAGAGAAAGTCTGAAAGCTATTCCTTCTTTTTCACTTGAAGTAGATAGAAGCATCAAAGCTTCTTCAACACTCAGAATCGTGAGAATGTGTTTCTTTGTGCCGCTTTCAGTTGTCATCGTACTTTTATAGTGGATCATACCACATTCATGATTTTTGATCTTCAAAACGTTCTCAGGAGGGACAACAATCTTCCCAGTCATCAAAGATCCGTCATTCATCATGTATCTGTAAGTGACAGTGTGAGTGATACGTAAAGGCGATGTATCTTGTTTTCGTTTTCGCTGCTTCGACTTCAAATTTTTCCAAACTGAAAGTCTAGTGAATGTCAGAAGAGTGTTGACAGGGATATTATCGAAAGTGATGATATCAAAGTATGCTTGCAACTGTTTCAATGATTTTTTTCTCAAGATTTTGGCTATAACTCGTTGTTTTAGCCCTTGATGATGATGATTATCTCCTACAATACGTAGATCGGGTTGATTTTCTTCTAGCTTTCCCATGTACACTAGGATTTGTGAAGAGCCGGGATCAAGTTCCTGTAGCTCCATCGTAAGTTCTTTGTCAATCAGTGACTTGACTCGAATTCGATGATTGTTTTTTAAAACATATTCATAGTCCAATATACCATAATCTTCAACGTAATTAACATCGAAAACCTCCAATATCGTAGGAATTGGTAAATCCAACAAACTCACAAAATTTCCGATTTCCAACATTCCTTTCTGCATAGCTCCTGTCATTATTCCACCCATCTCGAGCAATTCAAACTCTCTAAGTTTGTTTACGGTATTATTCTTGCTGTTGCTGAATAAAAAGGAAATTGAAGCTTGAGATAATGTCACTGTTGGTTTTTTGATATCCTCCGTTCGTTTGACTTCACTGTTCTCATGCAGATATGTGTAGTCCGGTGTGGGACTCAAAGGAGAGTCAGCTGAAACTACATGATGGTTCATTGCTATATCAGCATGAGCATTGGTGTTTGAGCGAGAAGATGTATCATTAAAGGTGATAGGATTGGATCTTCTATCATCAATGTGAATGCCGTTGGTGGTGGAAATGATGGTTGTAGTGGAAATAGCGTTAGTGTTGTTGGTAGCTGTGATTGGTTCAATATGGAGCTTAGGAAGTGCTTTGGAGTGTGATGTCATCATACCTGCAAAAAGTAAAAGAACTTAGTTTAATGATGTAAATATACTGAAACTATTGTTTTATTAAAAGATTGTTTTTAAAAACTAAGATTCAAAAACCTAGATGTTTCAATTAATTAAAAACAAATAATTATTTTAGTGCTTCTTACCTTGTTGCTCTCCTAATAGCTGTAGTAGATGTTGCTCCTCTGTTAGTCGCTGTAGAACTGGATGCTTTCTGTGTGAAAACGATGGCTCTTATATAGCTAAAGTTGTACTGATTAAACCCTATGAACACCATCTCGTGTCAATCTCTATGAATCAACATTTGTTCACGCGAAGGAAAGTCAATTGTTTCGCGGGAATAAATGAATTATTTTCACGCGAATACAAACCAATGCTTTCGCGGGAATAACTAAATAATTTTCACGCGAATGGAAACCGTTGCTTTCGCGGGAATAAATATTTTATTTTCACGCGAATAGAAACCAATGCTTTCGCGGGAATAAATGAATTATTTTCACGCGAATACAAACCAATGCTTTCGCGGGAATAAATAAATAATTTTCACGCGAATGGAAACCGTTGCTTTCGCGGGAATAAATATTTTATTTTCACGCGAATAGAAACCAATGCTTTCGCGGGAATAAATAATTTATTTTCACACGAATAGAAACCAATTCTTTCGCGGGAATAAGTACTTTATTTTCACACGAATGCAAACTGTTGTCTTCGCGGGAATAAATGATTTAATTTCCCGCGAATGGAAACCGTTGCTTTCGCGGGAATAAATATTTTATTTTCACGCGAATAGAAACCAATGCTTTCGCGGGAATAAAGGATTTTATTTCCCGCGGATGAAAGTCAATGTTGTCGCGGGAATAAATACTTTATTTTCACGCGAATGGAAACCGTTGCTTTCGCGGGAATAAATACTTTATTTTCACGCGAATACAAACCGTTGCTTTCGCGGGAATAAATACTTTATTTTCACGCGAATAGAAACCAATGCTTTCGCGGGAATAAATACTTTATTTTCACGCGAAAGCAACGGTTTCCATTCGCGTGAAAATAAAGTATTTATTCCCGCGACAACAGTGACTTTCATCCGCGGGAAATAAAATCATTTATTCCCGCGAAAGCATTGGTTTCTATTCGCGTGAAAATAAATTATTTATTCCCGCGAAAGCAACGGTTTCCATTCGCGTGAAAATAGTTTATTTATTCCCGCGAAAGCATTGGTTTCTATTCGTGTGAAAATAAATTATTTATTCCCGCGAAAGAATTGGTTTCTATTCGCGTGAAAATAAATTCTTTATTCCCGCGAAAGCATTGGTTTCTATTCGCGTGAAAATAAATTATTTATTCCCGCGAAAGCAACGGTTTCCATTCGCGTGAAAATAGCTTATTTATTCCCGCGAAAGCATTGGTTTGTGTTCGCGTGAAAATTATTTATTTATTCCCGCGAAAGCATTGACTTTCCTTCGCGTGAACAAATGTTGATTCATAGAGATTGACACGAGATGGTGTTCATAGGGTTTAATCAGTACAACTTTAGCTATATAAGAGTCATAGTTTTCACACAGAAAGCATCCAGTTCTACAACAGCTATCAGAGAAGCAACATCTACTACAGCTATTAGAAGAGCATCAAGGTAAAAACTTAATAAATTACAGTTTTTACTCATATATTATTTATTATACTAAAACAACTGAACAAAATTAATCATCTGTTTTTTTTTGTTTTTTTCAGATTCAATGACAAAAAATGGAAATAGTTAACAACACAGAATCAGAAACTCAGCCTAAATCTTTGACTCAAGAGGACTTGATACTTCTACAAAACATATGCAATAAGAAAATTGAAGAGAGAGTGCGAATTATCTCAAACAATTGTAAATTCATACAGAAAGACTTGATAGAGCAGCTAAATAGTTTTCGAACTGAATCTTTTCTAACATTAAAGCTCTTAGGGAATGATGTTACATCAGACATTCAGAGATTACATTATGTATTACAACAACGACAATATCAACTACAACAGGTAAACACACCAATTTCTATCGAGTGTGCTCGTAAAGAACTTGCTCTAAAAAGAAGAAACATGCAGCGACAGTCCGCTCAAAGACAAGCTAGAAGGGTAAGGACTCAACAACGTAAGACACGAAAAGCTACAAAAACATCCGATTAACAGTCAATTTTTGATGATAAGGTAATAATTAATAAAAAAGTACTATTTAGTAAGAGTTTGTAGTTGTTTTAAATTTCTGTTTAACCATTCTATACTAATACATAACTTTTTATTTTAGTTCATTATGGAATCAAAAGTACATAGAACAGAAGTCTTCCTTCCTAAGTTTGTATTATTTAATATTTACTGACTCTAGCTATATTGTATGAGATTTTCCCTACTTATTACACAATAAATGTATATATTCACATATTGTTTCATTTTTAATCACTGTATTTATTCAATGTAGATATATCTCCTCTTTTTATCTCTCCTCTCTCTCAACATACTCTCTCATCTACCAAATACTCCTCTCTCCTCTCTTGCAGTTATTTCCCAAATACTGTAGATTTTAACCATCTAGAGGTCTAATTTGGTAATTTTCCAACATATTTTATAGCATTTAATATACTTATTATGTAATAAATGTATATTATTCAATGATGTAAATGTAAATATATCCATAAATATGTACATAATTATCCATATATACATAAATGTATAAAAAACTAAAAAAAATCTCTCCTCTCTCTCCTCTCTCTTCTCTCCTCTCTCATCTCTCCTCTCCCCTCTCTCCAGAAGATTTCCCCTACTTATTATGTAATCAGGTATATAATCATATAATTTTCATTTTTGATCAATATATTTGTTCAATGTAGATATATCTCCTCTCTCTATGTAGATATAAATATAGCCATAAATATGTACATAACTAACCATATATACATGAATGTATAGAAAACTAAAAAATCTCTCTCCTCTCTCATCTCCCATCTCTCCTCTCTCCTCTCTCCTCTCCCCTCTCTCTCAAGATACCATATGAGTTCGAGTTATGTAAAAAGTTATCAAAACTTGAATGCCATACATTCAAAATCTATATGCCATATAAGTTCAAATTAAGTAAAAAACTAATCAAAACTCAAATGCCACTTAAATGCCATTCAAATGCCACTCAAGTACCCCTCAAGTAAAATACAATATAAACTCGGCGAATTCATCCAACGCCGTAACCCATTGTCTCAACCCCAAGGTCTAATCCACAAAAAAACACTTGGTAGGGAGATCTGCTCATATATTACTACTATTGTGCAGGAGCTGTTTATATCGTGATTTGTTTTATGTGACTCAAGACATGGTACACTAAGTAAAATTTTTGAGTTCTGAGACATTACAAGTGTTGTGATCTACCATCTGCGTTGCAGATTAGCAGAGAAAAACTTAATCATTTGCTATTTTATTAGTTGCTTGTTTAAGCAACATTAAGCCACCTTTGGAAAACCATCATGTGATTATGTTTCTAGCGGTGTGATTTGTTCATGTCACATTAGTAGTATAATAGGAGTTTTGCTTGTTCACGATTTCGTTCCCAATCAGTACGACTGAACAAAGAGAGAAATACGACATCATGATATGCATTAGAATTTTCACTACTTTTCTTCCCTTTGTAGATCATCACACCCAGAACATGTTTTTTAGCTTCTTCGGCGTATGTTTTTGGTAAGAAAAGTGTCGTCACCTCTCTCTCTCTCCATTTTTTTGCAAGACATATCGGAAACAATTTACGACAGATTCTTTTCCATTGAATTGATGAGGAACGAACCTCTCAACAAGATCTACGTAAGGGAAAATCGCGCACTGTTTGAAATTACTGAGGGTTTCGATGTTCAAGCTGCGTTTGAGTTCGTCCTTAGTGATCATTCTCAATTGTTGTGCTTCCTCACTAACTTTGCTTGTGGTTAGGCGTTTTGTGCTGACACATTCAACATCATAGCAAATAGTATTTTGATTTTTCAGATTTTCCTTTTTACCTAAGTATATAACGTTAAAAGGTACTGGGTAATTATTACGATTTAAGTTTTCAGCTATTCTACCTGGACAAAGAACTTTTTTCTGGTCAGACTCTTTTAAATCTGGATTACTAAAGTAGTGGTGTTCATAATCATCAAAATCTATACTTTTACGACTCACAGAAAACACCTCCATAACAGTTAGGATAGGAAGATCAGTTCAAACTTTTGGTGTTTTACTTGTTTGAGAAGCTCCAGAATTTTGCAATTCATTCGCTTTCCATTTTTGGAGAGATTCAATCATTATTCGAGCTTTATCTGCAAAGACCATTGTTTTCTCATCAGGGAGAGCTAATTTTCTTACTACTCGCTTGTTTGGAACAGATTTTTTCCTCCTAGGAGTTGATTTGGTTGTTCTGCTTTTGCTTCCAGATGAATACGGGTCTGTGCAAAGGAAAGCTTCAGAAAGCTCATCCATAGTGATCTAAAAAAGAAAAGAACAATGTTTCCAATAATATAAACAAATAAAACATTCTGAATTCGTACTGAGTACTGTAGGGTTTTTGCTCGAAAGTTGTTTTTTTGTTCGTATATAAAAATGATTTCTCATGTAAAAATAACAATTCATTTGTGTGAAAAAACTTATTCGTGCGACTGAAACACATTTTTCTGGCTGAAAAAAAGACAACCTTTGCGCGGAGAAAAAACTCTGTATTTGCGCGAATAAACCAGTTGTTCCTACAGAAAAATAATGTTTCATTCCCGCAAAAGCTCATCCATAATAATCTAAAAAATAAAAAACAATTTTTGAAATGATACAAACAAATAAAACATTCTGTTTAATTTTTTTAGGTACAACTAAAAACAAATAATTAAAATTTAGTGGTCAACTATATGACGCTTTACAGCATTTCCAGTCGACTATTACCAAGTCCTGATGAATAATACTAATTTATTAAATTTTACCTTATGAGTCTTTTTATTATTTACTGAGAAACCTGTTAGTAATGGCAGTAGATTCTTTAGTAGATGATGCTTCTTCGAATGCTATCGCTGAAGTGGGTGATTTCTGTGTAGAAGCACTGCTCCTTAAATAGAAACAGTTGTACTGAATACTGTAGGGTTTTCGCGTAAATGTTGTTTTTTGTTTGTATTTAAAAAGGATTTTTCATGTAAAAATAATCCCTATTCGCGCAACTAAAACACATTTTTCTAGCTGAAAAGAGAAAACGACTTTGTTTTCGGGCGAATAAAACAAATTTTTCATAGCGAAAAATAATTTGTTATTTGCGCGAAAAAACAACACTTTTTCGCGTGGATGAATGAATATTTTCAGTTGGAAAAACACATTCTTCACGTGGAGAGAAAACATTTTTTTCACAAAACTAGCAGTGATTTTTCATATAGAAAAATAATTTCTTATTCGCGCGAAAAAACAACACTTTTTGACACAAATGCAAAAAATATTTTCAGCTGAAAAAACTCATCCTGAGCGCGGGAAGAAAAACAGTTTAAAAACGGCTTTTCATAAAGAAAATAATTTTTTTATTCGTGCAAAAAAGTAACAGTTTTCGCGCAAATGAACGAATATTTTTAGCTGCAAAAAACACATTCTTCGCGCAAAAAAACAGTTTTTTGCACGACTAAAGAATGACTTTTCATTTGTGGGAAAATAAACTTTATTTGAGCGACTAAAACACATTTTTCTAGCTGTTTTCGCGCGAATAAAATGATTGTTTCATAACAAAAAACAATTTTTTATCCACGCGAAAAAAACAAAAAGGAAGAAAAACAGTAGTAGTAATATATGAGCAGATCTCCCTACCAAGTGTTTTTTTGTGGATTACACCTCGGGGTTGAGGCAATGGGTTAAGGCGTTGAATGAATTTGCCGAGTTAATATTGTATTTCATTTGAGTGGCATTTGAGTGGCATCTAAGTGGCATTTGAGTTTTGATTATTTTTTTACATAATTTGAACTTATATGGCATATAGATTTTGAATGTATGGCATTTGATTTTTTTTGATATTTTTTACATTGTATAAAAATGGAACGTGATATGATTGTATTGTTATTGGAAGTTAAGATGTCGACAGAGGATGATGTTGAGATGAGACCAATGAATGAAGTTGATACTGTTGATGGTACTACACGTGATATGATAGATGTTTTACCGAGTATGAGGCGTAAAGCATTGATAATTATGATGATTTTGGTATTTGTCGTAGGATTTTCCACTTTTGGAGGTGTTACTGAGTTTAGTATGTATGAAGAAGCTATGGAAAAAATACAAAAAGCGAGAAACTCTCTAGTTGGAATCATAAATGAAACTACTGTTGGTTGATGAACATCTTTTTATGATGAATGGGAAACCTGAAGATTATGACCCAAGGATGCGATCTCCTTTTACAGCAATGATTGCAGGACCAACTGGATCGGGAAAGACACAAGCGATTTTTTGAATGATTGAAGCTAGTCAGACTATAGCGCACCCCCCACCAACAGAAATTCACTACTGTTATGGAGCCTACCAAAAAGCCTTTGATGATGTACCAGGAGTGATTTTTCATGAAGGCATGATAGATATAACAGTGAGTTTTCCCAGAGATGGTCGAAATCGATGGCTGATAATTGATGATCTCATGGATGAAGTTTCTGGTAAAGCCGATGGCAAAGCTTTGTACACAAAACATAGTCATCATTTAAACATAAGTGTGTTTTTTATTGTTCAGAATCTGTTTTTAAAAGGAAATCGTACAATTTCCTTGAATAGTCATTATTTTTTTCTTTTTAAAAACCCTAGAGATGCTTCTTCTATTTCCTATTTGGCTCGACAATGTTTTCCATCAAAAGTAAAATATGTACAAGAGGCTTTTGAAGATGCAACAAAAAAACCATACTCTTATTTACAAATAGATACGACTCAACAAACGAATGATCAACATAGACTATTGGGAAATTTTACATCAGATTTCTTTATGATATTATATGTACCCAAGTAAAAGGATATAAATACAATTACTATTCGTTTCACCTCAATCATATTTTGTTATTCAACGACGCAACACGGAAGCGTTATAATGACTAAAGCTTTGGAGAAAAAATTAACAAAAAATGCTGCTGTGTTGTTATCACTCAACAATGCAACCTTTGCTATTCAAAAGTCTGTTATAGCCAAAGCCAAAAAGGAGTTTATTATGACTCTTAAGCCTTGAGCACACTATAGCGTTTTTACATGCGTTTGTCAAGCGCGACCAGTGAAGCGTTACTAACGCACTGATGCAATAGGCCTACGCTTCGCATCCACTACAGATGGGTTGGTTGCGTATGCGCTGTAATCCCATTGGTCAAATGTAAAATGTCAATGACCGAAAAATGTAAACAAACCAGCAGACGAAGTTGAGAATCAGTATCATTGCCTGCTACTGTCAATACAATAACAGTCATGAATCCAAACAATGCCAATACAAAACTTGAAACTTGTGAATGTAATGAAGAAGTATTAATAACTCTAGTAAGAGAAAAAGAATGCCTCTACAATATAAGATCTACAAACTATAAAAATGAAGGCATGAAGAACAACTGTTGGCAAGAGATTGGCAGTCATCTCCTTGACAACAAAAGTGACTGTGGTAAGTGAGAAATGTGTTTTTAAAGCAAGTAAACCCATGGCAAAGATTCTTTTGAATCAATCAAACTAAAATATTTTATAAGGTACCAAAACGTAATTTTTATTGTAGCAGATGTGGTCAAAAAGAAGTGGAAATATCTCAGAGACACCTTCGTCCGAAAAAGAACTAAGTACGCTAAAAAGAACCATTCTGGAGCTGGTGCCAACCCAACACCAAGCTGGAGGCACTGGAACCAAATGCAGTGGATAGTTCCATATTTAGCAAGAACCAATACCACAAGCAACCTTGTAGTGACCCCGAAGCCTTCAATGTCCAGTCTAGACAAGGAAGATCTTGTGGATGTGCAAGATGACGCACCGATTCTAATAACAGACAGCCCACCAACCCCCATAACACTTGATCTAATCAAAAAAGAGAATCTTACACCAACTGAACCACAGAAAAAACGCCAACGCTTATCGAATATTGTACCCACAAAATCTGATGAATTTGAAGCACTTTTAATAAAAGAGCTTGCATCATGTAGCAGTGAGGAAGATGAATGCTCTAGGATTGGTAGGGAGGTGTCCCATGATCTGCGTACAATAACTGACCCATTCAAACGTGCAATTACTATAAGAGCCATTAGAGATGTTATATTTAATGCTAGATTTTCATCAGAAGAAATTTTTCACTCAACTAAAAAAAGTGTAGACAACTCCAACTCTTCTGTCACATACACTGAACTGTAAATAGGAGTTGATGTGTAGCCAAAACAGTGGCAATAAAAAAAAGTTTATTATATATTGTAATGGGATTCTATGTAAGCTAAAAATGAATTGTAATCTTAATGTAAATAAAATCAGTTAGTTTGTTCGGCGAACCCAAACATCTTGCCATGCAACTGCTCCAGGGCCGTTAACATACTCAACTAAATTGTTTCTAACTGCAATGGCACATGTTGCTGGTCTTCGAGGGCACCTTTTAGCAATGTAAGAGTTGTCCTCCCTCCTCCATTCGCCATCAAGAACTTGCCCACTTTCATACAAAGTGTCTGCAAACCCAGGTGGTGTGTATGTAGATGGTGATTTGGCTCGCATGTAGTTGTGAAGAATACAACATGCCAGAATCACACTATTAGCATGCTCCACAGACATATGCAGTGCCCTAGAATTAGACATGATGGTGTGAATGTTTAGATATACATAAAAAAACTAAAAATTTTTTGGCTGACAATAACTGACCTCTTTAACACTCTCCATCGAGCAACCATGATTCCAAACGCATTTTCTATGGTTCTTCTGGCACGGCTCAATCGATAATTATATATTCTGTGTTTATGATCTTTTATGGATTGTCCAGGAATAGGTCTCATCAGCCAGGGTTTCAAGGGGAAAGCTTCATCTCCAATGAAGGTGTAAGGAGTAGATAAAGCTGATCCTAAAAAATTATTCATGTTACACTATAGTATTTAAATGCAAACATAAAATATTTTAAATCAAATACTACATTTTGTTACGGTTATCTCAGAAAAACTTTTACCTTTTAGTATCTCGTCAGTTGGTATATTGAGTGTATTGCTTAACATTGCTTGGTTAAGAGTGCAGCTGTCCCAAGTGCCGCCATCTGACCACCTTCCTGAGGTACCGACATCAACATACATGAATTTGTAATTTGCATCACAGACTGCAAGAAGCACTATACTGAAGAATTTTTTGTAATTAAAAAACTCTGAGCCAGCTTTAGGAGGGGACTGAATGGTGCAATGTTTGCCATCAATGGCTCCTAAACAGTGAGGAAAATTCCACACGGCCTCAAACTCTTCAGAGATTCCTTTCCACTCTTCCTTGCTGTTTGGTGTCTTCAAGTGAACACGCCTCCCAAATTCCCATAAAGCATTGCATGTTTCAAATACAATTGCTCTCACTGTTGAGCATCCTAATCTAAATAACAACGCTAAAGTTTTAAATGAGTCACCTGTGGCCAAATAATACAATGTAACTCCCAATCTTTGCTCTGGTGAGATAGCTCTTCTAAAGAATGTATCTTGCTTTTTGATAGCATCAACTATGTAACCTAAAAGCTCACTAAATGTTTCTACATCCATCCTAAATGCTTCTCTATGTCTTTCTGGAAATTTTTCTCTCATCAAAGCCATGCATGTGCTCCATGCTCCTTGCGTAGGTCTGGTATGATTGAGAGGATGCACCCAATATCTTCTTTTTTTCTGTTGTTGATCATTATTTTTTTTATTATCCTTCATTCTTTTCCAGTACAAATAGCCTAAAGCAACTAACTTTAATCTCTTTCTGTCACAGTCAAGCTTGGAGTGAGTTGGCATGATGTTTAAATAGTGCTACTAAATATTTAGTTTAAAAAAAAAACAAGTTTGTCTAACATTAAAAGCATATATTCAATAGGTATAATGGGTTATTTACAACAATCACTCCAGTAACTAGTGATTTTCTGTAACCTCAGTGCAGGCCAGGTCGTCGGCTGTGATTGGCTTATTACTAATACTAGCGCAGGCCAACACTTTGTACTAGCGCAATAGTGTGCTCACATCTGCTAAGCGCTAATGCTTCACGCTTGACGTGGCGCAACTGAAAAACGCTATAGTGTGCTCAAGGCTTAATGGAATGCGCTAAGGCTATTATAAATAGAACGATACCATTGACAACATCTCAGCGGGGCATATGCAGGGCACCCCTCCCCCGCATATGCCCCGCGCTAGCGGAAAACTTTGAAAATACTGTGTCTCAGATGCATGGAAATGGTGATTCAGGTGCAAAAATGCAGTACATGCAAAACACCTTCAAACTAGCACTAAATTGCTTAGCACCACAAGCAAAAGTACACATCACTTGAATAAGTTTGTCTTTATATGCATTTGCGTTAATGAATAATAATAATAAATAACAACATTGCAATCAACAACTAGTATTAATTTGGAAAGCAGTAATGTGAACATTTAGTTTAAAAGTCAGTATTAGCAGTGATGAACGGTAGTGACACTAACTACTATTATGTAACTTAAATAAACTTGAATTTCATACAATTATTATCGTCATCATCACAAGATTACCATCATATACATGATTTTATAAAATAATCTATGATAACAGATTAATAATATAAATAATAATAATCAACGATGATAATAAACTGATAGCAGTAGTAGATAAATAGTAAATAGATAGTGAACACATCATCAAAATTATTATTATTGATCATCACCATCACCATCACCATCACCATCATCATCATCAGCTGTTCTTTGTCTCCGAAGATCACCTCTGGTGAAAAAGACCTTTCCACTGAATTTGGTTTTTGCTGAGATTGCCAGCTTCCAACCGGATCTTCTTGTCCTTGAGGTTCCGTTTTACAGTGTCTTTGAATCTAAGTCTCGGTGTGCCAATACATCAGGCCCCTTCTTTGAGTTGTGAATAAAGGATCTGTTTGGGTAGCCTATTGTTCTCTATTCTGTGCACATGTCCAACCCATCCCAGGTTTCTTTGAATGAGGAGTTCATACATACTAGGTAGGTTGGCCTGGGCTAGAATCTCCTCATTCGAGATGAAGTCCCGCCATTTCACATTAAGAATCAGAATCTGACGTAGGTGTATCATCATATAGGTTTTGAGTGTGAGCAGCTAGCCTGACCAGGTCTCAGCTCCATATAACAGAGATGAAAGAGCAATTGCCCGATAAACCGAGCATTTTGTTTTGAATGTCCGATCGTTGTTGTAGCACACCTTTGACTTGAGTCGGCCAAAGGAGATTGAAGCATTGGACATCCTGGTATTTATCTCGTCATCCTTTTGTTGCTACTCATAACTTTCGATCCAAAAT
The DNA here is from genome assembly GCA_945261195.1 of Cryptosula pallasiana. Taxonomy (NCBI): domain Eukaryota; kingdom Metazoa; phylum Bryozoa; class Gymnolaemata; order Cheilostomatida; family Cryptosulidae; genus Cryptosula; species Cryptosula pallasiana. The sequence goes on from OX183130.1 coordinate 39,554,709, forward strand.
TTTTGAACTTCGTGACACTGGCCGGTTATTATCAATAAAACTTAAAAACAAACAAAAATAGTGGTTATTATGTAACCAAATATATAAATAATATAAATAACCGTTATCATAATTACAATAATTATAATAATAATTAATTAATATAAACTACAAATAATAATAAAAAACAAGATCATTATTTTAAGTTACAGTAGTATTATTATTCATTCAATAATAATAATAATAATTAGCATTAATTATAATTATTGTGCAGGATTTCACTGTGGGGGTGTGAGGTGGTAGCTCGGCCTACCTGCACAACCTCCCGAACTGTAATGGCAACTGTGTCTAATGCGCTAGCAATACAATCCTTCCACAGGTCGACTTAGTAGGCTGAAGAATGGTGACTAACCATCTCAGTTACTAGTGAGCTGCCGATTGCGTTAGCTGTTATCTGTGTGTGTAGCAAGTTCGAACTTTGAAGGGCGAACTAGTTAAACTAGGTTCGGCCAGCAGAGGTTCGGCTGTCTTGTTTCAGTGCTGTGCAGAGGTCGAACATTGAAGGCGAAGTTAGACAAAACTAAGTTCGGCCAGCAGAGGTCCAGACTGATCTGCCTGTATATTACTACTCGAGTAATGGTGCGCAGTGAAGTTATTTGTTAGAAACAAAGGAACTTCTGAGAGTGTGCAAGCTGACTCTGACTTTATTCACAGATTACATCGGTATTTATGTACATGATTACATAATGGCAAAAGGTAATACAAAAGAGGCCACACCTGGCACAATTGATTGGCCAGCGTGTGCAAATAAAATACAAGAGGTGGTCCTTAACTGATTGCATGACTGGACTCACATGTTGAACATATAAGTTATAATGGTAAAAGAATAATTACTGATAAAACACATAGATTGATTTGCCCTAAAGCGCGGGCATAGAACAAGACAGGTAGACAATAGCTTAGAATAGAACAGGACATGTAAACACATAGAACAACGTAAGTGTAACGTTCGTACGGGTACCATAGAGTTATTGGATAAGATGGCGTCGGTCCTCTACATTATTATGGTAATAACAGAACAATAACAAAAAGTATGATCAATAATAAGGTCATAGTAATAATTTCATTATTTTATTAAATATTCATTAGTTGATGGTAATACAAAATAAAAGTTTAGTAAATGAAAAATAAAAATACCAGTGAGTGATAAAAAGGAAATTAAAAAATTATTAATAAGATAATAATATTATAATAATAATGTTAAATATGGATGCATTATTTATGTTTAATAATAATATTATAAAATAAATACTTATTTATTCATATGTTTAATAATCATATTATTGAACACACATATAATAATATAATCCTATTTTTTATATATATGATTTATAAGATCTAATTATTATAATAAAAATCATAACAATAATAATCATAAATTATTATATAATATTATATAATAATAATAATGGTAATAACAATAATAAAAGAATAACAACACACTAGTATATTAATAATTATTATTTATTATAATTATTATTAATTATCATCATTATTGTACAGGATTTCGTGTCTGGGTGGTAGCCACCTGTACACTCTCCCGATATGCTCTGTTCGACCCTAAGTCAGCGCTCAATAATGTGCTTATTATTGTTTACAGTGCGTACATTGGCTTGTGCAGTTTCGTGTGTGGCAGAATCTGGTTGCTGGCAGTTTACAATAATTATCTAGTAATTATTGGCTGCGTCCGAACATGTCTATGTCCGACAATAATTGCGCTGTAATTATTGTTTAGTTTATAGTTTGTTGCGAACTGTTGCTAAGGACAATACGCGTGCTGAGTGATTGTCTAGTTTATAGTTTGTTTCGAACTGTTGCTGCCGACAATAATTGTGCTGGAATTATTTGAAGTCGAATCTGACTCAGTCAAGACCGACGATAATACTTGCACTATAATTATTGTTTCCTACTTGATTGGATTCCCCGAATCCGAATTTATCATGAGCCGAACTACTAGGGCACTAGGCATTGTGTTGTAATCCTCCCCTCAGGTGAGGGTATACACAGTGATAGGGCGAACCGTTCTCACTTTCCACCTTAGCTTCGTGCTTGCTAATAGTCGACCATGTCAGCGCTTGTAGTTTCGGTGCTCCTAGCTGTGCTTGCTTCTGAGAGAGAGAATCATCTGAGAGTCAGGCTAACTCTGAGTTTTATTATCACAACACAGATATTTATACAGGGAAGGCGGGTACAAGTTACTTAACCACACCTAGTAAAAATATTGGTACAAGCCACGCCTTGCCCTTACATTAGCACCAAAATGCATTTATATAATTATTTCGTGGAAAAAAGGTAAACAGAAAATAGTAATAATTATTATTTGGGCACATCATAGAACTGTTCTAGATAGACACCGTAGCAATAGAACTGGGACAAACATAGACAAACATAAGTGAGTACATATTGAGGTCGTACGTAGACAGTGAGTTAATATCTCAGACAGTTGCGTAGACAAAGAGAACAAAGGGTGAGATGATATTGAGTCAAAGGCTCAGACTAAGTAGGAGTAGATAATAATAAATTTTCGCAAGTACTGGCGTCCCTCACACACTCCCCTCCATTGACAACTGTAAGGTCAATAAAAATAAGAAGGGACGCAATAGTGTGTAAAAAAGATGTAAATGTCCACTTGCCCAATATGTCTCTTAGAATAGTCCTCGTTCTTTTTGGATAGCCGTCTTGATCTCCTCTACTCTTTGTAACTGTTTATATGCCTCACGGGTGGCCTGATATAATTCTTCCTCTAAACGCTGGATTCGTCTATATTTGTCCTCTCTCCTTCCTTCTTCGGCTCTTTCTTTCTGCCTTCTTCTTTCTGCACTTGGTGTTCGTTGTCGATTCTCTTTCTGGGCAAGGTGGCGTTGGAAGGCGGCTTCCTTACTTCCTAGTGGCATCCTTGGTGCTTTCTTTTCGATGAAGTGATCGACTACGTCAATCCTAGCCACTTTCGTGGGTGTATTTTGTGCTCGGTCACCCAATCTTTTCTGGATTGGTAGTTTCTCCACCTCTTTGATCGGTGTCGGTGTGCCAAAACGTTCGGGTTTACTCCATCTCATTGTCCTGCAAAATTCTGGATACGAGTGTGCATCTACCTTGCAGAGGGGTCGAGATTCGCCTCCATGTGCGGGTTCTCCTCCTCGGCTTCTGATGTGTTTTAATATGGTATCGCGAGAGCTGCTCTTCTTGCCGCATGCACAGAAGAAGTACGTAAAATGTTGGTGTACGTGGTACATGATTCTCTTTTTGTTGAGTTGTAAACTACATATTTTGCAGCTCCAGGTATCTCCCTGTACTTGACAAATGGCTCTTTTGATTGCTTGCGAAGTTTCGTCGGACTTCCAGGTTTCCTTGGTATGCAATGATAGTGGAGGAGGTGTTGTTGTTACTGGCGTTCTTACCCGACATCTTACTGCACTATCGTCGGCTAGTTTAATGTTATTTACCTTGGTGGGTGCCGAATTATTTCTTTTCCTAGGTCGACTGGTGTGTGCTTCGGCTAGCAGTGCTGCAGCAAAGGTCGGGTCCTCCTCTGTAAATATCGAGCCATCATTCTCCATCTCTGCTAGTAGCTTGGTAATGTTCTGCAGGCACTGTGTTCTGTAGTGTGTTGAATTTACGAACTGTTTGTTGTTTTTATTTACACAGCGTGCCTGGTGAGACATACCTTCTTTAGTTGTTAACGCCGCCTTCTCTATTGTTTTGTCTGGCCACGTGTTCCGGTGGGTGTAGCCTCCCAGCGAGGGGGCGTTTTCGGACATAGAGTTGTTGGGAGTTTTCTCCTCTATTCGAGTACGTGGTTTTCCCGGCGATACGTCTACTTCGGGGTTATCTTCTCTGGGTAAGTTTAATGTTTTTCTAGTTTCTCTTTCGTTTTGCCATGGCGGGTGAGCTATTCATTCGATTCTTTTTGTTTTTTCGCTGTCCTCATTCCCTTCTTTTGCTTCTTGTGTCCTATAGCACTGGTAATCAGTGAATTTTACTGGTTTCTTCGGCTCCCTTCTGGGTCTGTCATAGGCAGTGGTGGTTTCTGGTTTGAGGCGGCAGGTAGGTGTCCTTTTGCACCTGTACTTCTGACACCAAATCTCGGCCGTGTCTGTCTGTACAGGTGAGCTCTTTGCCATGGACTGTCAGGATTGGCTGGTCGAATCCCATTCGGCAGCTCTGGTTTGCAAGGAATGGCATGCCGAGGATCACATCCTCATTAATTTGACTAACCACGAAGGTCTCTTCGTATCGGATGTGTCGGATTCGCCCCAAGAGGGTGAGCAATCCGTAGAATGGTAGGCGTGTTCCATCCGCCGTCAGTCCGTGCGAATCGTACTGCTGTAGGCACTGCTGGATTTGGGGGAGAGCTGATCGTAGACCCTCTTGGCCAATAAATTCGCATTACACCCCGTGTCGATGAGGTAGGTGACTGTTCGACCTTCCACCTTTCCGGGCAGATAATAGCTAGATTTATATGGCCTTTCAATCTGGTTGAGGTGAATTGTCTGGGGGTGGCTCGTTTCTGGTTGGCCCCATATGGGTGTCCTTTGCATTGGAGGACCCTCGATTTCCTCGAGGTTGGTGGACTGGGTCTCTTCTTCTCCTTCTGTGTCACTTAATGGAGTGAAACGATTGGTCAGAGTGATCGGGGGTGGCTCTGCCGGCTGGGGAGTTCTTTGGCTGCGACCGCTGGTATACGGAGTTCTATGCTGGTGTGTTGCCCTTGTGCAGTGAGTAGGTGGCCCTACTACTGCGGGCCAAGCCCGTTTCCCTGTCGGGCAGTCCAGGGGGTAGTCTTGCATTGACTGCGGAGGTGTCCAGTTCGCTGGCAGCCCCCGCAGCGCTTGGGGGGTCCTCCCTGTGGTTTTTGTTTCAGGTCGGCTATCTCCTTGCTGAGGGCCTCCACTGTCTTCAGTAGCTTTGCCAGGGGGTCCTCTACCTCTTGGCAGGAGATCTCGCTGGTGGGTGGAGCCATGGTGTGGTCAGGGGGTCCCTCGTGGATGGTTCGAACATTGGAGTGTGGAAGCGGGTTGTGTTGAATCTGTAGGTATTCGTTCCCTGCTCTTATGGCCTCTTCTATGTTGGTGGGCCGGATGGCTAGTAGGTGCCGTTGCAGGTATGCGTGGCCTAATGTAGTTTGGAACGTCTGGAGGGTTAACTCGGTTCGGTTCCCTTGGGGTAACTCCTCATAGGCCGCTTCCACCAGCCTTTCTATACTGATAGCATGCTCTCGTAGTGTATCTCTCGGGTGTTTTCGGTATCCCGTTAGCTTGTTCTGGGCCTCTGTCCTGGTGAGCCCGAAACTGGCTCTTAAGGCTTCTATTATGGCAGGTTGTGTGGGGCCGCGTCCGCATTGTTCCGCCTTGCCGGTTAGAGCGTGGCGGAGGTGGACTGTAGCTTCCTCTGGGGTCCATCGGTTCATCCCAGCCACTTCCTCGAAGCGCTGTATGAAGTAGTGTACGTCGCCCTCTCCATCGAAGCAGGGCACCTTGAATTTGCCCCTTGCGGTTGACGTCGTCATCCTCTCCAAAATGTCGGTGAGTGTCCCCATGATCTGCATGGAGGAGCCCTCACGGTCGGAGCTGACTGCTCTCCGCCTGTACATCATCACTGCTGCTTAGGTCTGGGTTCGGGAGGTTGCGATATCTGTGGGTAGTGTCGATCCCACTGCTGCCACCAATGTACAGGATTTCGTGTCTGGGTGGTAGCCACCTGTACACTCTCCCGATATGCTCTGTTCGACCCTAAGTCAGCGCTCAATAATGTGCTTATTATTGTTTACAGTGCGTACATTGGCTTGTGCAGTTTCGGGTGTGGCCGAATCTGGTTGCTGGCAGTTTACAATAATTATCTAGTAATTATTGGCTGCGTCCGAACATGTCTATGTCTGACAATAATTGCGCTGTAATTATTGTTTAGTTTATAGTTTGTTGCGAACTGTTGCTAAGGACAATACTCGTGCTGAGTGATTGTCTAGTTTATAGTTTGTTTCGAACTGTTGCTGCCGACAATAATTGTGCTGGAATTATTTGAAGTCGAATCTGACTCAGTCAAGACCGACGATAATAATTGCACTATAATTATTGTTTCCTACTTGGTTGGATTCCCCGAATCCGAATTTATCATGAGCCGAACTACTAGGGCACTAGGCGTTGTGTTGTAATCCTCACCTCAGGTGAGGGTATACACAGTGATAGGGCGAACCGTTCTCACTTTCCACCTTAGCTTCGTGCTTGCTAATAGTCGACCAGGTCAGCGCTTGTAGTTTCGGTGCTCCTAGCTGCGCTTGCTTGTGAGAGAGAGAATCATCTGAGAGTCAGGCTAACTCTGATTTTTATTATCACAACACAGATATTTATACAGGGAAGGCGGGTACAAGTTACTTAACCACACCTAGTAAAAATATTGGTACAAGCCACGCCTTGCCCTTACATTAGCACCAAAATGCATTTATATAATTATTTCGTGGAAAAAGGGTAAACAGAAAATAGTAATAATTATTATTTGGGCACATCATAGAACTGTTCTAGATAGACACCGTAGCAATAGAACTGGGACAAACATAGACAAACATAAGTGAGTACATATTGAGATCGTACGTAGACAGTGAGTTAATATCTCAGACAGTTGCGTAGACAAAGAGAACAAAGGGTGAGATGATATTGAGTCAAAGGCTCAGACTAAGTAGGAGTAGATAATAATAAATGTTCGCAAGTACTGGCGTCCCTCACATTATTATTATTTATCAATTAAACTTTTATGATCATTTTATTACTATAACCTGTATTTATTATTATTATTGTTGTTGTTAGTTGTCATTATTAACTAATACTATAATAAAATGAGTAATAACCATACTGATGATGATGGTGAATAATTATTATTTTCATAATTATAATAATAATATAATTATTATTATTATTATTAATAATTATTATTATTATTATAATTATTATTAGAGACAGTCACAGTCAGTGGGGATGATGATTGATTGCAATAATAATCTTAAAAAATATTTAGTCAGTCTTCCTTACTCTGTTAGATATTTCCAATCATAATAATAGAAGTTTGAGATTTCAATCCTTATTTATAAAATCAATGAGCATCTCTCTATCAGGCATTATTTATCTAGCCAAGAAGATGTTGGCCTACTCTTAGCATCATTCTTCTGCTCGACATTACACGCAAAGCTGCTGGCTCACAGGATAATGCAAAAGGGGAATTAGTCTTTTTAATTTGAAAGTTGTAAGACTGGTAATAAACTACAGTGCAATTCCTCAAACATAGAGGACACTTTTAAACTACTAGGATTTCTTTGGCACATGAGGAAAAATTGTAGCTCTTTTTACATCATAGACTTAAAACTAATAATAAGGCGACAATCATATAAAAGATGAGCAGTTGTATTTATCAATTGAGTTTTACTATTGCCACAGAGAGATAATCAATTCAAATTTGTTTCTATGATACTGACCCACGACTTTTCAGTGATGAACCACGACTGAAATTTGACTCACGAGGAGTCGTCAGTCGGACCCGGTAATATACGCCCCTGCATACAGACCAAAGCGCCCCGTTTGAGTTTACTCTGCTAGCTAAACTATGTGGCCAGTGGAATGTACAGAAGACTCACACCACCCCTTACCGTCCACAAGGAAATGGAGTTGTGGAGTGCCAGAACAGGAAGATGGGGACTCTCTGACAGCCCTCATACTGAGGAGAGGAAAAGAGGAGTGGGATCTGCTGCTGCCCCAGATCATGTGGGCATTTAGGGCTACCCCAAATCAGCCACAGGAGAAACGCCCAACTTCTAGACGTTAGGGCGGGAGGTCCGGCTACCCGACCAGTTAGACAAAAATTCACCTGCAATTGAACGGCAGAATGTGACAGAGTACATCTTGGACATGGAAAAGAGGCTAAAAACTGCACATGAGGTCCTGGGGGAGGAACAGCGAGACATTCGCCAAGAAGACACAAAAGAGTCAGCGCTGTTTGCACCTGGAGATCTGGTTGTAATTGAAAATAAGAGAAGGACCAAGGGAAGCAACCCCAAGCTGCAGTCCAGCTATGTAGGACCATACATAGTGGTAGAGGCCCACTGCAACCACACGTACATTGTGGAGAAGAGTGGACAGGTGTCCAAACAATATGAGAAAAGGTTTAAGGCTTATCGTCCATGCCAAGAGCCGGCTGGACAGGCCCCAACCAGCAGGGAGTCTGCGCTCAGACCCAACATGAAGGGTGCTGTGCAACAGAGACGGATACACAGCAAGCACAGCCATTGCCAGTGGAAGAACCTACCAGACACCACGAACGAGCAGAGCTACCCTCCACAAGAGAGCCCACAACACACCCACCCCCCAACAACATCATTGGACCAGAAGGAGAGGCGACTGGTGAAAGTGCCCGCGAGGTCTTAGAGGCATTGGCTGATTTGAAATTAATTGATAGTCATTTGTAAAGAAACTATTGTTATTTATTACATCTAAGATGATATGAATGATAAAAATAAGCAAAAGCAACCTGGAGAGCAAAGCTGCCGTGGGCACATGCCATACAGTTGCAAATACCATATCCTTTGCCAAGAAAGGACTCAGTACTCAGACTATGTAACATGCGGTTACAGAATGTTACTTTCAAAATCAATCTGTCCCTGGCTCTCTTTCACTCTCTCCCCCAAACCCCACTCACTGCTACAAACCCCACCCCTTGAGAGCCACCCCGGCTGTTGCTAGTAGCGAGATTAGCTGTTAGTTGTCTGCTATTTTGCTACTGGGTATACTCTCTCTAGTAGCTTTAAGGTAAAGGCACGGTGAAATCCTTCACAATATCTTGGTGAAGTGTTCTTGTATTTCCTTTCTTTATACATTCAATATGTTACATTTGGTTTCAAAATTTTTATGTAATAAAACATCTCAACTTGTTACAAGTTAGCAAAATCCATAGTCAATTTCATGTTTAATCACAATTACCAAGTGTTATCCAACTAATTTTACATTATCTGGTTGCACCCTTCAAATAAAAATTATTTCTGGTTTACATAACTTTGTATTATTTTGTTTAGTTCTTGCTCACAAGTAAAAAAAAAACTACTCTGCAGTGTGTTTGCAAAAGTTGGGAGATTTGTTTACATAAAGCCCCAGATGAAAATGTAGACTACAAAAAACATTGTGTTGCTCCGAATTCCTCTTGCATTGTGAGCCTTATATAACATGCTGGAATGCCTACCACTAATGACATCACAATTTGAACAGACAGCCATCCTGTTTGCTTTCTGTATCACTAACAAACTACAGACAATTGTTAAAAAGTAGACAGTCAAGAGATCTGGTGTAGAATCTTTTTAATGCCGCGGATGTGTAATAAACATAATTAGAATAACCTCAGCATTCAGCAAGAAACATTGGCAAGTTAGAAGTTTTATAATTTGTACGGTTTGAGGATAACAATGAAGCTTTCTCGGGTCCTTTATTGTACTTAATACTAAATGACACATGGCGTGATAATTCGATATACATCAAACCACTTATTAATTCATTAAGCTTGCATTATTTTGTAGGCAGGTGCCAAGCTAATTACTTTGCTGGAAAAAGTGCTTGGCAATGAAATAACTCTGTCTGATGCAAATGCCATGCCGATATGCTTGTATTTTTCATAGTTAATAGTCCAAATAATTTAAAAACTAATCATTGACATGGCTGTGATCATTTTAATTGTAGAGAAAAATAGAAAAACTAGACTTTCAGGCGCTGACACAAACCAATCCAAAACAGATACGTGACAAAAATTCATCCGAAAATATTTTGAGTTAATCGCATCGTTAAAAATCCATCTCTGTTTTTAAGGCTAAATAACGACAGGAGCAGTGTTCAGCATTCTTGTTTACAAGGGATAAACTCAAATATTTGTTGTTTATCATTATGTAGAATACCTAGAAATATCTGAACACTTCTAAAAATAGGAAAGTTTTCCATTTTTCAATTTTCTTAAAATAAAAATATAAATGAATACAAAATGTAACATGAAATAGGTGAGACATAAAATATAATGACAACCAACCTAAACCTGGATACAGAGAACTCTTGTCTGCTTATTGTTGTTTCATTACTGTTTATGAATGTCGTTTTGAAGTGCTAAATGTAGTCAAAGAGTTTGTTCTTGAGTAAGATAAATAAGATACCGTGTTCTATGGATGTATAGGTGAGGTCACATTACCTTGAAAGTGCATCAAAACATATAAGTTACACAACAGCCTGTTAGCAAGGGCATTTGGCAATCTTTTGCAGTTGCGGGTTGTATAAATTTTCTGTAACATACCATTGGTTGACTCAAAAAATTTTTGAAATGCTATTGGCTGCAAAGCAATCGCCTGTGATCAACAAATTTATGAGCATAATTGAAGGGGCTACCATATATTTACTTGTAGACTAGTAAATATTTTATGTATATGAACAGCAGAAATACCCAGTGTTGCCTGAGTTGAGACACAGGAATGGTTTATCAACATGTTCACAATTGTGCAGAAAAACCATAGTAAGAATACTAGGAGGCAGTCTAATTTAAATAGGCAATTAGCATCGCTTTGTAAATCATACAAAACGAAATGCTTAAAGTAAAAACATTTAACCAACTTTTTAACTGCTAATGATGTAAAATGCTTTCAACAGACTGACATATTGTCATCTTGGTGTTTTTACTGTTTAAAAACACGCTCCACACAACATCCTCAGCATGGCCATTTAAATTATTTAATAGTTGGATAATGACAAACCACCAGTAAACAACACGATGGTGTGGTTGATAGGAGATGATTGTCTGACTTGAATATGCAGAATTTCCAGGATCAACCCCAGTGAAGTAATTGAACAACCAAAAACCAAGTTTTTGGGCAAGTGACAAACATAATTATTATAATTGATGACACCTCATTAAATGATATAAAAATAATATTTACCAAAAATTCAGGCTGTTTATAATCCTTTATTATTATTTATGGTAATAGGGTTTACTAGTAGTGGAAGCTGACGAACAAAATTATTAAAAACTGGTATCTTGTTGACAGTAAAACAAACAACATAAGCAATGTAAAAGGCAATTATTTGTGCTTTGGTGAAAAATCAAAAGAAAGTAATAACAAAGGAATTACCAAATAAAATCTAACTATGAGTAGCAAGACAACAATACCGTGTTTTTGGCCACACGAGTAAAACAATTTGTTTGTTGTAACCCCAGCTGTGACCAGTCAAAACATTGCAGTGAATTGGAACGTAAACAGAATAAAACGATGACTCAAAAGGCCAGAATGTTTGGCCAGGTATAACTTAAAGCAACTGGTAGGAAAATAGCTACTATAGAAAAAATCTGTCCAATCTTTGAGTAAAGTGACAAATCAAGCCTGTTGTAACCTAGAGATGGTAATGATGATTTCGAATATGTATTTTTTGTTGTGATTGGTTTAGAAATCAGGAGCCGTAGGCAAACATTGCAAAACCGGCTTACATTTACATATTAAAAATAAATTGACTGGTGACCAAACTGAGAGAAATGAAAATAAAACGCATAATTACCTAAAACTACAAAAAGTTTCATCCAATTTACATAACAGTAACTTGTTGCGATAGTCTGGTTTTGTGAGAACACAAAGGATATTCCAAATATAGAAACCATCTTCTGTCACCACATCAAATAATCATAAAACTGTTGCCAGTTTATCTACACAAATCTACTAATTGGCAGGTTTTCATTGGCACATAGTGAAAACTATTGTTACTGTAAACAAGGAAAACATAACTTTGTAATGATTCAAGATTTTAAGGATCATTAGTAATGTACTAAACTTGGCAAGAGTTATGTCATATGATTCTAATTCAAATCATCAAAACGTAGTTTATAGCTGCCGACAATATCAGTCAGATGTCATGCTTTTGTTTTGTTTCTTAACAACTCGAAATCATACAACATTTATTTAATGGTTAAAATTAATCTAGACTCCAGCGTTCCAATACATGTCATGTAAATATTGTAATGAATTTGCATAAGTTACCTCTTAGCAACAACTAGTCAACTGTTTGGTAAATCCCTTCCCTTGTTGCACTGGGCCACACAAGGAAATGTGTCAGAGTAATGTGCTTGCCAGACGATATTGCCTTCCATGACCGTTCCAAGAGACTAGCAACAAATAACATGCGACACAAGCCTGACTGGTAACTTGTATGACGGACGTAGTGTTTGATAGAGAAAATAAGAGTTGCAATAATATTTAGTACCCTACTGTATCTAATTATTCATGTAGTATTTGTTTATTAAAACTTTATGCTGATTACAAGGTTTATTATTATTGTTCATGGCATTGATGAATTAATAACCTTAGGTATATGATTTATTAGCACTTATAGCTATCGTGTTTCCTGATTATTTATTTACAATTTTTTTGTTCATCGTAAACAATAATTATTTAGAAAATGATCTGCTCACAGTAAATTCAGACAAACATCAACTACCACATTAATTTTATGCTATATACTACAATAAAATTTTTTGGATGATCTTCATAAAAGTGGCTGAAAATCAACATAATATTGACCTTGGCACTTTTATTTCAAGGAATCATTGTGTGCTAGGAAACTGACCAATCACAGCATGACGGACAAGATGAAAAATTTACCATGTTCATTCTGTTTCATCCTGCGCTGTATGTACCACCCTGCATATCAAAACCACAGATACAGGTGATATTCGACATGGACATCGACCAAGGATCGATCTCAACTTTAACTTGATTCCATCTAGACTTGACCTTGAAATAACCCCCAGATAACCTACTAACCAACTACCAGATATAACTCAGCTGTCCAAACTGATCAAGCAATGATAATGTACATATGTAAGTGTTTAATGCTTACAAAAGTACAAAAATAACAAAATAAGAAACATTCACTCCCAAAAACCTTCACTGTTGCTATATAGTGCTCTGCAATTCTTTTTCTCAGAAAAGTAGCTAGCATTTCAGATTTAATTATTATTGTTGCTGTGAAGAAAATCAATGCTGCAAATATAATTTCGGTAATGTTGCTCCTTATCTCATATTACCATAAAATTATACTAACATTAATTTTTAATTAATTTCTTACATTAAAATAAGTTTTTTGATGAAAATATTTCATTAGTTTTTTTTCTTTTGATTAACAAAAACTGTCACATGAAGGCTGATGTGTACATAATAGCTACCTCAACAAAGATAAAAAAAAATTGCTGACTTGAGGAAAGCAGCTTTAAAATTTTGTTGCAATAATATTTTTTGCAATCACAGAAGTCTTCGCACAATGCCAATATTGATGAGGCCTTACTTCTATACAATCGAGCCAAAAAAATTTTGAAAATTTGCTTTATAGCTTTATATAACTTGATGCGTCTTTGGGAAAAAAATGTGTCTGGGTCAGCACTGACTGAGTCTATAGGAATCCCTTATTGGCGAGACGGTAGTCCCAGATAAGTTTTTGAAACACATTTTAATCTCAAAAAGTTTCATTAAAATTAATTCCTCTCAAGATTAGGTGTCCTCGGCCCTTTAAAGCAAAATGTCTAAGATGCAAAGTCTTCATGCCACTTCTCTTAGCCTTGTTTTTCTGTTTACTTCTTGCACCATTTTAAATTAACTCTTTCTCCACCCCACTCCACCATATCTTCGCTTCTCCTGGCTCTACTCCACCTAACCTTCCCTCCCCCCTCTTTTTTTTCGTGCTCAAGTGCTCACCTTCTGTTTTGCTCTACCCTTGCTCTATTTTACCCCTGACACGTTTTACCTTTCTGTTCTTTTAGACCTCCTCTTCCCCCACCCCCCCCCCCCCTTCCCACTCTATTTCCTACACAAAAATATAGGAAGAGGTGTTGGATTAAACTCAATGTTGAAGTTTACTTGCCAATTATGTTATATTGCTGCAATTTATCGATGCTAAAAGAAAATGAAATGGGTCATGAACCAAAATGAACTTACATATTTGATACTCCAAATATCTATTTTATCAAAATGTGATTATTTGATTAACCTTCCTTTAAATTATGAAACATATTAGGCAAGCAGTTTTAAGTTTAAGAGAAACAACTAAAACTTTGACCATACATCTAAGTGGTTGACTACTGGTATGTACACCAGTTTTCAACTCTCTCAGTGTAGTGAAATAAGCTTACATATTTTTGACACATGGAAAGATAAACAGATAGATACTTTTTACATTCGTATATGAAGATATATTCATGTTATTGCTTATGATGGAAGACTACAGCTGTTGTGGGCATCCTTGTCTCACTTATTTTTCCCACAATAATTCTCTTCATCAGAATTTATGTAATGGCAAAATCAGAACATGCTCGTTTTCACCACTTTTTTTGGGTTAGTATATACAACAGAGAAGACGAAAATGATTTGAGTTCTTAATCAACTTTTTTGTATTTTTTTAAGCGAAATATATAATAGTAGTAATTTGTCTGTGTGATAATGGTGCAAATACATAAAAAGTTTATATTATAAACATCTTTGCAAGCTCATACAGTTGTCACATAAACATCAGTAAACACATCCGAGTGTCTAACAGTAAATATCACTGAGTAACCTCAGAAACGTTTCAAGCATCAAGTCATGGCACGAACATACATCACAGGTTGTACTGCAATAATGTCAATTCGTAATCAAGTAGACTGTATGATATGTTTCAATGGAAAGTATACAAAATTGATGTAGTATTCCAGTAAAAGTATCCCATATAGGGACAGATCTGCAGCTAAATAAAAAAATCAAACACCAACACTGACTATCGATGAAATAAATCAAACAATTACTCGATTTCAACTATACAGAAATAATGAACATTAGATATTGGCAAGGCAAAACACTGTTACTCAATTTTGGAACTTCACCTTAATCACAAGCTGATATAATATTTAGTGCAGTGTCTTAAGTAAGTGGGCCTGTAGTGATTAGGTTAAGTGACTGAGTGAATAGTTTACATATAAACCATGGATTCATCAACAAGTGTTAAAAAAGGAAGTTGGAGAGAGTGCTGGGCCCATTATCAATTGAGTCGCACGTTTTGTTGACAAGCGTACGGCAGGCAGCAGCAGCGCAATCACTAGAGTTGTGCAAAACAATTAGAAATAGTCGCCATACGATGCCATCCCTACAGTAGTAGTAGTGATAGTGCCATCTTTTAGCAAACCTTTTCTCTCTGTCAAGTTCACCATCAGGCTTCTCAGCTATAAATAATAAATAATAACAGGTAACATGTTATTATATAATTTAATGATAACATAATATAAACATAGTTACATACCAACAGTTGTATCCTCTGTCTGGGATATGATGGCCATCCATTGATATCCACTTGTACATTCATCTTGTACTTTCTGAGGTAAGAAACTAACATCTGTTAGTTTACCATCAAATATCTGTACTTGTATTTCTTCATCTGATTCATCAGCATCTATTTCTTTACCATCCCATTCATCAAGGAACTCTTCAATTTCATTGCCCATCGTTTGGCTTCCTCCAACAGGCATGATGTAACATATGTCTCCTTTTTCTTGTCTGGATACATGAATTCCCTGCAAAAATATTCTGATTTTTAACTCTCATTAATTTAAATATAGATCAGTTCAATTTAATATTAAACAAATTCTAAAAAATATTTACTTTTTATGTGGCAAATATAGGCACATAACTATAATATACCTTACGAAGATCATCAAAGTTGAAAGCTCCATTGCTATCATAGTTGTAGATGAAATCCCCTCCACGGCTATATTCGATCCTGTCTTCTTCCTGTTGGTTGACAACAAAAATTGGACTGGATGTCAAAAATGCTCTTGTTTTTGTTGGAAAAAGTACACTAGTTGGCAAAAAAATTGTTGTTTCTAATTTTTAATGCAAACCACAATCATGCCAACTGCTTAAGCACTTAATGATTTATAGATTTGAAAAGTTACAGAATGGCAAGCATAATTTTGTTTTATAGTCAAGTCTGCAAAACTTTAACAATGTAACATTTTCATCGTATTAATCAGAACAAAATTGTTTTGTTATTTTGTTATGGCCAATGGTTTTCAAAGGATAATGTGTTTTACATTTGCATATGGTTTCAACACTTTTTGAAAATCACTGGAAGTGTTAGAGTTAAAAGTTATAACTTAGATTTTGACTTGAACAAACTTATGAAATCTTCCACAAAGCCATGTATCAGGATTCTATTGGAAAGAGCTCATTAATCATCAAAGTAAACTTTTATCAGTTCTGGAAGGAATTATTTGTTTTATAGTTCATTCCTAAAGCTGAAGTGTTTATGTTTTCAACTATTCCCAAAATAAAAGAACAAGAAAAAACAGCATCTTGAGCTGCTTAGTAAAAAACTAAGTGGAAATGCTGGAGCTCGACGAAAAACTTTTGTGATTAGTTCTGTCAAGAAAAAATATTTATGTTTTCTGAGGTCAAACTGAAATGGTTTATAAATCTTTAGATAATTGAAAAGGCAAAAAATAAGCACCCAGAATCCAAATTTAAAATCCAGATTGTAAGTTACAAAACAGAATCCAACTAACTTAAGCCATAAATAGTTCTAAGACTTTAATCTTTGTGAAACTGAATACAGCTGGAAGAACACCCAAACACAACATCAGATTTGTAGTGTTATGCTTATGAGCTTACATTTTCTGTAAAGGAAAGCTTTTAGTTTTTTTAAATGCAGTTTTCGTTTTTTTTAAAGGTTTTGATTACAAATAATATATTGTGTTAGATTTTGGTGTAAGGTACATGTGAAACCCTTACTTACCTTTGCAGATACCAAACAGATGTGCAAAAGAAGGGCTAAAATGCTACCCCTGCACTAAAGTGCAGTGCTTGGCTGGTATAGAGCCTACAGGGTAGTAAAACCTACGGAGCCAGTAGTGATCGTTACAACATCGGTAATGACCTTTACAGTGACGATAGACACCCTACCGGGCCGGTCAAGATGATCGCTGTAGCCAAGGAACCCAGAAAGGGCCTGAGGATATCCATTGACTTATATCTAGGAGCTGCCTACCCAGAGAGGTGCCAAACCTTCGACTACAGGCCAATAGAACCTTAGAGCATTATCTAAAAACAAGATTGTATACTTACCAGTAGCTCCGCCTCTTAGCAACTTGGAACCCATTTCATTTAACCCTTGATCGTATTGATGATCGGTTTTTGATGTGTATGCTTATTGTTATCGGTTAAATCACTTCCTGCTCATGTTTCATTGTACTACCGTATAAATATGCTAATTACTTCCTGTCATTTAGCCATCCATAGGCTAAATTTTACTTTGTTTGTTGAATTCATTCTTTGGTGTATTACTGTATACATGCCACACTCTAGGCTATTCTCTTTCTAGAATTTAGTACTATGTTAATAAATTCCATTACCAAGATAACACACTGTATAATTTGTATGAACCGTGGGCTCTGCCGCTCTGCCGCATGATTGGAAACTTTCCATTGATGCTTCCTGTAACTCTGCCTATAAAAGGCAGAGAGTTTGTGATACTCTTTGCATTACCTGACATGACATGAGCAGCTCTCTTGTCCTTGCATTGGTCTGCCACTTTGTATTCTGATTATGAATAAAAGTTATTGTTATACACTACTTGAAAGTTCTCAGTGTGTATGTCTGTGCCGAGGGCTAGCTACCGTTGCTAAAGTTGGTTGCTTACTTTACAACACTTTGATTGTGCCATCCCGGCACGGGGTCACCTCTGAGTTGAGGTAGACTGTTGATTGTCAGGCCTGAAGTGGCTGACTACATTGTTGTGGCTGCACAGACTGAGCGTCTACCAGCGCAATCCCCTAGCGGAAGGTAGTGGACATAAAAATCCCCTACATTAAGGAGACTACAACAAAATTTCTCCTTTTACTCCAATGTGTAAAAATTTTTACTCTTAATGTGCCTTCAGTTACAGATTCAAGTAAACATATTATTTACCTTTGAAGCTGTATGGTTGCCTGATAGGCGTTACAGAGTAAAACGAAAAAGCAACTTGAGTTTTTTAAAAAATTAAAAAACTATCAGAAATTTTATTGACATTAACAATGCAGGTATGAAAAAAACAACAGTCGCATACATGTTTTAAATTTCATTCAAAAACAGAGTTATAGATAACAACAAAAGCTGGTTTTCGAGTGTTTTGTCACCATTTAAAAGTTTTTTTCCAGTCACATAAACCCCACTCACTGGCAAATAGCCCTGTTTAAAGAAATTATAAATTTGTATCTTTTTTGCACCAACTTTGGAACCAAAGATTGCCCACATCTTGGTGCCAAAATCTTGTACTACTGCTTTCTAAACTGTTAATTTCAGCGTTGATCTGCACTTAATATAAAGTAGCCATTACCAAATTGTAGTCTCAATAAAATTGCTTCGAGACTCATGGACCCCACAATGCGTACTTTATACTGGGTTTTTATGCCCGATCAACTAAATAAAATACTAAACTTACCGAGGTTTTCTTCCCATTGACCTTGATAGTAGCTTTTACATCAATTTCTGTTGAATCTTGTTTTGTTTTCTGACAGCGGGACTTTACATCGCTGACAGCAACATAGATCAGTGATGCCACAGCTACAGTCAGCAGCAATGACAGCAGAAGCATAGATACACCAACCAGTTTGGATTTGTGTACTCCATTCTCCATCTGCAATAAACCCGTAAAGTTTTACCCCAAACATAAACTACATGTTGTTAGCAATGTACACAAGAGCTTCAATGCACCATATTCTCAATACAAAAACTGTAATTTTAAAATCTTTTGATGTTAAACTTTAAATAAGGCAAGCTAGAGCTCAAATAAAACTGAGAGCATAGGCTAAAACATTGTTGAAATAAGCCTAGGTTTAAATAGATGAACCATTTTGTTCCGTTACCAACCTTTACTACTTCAGCTTTCTCATCCATATCAGCTCCCTCAGAAGTTTTATGATTTTGCCATACATCTCAGCTATTTTTATACTAAAATATCATCTGATCATTTGTGTTATATCATCTTTTGTTGGCAAAGGAACAATAGCCCATCTTTAGTGTTGGATATTTACAACTCATTAGATCTTATTAACATTTGCGCAATATCTTCACTTTTGGCCTGCTTGCCAGTTGATAAGTTTTTGGTACTTTTGCTAGCCAATCAAACCAGTTTATATTCATTTCCATATTTTGTAGTTAACTTTTAAGTGACTAAGTGCATTTTCAGCAGCATCCAAAGCAAATATACGTCAAATGCAAAGTAAAATGTAGGTCATAAAATACAAAAAACAATAAACATGTAAGTTTTTTAAAAAGCGACTCAATAAAATCCTTACCAGTTACATGCAAAAAAGTTATATATTGTATACAAGAAAACAGTTGTGATAGCTGTGAGTAGTAATAAGGGAGCAGATCTCTGTCATGGAGTCTAAGGAAAAGGTTCTCCTGGTTCCAGGTGTACTTAAAGTTGGCACTAGTTACCAAGATAACCTGTGAGGTACCTTTTTGTGTGCACCAGGTGTTGTAATTTTGAATGTTTGCTAAGTATTTATTGTGTATGGTTTGTGTATATTGTGATTTTTATGTTGATTTAGGCATGGGTTTGTACACAGGCCTACTGCAGAAAATTTGGTGGAATTTGGACCATTTTTCAGAATTTTATGTTGTGTTTTGTTGTTGGTGTGTTGAAGGTAAGTCATGATTTCACACACCTGTCTTCACGTGCTGGTCTGCTGACTCAAAAATAATTTGGGCAGCACCCCACCAAGAAATTACCAAAAATTATACCCTCTGGGCTGTCAATACTGACCTTTTTTATTCCAATCTGACCACTACCTGAGAAGCAGCAACCGCGTGTTTCCAAAGTTTTGCTTGCAAATGGCCTGTCACGCAAAATTTCTTCACATCACCCGAGTCTCCTAAACTTGGTACTACAATATCACTCATAGTACCATCAACAGTATCGTTTTCATTCATCACTCTCATCTCCACATCTTCCTCTGTCAACATCTTACCCTTTAATACCAATACAATAATACAATGCTTCATTGTTACACAATACTCAAACCCCCAATCTAAATCATCATACAAACTCACAGGCCTACTGCAGAAAATTTGGTGGAATTTGGACCATTTTTCTGAATTTTATGTTGTGTTTTACCAAGTGTTATCCAACTAATTTTACATTATCTGGTTGCACCCTTCAAATAAAAATCATTTCTGGTTTACATAACTTTGTATTATTTTGTTTAGTTCTTGCTCACAAGTAAAAAAAAAAAACTACTCTGCGGTGTGTTTGCAAAAGTTGGGAGATTTGTTTACATAAAGCCCCAGATGAAAATGTAGACTACAAAAAACATTGTGTTGCTCCGAATTTCTCTTGCATTGTGAGCCTTATATAACATGCTGGAATGCCTACCACTAATGACATCACAATTTGAACAGACAGCCATCCTGTTTGCTTTCTGTATCACTAACAAACTACAGACAATTGTTAAAAAGTAGACAGTCAGGAGATCTGGTGTAGAATCTTTTTAATGCCGCGGATGTGTAATAAACATAATTAGAATAACCTCAGCATTCAGCAAGAAACATTGGCAAGTTAGAAGTTTTATAATTTGTACGGTTTGAGGATAACAATGAAGCTTTCTCGGGTCCTTTATTGTACTTGATACTAAATGACACATGGCGTGATAATTCGATATACATCAAACCACTTATTAATTCATTAAGCTTGCATTATTTTGTAGGCAGGTGCCAAGCTAATTACTTTGCTGGAAAAAGTGCTTGGCAATGAAATAACTCTGTCTGATGCAAATGCCATGCCGATATGCTTGTATTTTTCATAGTTAATAGTCCAAATAATTTAAAAACTAATCATTGACATGGCTGTGATCATTCTAATTGTAGAGAAAAATAGAAAAACTAGACTTTCAGGCGCTGACACAAACCAATCCAAAACAGATACGTGACAAACATTCATCCGAAAATATTTTGAGTTAATCGCATCGTTAAAAATCCATCTCTGTTTTTAAGGCTAAATAACGACTGGAGCAGTGTTTAGCATTCTTGTTTACAAGGGATAAACTCAAATATTTGTTGTTTATCATTACGTAGAATACCTAGAAATATCTAAACACTTCTAAAAATAGGAAAGTTTTCCATTTTTCAATTTTCTTAAAATAAAAATATAAATGAATACAAAATGTAACATGAAATAGGTGAGACATAAAATATAGTGACAACCAACCTAAACCTGGATACAGAAAACTCTTGTCTGCTTATTGTTGTTTCATTATTGTTTATGAATGTCGTTTTGAAGTGCTAAATGTAGTCAAGGAGTTTGTTCTTGAGTAAGATAAATAAGATACCGTGTTCTATGGATGTATAGGTAAGGTCACATTACCTTGAAAGTGCATCAAAACATATAAGTTACACAACAGCCTGTTGGCAAGGGCATTTGGCAATCTTTTGCAGTTGCGGGTTGTATAAATTTTCTGTAACATACCATTGGTTGACTCAAAAAATTTTTGCAATGCTATTGGCTGCAAAGCAATAGCCTGTGATCAACAAATTTATGAGCATAATTGAAGGGGCTACCATATATTTACTTGTAGACTAGTAAATATTTTATGTATATGAACAGCAGAAATACCCAGTGTTGCCTGAGTTGAGACACAGGAATGGTTTATCAAAATGTTCACAATTGTGCAGAAAAACCGTAGTAAGAATACTAGGAGGCAGTCTAATTTAAATAGGCAATTAGCATCGCTTTGTAAATCATACAAAACGAAATGCTTAAAGTAAAAACATTTAACCAACTTTTTAACTGCTAATGATGTAAAATGCTTTCAACAGACTGACATATTGTCATCTTGGTGTTTTTACTGTTTAAAAACACGCTCCACACAACATCCTCAGCATGGCCATTTAAATTATTTAATAGTTGGATAATGACAAACCACCAGTAAACAACACGATGGTGTGGTTGATAGGAGATGATTGTCTGACTTGAATATGCAGAATTTCCAGGATCAACTCCAGTGAAGTAATTGAACAACCAAAAACCAAGTTTTTGGGCAAGTGACAAACATAATTATTATAATTGATGACACCTCATTAAATGATATAAAAATAATATTTACCAAAAATTCAGGCTGTTTATAATCCTTTATTATTATTTATGGTAATAGGGTTTACTAGTAGTGGAAGCTGACGAACAAAATTATTAAAAACTGGTATCTTGTTGACAATAAAACAAACAACATAAGCAATGTAAAAGGCAATTATTTGTGCTTTGGTGAAAAATCAAAAGAAAGTAATAACAAAGGAATTACCAAATAAAATCTAACTATGAGTAGCAAGACAACAATACCGTGTTTTTGGCCACACGAGTAAAACAATTTGTTTGTTGTAACCCCAGCTGTGACCAGTCAAAACATTGCAGTGAATTGGAACGTAAACAGAATAAAACGATGACTCAAAAGGCCAGAATGTTTGGCCAGGTATAACTTAAAGCAACTGGTAGGAAAATAGCTACTATAGAAAAAATCTGTCCAATCTTTGAGTAAAGTGACAAATCAAGCCTGTTGTAACCTAGAGATGGTAATGATGATTTCGAATATGTATTTTTTGTTGTGATTGGTTTAGAAATCAGGAGCCGTAGGCAAACATTGCAAAACCGGCTTACATTTACATATTAAAAATAAATTGACTGGTGACCAAACTGAGAGAAATGAAAATAAAACGCATAATTACCTAAAACTACAAAAAGTTTCATCCAATTTACATAACAGTAACTTGTTGCGATAGTCTGGTTTTGTGAGAACACAAAGGATATTCCAAATATAGAAACCATCTTCTGTCACCACATCAAATAATCATAAAACTGTTGCCAGTTTATCTACACAAATCTACTAATTGGCAGGTTTTCATTGGCACATAGTGAAAACTATTGTTACTGTAAACAAGGAAAACATAACTTTGTAATGATTCAAGATTTTAAGGATCATTAGTAATGTACTAAACTTGGCAAGAGTTATGTCATATGATTCTAATTCAAATCATCAAAACGTAGTTTATAGCTGCCGACAATATCAGTCAGATGTCATGCTTTTGTTTTGTTTCTTAACAACTCGAAATCATACAACATTTATTTAATGGTTAAAATTAATCTAGACTCCAGCGTTCCAATACATGTCATGTAAATATTGTAATGAATTTGCATAAGTTACCTCTTAGCAACAACTAGTCAACTGTTTGGTAAATCCCTTCCCTTGTTGCACTGGGCCACACAAGGAAATGTGTCAGAGTAATGTGCTTGCCAGACGATATTGCCTTCCATGACCGTTCCAAGAGACTAGCAACAAATAACATGCGACACAAGCCTGACTGGTAACTTGTATGACGGACGTAGTGTTTGATAGAGAAAATAAGAGTTGCAATAATATTTAGTACCCTACTGTATCTAATTATTCATGTAGTATTTGTTTATTAAAATTTTCTGCTTATTACAAAGTTTATTATTATTGTTCATGGCATTGATGAATTAATAACCTTAGGTATATGATTTATTAGCACTTATAGCTATCGTGTTTCCTGATTATTTATTTACAATTTTTTTGTTCATCGTAAACAATAATTATTTAGAAAATTATCTGCTCACAGTAAATTCAGACAAACATCAACTACCACATTAATTTTATGCTATATACTACAATAAAATTTTTTGTATGATCTTCATAAAAGTGGCTGAAAATCAACATAATATTGACCTTGGCACTTTTATTTCAAGGAATCATTGTGTGCTAGGAAACTGACCAATCACAGCATGACGGACAAGATGAAAAATTTACCATGTTCATTCTGTTTCATCCTGCGCTGTATGTACCACCCTGCATATCAAAACCACAGATACAGGTGATATTCGACATGGACATCGACCAAGGATCGATCTCAACTTTAACTTGATTCCATCTAGACTTGACCTTGAAATAACCCCCAGATAACCTACTAACCAACTACCAGATATAACTCAGCTGTCCAAACTGATCAAGCAATGATAATGTACATATGTAAGTGTTTAATGCTTACAAAAGTACAAAAATAACAAAATAAGAAACATTCACTCCCAAAAACCTTCACTGTTGTTATATAGTGCTCTGCAATTCTTTTTCTCAGAAAAGTAGCTAGTATTTCAGGTTTAATTATTATTGCTGCTGTGAAGAAAATCAATGCTGCAAATATAATTTCGGTAATGTTGCTCCTTATCTCATATTACCATAAAATTATACTAACATTAATTTTTAATTAATTTCTTACATTAAAATAAGTTTTTTGATGAAAATATTTCATTAGTTTTTTTTCTTTTGATTAACAAAAACTGTCACATGAAGGCTGATGTGTACATAATAGCTACCTCAACAAAGATAAAAAAAAATTTGCTGACTTGAGGAAAGCAGCTTTAAAATTTTGTTGCAATAATATTTTTTGCAATCACAGAAGTCTTCGCACAATGCCAATATTGATGAGGCCTTACTTCTGTACAAACAAGCCAAAAAAATTTTGAAAATTTGCCTTATAGCTTTATATAACTTGATGCGTCTTTGGGAAAAAAATGTGTCTGGGTCAGCACTGACTGAGTCTGTAGGAATCCCTTATTGGCGAGACGGTAGTTCCAGATAAGTTTTTGAAACACATTTTAATCTCAAAAAGTTTCATTAAAATTAATTCCTCTCAAGATTAGGTGTCCTCGGCCCTTTAAAGCAAAATCTCTAAGATGCAAAGTCTTCATGCCACTTCTCTTAGCCTTGTTTTTCTGTTTACTTCTTGCACCATTTTAAATTAACTCTTTCTCCACCCCACTCCACCATATCTTCGCTTCTCCTGGCTCTACTCCACCTAACCTTCCCTCCCCCTGTTTTTTCTTTCTCGTGCTCAAGTGCGCACCTTCTGTTTTGCTCTACCCTTGCTCTATTTTACCCCTGACACGTTTTACCTTTCCATTCTTTTCTCCCCCCCCCCCCCTTAATGAAATAAGCTTACATACTTTTGACACATGGAAAGATAAACAGATAGATACTTTTTACATTCGTATATGAAGATATATTCATGTTATTGGTTATGATGGAAGACTACAGCTGTTGTGGGCATCCTTGTCTCACTTATTTTTCCCACAATAATTCTCTTCATCAGAATTTATGTAATGGCAAAATCAGAACATGTTCGTTTTCACCACTTTTTGTGGGTTAGTATATACAACAGAGAAGACGAAAATGATTTGAGTTCTTAATCAACTTTTTTGTATTTTTTTAAGCGAAATATATAATAGTAGTAATTTGTCTGTGTGATAATGGTGCAAATACATAAAATTTTTATATTATAAACATCTTTGCAAGCTCATACAGTTGTCACATAAACATCAGTAAACACATCCGAGTGTCTAACAGTAAATATCACTGAGTAACCTCAGAAACGTTTCAAGCATCAAGTCATGGCACGAACATACAGCACAGGTTGTACTGCAATAATGTCAATTCGTAATCAAGTAGACTGTATGATATGTTTCAATGGAAAGTATACAAAATTGATGTAGTATTCCAGTAAAAGTATCCCATATATGGACAGATCTGCAGCTAAATAAAAAAATCAAACACCAACAATGACTATCGATGAAATAAATCAAACAATTACTCGATTTCAACCATACAGAAAAAATGAACATTAGATATTTGCAAGGCAAAACATTGTTACTCAATTTTGGAACTTCACCTTAATCACAAACTGATATAATATTTAGTGCAGTGTCTTAAGTAAGTGGGCCTGTAGTGATTAGGTTAAGTGACTGAGTGAATAGTTCACATATAAACCATCGATTCATCAACACCATTTGTTGACGTACGTATGGCAGATATCAGCAGCGCAATCATTAGAGCTGTGCAAAACAGTTAGAAACCTTCGCCATTTCGTGCCATCCCAACAGTAGTAGAGGTGATAGTGCCACCCTTTAGCAAACCTTTTCTCTCTGTCAAGTTCACCATCAGGCTTCTCAGCTATAAATAATAAATAATAACAGGTAACATGTTATTATATAATTTAATGATAATACTAATATGTAACGTATTATGTACTCAAATGATAACATAACACAAAAGTAGTTACATACCAACAGTTGTATCCTCTTTCTCAGATATGATTGCCATCCATTGATATCCACTTGTACATTCATCTTGTACTTTCTGAGGTAAGAAACTAACATCTGTTAGTTTACCATCAAAAATCTCTACTTGTATCTCTTCATTTGATTCATCAGCATCCACTTCCTTACCATCCCATTCATCAAGGAACTCTTCAATTTCGTTGTCCACCGTTTGGTTTCCTCCAACAGGTATGATGTAACATATTCCTCCTACTTTTTGTCTTGCCACATGAATTCCCTACAATAATTATATGATTCATCACACACATTGTGCATAAGTGCACATAAATATAATGTAATAAACGATAATTACATGTGAATGTCATGTAATAAACACTAAGTACATGTGGATGTCATGTAATAAACCATAAGTACAAGTGAATGTCATGCAATAAACCATAAGTACATGTGAATGTCATGTAATAAACCATAAGTACATGTGATTGTCATGTAATAAACCATAAGTACATGTGAATGCCATGCAATAAATCATAAGTACATGTGAATGCCATGTAATAAACCATAAGTACATGTGAATGTCATATAATAAACCATAAGTACATGTGAATGTCATGTAATAAACCATAAGTAGATGTGAGTGTCATGTAATAAACCATAAGTACATGTGAGTGTCATGTAATAAACCATAAGTAGATGTGAATGTCATGTAATAAACCATAAGTACATATGAATGTCATGTAATAAACCATAAGTACATGTGAATGTCATGTAATAAACCATAAGTACATATGAATGTCATGTAATAAACCATAAGTACATGTGAATGTCATGTAATAAACCATAAGTACATATGAATGTCATGTAATAAACCATAAGTACATGTGAATGTCATGTAATAAACCATAAGTAGATGTGAGTGTCATGTAATAAACCATAAGTACATGTGAATGTCATATAATAAACCATAAGTACATGTGAATGTCATGTAATAAACCATAAGTAGATGTGAGTGTCATGTAATAAACCATAAGTACATGTGAATGCCATGTAATAAACCCTAAGTACATGTGAATGTCATGTAATAAACCATAAGTAGATGTGAGTGTCATGTAATAAACCATAAGTACATGTGAGTGTCATGTAATAAACCATAAGTACATATGAATGTCATGTAATAAACCATAAGTACATGTGAATGTCATGTAATAAACCATAATTACATGTGAGTGTCATGTTACAAACATTTTTGTAAAGAACATAAAGAAAACTGCAACCGCACCTTACGAAGATCATCAAAGTCGAAAGCCCCGTTACTACCATAATTGAAGACAAAATGTCCGCCACGGCTGTATTCTATCTTGTCCACTTCCTGTGACCAGACAATAAAAAGCATGAAGGAAATCAAATTTGGTGGTTACTAGAACAACTTTTGTGAATCAAGAGATTTGTGAAACAGTTTATTAATGGACTTTTACGATGTCTGGATTACAAAATCATCAATCACATTTCCTGAAAACTTTTAATGCGTAAAAGTCATTCACCTTTTTTCTTATACTTGAAGCTAAAGATTAAAGAACTCATCCGCATCTATCTAAAAAAACACCTTTGTCTTTGACTTTGAAATGTTTTTGCCGACAAATAGATATGGTGTCATTATTGAATAGCTTTAAAAGAGATGCAGGCTTCGGTTTTGAAATGCAGAAAATATTTTTGGCATTTATTCGAAATCTGAACTAGAAATCAGGTAACTAATTACATTTAGTAACTAATTAATTAAAAAACATCTTATGGATTTTGCCAAAAAAGCAAATAATTCTGTATTTCATCATTGTTTAAAAACAAACTGTTATGTCAAGAAAATTAAAATTCTCCCTCAATATCCACTTCCAGCAATTTATGAAAAGCTCACGTCAAAGTTATTTATGTTAGCACAAATACTGAATCAAGAAAAGTGGCTCCTTGACATCTATACATGCAGCAATATTTGTGTCTATGACAGTGTACATGTCTATGTAGCTGTATAACTTGTAATTTTGTATATATTTGACTGAAAAATTAACTGGTGATATTGATTGTGAATTTGAAAATCAAAAGGGAAAAGTTTGGATAATTTCTATTCACATTGGAGCTACTTAAATAAAATATACAACAGACATAAATGATGGCTAAGAGAAAAATTAATAGTTATTTATTTTCTATCAACAGTCTAATAGTTGTATTAATTTAATATTTCATACTGACAATTATCACAGTGACTGATATATATACATCAGTTGACTAAGGCAAAGCCAAGGTCATACTCTCACAACCCTTTGCTACTTCAAGGTCACCATGGCTAGTTCAAGGTCACCATGGCTAGCTAGTTTAAGGCAGTCTTTGAGTTTTTATTTATTTACATTTTGGAAAGTCAATAAAAAAAAAATTTAACTTTTTTACTACTTCACGTTTTAACAAGCTTATCACATTCTTTATTGTGTTTCGTTTGCTTTGGTTTTATTGCGTAACTGCATCGGAATATCACTAATTTAGCTTAAACAACTTATAATGTGTACTTTATACCGGGTTTTCATGCTTGATCAACCAAACAATATATTAAACCTACAGATGTTTCCTTTCCATTGACCTTGACAGTAGCCTTTACATCAACTTCTGTTGAATCTTGTTTTGTGGTCTGACAGCCAGGCTTTACATTGCTGACAGCAACATAAATCAGTGATGCCACAGCTACAGTCAGCAGCAATGACTGCAGAAGCATAGAGACACCAACCAATTTGGATTTGAATGCTCCACTCTCCATCTAAAACATATTTTATCATTAAGTTGAGTAGATGTGTGATGTAACTTTAATGTTTAGAGATATTACTTGATACACATCAAACAATAGGCTTGTTAATCAAGAGAAGAGAAAAGGAAATTTGCTTCAGGTCGAGTCCACAAATTAATGTAAAACTTTAATTAAAGATTTACTAGCAAAATTTTGTTCTATGTTCAACTTTTAAGCGACTGAGATATCGATACAGAAGTCTACATTTACCTTTGTTATTTCAGATTTTTCATCCATATCGACTCTCTCTCTCCAAAGGTTTGTGATTCTGTATCGTTTTTGTGTTGTTTATATACAAAAGTCTCTGCATGTTTTCCATGTTACATCATCATTTGTTGGCAAACAAAATGATTTATGGCTAATTACTTGATAAATAACTTTTGCTCGATCTGATATCAGATCCAGAAATGTTAAACATCAACGATACAAATGATGTTCAATAGATTTATTGTTAATCACGTAATTAACAACATGGCCAGATCTGATATCAGATCTAAACATGCTGAATATCAACGATACAAATGACGTTTAATGATTTGTGAAATATTGATATTGTACTTTTTTATACAGATGTGTCATTTTTTTCTACACTTTGCCAATCGAATACAAAAAACTTTCAATGCAATTATACTGCCTAAACAACAGCATTATGAGGCATATTCTGTACTTTTATACAAACTGTAATGATGTTATAACCAGAAATACAGGTATACAATGATCAGCTCTCTTGCAAAACCTCTCCTTGACTTTTGGGAGGTAAATATTCACTTGTTTCAATGGCAGTATTTTAATGTACAGATCTGCCAACCGTTGTGAGTGCATTTTATGTTTGTTTGGAATCAACAGCTTTCTATTACTGAGTTGAATTTATTACAGTCTGTTAAATTGAAATACTCTTCCCAATATTCATATCTTCTGCTCGTTTACTTGTAAGCTGACACAGCTTACAACTCTTTTTTAACAACTTTTTGTTATTCATATCCATACAAATACTCAGAAAAAAAATTTGTTGCTTTTTTCTTTTTTGCACGTAATCGTTACTTTTGCTGTGCTGTGGTCTGCAAGAGTTTACAGGCTTTATTTATACAATCTAGTCTTCAACATATTTTACAAATCTACGAACAACTCAGTCACATGTACTTGCATAAATATAATCTTAATTGATTAGCATATTATGTAACATGCCCAAAATCATCATTTCATTCCCTGATCTTTAATGAGGCATATTACATAATACATGTCATTTATTAATTGTTACCCAATATTATTTGATTTAAACTTTAAATCTTTCCAGTTGATTACCAGACGAACAGCTTTGATGAAGTTTAAGCCAACAAAGATAGAGTTTTGTAACATTTATTTACGGAAAGATGTTGTTTTTTAATTTTGAAACTGAATCGAAGTAAGAATTTTTTCACAGAGTATCTTGGCACTGCGTAATCGGTTTTGCGTTTGTAGAATAAATCATTGTGGTAGATTTTTATAGACAAAGCCTGTAAACATTTACTCCCACTAGCACTCACTTGCCACAGGCTTTCTCAATGGGCCAGAGACATCCTCCAGCATTGACTAAACACAAGCAACAGGCAATTGCGTTTTCATATTGCAAGAACTGGAGAAAGCGGTGCTGCCTTCCCCGTGTTCAAAACATGACCGGGCTGATAGTGACCCTGACAGGACCAGTGGTGACCTTGCAGGCCCAGTGGCAACCTTTACTGGGCCGGCACGAGATGGCCGCTTAAACTGAGGAGCTGGAGACTAGCTTGAGAGATCAAGGTTACCCTATCCACCACTAGATCAATCGAAGGAGTGGACACCAGCAGACCAGCTATAAGGAGCCTGGGATCCTGCCAAGAGATGGACAGCACCTTCAGACATTAACTCTATTTACCTTTCGTGTCCATTTAAGTTATTGCACGTTGATTATGATTGAATAAAATTTTTACTTTGTTATTATGTTTTGTCTAATCACTTCCTGTACACATGATTGGTTATATTTTTGTATTCCTAGCATTTCATTGGTTATGACAAATTATAGTTCCTGTGCTGCAGCTTATAAAAGGCTAGATTTATTATATAATCATTGTATCTGTTAACTGTGTTTACTCTTGCCTTTATACTTTAGGGGTTAGCATCCTTAGAGCTGTGTAGATCACAAGTTCTATTGAACTCAGTAACTGGACTGGTATGTCTGAGCCATGGGCACTGTATTAAGTTGATAAGGTCATCCGAACAAGTGGCTCCGGCCATACTGGCGATAGCCCTTTTAGAGAGAGTTAGGGTACTTGAGCATAGTAGCATTTTGTGGTAACAGACCAAAATCTACTAAAATATTACATATTATTAGAATGCGTGTACAATGTATAATTCTTTCATTTAGATTTAAGAAACTGCAAAAAAGTAACAAAAATGTATTTTTTACAAAAGCAATATTTCATAAAATTGGAGAGCTTTTAAATGCTAAAGACGTATCCAACAAAATCTTGTCAAGCGTACAAAGAACGATGAATCAAAAGATCAAAACTTTCTAGAGGAAGTACAAAATAAAGCTTGAATGTCAGACATCTTGACACAGACAATAGAATATTATCTAATTTTAGATATAACAAATATGTTATACAAACTTCCAAAAGAATTCTCTGGTATTTTAAGGAGTCCGGAGTATTGTTGTTCTATGTGGTTTAATTGTTCTTTTTTACAGTTTTTTTCTCATTATTCCCACCAGAAATCTGTTTCAGTGTAATCTTCTAATTAATTAGTTACAGAAAAAAACTTTCAGATCTTTTCAAACTGCAAAAGACTGACTTTAATAAAGCCCTGAAACAACATTAACGAGCTTGCAATTTTAAAAGCACTACATGAAAAATGACCACATTTTGTGTGACATTAATTTTTGTTCAACCAGGAAAAACAAATAATTAAAGTTTGTTGTAAAGCCGTCAACCTGAATATCAAGAGTTTGTTTTTTCACACAACATTGTTAATCATATTCAAAAATAAGACCACCAGATTAAAACATACAACACTGATGTAGTGATCACTGCCAAGGCGTCATTGAAGAATTCCGAGTAATCCCATTAAACAGTCTGAAATTTATTTATTTCAAAAGATTAAGAATGACTCAAAAAGTCAGTTTTTGTTGCTTTGCTGATGAAGAATATGAGAGATGGGATACAAGGTTTAAATTTTTTTAGCCATACATGCTGGCTTTCAAAATTCTGCACTTTTAACTCCCTATTTACACAGTATAACAGCTATTCCATTTTCCACATTTGTTAAAACATTCATTCCCACTTGGCCATAAGTAAGAGTGCTTGGCAACAGATTATTATATGAGAAGTTTCTCCAATAAGTATCACATTTGACAACATTGCTGCTGCACAGGGAATTCTTTTGTTTCATTCCAATTTTGCAATACTCAGATGAAACTGAACTTTGTGTATGAAGAGAGAGACAGCCAAACGGAACAACATCTGAAGCCAGAACTATTTGAAATTTTTGGCAATGTCTAGACAAAGAAACATCAACTTGCAAAAAGCGAGATTGTGGTATTAGATACATCATTAGAGACTAGTCATGTTTGGATTAATATCAAGTTATTAAAGCATTGTTCTATCAGCTAATGACACTTGAAAGTACTAAACATTAAATGACAAAAAACCTGCAACAATTGATGTAACTCGATCAATGAGGCAAAAGCTGTAGATGAGTCTGAAACTATTGATACAAAGATTAAACTGGCACTTGGATTTAGCTTTCAGCATTGAAATAAACTTATTTAAAGCACGCTTGCTTATATTGTGCTGGTTTAATCAGCGTGAGTCTTTTTAACACTTCACCATCCTACAAAAAATATGAGAACAGTGTGAGAGTGAATTTTTATTTACTTTTATTAAAACTTTTACGCTTGACACAACAATTGCTGTACTTCATCATTACCACCGCCGCTGTTACATTCAGCATAACCACCACCATCACTGTGTAGTGGATTCTGACCTGATGCCACAGAATCACACTAATCTCAAGTACTCTTCTCCTCTCCAGAGGGGGCACTACCAGTATGGCCTGTGCCACTTGTCCAAATGACTCCAACAACTAGTATGGGGAGCCTGTGGCACAGACAAATTAGTCTGGTTGCTGTGGTATAAATACGTTTATTGTATTCTACACAGTTTCAGGAAGGTAGTCCACCACAGTGGTGTGGCAAGAGTAGATATAACATACAAATGCCAAGAAGATAGGCAAGCTCCAGCCTCATATAGAGTCAGAAAAGAATACCAAATCCATCCTAAGATTCTTGCATTATAATTTATATAAAGTCGCGCATGAATTTCATAACAATATTAAATATGTTGTTGCTTCATTTTTAAATTTAACAAAAAGTCTATAATAATTATTTATTTCTAAAATTAATAAAATATTACTGAAAAATTGAAAAGAATTTTATTATTTCGCATAACAAAATGTCACCAAAAAAAATTAAAACTTTAAATAAAATCAATGATTCATAGCTTTTATGCTAATGAACTACTAGGGTAACCTCTTATGACTTGGAATAACAATTTTATTTTATTAAAAAGTGTTGGAACATAGGAGAAAACTATTAATTTTTGACCAAGGAACTTAGGACGGATCTTGCGACCATTACTTACTGTCATATAGGCTGGGTTACAGGAAGCTAGCATTGTCACAAGCCAATCATGCGTTAAGAATTCAAATAACAACCAATTCGGCACAAGAAGTGACTTGAACTAATGACAATACAGGGTTAAATATAGTAGCAAATAAAACTGTTATAGCAAATGATTATATAAAGCAAGCGCCCAAGAATAAAGGGGCCAAGTTAATGAGTTAAATGTCTGTTAATGTACGCTCCCATCTCCTGATAAGTCCTAGGGCTGAATTACTGGCTGCCATTCTTCTTTCTTGTCTTTTTGAGGTAGATGGGTTACAGACTTGACCTTCCGTAGCTACACGACTATTCTTGAGTTCTTAGGTTATGTCACTCTTTTGAGCCTGGCCAGTAAGGTTATTACCGACCCAGTAAAGGTTAACACCGGCCCAGTAAAGGTCACCGCCTCAGTCAGGGGTTTGGCCAATCCCTATCTGCCTTAGGAGTTACAGGCGTTCCTCGGCATTGTTGGATATTACCAACAGTACCCTACCCCGACGCCAACTGCCCCTACATATTGGACACAGCTGCCAGTGATGACAGCATCGGAGCCGTTTTCTCTCAGATCCAGCATGGTGAAGAGTGGGTGATAGCATGTTATAGTAAGTCGCTGAATCCTCCAGAGTGCAACCATTGTGTCACTTTGAAGGAGCTACTGGCTGTGGTTAAAGGGGTCAAGCACTCCAAGCCCTACCTATATGGAAGGCCATTCTGGGTCCGGACTGATTACGCCTCCCTCAAGCGGATATGTAAGAGGAAGTTACCATCCAGCCAAGTAGCCAGGTGGTTAAAAGTCCTATAAGAATTTCAGTTTACCATCGGGTATCGCAGTTGACATTTGCATGGAAATGAAGAGGGGTTCAGTAGACAATGCCCCTCAGACAGCAAACAGTGTAGCCACATCGAAGTCAGAGATGGCAAACCCATCAAAGAGGAGGTAGCCCAGACCCTCCCCAACCCCCCTTTTACCCCCTGACCCCTGCCAGCTGACCCCGTCCCACCAGTTCCTCAGGTGGTTGCTGTCACTCGTCCACGCCATCGCCCCCTGACACAGACCTGATATAAGCCCAGAAGACCAGCCGTCACCCAGTGGCAATCATTTGTGAAGCAATCAAGAACAACTCTCTCGTAAACCCCCAGCAGCTGGAGCTCAGTAGCAATGAGCTACGCCAATTGGAGAAGAGGCAGCACTTCATGCAGCTCTGACTGGATGGTATCTTGGAGATACACCATGCCGAGCAGAACAGGTCACACTGACGTGGTGTGTGTTCCCCAGCCTGCAAGGCAAGGTAGTGTGGGAAACTCGTGTCGTGGCACTTAGACATCCAACAAACCCTCAAGAGGCTGAACCTTACTTGGTATTGGCTGGGCATGACAGTTGATGTACAAAAACCCATCAACAGCTGTTAAACTTTCCAAGTGAGCTGAGCACGGTGGAACAAAACCTAACCCGCTTCGGCAACGAAAGTATGCCGGCTGACTGTGGCAGAAGCTATCCATGTATCTAGTTGGCCCTCTCCCTGAGGTCGATTGGGGAAATATGTGGATCTTCATCTTGAAAAACCACATTACCCGCTGGCAAGACGCCCCTCTCCGACGCTACATCCTCAGTAGTTGCCACCACCCTAGATGAACGTGTATTCTGTTATTTCGGACTGCCCAAGCAAACGCATACTGATCACGGTGCCCACTTTAAGTCGAGTCTCATGCGAGAGTTGTGCACCCTTTGGCGGGTGGAGAAGACCCGGACTAACTCCTATCACCCCCAAGCCAACAGAGTCGTGGAATGCAATAACCGGGTACTTGGAGATGCACTATGTTCCTTCCTCTGGAAGAGATGGTCAGAAGAATGGGATTTGATCCTTCCCAAAATAATGAGAGCCTTCCGCACCACTCAAACTCCACCATGGGTGAGACGCCCAACTTCCTCATGATGGGAAGGAAACTGTGTGTCTCCGACCAGCTGACCTACCATACTCCCTTAGTCGAGTGCATACGCATACATGAGTATGATCAGGCCCCGTAGGAGTGTCTTGAGGAGGTCCACGAGGCCCTAAAAATGGAGCAGAGACAAGTGAGAGGATATGATGGAGAGGGGCCATCACTATTCAAGACAGGAGATGAAGTGTGGCAAAAATAAGAAGGAAAAGCAAGAACCCCAACTTCAATCCAAAATCGTCAAACCCTACCTAGTAGAAAAGGCTTACAGCACCATATGTATCTTATCTGCAGACATGGTCAGCAATCTGTCCAAAATGACATCCGCCTCAAACCATACAAAGCCTGTCTAGAACTGTATGGCCAGGCCCCAGCAGCCATGAAACCAGCTCACTGCCCCAACATGTGTGGTGCTGCCCCCGCAGATGAAGAAGTCTCCCCTCCCCTTCAAGACATGCCCCTCCTCCTCCCGGAGCTTCCCTTGCTGCAGGGCCTTTCTCTAGCGCTGCCTTTCCCCCAACTCCCTTTGGCTGAAGAGAGAGCAGCACGCAGCTTACAGCAGGTTGTAGAGGAGACTCAACCTAGCACCTCCAGAGAGTTTTGTCCAAGTTGACAAGAACTGGTCGAACTAGACACCAAGCGTCAAATACTGGAGTTATCCCCCACCAGCTACGCCCCTCCTGCTGTAGCCCCAGCACCTACAGGCTGCCCCAGACACAAATTGGGACCGGGCCAATGCTATGGACAGCTCGGGTGTCACCAAGTGACTACAAGAAATAACAGAGTGTTAGAGAAACAATACTTTGACAAAGTGCAATTGCTGGAGGAAGTGAGTGCACCAACTGGCCAACCCGCTGAGCCCACCTACCTTTGTGTTAAGCCATTTGACCTGCCAGTAGAGACCATTTCAAGCCTTCCATTCCTCTCCCAAATTTCCCAGCCCATCCCAATCCCTCCAGAAATGACCCCAATTTCCCCCAATGCTAGAGAGAGTGAACCAGATGTTGAACAGGACAGTCAACCAGCGTGTTTCCCAAAGTTGACCCTTTCATCACACGATAGCCAAGAGGCATCAACTGCTTTATTGCTACAACTAATCCTGGACATGCTACGCCAACAAGCAGAAACCAGCACAGCTGCTGTCAATCTCCAATTTGAATCAAACAATGCTGACTCTACTCTGTCGGTTTCACCCCCAAATGGAAAACCTTCAAATGCAAACCAGTGCAGAAGAATTGTCGCCTGCGTTTTCAAATGCGACAGTGCTCCCAGCAACCCCCACTGAAGACCTGGAGACTACTACTATATGTCTCAGTTTAAAACAAGCAAGCCTCACTGATTGCAGATGGACTCTATAGGATGACACTCATGAAGAGCCTGCAAAGCCAACATCTCGTGAGCCAGCCCCCTCCTTGAGCAGTTTTAGTGAGTTTCCAGACCTTCCACCACCTAAAAACTACCAACCAAAGGTGACTCGGAAGTCCCCCCTATTCCCCGCCCCTTTCCACGCATGGAAGCTATAGCCACTATCTGAAGAGTCCTCCTACAGCACCGCTACCTACCAAAAGTGGCCACCAAATGACCAAGACAGAGAGTTGCACTACCCTAGCCTGGGGTAAGCTAACACCCTTGAAGGAGCTTCTCTCTACCTACCCACCCCCTCCCCCCAGAGCCACCCAAGCTAGCGATGAGAATAGTGTGAATGATGGATTTATTAGCTAGAGACTACGTCGCTAATGAAGCGGGGTATGTGGGAGATTTCCATGATAATTAGACAAACTAGGCCTCTTTCCCCACATTTTTTCACTCTAAATCCCCCCACACCCTTTACCCTACCGGAAACAGAAGGTTTGAGTAGACAGGAGCCTTTCCCTTTATCATATATTGTATTTTTCTAGATTTAAGGATCCGGCTATACCGAGTCTACACCGGGCCAGTACAAACCCTGTATTATACATATACAACATAGAGGATCTACCACGGTTAAGTACCTCAGGCCAGCCAATAAAGATGGCTGCTAAAGGTAGCCTGGGACCTAAGGAGCTGGATACCCTTCGTCGCATGGATAATGAAGCAATGCAAATGATGGAAGCAGAGAATGGGAAGCGTGGATACCTTATAAGGAGTGGAAGATTTTCACCACCACCGAAAGAGAGGGAAAGGAGCTCAGAGCCACTTTGCCATATGTTTACTTCTCCCATTGGTTTACTATGTTATTGTGTTTTGTATTAACTCTTTTTATTCACACATATTTTGTATTATTGTCTGCTATTGGCTCACCCCTAATAAAGGAGTGAGTTTTCCTGTCTTCTCCTAAAAAAGGAGCTGCGGTACATGAGAGAAGGCAAAAGTTAGTAGATTTTTGTGCTATACTTTTATTATGTTGCCAAGCAGAATGATGTAATAAAGTGTTTTATTCGTGTAAACTCTGTGTGATTTGTCTGGGTCGTGGACCCCGAAGCAGTCGCTAGTGTCTAGACGGAGTAAATGCCATTGTGTCCGTAGAAGGAGGGAGGAAATCTACTACAATATGTCACTTTTGCGATAAAGGGAACTCTTGAAAAGTACAGATCTTTTATTGAATTTAAGTAGATGTCCAGTCCTTTTAATGGCAGTACTTTAGGGTTTCTGTGAGGATTTGCCAACCAACTTTTGTGAGTACATTATATGTTTGATTAAAATCAACTCATCTCCGTTATTGATACGTATTCTTCACGATCTGTGAGATCAACCTTCTTTGTCTAACATTGGTATCTTCTGCTCATTATGAGTTGGTACAGCTCAAAACTTCTGCGACTCGTTATACAATTTTTTGTTATACATGTACCAAAGTCTTTGACAAAAGTACAATCATATCCCTACAAGTAGTCAAAAACAGACCAGTTACTTTTCACTATTTTTGTACATTCTGTTATTTCTGCTGTAGTTTTTAAGAGTTTTCATTTATGAACTTCAATTTTCAGAATATTTTACAAAGTTACAAACAATTCAATAGCAAATACTTGCATAAATAATGTTTTCTCTGATCAATATGTTATGTAACATCATCACTTCACTTCCGTGTTACATAATATATGGTATATATAATATATGATGTCATTTATTGATTATTATCCAACATTTAATCGATTTAAACTGTAAACAAGTTTCAATTAATTTCCAGATAAACAGCTTTGAGGAAGTTTAATCAAACAAATGTAGTGTTTTGTAATGTCTATGTATTAAAAAGTGTATTGTTTTTTACTTCTGGAAATTAATCAAAAACAGACATTATCACAAAGTAATTGGTCTTATAATTTTAGAGCAGATTATTTATTGCACATTATTGAAATAACTATAAGATGTGTAATTTTAATTTTTTATTTAGAAAATTACAAAAGGTTAACAAGAATATATATATTTTTCAAAAAACAGTTTTTCATTAATTTGAAGAATTTTTATACACTAAATATACATGTGTAAAAAGGCCTGCCGAGGGTACAATGCCTCAATTATCTTGCTGCAAATAGTTTCTATCAATTCAATTACATTCATTTCTCAGCCACCAACTAACCAGCCACCTTAACTAATGCTTTAAATACATGTCTTCACCGTAGTAAACTATCCAAAAGCATTCACATTAAGGCAAACAATGAATAAATTCCTCTTCACATGAAAGACAAGTTTTAATGTCCTTCAATCAAAATAAAGGAGCTAAGCATCCAATCAACCACAATATTGTAATGGATTCCGGTCTGTTACCACGGACATCCACTAGTCTCGAGTATTGTACCTCTCTCCAGAGGGGACACTGTGCTGAATGACAGTGACAACTGTGCAGGGTAACCGAATTACCCGGTAAGGCAAGAGCCCATGGCTCAAACAAACAGTACAGCGTAGTGCTTGTATAAGTGGCTATATTCTCTATGATAGTCCTGAGGGTAATTATTCCTCTAGGGTTGGCAATGTGAGAATGAATGCAATGGATATATAAAATGTCTCTCCTTTTATAGGAGAGCTCACAGGTATCAAACATATAACAGTGATAGCACAGGAAACAGATTAGCCAATACAATTGATCATATAAATAAGTAGCCAATCAACAATGCAATATGGTTAAATAGGGGAGGTGCCAAGTGGCTAAGGGCGGAGTCCTTTCTCCTTATTGTCCAATCAGTAGTCCTGCAAGACTCCCAGGCTGTATATAGAGTAGGGTCCATGAAGTTGGCAATCTAAGGGTAGGTACTTCCTGTTCCTGACCTTGACTGAGCTCCTACATACTTTTGAAGATCTTCATCTATGTCGGCCATCTTGTGCCGGCCCGGTACAGCTATACCGGGTCGGTAGGGGGTCAATACCGGCCCTGCAGGGGTCACTACCGGCCCTGTACACTATGCCACTGGCACAGTAGGACTTTCCACCCAAGCAGCTGTTAACCGAACGCTGTGGGTCAAAGTCTAGCGCATTGTCTTGCAAGGTTCTAGAGTAAACGACCTGTTCACTACTAGTGTGCATCAAAATCTACCACAATATCGCCTTAAGATTGCATAATAAACCATCACTAATTGCTTTTAATGTCAGTTATAAAAATTAAGACCTGTTTTTAAATTTAATTGAAACAAAACTGTTTTACACCAATGAGCACTTGGTTCAATAAACTCCTGACATGTTAAAATTACAACTTCAATCATTTGACCATTATTTTTTATTTATGGTTAAAAGTTTCCTTTTGGCTAAAAAAATCATTATTTGTTATCACACCAACTACTTTTTTATCACACCAACTACTTTGTTAAAGGCTGTTTTAGCATTCAACATTAAAATAAAACTATTTATAAGATGTTTGCTTATATTGTTTTTGGTTCAATCAATCTTTTTAAAACTTGATCACCCTACAAAAATATGAGAATAGTTCGGCTAAGCTTTTAAGAAAAGTGAATTTTTATTTATTCTTAT
Organism: Cryptosula pallasiana; assembly: GCA_945261195.1. Classification (NCBI taxonomy): domain Eukaryota; kingdom Metazoa; phylum Bryozoa; class Gymnolaemata; order Cheilostomatida; family Cryptosulidae; genus Cryptosula; species Cryptosula pallasiana. The sequence continues at coordinate 39,595,282 of OX183130.1, forward strand.
TAAAGCGTCAATATTTGACAGAACTATTACTTCATCATTACCACCACCGCTGTTACATCCAGCATCACCAATATTGCCACTGCTTCCATCATCATCACCAATATTGTCTGTCACTATTGTGCCATTTCACTATTCATAACCAAGTTGGTTTTTCCTAAATTTCATTTTTGAAATCAGAAAACTTGCATCGATAGTTTTATATCATAGGTCTGAAATAGAATCACCGCATTAACTAGTTATTTACAATATAAATGAATAGACAGCTTAAACAGGTCTTTGGAAAAGTAAGGAAACAAAAAGAAAAACTCTTTTCTCAGCTGCTTTCAGCATCAAAATAGATTGAAATGGCTTGAGTGGCAGAAGCTAATAGCACAGAGAAGTTCTGAATATTTTGTCATAGAATCCTTGTTGAAATGTTGACTCCAGTTTCTTTAAGTGGTGTAATTAAGAATGGCTCCAAAACATTTTGTGCTAGGTAAAAGTTTACAGTTTTAAAACAAAACATTACAAGCGCTGTAATCCACCATTTGTCTCACAAATGTAGTCTGGCTCATCAATAGATTGGCAGAACAAAACTTCACCATTTCCTGTTTTATTGGGACTTTGTTTACCAACTTCTAGTTTATACAACAACTAGCCACTTCTGAAAAGCTACACACGATTTTGTTTTCAATCGTGTGATACGTTCATTCATGCCAGATTTAGTGCAACGTTAATCAGTCCTGAAGATCAAAAGATAAAGTTTGATTGTAACAACAATGAGAAATAATAATTTTGTTATTTCCAAGTTAATGATCAGTGCTTTGTTGCAAAATCATTTGCTGTATGAATGCCAAAATAGTACTTGTGCAAACAATAACAAAACTCATCAATAATTTGATGCCAAAGAGAAATTTGGCAGCACACGGGCAATCAAACATATCAGTAGATATCATACTAGGAATGTTTCTAATTGTTTGAAATGCAAATATGGGTCTTCCATATGATTGGTTGGAATTTTTTTTCAATAAAAAGTTTTTAAATACAGACCAATCAGGCCAAATGAAATATATGTTTATATATAAATTTATACTCTTCTTGCACCAGAGTGTGAAATGCTGAGAACTGATATGAAGATTATTAAAATTAAAAGCAAACTTCTTTTACTAAATGCTGAGCAACAGGTATGAAAAACTTTGCAAATGATTAAAATAATGAAAAAAGATTTTTGTAGATGAAAAACTATTTTAACAACAAAAAATTTAATTGAACAAAGCTCCCTCAAAGAGCTATGGTAGTTTGAACTGAAATGTACATTTAAATCAATTTATAGACGATTTCCAAATAAGATATACATTACATAAGGGGAACTGGAGTGAACGTAGACAAGAATGAATGCAAGCACAGCTGGAATGAACGTAGACATATCCAGGAATGAACGTCCACAGATCGAGAATGAATTTCGTCTATGCTATAAACAAGAAACTTTCAACTTTCATTCTCGGATGTGTTTCATGTGTTTACGTTCATTCTTGGCGATCAGTGGCGGAACTGGGGGGTGAGCCCTAGGAGCCCAGGCTCCCCCCCCCCCCCCCCCCACCCATGAATATGAGGCAAAAACTGTCTGAGAAATTAGCTGAAAATTTCCATCTATATCAGTTTCTAGATATCTCTTGTAATAAGAAGCCCCTTATTAATCAATAAAGATGATTGTGAGAAACAGCTACATAACCCAAGATCCAATAATTTTGACTCTAGTTCAGGGTTGTTTAAATGGGCAAACATTTTGTCTGCTTTTTGGTGCAAACATGCTCAGCCAAAAGGTCAAGGTCTTTCAGTTTACGTCGGTCGTCAAAATTGCAGAAGCTACTACTACCAATAATATTATTATTATTAATGAAGAAAAAGTCCCATTATTTTTTTTCATTGCAAGAGTGGTTGACCTCTGCAAAAGTTTCAGCTCTCAAGTAAGCATTGCTACTTGCCGTTTATTCAATGCAACCAACAACTCAAATTTTACTATTAGTTGTCAATTATAAATACCGATTATTATAATTATTATTATTATAATTATTATTATTTATTTATTATTATTAATTATTTTATTAATTATTATTATCAGTTAAATATTATTTATTAATTATTATCATTTTTTATAATAATAATACTAATGATAATTATAACAATAATTACAAATGAGTATTTAATTATTATCATCCTCATTGAAGTAATTCTTTTTTGTTATCGTCGTGTGTATTATTATTGTTTATTATTATTATGATGATGATCTATGATGATGTAGTAGTTTAATTATAATAAATGATGGTAGTTAATTATTATTATAATGTAATAATAATAATAATTTATTATTGATAAATAGTGTATAATAATATTTAGTAATTAAACTGTTACGTCATCATAATGAAGAACTTGTTGTTGTTATTATTATAACTGTTATATATTAATTTAAAATAATAATAATAAGCATCATTATAAATAAATAAACTTTTTTAAGTATTGTTATTTTCTAAATTATTATTATTGTTTCCTAGGTTTGATTCAAATGCATTTTAGGTGCTATACAATGGCAGTTGTATTATAATATCTGTGAAACTTGCAAAATACTGGTTCTAGAACAAGTGACATAGCAGTTTCTTCAACAGTGTACATGGGGGATCCAATTTTGAGTCAGTAGAAGAGAAAATTATTTTAAAAAAGGGCCAAAAAAATTTTCGGCGCTTTGCGCCGAAATATTTTTTACAAATGGGCTCCCCCCTCTGTGACTGTCCAGATCCGCCACTGTTGGCGATACATAAAGTATCATTTCGACTTTCATTCCAGGAGCTGTCTACTTTGGAAAAAACGATTATATTTACCATTTCTGGAACGAATGTTGAAACGACAGTTTATTGGTCGCCAGGAATTAATGTCGACACTTCCTAGAATAAATGTGGAATTTTTCTCTCTAACATAGTTGACTTTCATTCCAGGTATGTCGACGTTCATTCCAGGATGTGTCTTCGTTCATTCCTGTCTACGTCCCGTTACAAATTCCTACACAAGTTGATACCACTCTACAAACACTTATTCATTGAAAAGGTCAAAATTTTATTATACAATATTTTTAGGTCACTCTTTGCTTGTAATTGGAAGATTAGTTTCATTAACTAATGATTATGTAACAATCTTGGCACTAACCAATCCATGTGATTCTGCACCAGTTTTAGTAACAAATACAAACAATCAGCAGCAGTTTTAGTCCCAATTCATTTAGGTCTTACATCTAACGTAAATGTTGAGTGTCCATATTGCTCATTTTGTCCGTGAGTCAGTTTCTGCTTGGATTGGGAAATTTAACTCACGCAAACTTTGTGCCAAAATAGCTTTGTTTTATCAACTTTACGTAAGCCACTAAATACCTGCAACTCTTCCAGAAAAAGTTTTGTAATTTTTGGCGAGGTCACCCTCAAATAAATCAACCAGCTGTAAGTAACATTACAGAGGTTAAGTATGATGTAGATTATTATATGCTCGTGATTACAGGATGATTTTTAAGTTTTTTGCAAATTATTATATAAGCTGTTGTTAAAGGTAGTCTGACACATGTTGTTAAGGTTGTAAATATCTAAGTTGGTAGCCATAATGGTCTAATATGCCATTACTTTTCGAAAAAAAATCAAATAGCCGGAAATATGAGATCCCAAAAAAAGGGATTATTGAGGTACTATTTCTAAGAAGAGAAATTGTCCTCCCCTACTGTACAGTAGAAGACAATTACAAAGCATGCCACCTTTTATGGAAGGGATGTGGGTGGGTTACCGCAATGCAATTAAATATTATTGTATAAACAAACTGATGCCAACTGACCACACAATATATTATAAAGCACACATCATCAGTCTGAACTGGATATGCAAAGGATACACTACACAGCAATTAAACCTAACAATTAGTCATACAATCTCAAATTAGTATGGCAACAAACCAAATGTATAACTCGTCAGATGAAGAGCACGAAGTTGAGTACCAACTCTGTGGTAAAGATCAACTTATTCAAGAATATAGTGGAGAGCCTGAAGTAAGTAGTACATGCTATTATATATACACGGCTAACATGACACACAAAAACAAATAATGTATTATGCAAATTCGTACCAAAACAAATACAAAATTTTTTAGGTTGACAGTGTCAACAGCGGTAGTGAGACAGAAGATGAAGAAGAAGCACCTCAACGAGGAGACAGGTCGGAGTGGTGTAAATGTGGTGTCAACCAACAATTTAATTGCAACAACATGGACACTCACAGGGAGAAGATTTGTTGCCAAGATTTCGATGCCTGTGTAAACAAATTAAATGATGCCCAGATCAACTACAACAGAATAGAGCCATTCCAATGTATTACGGAGCACCCAGGATTCATTCGCAACTGCACATATTGGGAAGTGCTAGAAAATTCTTGGCTAGCTTATAAACAACATTACGGAAACTATGCTTATCAGAATGGCAATAAACACAAACGGTATCGACATGTAGCATATCGTGAATTAGCAAGATTTTTATTTGGGCTTGTTGGAAGACAAAATCGTTACATCTTGCCATCCTGTGCTGTGACAGCCATCAGAAAAGCATTCCCTAGCCCTGATAATGTTTACACTGGATACAATTCCGAGTAGCAGCATGGCATTATTCCTGTTTTGGAAATCGGCTACGGTAACTAGCAATCATGGCTTCTTTGTCCTGCGGCTTTGCATACATGGCTGTCATTGGTGCTGGAATCTCCTCTGGGTCTTCATCTTTCACGAACTTGAATGCTTCCTCGAATAGTATATCTGTGTAGGCTGTAAATATGACAAAAACGGAAACATTACCAAATGTACAATGTTATTTATGCACATGTATGTATATTGTAATGTCAAATATTTTAGATATGCTCTACGATGTAATGGCTTATAATAAAATGATAATAATGTATGTATGCATATCAGTTATGATATGTTATAAACTACATATAATTGTTCATCATTGACTTGTATCATTGAGTTTATCGGTCAATGGCAAATACCAACACATACCATAATTAGCTGGTGCTGAAGCAGCTCTGATTGTAGCCTCACCCTTCTTGTGCTTTGGATATATAATCTCTAATTTCCGTTCTCCAGAACTCCTATCAGCATTGTGGTTGAAATGTAAAGCAGCCAACTGTTACAGTAGTCTGTAACATTGAACAAGGGTATTAGTAAAGACTATATATTATATAGTCTTTGGTATTAGTCATAGCTAACAAGTGGTCATGTCACATTTGACTATCTGGTTATGCTGTTGTGTTGTGTACTCAAAGCCATCCTAAAACCAAAATGCATCACTGCAGTAATAAAATAGGTACTGTTTTGTTATTGTGGAAACCACATTCAATGTATGCCAGTGTTTATATGGTCAGCAATGTTGGTCAGTAAGGTCAGTTCCGTGTGAGTGAGTGATTGTGTTGCTTATCAGCTTACAACATTTATTCTATCCCCAGACCGACATACCTGGCTTTCATTCCTCTATATGGGAAATGGATCATTTTAGGAGCGTAGTGGTTTATAACAGCGTGAAAAGATTCTAGACTTGATGTCTGTCCAAGTGGGCTCAGTTGCCGTACATCTTTGATCCTTCTTGAGTCTTCTATTATTTCACACAGCAGTTGGTGTTCGACTGAATCTACAGCATAACAAATAGATAGTGACCCTATAATTGACCTGTTTATTCCAGCTGCTTCACAGTTGGAGACTGCCTTCGAAAAATCAATTTCCTCCCTAAACTGGAAAATAAAGCATTTTGGAAACGCTTTTTTTAATCAGTCATATACCACTGAATCCACCTAACAAACTCTGCAAATGGCACTGTATTGTCAAAACTGATGTACATCCCATTCAACGTGGCCAAGCATTTCTATATAATCACTGTTGCCAAGTATAACCATTTTTATGCTGCACGTAGTTGCTGTGCTATCGGTGTAGCATATCTTTAGCATCAGTACTAAAAAAATTTCATTTAGTTTGAATTATGGAAAAAAAAATGAAGCCTTTAGAAAAAAGTGCAATTACCTCGCTTCATGTACTTTTTTTTCTTTTGACCTCTAACTCTTCTTGGATGGGAGCATCTCGGATAAACTTCCTCAGAATGTCGGTGTACATTGACAATGTGGTTAGCAGCTGAACGCCACTTAGCTTCTACTACCTCTGTCCATCGCTCAGTGTTTTGAGGTGTGGAAGCAGCTACCCAATAAATATGGCTCAGTAGAGGCCTTGCCCATTCACCCAACAACCCACTCTTATCTTTCGGGATGGCTGCTTTCATGTCTTTCTTGAGGCCTGCAGCATTTAGTATAATAATGTACCATAATGAAATGATGTATCTATGTACACATACATGTTTGCCTCTATTAGCAAAGATGATGTAATCTATATAGTCTTTGCTATTATATGCATGGCAGCACTCTAACCACACATTAGCCCAAGTCATAATACTTTTTTCACAAAGCCTGGCCACAAATACTGATTGCAGCATGAGAATGGATGAGATGTTTTGATATATTAGCAGTGCCAGAGAGGGTGGCAGTACACAGGATTGTGTTACAACCTTACCAGTGCAATGTATATTGTCACCGGTCACAAATCATGAAAAAATATGTGTGAAGACCAAAACTGCAGGAGTGACAATAGCACTGATTATCTGCATAAAGTTCCAGTATTATATAATTCAATGTTGAGTGACAACGGAGCCCACTTTGATATAAATCCTATCCACACTGACACAGATAAATTGCACGCACAATAGATGAATTATTGTAATACATGTACATGTATGCAGGTTATTTCTCGAAGTCTCAAGCACAAAAAAATTCAATGTAGAGAATTTACACTTACTTTTAGCAACATGCCATATATCTAAATAGTGCATGATCTCAACATTGTCTCGGTTTTGAGGTTTTCTGTTTGGTCCATATGTGTCTCTCATATATGCCCTTATTTGAATATGCCTGTCGCTAATAAAGTTAGCGATGCTAACTTTCCATTGAAATAGATTTTCTAAGCAGAGTTTCAAGCCTTTTATTTCCATGGCATTGGAGTTGCCTTCGGTCTACAACAAAAAATCATTACATTCCTGTAAAGTTTCTATATACATGTATGTGTGCCTGTTGCAACCAAAACCAATGGTTTATTTATGCATAACGGGTTGATCTAACTATAATACTTCATTCTCAGAAATTTTGGCGTGACTAATACGTATTTAGCTAAAAGGCTATTTTATGACACAAAATTATAGCAGTTGAATTTCATCAACAACTTTTTAATAGCGAAACCTGCTGATCCCTAGCAGTTTTTTGTCTCGTTTTTCCTACAGAACGCAAATCTGTGATGGTGATGCATCTGAGGGGAAGAGAATATAATATTATAGTCTTTGAGAAGGGTTATCTATGCTAGCACTTACACCAAACATACTTACTTGTACTAGATTGATGGTGACCACTTTCTTTCTTTCAATATCCAGGAAACTGTAGCAACCGTATTTTGCGCTGCAAATAAAAGGCCACAAATTTTAGGAAACCATATTTTTTTACCGAAATATCTCAAACAGTCCAAACGGTCTGAACGGTCCAAACAGTCCATATCTAACCAATTTTACTAAAGAAGCATTCATTGAATTCGTATTCTGTATAGTTGATATTTTTCAAAAACCATGTGAAATCAAACATATTTTCCCGTAGTTGAAATTCCGATATTACCATGGATTCTATTACACTCATGAATATTACTCTCATTGATCGTTTTGTACATAGGTGGTTACACTCAATCAATGATGATAATTGTCTTGTGAATAGAGAGTTTACAAAATACTCATATTATTGAGCACTAAATAAATCTAAAGATTGTTCTTTTACTACTAAAGTGGAGAATTATATTATTCACCTATGTCCCATGGAGTCACACCTCCCATCTCCTGCGATAGTGACAGGCTTCGCATCTTTCTTTATTTGGCCCACAAGCATTCTCTGTTCTTTTGCCCACACTTCCTGCACAGCTTTTACCAAGTAATCTCGCTGGTGACGAAAGCATGTCCGAGGTGTTGGCACATGAATGCGCAGGAGTGTCATTGTCCTAAAGTTACAATTATTTATGAAGTACTAAAAGATATTATGGGCTGTAAATTTGATAGTTTGTAGCTTTTCCATTGTCCTAACAGATTGCAGCATTGTAAAAGAGTACATGCAGTACTTGCAATGCACACAGTACCTACGACTGTGTGGTTATTTATATACGCTTTGCTGATCATTTAATGGTATTGCTGATATATTTTAAACAGCAAGATTTCACAAACATTACCTGAGGAATTTCTCAACCAAGCTTCCAGTAAACAGGACAGTGCAACTAAATAAATAATTTAGCATGTATATTTTGCTATTTTTCATCGTTCCTGATGTGCATTGGGAATAGCTCTGGTGACATGTGTTGCACATGATCTCCACTTTGAGCACAGCGCCTATCACCGACTTCCCTATGTCAACATCTACAATTTTACATAGGTAGTGATAGAAACAAAGAACACACCCATACATAGTCAATAAAATCAAGGGCAAATGAGTGTGGCAGTGGTCAGCTGGTTGCCTGTAAGCTGTTACTTCAATCAAATTATGGGTATCGCATTTTCTCACCCAATTTTATTAGCTTCACTGGCCAGCTGACCACTTGTCATACTCTGCTGACTTGTTTCACAATACACACACCCATGTAGGTCCATTATAGCATACTGTGAGTGCAAGATATCATTACTAATAGCCAAACTATTTATGACAAGCTAAGGTGTATTTCCTGTTCCCAATACAAAGAAGTAGAGCCAACCAGAGATATACATATCCTCGGAACCAACTATCAAGAACATTTGCGAATTCTTCTACAAATAATAAATTGTTTACATTTACCATTTGATCCGCACAGCCTGCAAACAGATAAGGCCCATAGCAGGAACGACCATGGCACTACAAACTTCTCCTCTGCCCATGCCTTTGTGTTGTCGAAACTAAAATATCAAGACACACCTCAGCATATTGTCTCATATTGTTTAGGTAATTATGGATTACAATTAAAAAGTAGGCTCTATTTCATCCTTTGCCCACTCAATGGAATGTTATGCACAAAATATTCAAAATAAAAATACAAATGCGTGACATTCTGCTAAAAAAGTATGTATATATTTATTGCGATACATATTGTAGAGAGGTGTATGTATTGTTATAAGTTATAACTACATGCATCTATCACAATCGGTGATTTTACACTATCGTATGATTATATACACCAATGAATACATGTGTACATATATGTGTGGGATATACACGTATTCTTACCCATATCTATTAGCAGAGTCATCTTTCACGAATGACTCAAACTCCTCATCCGCTGCTACATCATCCTCATAGTACTCTTGGAATGAGATGTTTGGGTCATAGTCGCTATCTGCTGCTTGTTTCTTTATTGGTGAGGCATAAATGCTGTCACCATCTTCTAGATCAAAGGGCTGTGACCTTTTTTGACTCTGACCGCATCTGTAAATCAAAATAATGGCACCCTAGTTTCAGATGGGTATAAATTTTACAATTTTGGTATTTATGGATTGTATGAGGACGCAGTAAAACATTGCATGAAATGCACTATGGTGCTCTGATCGATTTGCTGATATGCCAATGTTATTAGTATGTATCACCTGTCACTGGAAATGTTGCTCATTTCAACTGAGGTAGATGGTCTAGCAGCAGCTTTTGTTGATTCCAGAAAAGGTTGTTCGGTCATCTCTTCAACTACAGCAGCCACACTTGGTACCGCGGAATTATGTATTCGCAATCTGGAAAAAATATAGGCATGTGTAGATGTGTGCGTTGGCATTTTGGTGTGTGCGCTTATAAGTGAACAGCACTTGTCACAGGTGATATGGCTTTACAAAATATTGATACCGAATCCTGATATGGCGAAGATAAAAAAATTGATATTCACATACAGACATATACTACTAGTTTGACACCTTATGAGCATATTCTGTTAGATAAATATTTATAGATGTTTGCTACTCCAAGCACATTAAATTTCAATACGCAATAATTTTATATGCATTAATTTTATCGATATCGTTGATATTATCATTCAGGTGCAGTATCGGAGATATTTTGTCTAGCTTTGGTTTTAGTTTATTTACGAAGAATTTTCAGCTTAGCGATTTCTATGATTGTTATCTAGTGTTTGGAATTTTGCATAGCTTGATCACCCATTATTTTTTTCGGCTTTTCTTTGGGAAAAAAGCCAAGTCAGAATTCCTCCGATACTGCACCTGCCTCAATAATATCAATATTATCGCCTAATTATACTTCTAAACATGAACAGTCAATAATGCACAATATTGTTGAGGATAATTGTACAAAAATTTCAACGTAAACGACAACTGATATGAATGTGACTGAATTATGTGAAAAATTGTGTATATAAAAGTTTGACTTACCGAGCCGACTGTCCTCTCTGGTGTTTGTCGCTCCATTCTCTATAGTTTTTAAAATCCTTTTCTCTATCAAAATGTTTATAGCATATCCCATGCGATTTCTTTACCACTACCTGCGGCATGTGTTTTGCCATAAAAGAATCCCATTGGCATCGAATATTTGGTGATGTTGGCCAAATAAAAACCTGGCTGTGAGAACAGCAAAGTATGCATTTACGATTGACCATTTTTTTGTAATACTTGATGTTGTAACTATGAGCAAAAGAGGTCGAATGTTATTTACAAATGAAACCTTTATATATATATACATTAGTAGTCATATACGGATAGGGCTGCGCAGTTATTCTATATTATTGTTCAGTAACACTGGGAGTGTCTGGCCTGGCTCTGGCCAGCTATCTCTACGGTGTCAAAATTCAAGATTGTGATCAGTATATCAATTGAATTTTCAGCGTCGTCACCTGATGAATTTACAATATGAGTACGTGTATATAAAACTTGGTATATATTGAGCATTGGAGCTTTGGGAGTGACTTGTCTTCTGTAGATTTGGCATATGCACAGTGTTTGAGAGTTTCCCCTTTGGTTTATTCAACGTAGCATAGAGTAGACAGAAGGCATCTAATTCAGCTTTGTGTTAGACAAACATACACACTATATATATCCAACAATTGCTAGGTTCCTTTATAGGTATATCTTTTGAATAAATTGCTGAAATGTGTACAGCCCTAGCTTATAGAGTAGATGAAGTGTGTTTGTGGTCACGGTGGTGTGTTCACTGTGTGTTTACAGTAACACCTGTTATTGCATCATTCTTATACTATACACGTGCTTCTGATATTCAGCATCTGATTGGTCCAATGCCAAACACTTAACTTGTCTGAAATTAGGGAGTAAGCAACTCCAACCTGTATTGCATGCTCTATAAACTAAACAGTAGCTGGCACAATATTGGAGTGCACAACTCATATTTTGAATCAAATTCTCTGATTTTTTCTCTATAAGTTGATATATAGTTTGCCTATCTGTCAGACTACCTTTAATGAAAAATTACTCAACAATAAATTACCTTCACCTGCGCACAAAAAATAAATAACTCACTGACAAAGCAATAGTTTTTAATTATCATATAGACTTACCATATGCCAGGTATAACACAATTCATTTTTGTCATGTCATTATAGTCTAAGTTACTAGCAGCCGTAGGCACCTCCGTTCTGAGTCATTTCACAATTGTTACATTCCAAGCGCAATAAAATGAAGTATGTAGGATTGCACAGTAAAAGGCTTGACAAAGACAGCTTTGTACAAATCATCTTAGCAAAAGAACTGCGCAACATATTTACAGCAAATGTACGTTTATAGCAAAGCAAGCTTGAGGGAGATACATAGTATTTCTGGATCATAATAATATGTTTTGGTCATCAAATTCACATACGGTAATTTCATCCTAATCAATTAGATAACTTGTTTGACAATTGCAGAAAAAAGACACGACCCTGGGGAGGGATTGAACCCGAGGCTACAAATCCACTTTCCCACTCAGCAGCTGCACACCTAACCCATTACACTAAACCAACTAGTACTATGATTGTGTTTATTAATTATAGTAGTTGATAAATGACTTGATCTGCCCATCTAGCTAATTATTAGTAAGACAAATAAGCCTAAGAAATATACTAAGATGTGCACTTTGCATACATGTAAACACCTGTATGTATGGTGCTCACATGTATGCAGTGCTATTGCGCCTTGGGCCCCAACATTTCCAACATTTCCTTCTGCCAACCTTTTTCGATTACAATATTTTTGTGTTGAAATCAATAAAACAAACAAACTAAAATGTAAACACATGCTGTTCTATACCAACTCGGTGTCATAAAAAAGCTAAAGGTGTTTTAATACAGAAACGATCTGATTGCTATCATAGTCTAGTGTTTCGTACCGAAACGGTTTGAGACTAGAAAGTAGAAAAAAAAAATAATTGGTATTTTCAATTTGTAAAAGCAAATTTGTGGGCAATCTTGTAGATGTACACAAAGCATTGGATTTGTGAATAAATACTTTTACGAATGTGATTACCATTGCATATGTAAATATTTGTTAAGCTGTTTAGTGTAGATACGACAGTTGGTTGAAGCTTAATCAATAGTTTTATTGTAGGACTACCTCAGCATAGCAAAAATCAATCTAAATATTATTTTGATTGAATAAAATATAACAAGCAATTCCAATCACATAAATCTATTATCTTATCGAGAAGGGAAGCAATTCCAAAACAATCAACAATCAACCAATAAAAGGCAAAAATAGATGATAATAGTATAGCAATTATTTGAATGAGCACTAAGCCTTGACTATCAAAAGCAAGTGAAATATAGAAAAATTTAATTATACAACCAAAAACATACAGAATAAATCTTATAAAATATTTATACCGTGTATGAATGAAATCAAACAAAGGAATAGGTCAATGTATCAGATCTAACTGGGCATTTTCTTGTCATTAGAAAACTTCAAGTATAACAATTAAAATAGAAAATAGCAGAGAAAACCGAAACCGATTGTCTCTTGTAGGCAGTGTGTTAGTGGGTTTGAGAATAGTTAAAAAGATCAGTTGAATTGTATACAAGGTACAATAACTAGACAGAAAATTACTAGGAAACGGGTGGTGCACTCCCAAATAGAGGGAAGACAACTGCTAACTAGTACTTTTATATACTAGTTTCACTTGGGAAGTCTGAGAATACAAAATGTAAAGCTTAAAAAGCTGTACTGACATATCATCTAATAGACAAGAAATCAGAAGCCTGTTTACCCTGAAATATATATTATGTCATATCAAAAGTGGGCTGACCTATATCATAAAAATCTAAAACTATCCTCAACTGTCATGGAAGTAATTCACATTTTGGCACGACCAATATTTAAAATATGTTTAAGAATCCTTTAGCTCCTTAATTAACTCATCAAGCTCATCAAAATCTAAAGCCTTAGATTTCCTGTCGGGCACGGGAGTCGTGTCCTTCACCTCAACATTATGGAATCTCAGAACTGGGTACTTATCAAGTAACGGGTCACTATCTGACCTGTTTTTTTGTTGTTTGCCGCTATCACTTTCTTGGGCCAACAAATCTGGTCTTATCAGCAGAGTGGTGGCGTCTGCTGCAGCTTCATCCTAAGAACGAATATGATAGGTCAGGCATTGACTGTGTAACTACCCATGATTATAATGATTTTCTCAGAGAGAGAAAAAATGTGAGGTTCAACAGCTTTGGTTAGTTAATTATTTTGATTATTTATTTTATTATTAAGGGTGAAAAAATGATTATTAAAATAAATAGAAAATTTTTCTCAATTTCCTCAAGCAAACCGAGAAGGGCTGAGTGTACTGATATGATATGACAATCAAATGTGTTGCAAGTATTCTGGATAAAAAATGGCAGTTTCTTTTGTTTTTTTAAATCAAGAGAGACAATATTTTAGCAATACAATTAAACAACAAAGGGAAATTACATTTTCAATTCTAGTTTAAAATGTGCCGTGCATTTTAGTTAGAAATCAAAAATCAATAACAACTTCCCACAAAACTTCAACAATTTCTCGTCACAAAATACCAAAAATCGTTCGTCAAAGTTTGATTGTTTGCTAGCTGTCACCACAATTAAACTATTATTGATAACATCTCCTGCCACATGGCTGTTTCACAAAGAAATGACACAGATGTACATGGGTGAGACAACAACAAACCTCTGCGTCTTGCATCAGTTGGTTCCTTTGGAAAGTAGACATGGAGATTAGCTGGTCCGCTTCTACACTTTTCCGATACTCTTTGATTAGGTCCATAGGCTGGCAACACACACAAAATCATAAACGTTGCACACACGGGACTGGGCAATCTTATTTCAATAATCAGATGAAATGAAAAAAGCGTGTTCGCTATAAAATTTATATTTTATTTCAACTCTAGAGTAGTTGTTTAGCAGGTTGAAGAAGAAACTATTGAGTGAATCAACTGACTTCTGTTATTTATCCTCTATTGTATTTGTCATTAGCTATTTACTTCATGTTTGCTTCAGGTAAACAAAATAACCACCCTAAAACTTTTACCAACATTAAAGTTTTTGAGTTCATTTCATCATCAATACAGTTATCCATATTATTAATTGACTTTGTTTTCCATTTAATGCCCTTCACAACAGTTTTACAATATTTACGAGAAAGTTTGTAAAAGAAAACTTCGCCAAAGATGACATATTCTGAATTTTTTTCATTCTGTTTCGATTAGTTTAGCCAATCCATCTTTGAGGATGATAAAAATTGTAGCTGCAAATAATTGTTTACAAAATATAATTATTTAAAAGATTTTCCAGTAAATAAAAGACATATCTTTTAAAATTATGAACTCAAGGAATGATAACAAAACCACAACCCATTCTACCACCCTGGATACCTGTACTATCACTAGACTGTAGTACACTGTATACCTGTACTATCACTAAACTATAACACACTGTATACCTGTACTATCACTAGACTACAGTACACTATATACCTGTACTATCACTAGACTATAACACACTGTATACCTGTACTATCACTAGACTATAGTACACTGTATACCTGTACTATCACTAGACTATAGTACACTGTATACCTGTACTATCACTAGACTATAGTACACTGTATACCTGTACTGTCACTAGACTATAACACACTGTATACCTGTACTATCACTAGACTATAACACACTGTATACCTGTACTATCACTAGACTATAACACACTAACCATTGCATTGCCAGCTCCTGTCTGGCTGCTGCCAGCAACTGCTCTCACCGTGCTCTCTGTACTTGGCTGAAAATCAACTGACCTAAAGAAAATTCTAGTACAGTGAATATATATAATCTTTTTTAATAAAACGATACAGTTGTTTTGTTTGAGAAAAAACATGACCATACAGATTTTAGATAAATTACAGATAAGCTTCTCATTGGTCTACTTGAGCAGCAGACTTTTCTCTCAAAGTCAATAAAATTGGTTTGGAAAGAATAAAATTCCTAGCGGCTGGGTGGCCACAGATGCACGGTGTATCATGGGTATCAGTAAGTTTGTGACGTAAACACTCATATGCAAGTGTAATACATGGGAGCAGATACTGAATGCCACTCTGACCATTGCAGTAGGCATAATATTACAAGTAATGAGACTCAGAAAGAAATGTCTTGATTTTTAGTTGCAAACATAGATCAAGTTGGTAAAAAAACAAAACCAATGAAAAAAGTGTATGTATCATTGGTTCTATTATAAGCAGACAAAGACATTGTATAGTGAACTAGGAAGTTATACGAGCGATTGCAATTTTTTTCCAAGCAATAATTTTGTTCGCAAGATTTAAAACGCCATCAGGCAATCACCGTAAGGTGCAGGATGATATCTCACTGTACACACTGATTCCAAAGTTTTTGATGCCTAAGACGCCATTGCACAAATATTGATGCGAGGCCAGTTAAATTATAAATCAGCTGCGCTCTGTCTGTTCGTCCCATCACTTGTTACTACCAAAAGATGCTACAAGAATGATACTCACTCCTCAGAAGAAGAAAGCTGCAAGTAGACGTAATCTTGTGTCCAGCCAATCAAAAAAAAGAACAAGCCACTGCATAGTATTATAGCACCACAAATCCATACGTTAGATATCATGAATGCTAACATAAGCATGTATCCCAAAGCTAGATCAACCATAGTAACTATGGCAGCCAAACCATGGTATAGTACTCTACTGCACCTGTGACATCAAAGCAGAAATAAGGAGTTGATATACAGTAGAATACAGTACGTTTTGCCTCAGCTAAAATGTACGGAAATGTAAATGAGGAAACCTAAAATCTACAAACACAAAAAACCTGAATAACATTACATGATTTCTTTTTAAAAAGTTCAACACATTTCATAAATGATGTTTTTGTTGACCACTCTTTTTATTAATTTGTTTTTTATTGTTAGATAATTTCAACAGTTAATCATGCACAAGTGTTTTCACAACTGCAGAAAATCACCTTATACCTAGGCATGCTAGTTGGTGTCATGGCTAATGGGTCTAGCTACAGGGCTAAGTCATGTTGTCGTAAGGTCTTGGATTCAAACCCTGTTCAAGCATCAAGTATTTGTTCTGCGGTTGCAGAAACATTATGGTCTGATTGATCACAAATACTTCATAGTAACAAAAAAGCCAATTTCATGTATAAACTTTTTGTGTTTTTGCAAAAATAAATATGGTATTTCATTTTTCCATCCAATTGTCAGTGGACAGAAAAGAGATTTCTGGCAAAAAAAAATTAATTTTCACTCATAATGGTCATACTGTCTGATAAATATCAACATTCATGTTTTGCATTGATCATTTAAATCTACAACAATCACGACAATAATAATTTAAAATTATCAACTTCTAAAAAAGGGATAATATCCACAACTGTACCATTTCACATTCACAGATCAAAGGAAACAAATGCGAGGTAGTAGGAATCATCTTACGTTGAATGAGTGGATTTACGCTCTCTCCAGGCATGGTCATTGAAGAATAAGAAAACAACAGTGGCAAGGATATACTTGATGAGACAAACCCCAGCTATAACACCACACAGGGTAGCTAGTCCTGAAGGAAAACAAATCGTGGGGTAAATCATTGAAGGGTATATAACGAAGTATTGATTTGGGGATTTCATTGATTCATAATATAAGCTATTACCCTGCCAGGAGTTGGAAGAAAAGTTTTGAAACCACAAATGAGATACTTCAACTCCTTCGTAAAATAAGTGGTCCATTTTCTTAGATTATTCAGAATGCATTCATTTGGTTCATCCTGTAAAAAATAAAAAACTACAAAATATTACAATTTGAACTGAAACAAGCTAAATTTTCAACAATATATTATATAACTCGAGGTCAAAAGTGTTCCATCTAAAAACTAACTAATTCTGGGGCAAGTATGATAAAAACAACTAAACACAAAATTATGAAACACACAAACTTACAAGTGATTGCTTTTAGGATTTCAATTATTATACATTTTTTTGCTTTTTTTATCAATGTAACAGGAATGAACATCAACAAAAACAAACGCAAACACAACGAGCATGCCTTAGAACAAATATCCATAAATCTGAACATTTATTTTTATACAATAATAAAAAACCTTTTCGTTCGTAATATGAACTGCCAACAAAATTCCTTTTTATGGATTACCTAATAAACATCAACAACAAATGCCGTAATAGTAATTTGAAATCCGAATGCTGTCTGAGCTGAACTTTATCCTGTTTTAAAAACGACTGGCTTATTATTTTTACAGTGTAATAGATGTTTGTTACAGATATGTTGAGATTTGTAGATCATTTCAGGTTGGTCTTAATCTGCTCTAGTCTTTGTTAAATGCAGTATTTGATCATTAGAGGTGAAGTGGTAATTAGTAGAGTTTTGCCTTGAAAATATCTAACTGTGGATCCCCATGATATACTGGCAGTTATTATTTTGATGCCCGGGGCCGCTTGTGCTTTATATATTAACTTAATTAATGGGGCAATGAATAATAAGACTTGGCAATATATATATCTAATATAATTTAAATTTCAATGAACTTATTACACACAACTATAAGCTCAAAATAATAGGTATTTATTGTGCAAAAATATAAATGCTCAACTCCACTTTAGACATTTATACTAAGCTCCAGGCATGAAGTATCATTACTAACCATCATTACCAATCACACGGTCATGCGCAATAATTTTATTATATTTTTGAGTAATTAGCAAGCACAATATATTTTGTCTCATGTATGCTATCATTTTTTCCATGTTGACCAGTCGTATTACTGTTCAAATCATGCCGTTGTGATTATGTAACGGTAATTGTATAGGAACTAGCTACATCTCTCTACTAATAGGAGTAGAAGGGGAGGGCAGCAAGAAGTATGAAACAATAAAGCATGTAGAAAAACTACTCTCTCACTCACAGCCTGCCTCTCTGTTGGACAAGCAAGTACTTTTGAATAATTCCAAAAGTGTTATTCACCTACAGCGAAAGAACAAGCAATACAAGAATAGCAGTACGGCAAGCATAGCCTACCACCTCAGGTCAGGTGGGTATCATCAGACTTCAGGCTCAACAGACCAGTCCCAGAGCAGTGTCAGGCTCGGAAAAAAGACTACCTTTTTCTGCTACTGATCCAAGGAGCTTGCTACCTGATGCCAACTAATAAGCTAGTAGTCTATTCCATCAGCCAGGTTTTCTGAGGGAAGTGCAGCTGGCTACCACAAGAAGGGATAATCACAATTATCACTAGCAAAATAGCTACTACGAATGAATTATTATCATTGTAAATACTAATAATAATACTTAGTAAATATTAAACAACTTAAGAGGAGTGCATGACGTTGTGGTATAACCTCAAACATGCTTTTAGTTTGTTATTATATTTTATATTTGCTTACGGCTCGGAGGTTACCCAGCAGGGCCTTTGTTTCCGTTAAGAAAATACAAACATGCTAAACATGAAACCCATACATTTAATCTGAATGTACATGCATTACAACACATGGTGGCAGCGGTTTTGTAGTTGGTAAATATGGGTGACGAAGAGGAGAATGGGCAACCAGCGGCAGCAAACATTGTTAAGCCTATGCAAGTACATATGCCTATGCCTAGAGTAAACCCCCCCCCCCAACTGAGTTGTTATTAGACAATAATAAGGAGACCAATTTTAGATCTTTTAAAGCAAAGTGGCGGTCATAGCCTATTATGTTTTGCTAAGGTTAAATTGAGAGGAATTGGAGTACCAAAGGGAGCTATTATTGTATACGGCTGGTACTGAAGCTGTCTGGATTATAGAGTCTTCTGCTAGATACACGGATGCTGCAGATGAGGGGAAAACCTGTGACTTAATATTGGAAGTATTGGAACAATTTTGCATAGGTGAACGAAACATAATACATGAGAGGTTTAAGTTTCATACTCGATCGCAGCTCACAGGAGAGTGGTTTGATTCATTCTATTCGAATTTGAGGACGCTAGCAGGCAGATGTCAATTTAATTACCATGCTGCAGCTGGTGCCGTAGATGTCGATAGTCCAATGGATGAAATGTTGCGTGACAGGGTGGTGCTAGGTATAAGAGAAGATGAGCTACGAAAGAAACTCGTTTCACAAGGTAACAATTTAACTCTTGCAATAGCTCTGCGGTTTTGTAGGTCACATGAGGTCACTTCTAGCACTATGCGATCGATGACTGGAGGGTCAAGCATACCAACAGTGAATACTGTTAGAACAGATAGAGGTTCTGAGCAGCCCAAGTTGAGTACTAAAGAAAAACCCCAGGCCAGCAGTCGATCTCAGAAGTGTGGGAGATGTGGAAAGTTTCCTAGTCACGCCAATGAACATTGCCCAGCCAAGGACACGGACTGTTACAAATGTGGCAAAAGGGGACATTACTCCCACGTATGTAGATCTAAACAAGTTCAAGAAGTGACGGAAAAGAGCGGCGGTGATGACTTCCTGTTTACTGAAGAGCTAGTCATTGGAGAGGTGGAGTGTCGGCAGGCAATCATAGATGTCAATGGATTTCCTACGTTTTTCAAGCTTGACACCAGAGCAGATGGCACAGTCGTCAGTTACCATGAACCATGGGAGGGTCAGATTGAATTATTCCCACCTGATAACATATTACATGGTCCTGGGGGTAAGGAGTGTACATGCATTACAACACAGACATAGAGGTATAATAATAATAGTTGGTAAGTAGTAGTAACAATAATTATAATTATTATCATCATCTTAGGTAATAAATAACAACAATTGATAATAATTATTATTAAAAATAATAATTATTTAAAAAAAAATAATAAATAATTAACAATAATTATTATAACAATAGTAAATTGAATAACTGTTACAATAATGATAAATAAAATAATACTTTATACTACTAATATTATTAATTAATAACAATAAAAAAATTAATAATAATAATAATAAAATAATAAACAACAGTAGTATTATGTATAGTATTAACTATTATTATTATCTACTACTTATTATTATTATTATTAATTAATAATTTATTATATTATTATAAATAATATTTATTATTACTTATTTATTATTATTATTATTCTCATTATTATGATGATGATTATTATTATTATATAATAATTACAATAATAATTGTAATTATTATTATTATTATTATTAATTATTATTATATGATAGTAGTGAGTCATTAGAAAATAATACGTAGTAGAGAATTGAAATTCCAAAATTATATGAACGGTACTTTCATTAGAATTTGATCGAAGATGTGAAGCAAAATACTTTCAATTGACCTAGTTTCAAAAAAAGTAATTAATCATAATCAGCTTTGGTTTGGAATAAAGAGGAATCTTTTTGATGATTCTAGTTCAGGTAAATGCCAGTAATGGACTCTTTACATACTAGTAAAGTGTTATAGGGTTTAGCAAACGTCTCGTAAAATTTTATGTTTGTTGTTTTAAGATAATTGGTTATTTTAGCGGTTGGATTTTTCATCACTTCTACTTATTTCCACGGTCAGGTATAATGGTCTCCCCTGAGAACCTGGTTTATTTTTTGAACCATCATGATGATGGTGCCATTTGTTTTAAAATTCCATTTTTCTAGTTCATAAATAAATAATACAGGTTTTGTATAATGATGAAGAATATTGCTGTAGTTAAATGCACAAAGAAATCAGTGTAAAAGACGAATATATATATGGTTTTTGAGTGTGTTTTACATAATAATAATAACCCCATTTTCAAGTTTGTCGCTGATGTCTAATAATGTAACACACAAACAACATATTCATCGTTTACTTTTACACTTATTGTTTGATGCATTAAACTACAGCAATATCCTTCATTCATTATAATGCAAAACCTGTATCATTTATTTACGAACTAGCTAGTAAAATGGGATTCCAAAAAAATTGCACCATCATCATGATTAATTAAAAAAAGTAAACCAGGTTCTCAGGGGAGGCCATTATACCTGACCTATTTCCACATCAGTTTTGCTAGTGACCATAATTAATAATAATAATAATTATTGTCCACCAAAGAATCATATATTCATTCATAAGCCTATCGTTTCCTGCAGCTTTGTTTAAATAATCTTGCATTAAATTTTGAACTGAGGCAGGTGCCAGCCAACCAAGAGTGAACAATCATTACCAAAATAAGTAACGGTCAGATTATTTTTTATTATTATTGGTTGCTGTTGTTGACTCACAGAGAAGAGTGAGGAGTAGGTAGTAGTAGTAGTAAATTAGTTAATTAAAAGTTCGTGAGTGGTAATACTACTAGTAGTAGCAGTAAGTAATAGTAAGTAGTAGTAAGTAGGAATTAAATTTATTAGGAGTAGTTGTTTACTACTAGTAGTAGTAGTAACTAACTAAGTAGTAAGTAGGAATTAAATTTTAATAATAATAATTATTATAATAATAAATAATACTTACTACTATACTTTATTAATATTATTATTATATATTATTATATTATTATTAATTTATGTAATAATAATAATTACTAATAATTATTTTATATTATTATTATTACAATTGTTTTAAACAATAATAACATATTATTATAATACTACTTACTACTATAATAATAATACTTTTTTATTATCGTAGCTAGTACAAGTGTAATTTTTAAGTCAACAATTTTTTTCTCATGTGGTGCAAAAATTATTTGTGTCACACCAGTGGTTGCCTCATAAACATCATTTAGGAAAACTACCTTTGCTGAAAAAAGCAGATGTCAAGCATTGCTGACAATGGTGTTGTTATAGTTAAGCGAGATCAGTGACGCATGACTATGCGTGGCGGAAAGCAGCTAATGGTAAGACATACAGATGTTTTGTTATTTATTTGGAAATGGCTCTCCAGTAAAGTTATCTTTTGTCTAAGTAATGTGATTGCTCTATGATAAATAGTATACCACTGGGTCGGTGAAATAACAGATAATTTGAAGAACATATAATGAAATCTTAAGGACCCACGGTGCAATATGAAATTGCCGAATTTACAATACATTCTCAACTCAATATTCCTGAAGTCCACAGTTATGTAGGCAGTGCAATAATTGGCTAAACCTAGGCGGTATTTTGTTTCCTTTTTATACCATTTTGTTTCACGCAGGAATATTTGGAAAATCAAAAAACTGTGGAAATAAATTTCCATATAAATCCTTCGTCTTAATACAAGCTAAGTTCGCATGAGTTTTGTACATGTTACATAATGATGATGATTTTTTTGTTTCATAATATTATTAGCAAAAGTACACGATGTTGCCCATGCAGATGAAATAAAAACTGCAAATGTAATGTTAGGGACATTGTTAGGGGCTAGTATCAATCGACTTGTGATGAAATATTGTTCATAAGTCCATATTCAGCATGTCAGTTGGCTCAAGGATGCCGCATCGTGGACAAACTTAATTCAGTTCCCCAAGCACACGTTTCAAGCATTCTGTAACTGGTTATAATTTTCACCAAGTCTGCTGTTGGAGCATTGAACATTTCCTGGAAATTTGTTGTCCACACGAATCATTAAATTATAGTCAGGTGGGTGCGCCAACTTCCCTTTTGCTCCAAAGCCTATTGGAAGCTTCAAATATATGAAACATGAAACAGTATTTACAAAAGCGCAACGATTGTTTCATGCTACACATTGCTCTCTTCCATAATGACAACTTCCCAAAATCTCGATCTTTTTTCTTGAAGAGGGGAACAGGCAACTCTTTTGTGATAGCTCTAGATATTGCAGCAGGTGAAAAAATTTTTGTATGGTCAGTTTCTCCATCAAGGAGATCGTCATGAAGCATGCGTGATATTTCCAAAGATTCGCCTTAAACTGTTTTGCTGTAGGTGTGCCTTTAGTGAACAGCCAATTAAAAAATCCGGTGGATGTTCAAGTGCTTGTATTTCAACTTTACACATGAAAAACACATGCCTGGTGACTATGCAACCCATTAATCAATATTTCGAAGATTGTATTTGAAAATGCTGCATTCAACAATGTGAGTAAATCAACAAAATATGCACTGTTCACAGCATGGCAATCACAATGCATTTGTAACTAAAGTTCCCATTCATTTTTACTGTCTCTAAATCGACATAAACATTGTGGAGTTGGATAAAGCTTGTTCAAATTACTTGAGTTAGTTCTTTATCATTGCATGCTGAGTGGCTATTAAATTCAAATAACAATGAGACCAATAATTCATGTACAAATTTAGTACAAGCTTAATTCATGTACAAATTTAGTACAAGCTTAATTCATGTGCAAATTTAGTACAAGCTAAGGATGAAGTTCCTTAAATGACGCATTGTTTTTATCATCGTTATAATCTCTGTGTATTATTTTGTACCTGTTATCAATTGTCTAGCATTGATATTTTAACTAGGTGTTAATTTATCAATGTTGTGGAGAAATAGGTTGATTAATTATTAGCTACGGGCATAGTAATAATAATAAAAATTGTTTCAAAAACTTTCATTCAGAGATAAGTCTTTAAACTTATGCCTATGGTAGACCTACTCATGATTATTAAAACCAGTTTTTTTGTCGTGGTTCACAGCTTTTAAAATCAAGTTTATTGTAGCGTATAGCATTATTTTGTGAATATTGCCAGTTTGTTTATTGCTATTATTCTTTTATGATGCACAATGGTTTTTATTCATCAATTTCGATGCGTATTATTTTTATTTTTAGCAAAGTTGTTTAATTAAATTGATGAATATAATAACAATTAAATTTAATCACAGGTATGAACAATATCAATAGGGTTAAACAGAAATGAGAATAGCAGTACTAATATTAAT
This sequence comes from Cryptosula pallasiana, assembly GCA_945261195.1. Classification (NCBI taxonomy): domain Eukaryota; kingdom Metazoa; phylum Bryozoa; class Gymnolaemata; order Cheilostomatida; family Cryptosulidae; genus Cryptosula; species Cryptosula pallasiana. The sequence goes on from OX183130.1 coordinate 39,619,686, forward strand.
AAAGAATATAAAACATATTATGACTAAGTAAAATTCTAGGGTTATTAACTGAAAAATGACTCCTAAACAACAAAAAGAAGAAAACAAGCCTATTACCATTTTCATACAACAATAATAACAGTAATAATTATTAATAAGAATATTATAATTAAGAATAGTTGAGAATGACATTTAATATTTTTGTTGTGTCTAATATTATTTATTACATTAACAACTATTAATGTTATTATTATAATTACAGTCAGATGCACCATTAAATAATGTAAAAATAATAATGATAATAATAATAATAAAAATAACAATGGAGGAGGTTGTTGTTGTTTAGTATAATCATTACTAATATTATAATAATTAGTATTGAATTAATAGTAGTGGCAGTTATCGACAAGGCAAGTTGGTAAACAATGATATAAGGCTTGCGTAAGCAATGAGATAATGCTGATATGTGAAAACCATTAGTAAAACGTAACAAAACATAGCAAAATGATGCTCGTGGGCACATGAATACCAATACTTGATTCACTGATTACAACTGACAAATCAAAAGTCTGTAGCAAATTGTAATGTAGAAAAAACAAACTGAAGATGACACGGAAGGCAAAAAATATGGCTGGATGCAACTTGTCAGGCAACTGGTAGAAATGAAGTTTTAATTGAAAGTATCTATACAATCATCGAGTAAATAACAATTCAAGAGAAGGTAATAACGAGTTTGATTATTATGTATTTTTTGTTGTGCTGGAGTTTTAGGCGAACATTGCAAAATGGACTCACATTTGCATATTAGATTAGATTATGACAAATATTGTTGTAAAATTATTTTCTGCTGAGGCCAAGATGGTTGGAGGAAACCCAATCTGTATAGCTACGATTAGCTTATAGATCTTTTGACTAATTTATGTTAGCTCTGGTCGAGTTACTTTGGGTAAGAAAGTGTTTTTAGGTTCATCCACATAAATGCCTTGTAGGTTATTTTAAGCATTACCGTTTTTTGTTTGAGATGATCGGCCACCAAGTACTGATGACACCACTGATTGACCTAATAAATTGTTGGTGGTGAGTCTACAGTAAGTTTTTGGTATTGTGCAACACTTTTTTGTTATTAAGTTGGTACGTATGATCATTTTGATTTTTTATTCATGGCCACGTTATGTAAATGTTATGATGAACTCATTTCATATTCATCATTGACCATTTGGCAGTTACTGTTTTCACTCTTTGGCGTACTTTAAAAAATGGTGAAAAGAAGTAAACAATCAGAGTTTATATTGTTGTGTTATTTACAAGTACTGGAGTTGTCCTCTCCTTTATATATATATACACATAGGAGTTGCCTTTTCTTATTTGTTTTAACAACTGAAGTTTTGCACTTTGTGTGTGATGCCATGCTGGATGCAGTTGACTTGTTTTTGATGAATAAACAGCTCATGCTTCGACAATCTACAACATATCATAATAATATCACCAAACTAACCGTCTATATGGTTATACAACATATATAAACCACTATCTTATAAGTTTAAAAACCAAAATTCACCATTCCAATCTCCACTTGCCAGAAATTGTTTGCCGATTATTCACTTTGCGTCAGACATCAGTCTTTGCAATCGTCTAAGGATAATCAAAGTATATAGTTTCTTTTTTACATTAATTGCTTAAAGTAAAATGGAGAGAAATCCTTGTTGAAGGTTTAGTGACGGGTTAAGGATAATTTTTCATGATACTCTGTAGGTAGCGTAGTTGTTGGAAATGGTTGATAACCTGGCTGGTGAAATTTAATAAAGGTTTACTTTACATTTAAACAAGAGATTTAAAAATTGTAAACCACGTCCAAGGCAGTGCTATTTGTTATAATGAGCTCAGTTTACCATTTTTTATAAAAAAAAAATCATCCATAATAATAATATTGCCAATTATGTCAAAAATATGCATGATCATGTATCTGGACAAGCAGAAACTGGAACAACAAATTTTCCATCTATGTTTCATGGTCTGAAATTGCGTTTGATTACCTCTGATTTGCACACTAATTCAATATCAACTTTATTTCTCGAAGACCATATATGCGTCGCCTGCCACCTGGTAAGGTCAATTGAAAAATGCCCATTGTCGCTATGTTTTTAGCAGTCAGCGTTGTTATTTCTGAATGGATTTATTCAATCCTTCGTATCCAAAAGCACCTTCAACGTTGTATGATCTAAAAGAGCCTCTATGCCTCGTACACTCCTGGTTCCAATAATGCAAACATAATGAATTGTAGCATTTACCCGCTTGTAGAGGTGAGACAATGAGTACTTTGGACAAAGTTAGAGTTCTCATAGTTGGTGACAGTGAGACTGGGAAGACATCAATGTCCCATCTAATAGCTCATGGATCTCCTTGCGAGAGACCAATGTCAACCATAGGCTGCTCTACTCAAGTAAAATTACACGATTTTCGAGCAGGTTGTGATTTTTATTTAACGTATTAGCGAAGGTCATTCTTTCGTCATTCTCAGGTGATATAAGCGAGTTGTTTTCTATTGCAGGTTTACCCGGTGAAAAGCCTTACTTTATAGAATTGTGGGATATTGGTGGGTCAAGGGGTCATGAGCCGGCTAGGTCTTTGTTTTACAATACAGTCGACGGTTTAATACTAGTTCACGATCTCAGTAACAGGAAGTCACATGCTAATCTTCACTCTTGGCTCAGGGAGGTAACCAACTGTAGAGACGGAGGGAAACTTAGACAGGTGAGTGTCATTTGCTCACTTGAAATTTTGTAATTTTAATGAAATTTGCCATTTTTTTTGTTTTCAATAATCTTTCTCAAGGTCAAATGACATATCAAGAACTTTATCCTTAAAGCGGCCATTAAATCTAGTGTATAATACGTAGAATGAGTATCGCACATGACTGCCTTCCAGTTGTAGCCTTAATATCGTAACATCGGTTTTTTGTCTTTAAGCGTCGATGGTTTTCTTTTATTGCAAACTAAGTTGTTGCTAAACAATAGTAAAAAATCGGCCTTTTATTTTTTGTCTGTTTTTACTAGCCGTTGTCTATGCAAGTTTTGATATATTTGGTAAAAAAGAAATATTTTTGTAAATGCTGCCTTTTAATCGCAATTGTTTTAATCTCTGTTAAAATCTGATTCATCTCGGGGTTTTACCATTAATCAGCGGTGTCGACCTTTTTCAGGTGCTTACAGATTATGATAGCGAACATCTTGCAGGCTCAGGTATACCCACCCTTGTTGTGGGCACAAAACTGGACATGATGAAAGGTGAAGAGCCACCTCGATCATTTATTGCAGAAGATTGTGATGCCGAGGAGATCAACTTAGACTGCACATCGGACAGGTTTGTTGGCTGTGCATTTTTACTTCTCTTTGGAGTTGTGTGTACATATCTTTGGAGTTGTGTGCTCAACTTTTTGAAGTCCTGTGACATTTCTTTGGAGTTGTTTGCTCATTTTTATAGGGTTATCTGTACATCACTTTGGAGTTACGTGTACGCCGCTTCAGAGTTGGTTGTACATCTTTTTGGAGTTGTGTGTACATCTTTTTGGAGTTGTGTGCTTATCTCTTTGGAGTTAAGTGACATATCTTTGGAGTTGTGTGCTCATCTCTTTGTGGTTATTTCTACATCACTTCGGAGTTATGTGTATATTGCTTTGGAGCTGTGTGTACAACTTTTTGGAGTTGTGTGTACATCTTTTTGGAGATGTGTGCCTATCTCTTTTGAGTTGTTCGCACATTTCTCTGGGGTTATATGTACATATCTTTGGAGTTGTGTGTACATCTCTTTGGGGTTTGCCTTTGTGTGTTTTTGAAATTACATGCACATGTCTTTATAAATTTATATCCATGTATATCTTCTTACAGTTATGGTTAATCTTCATACATGAGACTTTTTACTTTGCATTTCAGCATTTACTATTTGGTATTATAAAACTAAATTTGAATAAAGTTTTCAGATTTGTATTCGATCCGTCAGCAATAAATATACCAAAGCATTTTTGTGTTTGTAGGTATTTAACTGCTGGTTCCAGCAATGCAGTAAAGCTTAGTCGCTTTTTCGACAAAGTCATAGAGAAAAAGCTAACTGCTGGAGTTACTAGCCCTATATTGCATACAATGAAAGATAGACCTCAAGAAAGAAAACGCACTTACAGCCCTTCTCGTGTATATCTTGGGTCTCAGTCTAGTCACCTAGATTAACCTATTTCTATTTTATTTTTATTGTTTTATCTATTTATTTGTTTCATGTAGCAAAGAACTAATTTGGTTTATACTGGGTCGATGCATCAATTCGAGCTTTTTGGCAATATTGGGTTATGCTGCATATACATGTATTTACTGGCTGTATTCTGTATAACAATTTTTGGTGCATAAATAATTTACTGCATAGTTCACCCACCATGTTGTGTTATGGAAGTTTGTGCTTAACAGTTTTTATCAGTTGTCATCTCTCTATCAATGATCCTTCCATTTCGGAGTTGTTGTCTCTAGTGACACTAGTGTCTTTTTAGCTGCCTTTAGTTGTATCGAAATTTGATATTAACTACCGACAAGTTGTCCTTTTTTATTCACATAGAGTGTGATTCGAAGATTTTTTGGGGCGGTTGACGATATTTCCCCCAATGTTACGTATTCCTTCTGCTCAACAACAATGCCAAGCATAAATGCATCTAGATTTGAAAGTTGTTGTTTATCAGTAGAGAGGTGCAGCATCCTGGAACCATTCAGCTCAACAGGATGGCTCACAATTATAGTCAAAGTAGTAGTACAGCAACATTAGACTTCTCAGATTCTGAAATACGAAGTGAATTATCTCGGTTAGGGTATGATAATATAGACGATGAGCAATTTGAAGAGTTTAAAAAAGGTTTGAATTTTTCTATAGTAGTAGATAGATAGAAGAAGATTAGATAATCATAGTAGATACTAATGTTATTGAATTTCAATTTGATAATGGTAAATAATAATAATGCTTTACAATATACGACAAGGAAAAGTTATTTCTATTATACAGTAGGGCCCAAGCTTCATCAACAATAAAATATTGTTGATCATCATGATAAAATCATAATAAAAAAAATGTTATGAATTTTTCATAATATTAATAATATTATTTTAATAATAATAATAAACTTAAAGTTGCAGTAGTAATAAAAAATTTTTAAAAAAAATGATAGTTTTTTTTATATTATATCAAAAATATACAACAAATTGCTTAATAATTATTGATAATAATATTTAATAACAAACTATCAGTGCGTAACAATAATAATAACATTTTTATTATTATTATCAAATGATGATGATAATATTTTTTCAGAAATATTCAAAATTAATAATAATACCCATGATCATCATGAGTTAGATTTTTACTATTATTATTATAATTTATCTCTCATTATTATTATTATTTGAAATAAATATATAATATTATTAATAATTATTATTATTATTGTTGCTAATCGATACTATTTAGCTGGCCATGGTTCATTTATTATCAATAGTTGAAAAACTAAATAATATGATGAGAGCCAAAAGACAATTAGGTAAAATAAATGTTTTCCAATGGTGCCCTAAAGAAAGCTTGTCTGCTACCATAAACCTGTTTGTGTCGATCCCTTATGTAATACTCATCATCGATCGATCTGGGACACATCCCTGGAATACCTGATAAATGACACTGAGATGGTATTGCATAATAGCGCCATCAGAGAGATTCTAAACTGGCCAAAATTATCTACAGCTATGCCTTTCTGCTTTGGTTTCTCTCACATGAGAAGAGTTATGAGTCACCATAGATGCTTAGGATGTGTTGATGTGGGCCATAGCAGACGATATTTTAGTGACTAGAGCAGCGTCCCATGGTGAGCCCTGGCCGCATATGACAATGAATCGCTCTATCATAACATCTCCTTTCTAAAGACAGTTCAAGAACTAAAGTCTAAAACAAGATCCTAACCTAGTTTCACAACTGGCCTATATATGCATTTCCCCTTGTAAAATCATAGACACTGGTTACTGTGATTCATCGATGTATGAAGCTGTAAGAAGTTTGATTTAATAACCATCAAAATTGTTCAGGCACACCTTTTGTTTTATGTTCCGGTTCATTCTAAAAAGGAAACTTTTCCACTCATGTCATAGTGTTTTTGACAGTTACTGAAATAAATTTATTGCGTACCAATTTTTACATACTATAGTGATAAATAGGAATGTTTTTGGTAAAATATTTACTATGCCCAAATTTCGCTGTTGGCTGCATCAACATGAATGTAAAAACACTATTGTCTTGTTAGTAGAATTTCAGGGAATTGTTAACGTAGAGTGCTACCTAAAACAACCCATCAAAAACTGTGTATGCACTTGCAAATTTAGTTTTAGCAAGACATGATACTCGACAGTTTAAATAATTAATAATAATGAATTTTCTCAAGTTGAGAGAGTCCTAAACCCTGTCTGTACAGTTTTGAAAATGAGCTTACTTTGAATCGTTTATCAATGTGTCAGGACTGTGTCTATTTATTTATCAAGTTCATTTTACGGCAGATTTATTGACACTCGTTCAAGTTGACCGTAGCAACAGCTTCAACTCCCAAAAACATTCCAAGTCCCAACACCACTCACCTAGCTACACATCTAACAGATTTGATCGTTTATACGACCCACCTGTGTTTGCTGAGGTGAGTACCTCTAATAAATAAGTTAGTCAAACAAAATTTCATTTTTTTGGACTGCCGTTATGTGAATGATGCAATATTATTACTGTTGTAGCCTCCATTGAGAGGAAAAGAGAATGTAGATTCTATATCACGGCAGTACCCATCATCTAGAGATAGAACACCCTTGAGTAGCTCCAAATATAACACCCACCACAGAGGGTCGGCATTTACCACTGACTATCCAAACAGAGGAGACTACAGATATGATGGAGCTAAGAGTTTACCTGTGCACACTACACCACCTGCACACCACTACACATCGGACAGTGACCCCATGGATAGACCTCAATCTGCTGATGGGGTGCGAAGGTAGGTGTGATTGTGTAGTTTCATAGAAAAAATGCATATTATCATCAACAAATTATTTTCACAGCTTTTGTTCTCAAACAAAACTGTGAGAGTATTTCAAGTTTTAATCGTCTCTTTTTCATTAACATGTATTTTCTGGTCCTGATAAGTCAGCGTGACAGTAAGCGGCAGTTTTGTCAATTTTTTCATTTTACAAAAGATTTAACTGGCTTCGTTTTCAAAAACATATGATGCTGCTGATGTTGACTTTTTACCTTCTAACTGATATAATATGGTTAATGCATTTTAGTTTTTGTAGAATATAAACCCTATAAACATATGAATCTTGTTTGATGTTATTTCAGTTCTTGTGTTTTGTTGATCTGTAAGCATTTGTGTTTGCTGTTTACAAATATTATCATCACTTTATTTGGGAGCTATGCTCTCTTTAACTACTCTGTTCAGTGAGTAGATAACTTCTACTCTTCCAATGAAATTTGACAATTTGCATGTGTGTCAGGTGTATAAAACTGAAAGTAGATTTTTACTAATGAAATTGAAAGTGCAGTGAAGATTATTGCGTCATGTGAGAGAAAGGCATTGTGGGAACTATATGAGTTATTACTGTCGAGAATGGGTTGTAGGCATTATAACATGGAGAGACTCTACGGGGACTTGTCTGGTGGAGCGGGAGATGGACATTTAGATGACTTTTGGTTTGCAGATCGACGCAGTTTTAGTCCAGAACTCCACCACCGTCGGCCTGTGCACGAGTATGTTACATCCGTTGTTACTTTGGCATCCAATCACAGAGTCATTGTCAATGCTTTTTCCAAAAATTCGTTTTTGGATCAAATATGCTATTTTGACACTAGTTACCTCTAAAAAGTAAACTGGTTTTCCGCATTTCTACTGTGTGGATTAAGTTGTCGTGGTTTCCAGGAAGGAGTTATCTTCTGCTGACGTCTCCCACGATGCAAACGAAAGATTAGCTGAAAGTTTTAATGACAAGTTGAACCTTAGCCAAGCCTCACAGACTTCTCTAGTCAAGAGAAAAGTGTCAAGGTCAGAGAATGCATTGATGTCTACAATATGTCACAACCATATTGGTATGGCGATTTATCTAATATATGTGTCTGTGGTTGATTTAGGAGGATGAGTGACGGCACCTCACAGGTTCATGAGGAGTCATATCTGAGAACAGACAGCGATACAGGTTTGTGCTGGAGGAGAGGTTTTTGGTTTATTCTATTGATTTTTTATTGTATTTCATTGATCTGGCAACATAGCTTATAAATAATAGGTAAAGAAAACTTGTGAATCTTTGACAAATTCAAGTGTAGCGAAAATAAGACAACTCCACAAAAAAATGAGGATTATATATTAGGCATTAGCTGTGTTATTACGACATTGTTCAAGTCTCACAAAGGGATAGTATTCAGTCATTTTTCATTTATCTACAATTCGAATGTTTTCTGTTGTCTGTCCGTGTTGGTATGAAATATAAATAAAGCAATATTCACTCATGTATAAGAACTTCTATCTATCAGAAGTTTTATTTATAAAACAATTTGCAGTTTGGTGTTATGTAACTGCTGACACCAAGGCTATAAGTAAAGAGTCACCCAATGCTTTCAGTTATACGTTACAATAAAAATTGATTATTGTTTAGACTTTCCTTTTATTTCAAGTGTCAGTGCATTCAATCTCATATTGAGACTCGTTAATTGGATGAAATGATGACACCTCATTGCATTCAATATAATTTATATATAAATAATTAATATTCAAGTCTAGTATGATTTGATGACTGTTCGAGAATTATCTCCTCTTATGTCTCTGGGACGAGTTACCAGTGACTGTCATGCCTGACCTTGTAGAGTCTGACAGCTTGTCGAGTGGAGGAGATGTGAATGATAGGCTAAGATCTCAGCGAGTGGACTTTAGAGAGTCAGAAAGACCAGCTAGCTCAGCTCAACATGCCGCCCGTCCTCCTTCCGCTAGGGTAAGGCTACAATCTATGTTATTTTAGTCTCAGGTGCTATTTGAGCTAAATTCATCTCCATTTTTTATCTCAGTATTAGATTCTATCATTGTTTCCTCGGTACAATACTACCTGAAATGAAATGCGCTATATGCATAGGTGTAAAATATTGTTTTTCTTGCTTTTCATCAATAGGGATAGCGGCCGTCTTTTTTAATCGGCTCCAATTACTAGAAATAGTTTATTACCAGTTTACAAGGATACGTTTCTGATTTGCTGTTTATTTGCTTTAAAATGCATTCAGAAGAAGGAAAGCATAAATTTCTAAGTGGAAATTAGAAAAATACTGCCAAAGAATTTGAATAAACAGCTAAGACTAGTACAAAAGTGACAAAAATCTTGATCTTTTTAATATAAAAAAAAATGAGAACCCATATTTCCTGGGATACTATGTCCATGGACTTTGAAAAAATTTTCAAAGTTTGATGGCTATAACAGCAAAGCCAAAGATGTTAGTTTGTATAAACTACCCTCTTTGTCATTATTGAAGTAAATGTCACCGATGGGCTCGTAGATGGTATCCCTTGCACTTTATTTGATAGTTTTTGTTTGGGGTGTCCTACTTCAAAACAGATCAATGTTTTCAGTCTACATACATATATTTTCAGCCAATAGAATTGATTGCTTGGAAATCATACAACTTTCGGCGTATGTACTATTTTTGATGCTATCCCATTACCAATAAATTTGGATGCTTTGATATGTTGGGCTAAAATAATCTGTACACGGTTGTTATTTGAGCTTATTTTAATGCATATAGTGTCTGAAATTATATGTAGTATGATTGTTGCACCTGAAAGTAATCTCTCTGTATGTCCTAAGGTATTTGTTGTGCAGTTCGTGCTGATCGAGTTAGTTGTTGTAGCATTTCCTGTGATGACATTTGCATTGATAACGATAACTAATTTGATTGTCAAGGTTGACCAGCTCTTGCGCTAATAACTGCATACATGCATTGATGTGTTCGTTCTGTTATTTTTATTGGCCTTTGCTGCTCTGTGATTGGTTTCTGCATGGAATCGAAGCAGAAGGGGACATACTAACCTAAAGGTTTTATCGAGATAATCAAGTTAAACATGCTGCATTATCAGATTTTTTTATATTCAAAATTTCTAAAGACTCGCATTATTGCTTAATGTAGTTGTTTTACATTGGTATAATATTACTATCCCAAAGGCTTTGGCCTGTTGATACCTTGCTTTTTCTCCTCAAATTTAAGTTATTTATTAAAGAAATGTTCGCTTATATTGTTTAATATTTTGAACATATTCAGTTGTATGGTGTATCCTGCCAATCAGCAATGATGTCATGGCAGAGCTGTCCTCTCGCCAAAACTTTTTGTCTCCAAATGTTGGGTCCCAAATCCTATTGGAAATCATTTGACAGTGATGTAATTGTGATATAATCGCATGGATTGTGGGAAGTTTCGGTGCAATTTATGTGTAGAAACTTTTGTTTAAAGTTCTATTAAAATTTTGTACAAAATTAATTTGGTTTCAGTATGACAAGTCAATAGACCCTGTGAAGTCTGCCGTTATTTGGCCTGAACCCAAACCTGTAGTATCAAGAAATAAGGTGAGAACAGACCCTGTCAATAAATTCCAGCAGTACCAACAGGAATGGAGTAAGTCTAAGGTGCCTGAGGAAAAGAAGCACAAGAACCTGCGCTGGGCTGTCAGGGAACAAATGCTATATAGAGATATAATATATGAGGTTTGTCACCCCTGCATTTTTCGTGATTCATCTCCCCGTACATTAATGAAAAAATAATTTGTAGACAGACAAATCTTCAGTCAATTTTAAACCTTAGTATCTAAGTGCTCCAATGGACTGTTTCTGCGGCATTGCTCATTTCTTTCAGCATATTCAATCAGTAAAAAATGAGCGTGAACAAACAGAATGGAAACAGATGTCTTTCACATGTATATTATTAATTGCCAAAGGTGTGATGAAAAACTTTTTTGGAGTTGTGCTCCTTTTTTTAATGTTCTCAATACAAAAGGAGCCTGCCAAATCCGTTGTGGTACAAACAGATTGCGAGTTTTGTAGGATTACATTTACTCTTTTTCATTCATATTTGCATTTTCTCATATGATACTTTTGGTCGTACAGCTTGGTGTATTCATTCAAAGAGGTTTCGTGTTTACTTACGCCGCTATTGGTGTAAACATTTGTGCTACAGATATTATGTTATATGTAAGTGGATACAGAATTAATACTTATAACTGAATGTTCTTCTTTTTGTAGAAGCCTCAGAAAACGTTTGCTGCCAATAAATATGTCGTGCCAACGGATAAAAAGCGAAAAGATCTCCGTTGGAGAATTAGAGCAGACATGGCTGCCGGTATTCTTCCTAATCCGCACTAATGCCATTTTATTGCCTTCCAATTTCTTGTCAATTCTAACGGTACATCCTTGACTTCTCCTACTTCCATTGAGACAATATTAATACTTTACTGTATCAGTTACCGCTGGTCACAATGTCTTTGTTTTGTTTGATGAAAGCTTTTTGTCTGAGTGTATTTATATAAGTTATATATAACAGTGTAGATATTCTATTAGATTTAGTTTGGTGTAATTGTGAAATGAGAGATTGTGTCGATGAATATATTGTATTGTATAAATGTATTCTGTGATACCCGTCATTTGTTGTTAATCAAGTCAAGGACAGGTTTTGTATCAAGGTAATCTTGTGATTATGTAATCTGATCACTATAACTAAAGTAATTGACATTCTTTTCAAACAATTTGATGATTTAGAAAATGCACCAAATATGACTTTTTCACTGAGTGACAGAAGGTCATGAAAAATAATTATTCTTCAGAATGGAGACCGCAATGATCTTTCCCAATGACTATTTCATCCTGGAAACGGCTCGCAAAGCTTAGTAGCGCTATTAAATATATATAAAATCTAGATTAGGCTTTATTATAATAAATAGCAATACTTGTCATGGAAACATTTAAAAAATATTCAAGTTAAAGTTGAAATACTCCTCAAGATGCCGACAGCTGATTTTTTTGTAGGTAATAATTTTAAGTTTTGCAACCTTGAAAATTTTAGATAATATGCAATTTTTTTGGCGGAAACACTAGTTAGTTATAATCACAGTAGAAACATACCAATATTTTAGCCCAGCTGTCTTCTTTTGGGGAGATAATTGCGTTGCTCAAGTCATTTGTTCATGGAAACACTTTGCGTTTGTGTAAGTGCGACAGAAAAAGCTTTGGTGCTTGTATTGCAAACTTGTACCTGCTGAGGCACTGACCAAACCACTGATCTAGTAAGATGACTGGATTGGGAAGAATTCTGGTGGTTTTCAAATTCAACCCTAACAAAAAAATCATGTTTGTCGCCGACAACTTTACTCAACAATTTGTTTGTTTGTCTCTCTTCTAATGAGGGCAATCTGAGAGCCACCCTAGTCTTCATAATAAAGAGTTGTTTGCTCTCAATCCTGTTGCGTAATTATTCAACTTTAGAGTTGCTGTCTCATGCAGAGTAATTGGCTTTAAACAGCCATAGCAGGTAGATACTGAAAAGGATTTTATCGATCGCTGTTTTACCAACGGAGCTGCTATTGGACTGTTATTGTTGCAGCTCGTGAATTTATTTTCATGTAATAATAGTAGTAATGAAGTTTGCTGCTGGAATATAAATAGTACGAACACAATATGTTTCCTTATTTGCTTGCAAACTGCAAAGTCTTTTATTATAGTTGGATAAAAATTATTGTAGCTTTTACCGAAGAGGAAAAACAGGCAGACAACATCAGACTAAATACATAATATCTATCTATCTATGTGTGTATGTATAATAATAATAATAATAATAATAATAATAATAATAATAATAATAATAATGTTCATATATTATTATATAGATATTATATAGATATTATATAATAATAAATAATATTATTATTATTATAAATAATATTATAAATTATTATAATATTATTAATTATATGAACATTATTATAATGTTCATATAATTAATAATATTATAATAATTTATAATATTATTATTTATAATAATAATAATATAATATTATATGAACATTATTATTATTATTATTATTATACATAATAATACATAGATATTATTATTATGTATTTAGTCTGATGTTGTCTGCCTGCTTTTCCTTATTATTATTATTATTACTGTAACTATTTTATTAATTATTATTATTCTTGCTGTTGTTGTTATTTAATATATTATTTATATTATTATTATTGTTATTATTTAATTTATTATTATTTATTAATTTATAATATGAAATTTGATATTATCGTATATATAAATAATAATAATACTAATTATTATTAATTATTATTATAAATTAATAAATAATGGTAATAATGATCATCAACAACAATACTTATTATTAATACTTATTAATAATAAGTAGTAGAGAACAGATGAAGAATTTTTATTGATGGTAATAAATAAATGATAATTAATAAATAATAATTAATTAATACTTATTAATTTATTGTTATTACTACTGCTACTACTACTACTACTATTACTCGTTGGTTATAATAGTTATTATTATTTATTATTATGTATTTTTATTTTATTATTATTATTTTTTATAATAATTATCATTAGCTTAATAATAATAATAAATATTGTTATTTTACCTACTTTGACTGACAGTGGAGTGATTATTATTATTTTGATTAATAATTATTATTATTTATAAATAATAAATTTATCTTCGCCATTTCTATTTTACTACTACTACTAATAACAGCAATCACAACAACAAACAACAATTCAATTTTATTATTTATTATTATATATAAATAATAATAACCCAAAAGTAGTAATACAATAATAATAGCTACTTCTCTGCTAACTCAGGGCTAACTGCTACTACCACAGTACTACTACTACCTAATAAATATGATTTAATAGAATAATAGATATCACAGTTTATTATATTACATACTCAAAAAATGATGTGTTAATAATAATTATTATTATTAGTTAGTAGCACATGCGGCTCCAATCTCTATACACTCAAATCCATCCACCACCAGGCCAGTAGATTGGAGCCGCCTGTGGTTAGTTGTAGCTTTTTTGTAGTTGCAATAATGGTAGTATTATCAGTAGAACTAGAAGTAGATGTAAAAGTATTTATAACAAATAATAATGATAACAAACTCACAGTCAGTGACAGTGCATGCTTGCTCTCTGTTTTACATGATGCTGTTGTATTCATTCTTAAATGGAGTGATGACGATCATAATCGGGCATGTGGTATTTATTCATGCAAATGAAAATATGTATTATTAGTAATATGCATAACAAACAACAAAAAGCGGCAACTGGCTTTGTTAGTTAGTAGTAACTAACAATTATAATAATAATGGCAATCAATAATATTTATAGTTGGATACATTTAACAACAGCAGTTATTACTATTAAGAATTGATTTTTACAGTAGGTCAGATGATTTTTTATTATGATGATTATTATAAATTTTTATCTACTATTATCAATATTAAGTATTTATTCTAGGATGATACTATGTTCAATTTGTTTGTGGTGCTGGTGTTCGAGCTACAGCGTTCTTAAGTGTTGGAGACATTTTTGGTTGATGACATATAGCTACTTGTTGCTCATTATTATGCTAGGCCATAATAATGAGCCAACAAATACTTTCAAAGGCGTCTAAATGCTTTTAAGCTAGTGTATATGTTTCCATAATGTCTTTCTTTACACATTGAAACCTACCAAAATGGTGCATTTAATGGTCTCACGAACTGTATTTCAAAACTATGGTGGAAGCTTTTGGTTTAAAATTTGTTTCAGCACTTTTGAAATAATCTAGACCAATTGCAAACCGATTAGGCAGATACAGTAATTAGGCTAAAGAACCTCAACTCTACATGAGCCTCAACCTCAGAACCTCAACATGAGCTGTAGGGTTTCAATAAATTAACTGAACGGTTTCAATAAATTAACATTGACCTTGCTAGTTACTGAGTTTTGTCCAATAAAGACTGTTTTTCTTGTCTAACAACTGTGAAAATTCTGAAATCGTAATCCAGATGCTTTTGCAATGACTCAAACAGTTTGGAAAATTAAAAATCTTATGAACACTTGAAAAATAATATGAGCTACAAATCGTAGAAAGTATTTTGAAATATCATAAGCGGACCAAAGATCCATTACTATTATTAAAGCCAACCAGCAAATCAACTTGGGTTTTGAAAGTGTATGATTTATTTGCCAAAGCTTTCAATCGATTTGCAAATATTAAGTCATTATTTAAACCATTTAAACACTTTAAAATGCAAAACACATAACATTCTGAGCCACCGAACATTATTAGTAGTTTATTTATTGTTATGATGAGAAAGAACATTGTTGATTTTCATTATTTTTTAAAAAAAAGTATGTAGTTGTATGTGTTTGTATCGTTTTGTCTCCTGTTTTTTTTTTAATGTCGTCATGGTTTATCCCTATCGTCATTTCGCTGTCATCCTTTGCATTAAATATTTAGTGCAGGCATTAGCAACACAATGTAAAAACAATTAGCATCGTCAACAATATTCCATATGTTATATTTTCTTTATTACTACTATTAATTATTTATAACTAATGAAATTAACATATTATTGTATATTATATATACACCATAATTTATTGTTTAAAAGGTGTCATATCACTATCATATCTGTAATTATACAATTATAATGCAAAATATTTGATGTTTTTTTATTTTTTTATTTATTATTTCAAGTTGAAAAACCATGAAATAGATAGATGAAAGCATTCGGATTTTATTACCTCATGGTATTGTTATTTATTGATAATATTATGATCAGTGAGTTTACTTAGCTGTGATATACATGGAGCATTTACTGTATTTGTCCAAGCTCAAACTGTTGTTTAATAAATAACCACTAGAATAATGGTATGTAATAGAAATTGAATACTTGTTTGCTCCCCGTTTGCTCATACAAAGTATTTGGTATCGATCAACAATGATTATTTTTTGTTTTTATTTACAGTGATTTCAAATTTATTATTTTTGTCTTCATTTGTCACAAGTTGTTTAATATTTATGAGTTTTGTTTCTGAGTATCAGTAACGGAGAAATATATTAGTTTTTCTTGCATTTGAAAGTTTTAGCTGTAGCATTAATTCAAAAGTTATTTTTTCAAAGCTGAAACTCAGAAAAAATTGTTCATTACAATTATGAAATCGTTTCAGTTGACCTGAAAATCCCCAGACACATAATGATCTATTTGCGAATCCTCTATTTGTTGGTGGAAATGCTGTAAAAAAAATATGCTATTTACATTTGTCTCAACTATACCGCATCTCAGTTACGTTTGTACACTGTTCAAGACGTTACTAGGGTGGGGTAGGCTTCAACTATAGTAATAACGGCGGTCACAGTTGTTGAACTGGATATCGCAGTTAATTTTTAGCCATAGAGGTTCTGCTGCAGAAATTGAAAAAGCTCATGAATGACTCTATTTTTCAACGCGTATCTCTAAAAATGGCATCAGATCAACGATATTTTATGACTATATAATTATTTAATGCTGACAGCAGCAATAGTTCATTTCTGCTGTCTGTTTTATACTCTGGTCATTTTACCAACTTTCATTCTGACCATCTCAAATTTCCTCTCTACGCTTCTTTCAAGTTATATTCTGGTGTTTGTGCAAGCCATTTTCTGCAGTTATTGCCTTTTTTAGACTCTAAGGAGGCCTGAGCTGTCTATTCTGTTTTCTGTCTTGTTATTTCAATCGCTTAATACAAAATTATCATACTAACCTTTCAATGGCAGTGTTTTGGCCATATTCGGTTTCTATCTATTGCACAGTGTTGGATTTTTGTCCTTTACATAATTCATTATTATCTGATAATGGCTCCCTGTCTATTTGATCTTCCCCTCTAACAATAGAGTAAGTAGAATTGTAAACTGTCTTAGCGCAAACACTTATCAACAGCATGAAGGTCTATTGTTGTCCATTGCTCTAGATTTATTGTAAGCAGGTAACATTAGGGTAGCGTTACACCAGGCAAAGTTTGATTTAAACAAGCACCGGGGAGAACCTGTTGGTCAAATTTCCAATATGTTTGAATGAGTGTAGATCGTTGACCCTGTTCCAAAGGATGCTTCGTTTTGCAACTGATCGATGGAAACTCTGTCCTAAGCATTCGCAGCGTTATTACTTGCTGTTAGTTACCTATCCAGCATTGATTACTGTTAGTATTGTTATTGTTCTCACATTAAACGCCATGTCTTATTTACGTCGTATGTAGATATAACTATGGTGCATTTTATCTGGTATAAATATATCAGTCGGTGTGAACTGAATACTTACATGTCACTGCATCCTTTGTACCTGTGATTGCCTCCATCTTAATATTTCTGAATATGAATTTATTAGCTCGTTTACACGTTATTGATCCTTTAATATAGATCAATCTTAGCTAATTAAAATGATCAAAATGAATGGTAAAGGTGTCATAGTTCAAACTCTACCTGTATCTACCTAGGGTTTCGTCAAATAATAATAATAAATATCGGAATGAGTTGGATATTTCTTATCTATTTTTTGTTATTGATTTTTTAATCACTGATAAATGTTTATGGCTGGCCAGTAATATTAGTATTGGGGACTTCTCATATTTTCTTATTGTTATTTTCTTCTATAGACATGTTTCCATAGCTGCGAGAGGTCTCACTCCGTTCTGTATGTACCTTGTCTACTAGAGAGGTCTCACTCCGTTCTGTATGTACCTTGTCTACAAGAGAAATGACGATACATTTGGACAAACTGTGGGTGGCTTGTGTGGTTCTCTCTTCATCTGGTAAGTGCTCCAATTTTGAAAACTTTAGATTTTTGCATCAAATTGTTTTAACTTCAGGATGAATAATGTGCTAGACAGAAATTTATTCCCTGTTGTAGTTTGGTGCTAGAGGGATTGAAAATTGGTTGCTTTTATAATTGAAAAAAAATGATCAATTCCACCAACATCACAAATTTTGTAGATGTATGCTAAGGTCTGGATTTGTCTACTTTTTAAATGTATGATAAGGTAGTCAAGGGAGACAATTTCAAATGATTCTAATAACTGACGACAGCCTCTATCCAGTTACGTCTCAAATTGTGTATTTTGTTGTACACTTTATGAAAATCTTTGTACTTTTGTGTATTGAGTAAAATTTTACAAGTTGGCCGTTTGGTTTGAAAACAAAATGTTAATCGCTTGAAATCGCCAATTATTAAACTTTGGATTAAGGTAGAGGACATTGCCTGTTTCATAAGTTGTCATTCAATTGTTCAATAATCCTTGGCAGCAGATATTGTACTCTCAAAGGGTGTAGTTCCATTGTAACACAGTTTAAGTGGAGAGGTCTCACCAAATTATGCATGAAAGTAATTGCTGCCAAGTATTGATTCTGTTACACTGAAGACATTGTTTATTAATGCGCTTAAAACTGACACTTTAGCGCACACTACTAGTCATTTGCTGCTAATTGTCGGCCATATTTTTATCATATGCTATTTTTCTTATAAGGAGTTGTCTCATTATCAAAAAACTAGTGATACTTCAGCGAATTACACAACTAACAGTTCTCTGATTTTCCAACTCAATGTTACAGCAACACAGAAAAATTGGTTATATTCTATGTCCACACTTGTTGGGTCTAAGCATAACTGTTAATTGAATATTTACCTAATACCTCGGCACCAGTTGTGTCAGATGATATGTTATTTCATATAACAATTCACTGTGTTCCATTTTCTAATTTTTTTAAAATATAAAAGAATTAGTACCTCAGCCTGTGAGGCCTTCCTCAGGTTCATTTTGGTGACAGGAGGCATCAGTGTGCTGGTAGACCATGTCATGTTTACAGCATTTACCTTTTTTCGTTTTTCTAATAAATTGACTGATTCACTTTTAGGTATCGGTGTACTTACAGTCTGCGTACTACCAGAAAGTCTCGACAGCAATATCCTGGTCACTCCCACAAACAACTTTAGTGTAAGTATTGCTTGCATTTTGTAGTTGTCTTCTTTCGCAGGGGGATACAACTCCCCTGAACTTTCACGCTCGCCTTGAAACTCTTTTATCTGGACAAGTGATACCATTTCCTTTACATCTCAAGATTTTAGTTTTTTTTTGGTTAAGCGCTTAATCACAGAAAAGAAGAAACATTTGAGTGTATGACACCTATTGGGTAACGTTTTAGTAGCATTTTTCAAGTTATCTGTTATTTTATAAGTTATAGTTTTTAACTTCCTTCCATTTAAAGTAAGTATAATAATATTTATGATATCTTGGTTTCATTTGCTGTTTCTTCTTTTTAATTTTAATACACAGCAGTAATGGTTTTGTAATCTTGTGAAAAGTTTCATCTAGATTGTCGTTTTCTTTAACTGATTTTTGTCGATTCAATGGAGAGAGGGAGAGGATGGTAGAGAGGGAGTGATCGCATAAAATTCTGACACGTCTACTGCTGTAGCCGCTCTATTTCGATTAGTTTTGTTAATTACACACATAATTGTGTTCACCTAATATGAATTAAGTCTATTGGTCAACGCAGCTGATGTGGCAATGACCTGGTTTCCTAGAACTGTCTCACCGTCATGCAATTCCACTAGTATCTGTATGTCCAAGATACGTTGTGGTTAAAAAACTTATTTCGTATTCACAGCGATATGTGGTATCGTGCAAAGACACCAATTTGATGTTGTATCCTTTGGGAGAAGCAAATGTTATACGATGTGAAGGAGAGAGATGGACGATAAGGTAGGACAACTACAGCTATTCCCGTTACATTTATAACCCTTAATTAGTTTGTGTGTCTCGTGGGAACTGTTGGCCTATCGATCGTTAAGTACCATTTTGTGTCCTCGATGAGGTTCTGCACAATGCGTTTTGGTTTCCTAGCATTTCATCGAAGCATAAGTATGCTGCAAGTTTTTATGTCGAGAGCAATGATTTTTTTTCATAGTTGATCAGCAGCAATTTTGTATCAAATTGATTTTTTTAAATTTGAATATCAATTTACAAAGTACAGAATGTGTTGCTTGGCCACATTTGGGTGGTATGGGTCAGTTTTTTTCTGATTCCACTGATTAGAATTGATGAATTCCCTCGAGATGTATATTTGTTATCCAGTGAATGTAAACTTTGTCGTGTTTAGATTGCTTTGTTCCATCGCTGAATGTGCAATAACAACACGTGTTGTGTGCAATTTTGCTAAACAAAAGTTTGTATTTCGATTTGTTTTTACTGTACGGTAACACCATATACTATTGGCACACTTATCATATGGAATGTTTAAAAATGAAAAATTTTATCCGACCATACCGAATTCATTTGATTTGAGGTTATTATGTTTATATATTATTATTATGATATTTATCAACTTCTAAACATGTCTGATGGTACATTATTACATTTTATTCACCGGTTTTTCGTGCATTCAAATTATAAATATTTACCATGAGCCAACATACTAAGGTCTAATCTTTGTACCAACTCCGCACGTAGAAATGTGAATTCTACATCAAGGGAATTCAGTGATATTTGTAATATTATTAGCTTATTACTTATTGCGTGTGTTTATTTTATTTTCAGCAAGAAAACACTTGATATGGCAAATATCCGCTGTTTGCATATGTGCGGTGAGCCGTCTTCACAGAATCTCCACTACACCGTTGATGAGACGTTTGTGGTCAGTCCATATCCGCTTCGTTACACATAAATCTATTATATGTGTCTATGTATGTGTCGTCTGACTCAATAATGACTCAAACCTTGTCAAACAATTAAATGTCATTTTATTAATTTTAATACTTCTTACAGTTCAACTTTTGGGGCCTTGTCATTGTTGGTTCCGGCCCACGATTACTGATTAATAGTCTGATTGATTGATTATTTCTACAGTTGATCGCGCGTAACGTTTCTCAGCTCTTACCACATGTATGGAGCATCAGAGGTGTGATACAATCATATCGCAATTAATAATAATAATATAATTATTTCTTCACAGCTTGGCGAGCACACAGTACCCATCAGCAAGTCATATAGTGGCAATCACTATTATATCCCAGGAGTAAAGATCAATTTAGACTGCATACAAGAGTCCTATCTTAGCCCACAGACATACAACAGTGTCTGTGGCGATGACGGTCAATGGACACCCGCAATCCCTGCGTGTTTGAGTGGAGAAACCACTACTAAAAGTAGGAATCTGCTCAAGTTCATTTGTATTTACATAGTTGACTATTTATTAATATTTGTATGTGTTTTTGCTTATCGGATGTGTTGTGTTTGTTCCGCTGACTTCACTCTTTCCACTCTCCCTCTCTCCACCCTCTCTCCACCCCCTCTCCACCCCCTCTTTATCGTATACTCATTTGTATCCCCACTGGCGATGTGTCGTAACAGAAATTGCTTTACTCTGCGTTATTGAAAATGCTTGTCAAGGTCATTTTTTTAATACTAGCAACCACAATTACTAATACTTCACAGCAATTATCCGAATATTAAGTTTTTATTAAATTGTTATACACTCTTTTATTTTATTAATATTTTTTATTTATTTTTTCCATGCTCAATTACATATTTTTGTGGTCGGTTTTATTTTTAAATTATCTCTATTAAAATATGTGTAGAAAATGTCAAAATGATTGCTCAGGCAATGGCGGAAACACCAAGGCGCCAACTATTGGCCATTAATAATCATTAATTATTATTTCGCTTTTTTATTGATAAATTATTTTGGTTCCAGCTTCTTATGACTACTCCATCATCCAAGAGTCATTTCTGGTGCTTGGCATCATATCTAAATCACATAGTGCAAAAGTATTGGTAAAAAATGTTCACGTAATGCCCAGTTTTGTTGATCTACTTCAGAATTGTCTCCTTATTTCGTTTTGCCGGCATTTGTGGCGTTAAATGATGTTTATCTTTCAATTTGAATTATATGCATCCATCGTACAGAGTTTTGGCTTTTGTGCATTTTCACCCAAGTTTTTATTTGTCCCCAATTTTCTTTCCACTTTTTTATTTTGTGATCGCTCTTTTACCAGTTTTCTTATCTGCCTTTCTCTACTGCTGCTATAGTTTGTTCTCTATTTGCTCTCTCAGCTCTATTTTACATCTCACCATCTTCCTCATCCTAGCCCTGATTCTTGGAATCTGTTTTCTCCCCTCTTCTCTACATTTTTCATGTTTCCGTCTCCTGTGCCCGTTTACCACTCTCTCTCTTGGCTCTCTGTATTACATGCTTTCTACCTCCTTTTTCTCTCTACTGTCTTTGTGTACACTTCCAATCCCACTCTTGCTCGTGCAGTTTTAGAAATTCATTATTAATTTTCTTCTCATCTTACTTTAGCTTTTTTATGAAGTTTTTTGTTTTTCTCGCAGACATTGAGGAGGGGGTGTCCCCCGACCCCAACCAGTCACTGATAATATCAGTTACAGTGACTATAGTGGCAGTGCTAGCGTGTGCTATTATCATGATAACCATAGCAGCGAGGGCCAAGTGGAGGGGTGCCTGTAGAAAGAGACACGCCCCAACCTCACATCCAGATGATAGCAACTATCCCCATGGCTACACCCAGGTATCACTTTCAATGGCAACACTTACAGGCTTCACCTTTAGCAAAATTTTAAAAAAAAAAAGCTGAGTCTTCTTAATGTCGGTCTGTGATGTTTCTGTTGTGCTTTCTAAAATGTGAGAAACTGCATGTAGTTAATATTGCACAGTGTATTTTTCCACTCGTTGGTTAATGGTGAGATGCACTACAATAATATCAGTCTGTTGTTGCACCGATGAATCATATTCTATATTAAAACCCACTCTTGTTATTAATCGTTGTAACCGACGCTAAAAATTGGGTAATTATACTACATGAATGCGTGTCTTCGTAGAATATAGGGTAACCTCCTTAAACTTTTGTCATTTAGTTACTGAAGGTAAGAAAATCACTCCATTGCGTTTTTGAAATGATTCTCAATTTTCTCACATATACTACTGGCACTGATCTAATTAGGCGTTGCTGTGATGAAATTATTTAGAATAAGCCCAACTATGCGCAGTGGCATGTTAATCTGCCCTGTAAGTCAAGTATATGGTTTGCTTTACATTACTATAATTAGCTTGTCAGCAAAAAAAGTCAACTTTGCATTTCTAAATTCAATAAAAATGATCATTCCTTGTCAGATTTCTGGTTTTGAATTTGTATAGCATTCCCAGAAACCTAATCTGGGTGGTCACAGTGCTTCCAGTCAACCAAATAGAAATGGTTATATTCATGTGAGAACTTATTTTGTGGAAGTGGTGTGAATGCTTTTCTTGTATAAATTGAATCACGTAATTTGTGATTCTTTTTGTTACTATAAATAGCATAGCTCAACATTGGTAGATTATCCATGGAAAACTTTTCTCAAGATCACATCGGTCAAGGGTGAATTCCTTGCCTTCCCTGTGCCAAATTCCAATTTGAACAACAAATTTTTAATCGACTCTATTTTTCTAATGGATTATTATTGTTTTGTCCGTAGTCAATGACCAAAGTCTAAAATCGTTGAAGCAATCACAAGTATATGTATTTGATGGCGTGTTTTAAGCTTCCTTTTTTCTGCAATGTTGGTATGTATTACTCGAAATTATATTTTATTATCCAATTTTTTAACGAATTTTATTTAAAAAGAAAACCTATTTGAAATTATTACTTCGCGTGTTAAGTCATGTGAATTTTAAGTAATTGAAAATTATTCATTTTTTCACGTTTGTCATGGTTTTTGTATCTACTCATCTGGTTCTTTTGTTTTTTTTTCTTTAAATATAAAGAAACCTGCAAGTTGTAATTATAAAAAAAAATTGTTTTAGCATTTCATTGATCCATGATCTAGACGGCCATTTAATTTTTTTGCTTCTTCCTCGTGTGGCTCGTGGTTGGTGCCTAATGCGGATGTCGCAGTCTACTTTTTTATAATATTAGTTAATAATCATTAGCTAATATTTTTATGGGATTTCACCATGCACTTTGTATACTCTATTGTTAGCTACTAATTGTAATGTATTTCAGTTTAATATCTATATGATTGCCCATCATTTGATCATATAAATCCAACTGGCAAATCATTTTACCTAACTCGTGTCATTTCCTTGACAAATCATTTCTATTACTCCCAAAAATGTCATTGTTGATCGCATACTGTGCATATCGTGTTTCCCAATTCTCCTAGTTGGGATCGTAAATGATATGCAAAGAACTTTCCAAATACCCTTTCGACTGACGCAGTTTGTAGCCATTCAACTGTTTCGCCCTCTGTTGCTCATTTTAATTCTTCGAATTTCATCCTGGCAGGCTATAAAAGTTTATATTTATCAGAACAGGAAGTTTTGCGCCAAAAAATTGCGTTTTAACGTGACCTAATAAATATTTTGGAATTTATTGATTATTATGAGCACGCAGTGTGATGGTTGGTTCAACTTTTCTGTGACTACTCTTACTACTAAACTAAACACTGATTGCCGCAATTTTTATGATATGAATAGCCTCTGTCCTGTTCCAAAGCACCATTTCACTCTCTGTGGAGGGGGTAACCACTACTCATCTTAATCTCCAACAATTCACTTCAGGGTCGTTTTGTCTTACTAATTTATTCTGGGACAGTTTATAGGTTTTTATGTATAACCCAAAAAGTGAATTAACAACTTGCTGAAACCTCTCTCAACCATGTCCATGCAAGTTGACTCCGCTCTAAGGATATGCTGTTGTAAACAATCAGTTTTCTTTAATATTGCAAGATTTTTCACTAATCAAGCTTTCAACTTCATGGTTAGTATCAGGCTTATATGTATGTCTGTATGCTCCTCGATTTTTTCTTGTTGAGCACTGTTTTACTTGCTTCAGTCTTGATCGGTTTTTTTTCATCTCTCGGGCACCTAATGTTAATAATTGATACTTTATTATTTATTTGATTGTTTTTATTTAGTCTATGCCTTTGTGCACACCTTGTGCCCCACCAGCCATACTATTTTACTAATTCATCTATGTATGTATGTATGTATGTATGTATGTATGTATGTATGTATGTATGTATGTATGTATGTATGTATGTATGTATGTATATACTAGTGAGTTTCCAAAAACCTGACTTACGAGAATGCAGGATATGCGCCAAGTGACGAATCGACTACGTTTAGGTAAAAGTGCACCGAGTGGGTTACCAAAGTCTCACAAAGCGAGCCAATTCCGTGATGAAAATAATAATAAATAATAATCATAATGATAAATTTACATTAATTATTTTAATTAATGAAATTAAATATAAAAGAATACTGACAACAATTATTATTGTATTTTTGTATGTTTCGATAAAGAAATGCAGTTGTAACTTTGGTACTATTTTCACCGCATTGAATGAGAGGGAGTTTCATCAAACTCCTTGGTGAGAGCATTCTTGGTAAAAACATAACTTAAATTGAGACTCGCTTGTGGCAATAAAATTGCCTCCAGCATAAAAGAGACGGCTTCCTAAATGAACTACAGCCATCTGTCAATATTGAAAATCGGCGTGCATAATCTTACGTATATGGCAGCTTTTACTTGGGGCGATACATGTAATATCTGATAATCCGTTCAGGTGGTGCCATGTGATTTCTTTCACTTACTCGCTAACGGCCTCGTTGGGAAACTCGTTTTGCAAACTCACTACAGACATGCAACCCCCTGATAGTTTAAGTATATCTAAAAATTATTGGAAATTATCAAAAATGACTGTGGTACGCATTTTCGTTTGAAAAAAATATGTAATATGACATATTATAGCATCTTTGAGCTCATACTTATTTTATCAAACCACGTGGGGCTTTTTGTTGCCTAGTTACTAGCTTATGGGAGCCATTTTTATGGCTGCTCTTAGGCACAACCATGAAATTGTTTCCCTTTCTAGAACGCTAACTGTAGGTGAAATGTAACATGATCGGATGGTGACCGGTCGTATTATATGTAATTTATATGGTACGCCGTCCTCGTAAAAATGGCGTCGTAGAACGAATTAAATCCTCTATCACATTCGCTTTTATGATTAGCACATCCCTGTTTTAAAGGACTACTTTTACAACATAGGTTATATATCGTAAAAACGACAAATATTTGGGGAAATGAGAATGTGGTGCGCCATTTTCGCACTTCCGAAATGTCACCAGCTGCTATCAACTGGTCAGCGTTCTAGGAGGGGAGATGATTCTATGGGGGCAGCAGAAAAAAATGCTCATTAATTCATTCAATCATGCAATATAATTTACTAACTTAGTTGAAAATCACAACATTCGATTGAAGATGGTCTTGATTTGGCAGAAAGATATTTGAAAACAACAAATCATGCATTTAGGAACTAGCTACATTTCCCTCTAATGTAATTGGCACAAAGTATAACTAACGTAAATCATTGCAATGTTTGTTAGGAAACTGGAATGAAAAATAAAACGGTAATATTGCATCACAAGTTTCGATACGTGGCATTTAATTGGTTTGAAAAAATACATGTCATTGCTCAACATCTGTACTTTCCTCTCCCAACTGTACATGTGCATATGAGGAACGTTGAAACCACGCTTTGGTAGATTAGGTGGCATGTGGTGACATGTGTTACATACTTGGCACTTATGAATCTAGATTTGGAGACTCATTCATACCAACGGATTGTTAATATAATTAATATCTTTGTCACAGTAATTTATTTCATTGGTATTTAATTTGCTGCAAGGTTATTTACACCTGTTGATACAAGTAATGCCTAGATAAGTGACGATGGATTAGGACCAATCATTGGGAACGTGCTTGGCGTCTGTAAGGTTACATATTTGTCAATAACACGTTCAAGTGTGATTGAGTACAAACAAAAAAGTGGCTGGGAAAAGTTACCATTGCAATCGAAGTTTACAAAGGCGTGTCTTCATATTTTCAAAGATTTGCACCTTGTTCTGTCAGCTTTGCTTATTCATAGCCCACTTGTGCGTCAAATCCTGACACAGCGTATTGGTAATAACCTGTAGACTAAAATAAAAGTGCAAAGCTTCTTTGAATTTTACATTCCCCAATACAGCACCCTAATGCAACACCCCAATACAACACCCCAATGCAACACCCCAATACAACACTCCAATACAGCACCCCAATGCAGCACCCCAATACAGCACCCCAATACAGCACCCCAATACAGCACCCCAATAGAACACCCCAATACAGCACCCCAATACAACACCCCAATACAACACCCCAATACAACACCCCAATACAACACCCCAATACAACACCCCAATACAACACCCCAATACAACACCCCAATCCAGCACCCCAATACAACACCCCAATACAGCACCCCAATACAGCACCCCAATACAACCCCCTAATACAACACCCCAATACAACACCCCAATACAACACCCCAATACAACACCCCGATACAACACCCCAATACAACACCCCAATCCAGCACCCCAATACAACACCCCAATACAGCACCCCAATACAGCACCCCAATACAACACCCCAATACAACACCCCAATACAACACCCCAATACAACACCCCAATACAGCACCCCAATACAACACTCCAATACAGCACCCCAATGCAGCACCCCAATACAGCACCCCAATGCAACACCCCAATACAACACCCCAATACAGCACCCCAATACAACACCCCAATGCAACACCCCAATACAACACTCCAATGCAGCACCCCAATACAGCACCCCAATACAGCACCCCAATACAGCACCCCAATAGAACACCCCAATACAGCACCCCAATACAACACCCCAATACAACACCCCAATACAACACCCCAATACAACACCCCAATACAACACCCCAATACAGCACCCCAATGCAGCACCCCAATACAACACCCCAATACAGCACCCCAATACAGCACCCCAATACAACACCCCAATACAACACCCCAATCCAGCACCCCAATACAACACCCCAATACAGCACCCCAATACAGCACCCCAATACAACCCCCCAATACAGCACCCCAATGCAACACCCCAATACAACACCCCAATACAACACCCCAATACAACACCCCAATACAGCACCCCAATGCAACACCCCAATACAACACCCCAATGCAACACCCCAATACAACACCCCAATACAACACCCCAATACAACACCCCAATACAACACCCCAATCCAGCACCCCAATACAACACCCCAATACAGCACCCCAATACAGCACCCCAATACAACCCCCCAATACAGCACCCCAATGCAACACCCCAATACAACACCCCAATACAACACCCCAATGCAACACCCCAATACAGCACCCCAATACAGCACCCCAATACAACACCCCAATACAGCACCCCAATACAGCACCCCAATACAGCACCCCAATACAGCACCCCAATGCAATTAGTGGTTGTGAACAACTTTTCTCTAGATAATGTTTGGTCACACTGACATGGGTATAAACAAAGTTTATTGGATTAATTGAGATTAACTCTTTGGCATGTCATCACATCATACCAACCATTGGGATTATCATAAAAATATGTTAATTTACCCTAAATTTGAAATTAAGTGAATGAACCTACTTTCAATCGGCGATAATTTCACATTTCTTCAGTATTAATAGAGAGATTTTAATTGTTATGGATGGCCTAGTTTTTTGTTACTTGCATGAATGTGCAATACACGAAGCAAAGTCTTCAAGCTCACCATTGCTCACCAACGGATGCTCGTTTCAGCTGGGAAGAATTTTACAAAATTGAAGTTTTTTCGTATAAAAATTGGCCTTCAAGTATTGCTTAAGGTCACATTGTTAGTAGATAAAATCAATATTACTAAAACTGGCGATAGTTTCCCAGTTGAAGTTCATTCATAAGCGTATGAACAGTTTAGTGGTTTTTCAAAGTATACAGAGACAAGCAATATTGGTCACAAACAACTCTACGAAGACTAACGGCCAAACCATTCAGAATCATCTCTTTCAGGTTAAAAAACAGTTTATCGAATTATTTAGTACTTTCATTTTGTTTCGGACTTTTGAAATTTTGCTGCAAGTATTGTGTATAGATTTAACTCAGCTAATATAGTATCGTGTATAGAGTAGAGTTAACACAGCTAATATAGTATTGTGTATAGAGTTAACTCAGCTAATATAGTATTGTGTATAGAGTTAACTCAGTTAATATAGTATTGTGTATAGAGTTAACTCTGTTAATATAGTATTGTGTATAGAGTTAACTCAGCTAATATAGTATTGTGTATAGAGTTAACTCAGTTATTGTAGTATTGTGTATAGATTTAACTCTGCTAATATAGTATTGTGTATAGAGTTAACTCAGTTATTGTAGTATTGTGTATAGATTTAACTCAGCTAATATAGTATTGTGTATAGAGTTAACTCAGCTAATATAGTATTGTGTATGGAGTTAACTCAGCTAATATAGTATTGTGTATAGAGTTAACTCAGCTAATATAGTATTGTGTATAGAGTTAACTCAGTTATTGTAGTATTGTGTATAGAATTAACTCAGCTAATATAGTATTGTGTATAGAGTTAACTCAGCTAATATAGTATTGTGTATAGAGTTAACTCAAGCTCTGTTGTAGATTTTAGAGCAAGAATTACTTTAATATGGTCACTAAATACAGTCGTAAATGTTGAGTTTCCCAAGAATGTAATACTTTCATGTTTTTGTTGTATAATGAGGAAATGTTATAGTTGTGAAAATTGTTTCATATCAGCGAGGTGAAACGATTAATGTTGGTGAAACTAGTTATAATGTTCTGCTTTTTTAATAGCATCAGCAGTTTTCAAAGAAATATTTCGGTTCACTCACAAATTAGTGTTTTCATGTCATTCTTCATAGTGATTTCACCAGAAATGATTTCCAGTTGCAGTTATTATATGTTTCACGGTTTTATAAGTTTGACCTGGTAAACTCACAGACATTAGCACGTCTTCCGTAACAAAGCACTTGAAGCCGACTAGCATTTGATGTTTGATCAGCATGCTGTGAATGTTGATTCACTCGTTTAAAGCCACTATTATAAGATAACATTCTAAATATTCAAATTTATCTCCGGTACAATGCCACAAAACACTTGTAGGTTCTATTAATAGCAACTAATATCTAAAAATTATGTACTATATCAAAATAAATTGAACCGCTAGTGCCATCATGTGACTAAGTTCATCGAATGTTACTGTTCATTGTCCCAGGCACCAAGTTTGAGCACATTTTAACATCATTTATTTATGTATAATTATAATTATTTTTGTGATCAAACTGATATTTTCTATTGATAAAAATCGCAATTGATTTTTCAAAAGTGTAAGCTTTTCACCATTGGACTATATTGTACACTGATATATAGTAAACACAATGGACATGACACTTGTGAGTTAAGTTGATGAGTGTTTGTGGCAGATTTTCAAAAAAAAAAGTGTTTTCACTTTGTTGATCATAGACCAACCTGATTGAGCTTTTTGAGGTTTTCAAAATTGTATCTCTGACACAACTGATTGACGTAGATGCATTCACTCTATAAGCATTCAAAAAATTATTTACTTTTTCGTTAGCTATATAATATCAGTATAAAACAGTACGCATACTCCATTATTATAATTTCTTAACTCAACTCGTGCCTCATGTAGGTATATGGAATTCAAGAGCATTCAAATGCGTTGCATGAGAGATCTTGTTTACAACCATTGATTATTATTTAGTGCAACATCTGTTATAATATGTCTCTTCATTTTATTTATTAAGAGTTTCAATAATTTATCGTTATTTAAATTTTCAGTTTTAGTGAGTTCATCACCGATTGTTTTTACAAAGTTGAGTTTTCAAGTCACCGTTATCACTAATTATTATTTATGGCTAATTATGACTTTTGATGTTGTCAGACAATTTTTTTCCATGTAGTGTACCATGCAGCCCAGATTTGAGGGTAGTCAACTGATGTTGTGATGTTTTATAATATTTATTTGCACCACTAACACCGTGAAAACTGTAATATAAAATTAATTGATGCTATGATTGAAAAGTATGATATAACATATGAGCACTACTGAAGCAAGCGTGACAATGTATTGCTGATGACATATTTGTATAAAGACATGGCAGGTTATGTAATAATAGTAATAACAATAAGTGTATATGAGTAATGATGGAGTAAGAATATAATTCATACCTTGCTGGCTCCTCTAGGTTGCACAGTAAAACAGTATAACTGTAGTAGTTTGATTATTAAAGGTATGTATGATTGTCCATAATACGACTGTATGTGGTATAGTAGTATGACTGTTAATATATGTATTATGACTGTGACTGCAGACTAGTATAAAATAAAACTGCGTAAGAGCAGAGCATAGTATGGCTCCTGCTAGTGTGGTGGCTTGGACAATACTGCCTGATCAAGTGCAAAAAACAAACATTCTTGTGACCTACATATGGAATGCTGCGGTATGCTGACATCAGTAAGACAAACAGGATGCTCTTTGTTTGATTGGTGATATCGTAATGATTAAAACATTAAAATGGCTCATTAACACTCCCACCTAAAATTTGCAAACAAAATTTTAAAAGGCTTTGGCTTTGATTAGAATGACAACCTTGCTCACCGGCCGCACGAGATACTGGCGCCTGCCCGCAGGGTAAGTTTTGGAGCCAACTAACAACCTGATCGACCTGACCACGTCATCGTGAGACCTGAAACACTCCACCACCCGAGCCAATGGCCAGTCATTTCGGAGACACTCTTCCCTAAGCATTACTATGTCATCTACCTCTATTTCAGAAACCTTGTTCACCCATTTCTGTCTGCACTGTAAGGTCTGCAGGTATTCACTTCGCCACCTACCCCAAAACTCATTTGCTAACTGTTGCACAACTCGCCAGCGTTTGCGTGAATACACATCAGCATCACAGAATTCTCCCGGCGGAGGCAGAACAACCTCTGATTTCATTGTCAGTAGCATGTTTGGATGTAGTGGCAACTGCTCTGCTGTGACGCACCCTAGAGGTCGACAGTTGATTATGGCCATAATCTCATAAAAGAGAGTTCGTAATTGAGAAGTGCTAAGTCTGCTCACATATTTGGTTGCCATACCTCTTAGGATGCTTCTAATTGAACGGATTAATCGCTCCCAAACTCCTCCCATGTTGCTGGCATGAGGGGGATTAAACTGGAAGTTTAGTTTCAACTTATCTAATTTGTTTTCTAAACTTTCTGCTAGCTGGTTAAAGGCTCCGACAAAGTTGGTGCCCTGATCACAGCGTATACTCTTTATTGGCCCCCTGATAGCTATAACATTTCTCACAGCATTCATAAAACTGTCACTAGACATGTCATCTAGCAACTCTATGTGAACTGCCCTTGAGGCCATGCATGTTATGATCAGTCCATAGACTTTCCTTTCCGTTCTTCTATCTTTGACCATGAATGGCCCAAAGCAGTCGAGCCCACAATGTGTGAATGGAGGTGTTGCGTTTACTCGATCTTCTGGCAGGCTGGCCATTTGAGGTGTTTGTGGTCGCCCTCTAATCCGTTTGCAAGTTATACATTTTTCTATGAGCGTGTAAACCACTGACCTCGCATTGACTATCCAGTATCCCGAAGCTCTAATTGCTGCTAAAGTTGTCTCTCTGCCCTGGTGGGCCATTTTCTGGTGGTAATGTTTGACTAGCAGTCTAGTTGTGTGACTGTTCTTTGGAAGAAGTATAGGATGCTTTTCTTCAAAACTGAGGAGTTGGCTGTGGTTGAGCCTACCGCCTACTCTCAGTAGGTCATTCCTGTCCAGGATAGGGTTTAGTTTTTGAATTGAACTTGCTTTGAAGATTTCCCTTTGAGACTTTAGTAAGCCTACTTCAAGCTTGAAGTGTTCTTGTTGGACTGCTCTAATAATAGCTCTTTCTGCCTTCTTGATGTCAATTTGATCCTCGCCATATAATTTTTGCTGCACTATAGCAATGTGTTTAGTGGCTCGATCCCAGTCAGAATAGCGCTGTAGCTTCTGATCAAGACTAGCAAGTGTTGTTGTCTGATTTGTTGCCAAGCTTGTTGATTTACGAATCTCAGGATCACTTGGATCAGTTGATATATGTGGTTGCAGTGGCATTGTGATTTCTGGAGACCAGAGAAATTTTGGACCGGTAAACCATTCCGAGTTTATGATCTCTTTTATGCTAGCTCCTCGTGAGGCCATGTCAGCTGGGTTCACAGCGCTGGGAATATATTTCCATTGCTTCGGACAGGTAAGACTTCTGATATCTTCCACGCGGTTTGCTACATAGGTGTGGAATCTTATTAGTTCGTTGTTAATGTATCCTAACACTACTGTTGAGTCTGTGTAGTAATGTTGTTGTATTTCCTTTATCTCAAGCTCTGACTCTATTTTCTGGGCCAATTTAGCAGCGCCACATGCTGCCTGCAGTTCTAACCGAGGTATTGTAACAGGTTTGAGGGGAGCCACTCGAGCTTTGCTAGCAATCAAAGAAACATGCACTCGTTTTGCTTTGTTTACCATCCTTAAGTAAGTGCACTGGCCATATCCAGAATTACTGGCATCGCTAAAGGTGTGAAGTTCAGTCCTTGTCACCTCGCCAAAGTTGGAGGGCTTAATACATCTAGGAACCTGTATATGTAACTGCGTGAGCAAATTTCGCCATTGTTTCCATTTTAGGAGTATGGTTTCTTCCAGTGGCTGGTCCCAATCAAGTTTTGATTTACAAGCTTCCTGAAGTATCATTTTACCTGTGAGAGTAAATGGTGATATTAACCCCAGTGGGTCAAACATTGTAGCTACAGTGGAAAGAATTCCTCGTCTAGTCATTGGTTTCTCTTGTGGGGCAGATTGAAAGGTGAAACAATCTAGTTCTGTGTTCCACACCACACCCAGAGATCTTTCATGAGGAAGATCGTCTGTGTTTAAGTCCAATTTGCGCAAAGAGCTGGCATGTTCACTCGGCGGAAAGGCTTTCATGACTTCCCTGCTGTTGGAGACCAGTTTGTGAAGTCTGAGGTTTCCCGAAGAGCAGACATCTCTTGTATCTTCCAGCAATTTAATTGCTTGTGCTTCACTGTCAACACTAGTAAGCCCGTCATCCACGTAAAAGTTTCTGTTGATAAACTCATATGCCTTGGTTTTACTGCTTTCCTGTTTCATGGCTAAATATCTTAACCCATAGGTGGCACATGCAGGAGATGACCGAGCGCCAAACAGATGTACAGTCATCTTGAAGGTTGCTATGCGTCCATCGGAGTCATACCATAAAAATCTAAGATAATTTTGGTGTTTTGGTTGCACCTTAAATTGGTAAAACATCTTTTCTATGTCTCCCATGATTGCGACCCTCTCCTTCCTGAATCGCATCAAGATTCCCTGGAGATCATTGATGTGTTCAGGGCCCTGAAGGAGGCAGTCATTTAAACTTACTCCTCCCACCTTGGCCGCACAGTCAAATACCACTCGGATCTTGTCGGGCTTTTTACTGTGAAATATGCCAAAGTGAGGTATGTACCAGGAATGTTCCGGTATCTCTGACTCATCCACTTTGACCGCTTCACCCTTGTCGATGATGTTTTCCATGAATTCTTTGTATTGGCCCTTATACTTGTCATCTTTCCTGAACTTCTTTTCTAGCTGTCTGAAGCGATTCATGGCTGCAGTTTTAGTATCTATCGTCGGTGGTGTGGCTCTAAAGGGTAATGGCATTTCTACATGACCATCCTTATCAAAGGTTGTGTTTTTCTCCATGAGTGTAAGAAACTGGCGATCTTCGTGTGAGAGACCTTTTGAGCCATCGTTAATATCTGTGAAGTCCTTGCCGAACAAGGCTAACAGATTTTGAATTTCCTTAGAGGTGTTATTTACACATTTGAACGTTGTTACGTCTCTAGTATAGGGGCAATTAACCACAGCTGTGGTCAATGTGGTCTTAGTGGTTTCTGATCCGGCATTTCCCATGATAGACCATCCAAGAGCTGTTCTTATTGCAAATGGTTCTTCCTCATTGTTTGAGTCTACTACCTCTTGAGGGCGGAAGGCTAGCTTAAAGTCATAGCCTATCAACAGCCCTACTGGTATCTGCTCATAGCTAATGGGAAGTTCTTCGGCTACCTTCAATAGGTGCGGCCAGCCTTGTAATGATTCGCTAGTTGGTATGTGTTTTCTGTTTATTGGCAGGTTACTTTGTGAATATGTGGGAGGCAATTCATGCAGATCGGTCTTGTTATATGCCCTTACAGTGAGGTCTTTTACTACATGACAATCGACTTTCTTGTTTTCTGATGTCATTGTTGTTATGGATAAATGTGCGTCCTTATATTCTGGTTGAATGCAATTCATTGTGTTTGTAGTAATATATGATGTGTCAGACATAGAGTCAATGAGAGCATATACCAACATTTCTTTAGCAGGATTACTTTTGGAGGATACCCAAACAGGAACTACCCATGACATGTCAGACTTGTTAGACCTATTCATTGCGTTTGTTTTGTTTGAGATTGCACTTTTAGCGTCTGTTTCTGTTTCCTCTTTTGCCAAGCTTGAATTTTTAGAGCCTTGGTTACCTATGCGCTTATTAGATGGTAATTGTGTATGTTCTGTTCTTTGTTCTTTTGTTACTGTGCGTAACGCATGTAAAGATGTGGGATGTTCTCCCTTGCACTTACTGCAAATTTCTGGTTTCCAGCATTCTTTATAGCTATGATCAGGTTTTAGGCAGGCAAAGCACAGATAACTGTTCTTCATAAACTCTCTTTGAGCTGTGAAGGTTAACCTGGGAAATGCGTTACATGCTGCTAGCGAGTGATTGCTCATATTGCAATATGAACAGTGGCGCCACTGCCTTCTTGGCTCTGTGGCGCCTTTCTGTTTATTCGAACTTTCAAGCGAGTCACCGTCCGTGACGGTGGCATATGAGTGCTTTTCAACTCTTTTGTTATCAGATTTTGCACTAATAATCTCTTTGTTCATTAGTGGACTGCAGGCTACATCAGCTTCTTGAGCCATAAATTGACAGAAGTCAGAAAATTTTGGAAAAACTCCATACTTACCTCTGTACGTTGTAACCCCTCTCACCCATTTACGGGCTACGTAGTCTGGTACCTTTTCTAACATCTTTCGGTTTTCCCGACTGTCATTTAAAATGTTCAGCTCTGGTATGGTCTCTGAGGCTGTACAGCATTGTTGGAGGAAGTCTGAATACATCCTCAATGATTCACCGTCATTGGTTCTTACCTTCGGCCATCTTTCTATCTTGCTTCTGAAGGCTTCTGTCACAATAAATGGGTCACCAAACCTTCTCCATAAGGCATCTTTGGCCCTTTGATAGGCATCGTCACTCTGTAGAAGAAAGTAATTATCCACTGTGTCCTTGGCCTTGCCACTGACATACTTCTTCAGATGATGAAGCTTTTCTATAGCACTACATTGCTTCCCTCCCACCAATCTTTCAAAGGCCATTATCCAGTTAGTATACTGAATAGGATCGCCATCAAATTTAGTGGGCTCAGGAGGTGGAAGTCTAGGCCTAGTAATCTCCGCAGAAATAGCTTCGGCTAATCCCTTCGTAACATCCATTTTATCATTGTTTTGTCTGTGTGAACCTTGTGCTTCATTTAGAGCAGAAACATCGATCTGTTGACCCGCTTGTGGGATATCAGTTACGGTTTTGTTACTGGGCAAGTTGTGTAAATCGACTACAGGACGGTTTGTTCTAATGGGATTATTGTTTGCGTTGTTGGGGGGAGGCAACTCCATCCCAATGTCGGTGTCCTGATCATACATTTCCAAAAGAACATTCCCAGTTTGGCGTTCTTCTACTGAACTACTTATGAGTGCTTGTTTACTAATTGAGGGTAGCTGCGGTGACTTGCGAGTTATTCCGGCATTGGCTGGCACCTTGCTGCTCCTGGGAGTCAGGGTTTGCTGCCTGGGCTCATCAGCAAATGCATGAGTAGGTTTTGCTACTAGTGGAGATTCAATGGTTGTTGCCATATGGGGTGTTAGCCTAGGAACTGGTAGCTGGCTTACTTCGTTTGGCAAGGAGTTGGGGCTGTCAGCATTGGAAGGTGCATGATATGACAGGGAACGTCTAACCTCATCTTGAGGTTGTGACAAGAGTCCCGTGTCTGCGTGCTCTTCTTCCGCTATAGCTTGTTGGAAAATGGCGACTTTTCGCCTCTCTGCTTCGAGCTCACCTCTTAGTAAGAGTTCTCTTTTTTGACCTTCTAGCTTCGAAAGTTCTTGTTCTATTTGTTTGGTTTTTTGTTCAGTTTCAAGTTGTGTTTCTTTTTCAGCTACTTTTGCAGCTGCTTCACTAGCCCTCAAGCGCAAGAGTGAAGAACTAGATGAGCGTATACTACTTCTAGCTGACCTGCTAGATGACCTAGTATAGCTACTTATGTGACTAGATGATTTGTGGGATCTAGTGCTGTTGCTGATCACACTTTGTGGTGTGTATTTTGCCCTAACCGACATAGTGCTTATTAGTTGCTCCGCCTTTTCAGTGATCATCTGATTGTCATGTGCTATTCTGTCAACTTTTACTGTCATAGACTTATTTGGAGCTTTGCTTACTACCTTTAGTTCATCATGGAGAGAATATACATGTTTCAGACTAGCCTCTAGATCGTTTTTTATATCCGTAAGTCTTTCAAAAGTGACTCTACTAGACATTTCTTTCAATAGCATCTCGTTTACTTGGCTTTGAAGTTCAATTGCGTCATTTAACTGCTGTGATGTTTTTTCTATTAGCAGTTGGTTTTGTATTCTATTTGATTGCTTTTTGGTTGCATGCAGTGAGCGTGTTTCTGTGTGAACTAGGCTATGGCTTGGTATTTCCACAACTGATTTGGCTTTTTTCTTGGCCTTATCTAATACTGTAACATTACTTGACTGGACTCTGGTAATTGAACTTTCACTATTTGCATCATGGTTAGTATGCTCCGTAGCATTGTTTGCAGTATCGCTGCCGTCCTTGACGGCTATATTTCTGCTATCTCTGTCCTTGACAGCTAGAGAAGATGTGTCTTCGACTGACTGAGACCCACCGGCTCCAACAGTACGAGTGTGCGAGTCAACGCCCGACGAAGCCATTCCCACCGGCCGTCTTTTCGATACAAAAACCCGCAAACAGAACGTCAACTCGAACCAGCGCGGCAAGCGAGGCTGTCACGTTCGTCTTAGCTTTCACCACAAACAAATTATTCCTTTATATTGAAAGGATGGGAGTAATTTGATATCACCAACCACAACTTACAATAAGTATGGAGGAATCAGTATCAATTGAGGTGATTATAAAATTGTAGGAAACAAACAATCTTTAAAATATTTATCTAGCAACATTTACACACATGCCTGAAAATGTTAATCTATGACAACAATTACGCAAGCTCTAATTATTCTCGTAGATGGATGCCGATAGCCATTGTTTGAATCATTGGCTACGGTTAGTTATTCAATGCAACGAATTCCCAACTAAACACTAATGTTTTTGATTTAGGAGCTCAAATATCACTTAAA
Source organism: Cryptosula pallasiana (assembly GCA_945261195.1). Lineage (NCBI taxonomy): Eukaryota > Metazoa > Bryozoa > Gymnolaemata > Cheilostomatida > Cryptosulidae > Cryptosula > Cryptosula pallasiana. Next base: position 39,658,306 of record OX183130.1, read on the forward strand.
TATTACTTAAATATTATTGGCTCCATTACTGTTTGGCCGAATTTGACTTATCTGTTTTCTCTGTGTACAGTCCTGGGGGTACTATAGATAGAGTATTGACTACATCTAGGCGTTTCTTTACTGCTGTGTTACACTGGTGGCCACTGGTAGAACTGCGTACTGGTAGTTGGCTTCAATATTCACCATACCTGTTACTTCAGTTGTAGAACTAAGGCTATGATCCAAGAAATATTGCTCCAGGAACCAAGTTTTCACTGTACCATGCAGCCCAGATTTGAGGGTAGTCAACTGATGTTGTGATGTTTTATAATATTTATTTGCACCACTAACACCGTGAAAACTGTAATATAAAATTAATTGATGCTATGATTGAAAAGTATGATATAACATATGAGCACTACTGAAGCAAGCGTGACAATGTATTGCTGATGACATATTTGTATAAAGACATGGCAGGTTATGTAATAATAGTAATAACAATAAGTGTATATGAGTAATGATGGAGTAAGAATATAATTCATACCTTGCTGGCTCCTCTAGGTTGCACAGTAAAACAGTATAACTGTAGTAGTTTGATTATTAAAGGTATGTATGATTGTCCATAATACGACTGTATGTGGTATAGTAGTATGACTGTTAATATATGTATTATGACTGTGACTGCAGACTAGTATAAAATAAAACTGCGTAAGAGCAGAGCATAGTATGGCTCCTGCTAGTGTGGTGGCTTGGACAATACTGCCTGATCAAGTGCAAAAAACAAACATTCTTGTGACCTACATATGGAATGCTGCGGTATGCTGACATCAGTAAGACAAACAGGATGCTCTTTGTTTGATTGGTGATATCGTAATGATTAAAACATTAAAATGGCTCATTAACATGTAGTTTGTGAAAATTTATTGGCAATACATCTGTCTGTGATACAAGACTGTGAGTCAAGAACAGAAGTTTTATTTTACTTTGTTTGGATAGTGTTTACTCATATCTTAAGCATTTAATTCAAAGCTAATGCACGTCTGCATTGCTATAAGAAAATAATTATTAATTATAATTGCTATGAGTGAACTAAACTTATTCAGTCCTTGTCACCGTGGATATTTCGATGACTATCACTCATTGCAATGAGCTACCATGTAATTATCGTTATTATTTTTTATTATTATCATTTATTGCTCGTTACATACAATTTAGTAGTTGTTGGTAGATCATTCTTTTTGGTAAAATGATAGAATAGGTATTTATTACAGATACTTGTTGCTTATATTGTTCACTTTCGATTTTCTATTTTTAATCGAAACGTTTGCATAAAAAATAGTTGAAAACATGCAAGAAGGGTCATTTTCAAACTACTCTTCAAGTTCACAATTGTAGAGTGTAAATTTTTTGTGCGAGTTTCAAGTTTCTATTGGTGTTTAACCAAAATCCCAAATGTAGTTTGTTGCTTGCAAACCTGCTTTATGGAATCTGATCAGTTTGTGTTAAATTGGTGATCGTATAGATACTTTTGTAAGGTTGCTTCATTTAATGCACACTTCTGCTCCTTTCTGGGATCTTTGCTGGAAGGGTGTTGCTCTTGCTGCTCGAGATATCATCCTCCATATTGACCAGAACATAGCTGAAGTCTTGGTGAACTACATATCAGCAAAATAAAAAACTAATATAATTCAATATCTGTTAACACATTTTTTAATATTGATCAAAACAAGTGAAGCCACAACCAATGACATTGATTGATATTGTGTTTTCTAATCAATATGTCTAATATTTACGATCCATGGGGCTCCAGAAGTCTTCAGTTCCATATGGTGTCGTGTTTCCGTGTAAATTAAATAGGTGTTTTGAATCTATTTGGAAACTTGTTATATACATATCAGCTATTAGCTTTGGCTCTACTGTCTGGTTAAAATGATATATTAAGTACAATATGGAAGTGTGTACACAAATAACTAACCTTACCTTTCAACAAGAAGGTTAATGACTGTTTAGTACATTGACTTAGTCCATATCACTATTTTATTTTTTATTGCATTTAATAGTACATAAGTTGGTACCTGTCTGCCTCCCAACATATTTCTTTATTTGCTAGATGCTATGGTGTGAAATTTAAGTGATTTTCATCCAGTATTTTAGGTTTTTTTCTGCTAGATACAGTTGGTGGTGTTCACACAAACAGAAAAAAATGAGCCATCCATTTGCCAAAACTTATTTCACTAAATTAGTGGCGAACTAGGTTAACCGGGAAAGTTTGTTATTATCTTCTCTAACACAAAATAATCAAATCTATTTATGACAATCATAATTCACCGTTTTACACAATAACAAGCGGTTTTACAAACTATAGCAGCGATGTTAACATTGATAATAATAATAAACTATTATTCAAGTTCAAGTTTTCCAAGTCGGTAAAATAGGATTGATGGTAATTCCGTGCTGATTACTAAATGTTAAGAAAACAGTATATGATGAGGATATCTTTAAATACTTCAAGTAATTTTTTCTCAATTTATCCTAATTACCGCATAATAAATTGTTTGTATTAATAACTAAGTTGTGTCTATGTACTAAAGCACCTTAATGTTATTAATTATATATTTTGTTGTGTCACAAGTTACAAACTAAATTTTAATGCTAATGCATAAAACATATGTAATTGCCTGAAGTTTAATAATTGAACGTAATCGAATAATGTCACTGAATGCATATTTTTATTACTTGTATTTCTTTCAGTAATAATTTTGTTGTTATGTTTGTTTTGTTTTGTTAATTCGTGTATTACCGTATATATCTGAGTAGTAACTTAATCATCAGACAAAGGACTTTTTAGCATGACGGTATTACTGGTTGATGATACCTCAGTTTACCTTGAAATTTTAAAATAAAAAATAATAATACCTTATTAATTATTATTTAAATTTATGGTCACACTTGATATCAAGTATTAGTTGTTGCATCATTGTTTTTTTTAAATTTTTTTCAACTTTGTAACTATAATTATTAAATAATTAATATAAATATTAAAAAAAAATAACGCTATAAGCAATTGTACTGCATCATTTGTTATCAACTATCATCAACGCTACCTTATTACAGCTTTGATCTCAATGAATAGTGCTTTGTTGGTAACTGTAGGTCATTGCAGTACTGTAACAACCTGATAATGAAGTCCCAACAATCTTGTAATACAATAAGTCGACTAATGTTAATTTAGTTGTCATTTAGGGCTCTCTAACAGAATAGCCAATATCATAGTCAAAAATATATATAGATTCGCTGTGACTCAAAAGTTAATTCAAATTGTTTCAAATTTTTTTAATCTAGTGGTTTTGATTACAACCCACCTGTTAAATGTTTCCTGGGTTTTTTTACACCTCATTCAGGCATCCTAAATATTCTGTCAGTTTCTCATCACCATTTTTGCAAATCATAGGGACTTACTTCAACTACATTTCTTTTGCCAGTTTGTCAAAAAAGGGTTATAGTTCGAACATCCTAGCAATTCATAATATGATCAAGATACAATGGTTGCAAATATTTCAGCTTACATGCTCTTAATATGGTATTCTGGTTCATATTTGCATGAAGCAACAAATCACAAACATCGAATACGTAAAAACAATTATTATACAGCACAATTTCTGGAACTCTTTGCTATGAGCAAATAACTGAACCAAATATTCAAGCTTCACATAGATTGATTTGCCCTTTTCTTACCCTCATTTTCTTTTTTTACCGCATTGTCAGACTGTTACGAATTCCTTTAACTTATTTACATAATAACTAGCAGACTAGAGATTTGCGGTATATTGATATAGACTATACACATGTGAGATAATACCATGTTGGTTAATTCTTCAAGTGAGCAACACCCCGCAGCGCAAGGATTATGACCGTACTGTTTGTTATGTGTTATACACGGTATTTATTTATCATAAATAATAATAAGAAGGGTGTGGTAAGACAATACTTTTGTGTACAGACAGTCAAAGATTATCATGTATTATCTTTTGTAACGGATGCTTGTGTGCAATATAATTCTCCCTCTATTATTTACACATTTTCATCGTCTATTATTGATATGCACTAGAAATTCTTTTCTCAATCCCAGCTCATATTGTTTTAACACCTGAGAAATACCTGTGTTGTTGTTTAATGGTGTTCTCTATTAAACTTTGTCCTATTTTCCAGGATGTTATTCTTTATTGCCTTACCTTTCATCCTCCGATCTTTTGTAGCTGGGTAGTGGTTCTATGTTGCCATCATATGCTGAGGCCACAGAAGATGGTGAAGAATTGTATAGAGAAGGCCATCATGTGGCTGGTGTTTTCTCCGTCTACAGGTACAATACGCATAAGTTTTGTTTTTTATGTATCAATTTTATATGAACTAAGATAACAATAAGATAATTTAGTATATTTCAACTAAATAAACAATAAATTATGTAAAAAAAATAATTAAGTATATCAAGTTATGTAATAATTTAAAAATTCAATTATTGCATTATTTTTTAAAGCATGATATCAGATAATTTTTTATAATGAATACCATTATAATTATTGTTATTTTTATCAATTTTACCAATTTGCAGTTACGAGTAAAATCAAAGAAATTTTCTTAACAAAAAAGCGTTCACGTAATAAGTAATAAATAACGTGAGCAAGATTCTGCTACTTATGTAACTAGTGCATTATTATGTAGCGAAGGACTTACTTGATGAAAAGTCAAGTTGCTAAATCATGCTTGCTGATGGCCAATATACACATGATTTATCCTATAGCTTGTTATCCTACAACCAACTTTAGCAGTTCTGCTTTAGCCGGTAACGAAAATCAACACCTGTTATAGCTGTTAACATCAACAAGATACAAAAAAATATGTCTCTGCTGACAAAATACATGTTAGTATCAAATTTTATTGAAGTTCATGCAATATAGTGATGCTTTAATTATATTCCTCATATTCTCATTTTGACCTTCTGACCTAGTTTATGTCCCATATAAATACTCCTGTCAAAGGACAGGACTTCAGCTGGGTCCAAGATGATAATCTCCATCATTGTGTCGGTTTCTATTTCGTCATCGTAATAGTCTAGCGAAAGTATGCCATATTTATTGGGAAAAGTTCAACACCCTAGCATTATATGACAAAGACTTCATCAACTTTGAAATCCCATGATATGACTTATTTAGGTGGTAGCTGAGAGTTCACAATGCTATACCGCAAATGTTACTATTTCTATCTTTATAAGTACATACAATAATTGTTATATTTATATAAGTAAGATAAAAAGTTACTCATCTTTGAGTTATAAATATGGCATGGATTATTAAACATCTTGTCAAAACTTCTGCTATTGTTCCTATTTTATCAGTGAAACGAGAATCTTTTCAGAGTCGTCTTATCTTCCATCTGCTTTCTCCAGCCCCGCAAGTAGACAATCAGCTGTTCCAATTTGTACAAAAACAATCGCATATTTAGGCTGGGCAAATCATGTTGTGTGATATAGCGTGGGCCTGTCACTCATACAATGACAAGCTCTTACATCACACGCAGCCTGTTACTTTCAACAATTTAAGCCCTATTATTTGAACAAGATGATGCAACTTTTTAGGTTTGTTTCACATTGAAACATTCAGTAATAAAACGATAAATATTAGGGTGTGAAGGAAACTGATAATGCGGAGAAGGAGGAGTTGTTTAAGTATGTACACCCACACTAAATATATTCTTAAATAGGCTTATTTGGTTAACAAGTGTGTGGAGGGAAGAGCGCGTGGTGACACCCACCCCTTGTGCGGTAATGTTCTTATTTTTAAACCTGTTTACAACAGATGTCCTATGTTTAAAATGTAATTTAATAACAATCTTGATAGTTGAATTCGTTAACGAGACATAAAAGACCAGTCAAAGCACAAAGACATGGATACTTTGCAGCTATATACATAGTTATTTATTAGGTATTAGTTGAGACGTTTGTGTATGATCAATCATGTTTTTCCTTTTGTGGAAAAGCAGCATTTACCTGGTGGGGTTTTTGATCTCGAGGTTTCATCCAAAAGCTCTCTGAAGCCAAGCACAAGAATCATTCGACTAATTGAGACAGATCATAGTTGTTCTGCTGATGGCAAAATAGTCAAATATATCGTTCATTAGTTCAATGTATTCAAATAGGTGAACTGATAAACATCACAAATACATGGGAAGTAGTCGTTTTTTGACACTTCTGTCCAGCAATACTGTTGCTAATAAATCATTGCAAAAGTTGTATAACTGAGCAACTTCGGAAGGGGTCGGTTAAGCTCAGATCATGCGTTACAGAGTTCAACGTTTTTATGTAAAAATGCGTGCCTCGAACCAGGTTCACGCCATATTTAAACCAACACTGTTCACCATCGACGTTTCATTACAGTACAATCCAAGTTCTTCATCGATGAAAAGCTGAATATTTTTTATCTGTTAAGAAAACAGATCGTCAAAATCCTAGAGTTACGTGTATGGTCTTGCCAGTCCTTGTTCTGTTTTTTGTTTTTGTGATGCAGTCAACTTCTCAAACAAATATCATTCTCCAACACAGTTTTTTGCATATTTATTTAAAGCATTATTTACAATGGTGTTTGTTATTTTTTATTCTAAAGAGACAAGTCTTCCTTTTTATTTGTTTATATTCATGGAGTAGTGTCATCGATATGATAGCGAATCACTGAAAGGATACACCATATAATGTTGTGAACGTTTTAAAACTCGGGTAAATACACGAGCGAACATCCGGTACTATGACTTCAGCATAAAGGATGTGAATGGGTGTGCAACACAAGGAATCTGACATGTGTGGTTTATGGACTATAGTTCTGAAAATTTATTTGCTCGTGATGCACGTCACTCTTTTTTTTTGCATTTCCACAATCGGCACCTGTTTATGTCTTACTGCAGTCTAATGGCCCATTTCTCCTTGATTCATTGTCGTTTCTTCTATTGCTCCATTCTCCGCTATACAATTATTAGCATTGCTGTACTTCATTACTAGTACATTATATCAGCATTTGTCATGATTGATCATATAAAAGGCGTATAAATTCCTCATGACTCTGATCTGTAATTCCTGTTTCCTTCTCAACTCTACTCAGTGTCCAATAACGTGTGTATCCCTAGCCGGTTATGTATTGTTCATACTAAATTTGGTAAGGTAAGAATTCAAATGACATTTTCATTAGGGATTTTTAGTATTAAGTTCATCCTGCTTTTTAAATTATTCCAATGTGTTGATATTTAGCATGCTTTCTGGTTTGGCTTCAACTTTACATTTTCATTTTTTTCCACCATTCCTCTGCTCTGTTTATACTAATTTATGGAATGTTAGCAAATTATAAATGCAGACATTTGATTTTTTTGCTGCAAAAGCTTGGCAGGTATATCTATTTCAATCACATGGTCATTTTTGTATCTCTCCCAAAAAAACTATTGAATGTTTTTGGTTTATTACAGCAGGTGCTTTTAATGCAGATAAAAAGCCACAGTTTTTTCTGGCAATACCAAAAATATTCATGTTTTTAAAGACGAGATTGTTCTGTAACATAATCGGATTTGATGAGTTGGTAGTTGGCATGTATGTGCCTTAGGTCTTACAGTTCTTGTTTGCATGTTTTGATTCACTGCTATTTATCATCTGACTTCCACCAGAATTAAATTAATTATTATTTTGAACTTCATTTTTTTTCTTTCTGCTAATTTAAGAAGTAATGACCTAGTTTCTCTTCGAGAATGACGTCTTAGTTATGTAAACACTCATCTATAATTCTATTGCACTCAAATTAGTTTTGGAAAAATGAAATGAATGTTTGACATTTGTGATTGCCGTACAAGTTTTAAGGTTTTTAATCAGTTCACGAGGTTATGTATGGTTTATTGGAGTTATTTTCTTGTGCTTGTGGAATAGAGTCCACAGTCACAGTGACTAAGCAGTTAATAAGCATCTTCGTCAAACCATATGTTTCTTACCATTGTATTTCAATCGCATTTAAAAACTTGGCACATGATTGCTTTAATCATTACACAGTTTTTTGTTATCATTTAGCTATTTCTAGAGAAGAAAAGCAGGTGTCACTGACTGTGGCAAGTTATAATGTGTTAGTTTGCCTCAGATTAACTAGGAGTTACGGATTAATGTTGATTAAGGAATTTAATTTATTCATCAATATCAAAGCTCTGTTATTTATGCGTTGCGTTTCATAAAAAAGATGTAAATTTGTTTATGAGCCCCTTTCGTATGGTGACGCCAAAATGATTGTGCAACAATGCGCTTGATTTTATCCGTCAACTTTGTTTCAACCTGGTATTCCAACGTAATCTCTTTATTGTCATTTTCTCTGCAACGACGACGTGGTATTTATCTATCGATATTAAAAATACGGAATTAAAGCATGACAGCACTTATCACTTTTTGGTTGAGTTTCTGAATATTCAAGTCTTAAGCAGCAGATTGATGTATTAAATAACCCTCTAGGCCGACTCAGTCATGATTTACAAGCCTGCAAAATACCCCTCTTCCAAAAATGCTCGCTAACTTTTACACTGCTTAAAGTTGACGTCATCTTCGGGAATTTACTTTTTCACGGCACAGTATTTATTTGACCAATCAGATGCCGCTATTTATTTTTTTTTATTATTTTATTTATTATTATTCTACCTACATATTACTGTCCATTATTATTGTATAAATAAATACCATTTATTGTTCCCTTACTCACCAAAAGAAGCACAATTTTTTTTATATTTTTTATGGAAGAAGGATAAGATGAGATGATCCTTTGTTTGTGATGGTGATCACATTGGATGGACAACCTGACTAATCCCGCAATCGTCTATTGTTGCCATGTCACATATGAAAATTGCGTAATAATCAAGCGTTGGTCTTGTTTACTATGCGTGCGCACTAATTGCGTCCATATTGATAGAAACCACTAATTGCGATTTTATGCGTGCGGCGTGCAAATTGAAGCCAGGTGAAAAATGGCGCGTAACAGTAAACCTTAACATTAAATCTTAGAACCAGTTTTTGATGGGGTGTCTTCGTAAGGACTGTTTATTCCTGTTGCAATGGCCTTCAGTAGACCTAAGACTAAATGAATTGCCCAATCAGATTTCATTTTAAACGCAAACGATGTAACTTCATTTATAAAACTTTGCCATTATTTATTATAAATGACCACGCCCACATCCCGAAGATGACGTACACCGCAATCAATGGAAGTTATAGTAAGCTAAATTTCAGCTGATACGACGAGCATTTGAGGCCAATGGCTTTTTGGCAAGCTTGTAAATCATGACTGAGTAGGCCTAGAGGGTTATTTAATACATCAATCTGCTGCTCAAGACTTGAATATTCAGAAACTCAACCAAAAAGTGATAAGTGCTGGCATGCTTTAATAAGGGCATCGAATTGAATCCACGGTTACATGATTGGTTCTTGCAGTTGCTTGTGGTAAGAATGATATAAAGTTTCAATCAGTCCATAAGCAGATGAAACAGATATAATTAGTTGATGAACTCTTTTGTTTAGATATTAATTGGTTAATAACCTGTCGAAGGCCCACTATGATCCACTTGAGAATAAATGACCAAATCTCAGCTTATCTAATGTAACAACATCTTCAAAAAACTAGTGATGAATTTCTGCTTTGCAAGCGGGTCAATGAAGTTCTTGATCAAGGCATTGCCCACATTTTGTATCCAGGTGTTTTTCGGTTTGTTATTAGAAAGGAAGAAAAATCCAAAGTGGTTATTCCCTAGATTGTTCGCCCCGTTGTTTTTAATTTGGCAATGACTGCATAAATCTTGGGGTGGATCGGAATGAATGTCAACAGAACTGAGTGTAGATACATCCTGGAATAAATGTCAACTGTACTATAGATAAAAATGTTTTGACGCTCATTTCTAGAAGTGTTCACATTTGGTCACGGCCATGCATAAAACTTTTGGACGTTCATTCCAGGAGTTATCTACTTGATAAAAAAGAAAATTTTATATTCCTGGAATGAGCATTGAAACGATAGTTTATATGCCGCCAGGAATGAATGTTGACACTTCTGGAAATAAACATCAAGTTTTCTTTTATATACCACTAGTTGGCATCCCAGTCGCAAAGAACAGCAAATGTATGTAGTCAGACATTGTTGCCAGTTTCCCCAGTCCGCTCCCTTTGGCCACCGCCCATTGCCGCCTCCTCCCATGATCTCCTCCTCATGTAGTCGCCTCTTATTGTCGTTTACTCCAGTGGTGGTCGCCTCCTCCTGTAGTCGCCTCTTATTGTCGTTTACTCCAGTGGTGGTAGCCTCCTGTAGCAATTTCTTCACACTTATTAACAATTTTGTCATGAATGCATTTTTAGACAGTGAGTATCGAGCGGAAGCAGTAGAAAACTATGTAACAGCAGCATTGTAATAATAGTTCACATAACAATATTATTGAACAAAGGAATACAATAATAATATGATCTATTTCTATTACTTTTTATTATCTTTTTATTATTTTAAAATTATCAAATAGTGATACGTTTGGTATAAATCTTGCTGTGATTGTTCTGTTTAACTGTGTAATGGCTGTTGTCATAAACCAAGTTACTGAAGCATAAACAATAAAAATCAAGCAATAACAACAGCGGCTGCTACTATGTAGTAATAATAATAGCAATAATGATAAATGATATTGCCACAGTAAAAAAGACATTGCGAATAATAATGAGAATAACTAAAACAAATGATAATAATTACTAAATGCAAAAACTATTTTAAATTTAAATAAATGAAAAAATTATTAATGTAATAGTAATGCAATGTTTTTTCGAAGTAAAAAAGGAACAATCATCATTAATAATCAACTATGACAACAAAAACACCATCATGTATTAATCATTCGCTCAACAAGTCAGATTGAAAAATTTTGTGATTATGATAAATAATGCATTTTCTTCGTATTAGTAATCATCTTTTTTGAAGTGACTCAAGTATAATTCATAACTGAGTAACTTAATTTGTATTAATAAGTAGAAAGATTTGAGAAAATTGTCAACTTACACACTGGCAGTAAAACTTTTGCGTGGGTTTTAATGTAAAGCATCTGGCGTAAATTAAACCAATCAATGATCATCTCTATGTGTCACCTCGTTATAATTCCTGAACATCAGCATACTTTGTATGGGAAAATCAGATTTATGCATGAACGTTGCCGAAAGTAGTTTCGTTTTGATCTTTAAAAACACAAATATATCCAGTTTTAAAACAAATAATATATTTAATCCAATGGAATGTTTTTTTCATTTCCCCCAGCGCAGCAGTTTAGGGGGTTACTCTTCTGGAATGACAGACACTCGCACACACTCATACAGACAGTATACTCATGTTTATATATTTAGATACTCGTCACTTAACATTCATTCCAGCTCTCTCGATGTTCATTCCAAGAGGTGTCTTCGCTCATTACAGCTATGTCTGTATTTATTGCTGTCCAGGTTCATTCCAATATTCAAATGTTGTTGCAGGATTCACTTTTGGTCAATAAAAAAATTTTATATGAGTTGTTTTTGTTCAAACTGCCATTGTCTACTCATTATTCTTATTTATATTGCTCTTTTGCCAAACTAAAATATAAACAGTCGTTATAGATGAAAAGTTACTTGTTTCCCACATAAATGGATTTTTTATGGACCAGTGAAAGTAATCGTATGTTTTCTTTCAAAGCGTACTCGTCATTAGCACTTTGCAGGAACTACTTGATGTAGTAAGATATCATCAACTCATTATTATGCTAGACAAGGGAATTGTGGTAAAATTTTATGTTTGTTGTTATCAATTCTTGGCTGTCTGATGGTTATTCTGAGAAATTGCCACTGCTTTGTCAATTTTTTATTATTTTTTCAATACTTAGAAAACCGTAGTAGTTGGACCTGTGAGAAAATTTGGGTTAGCTGTTTTTTATTACCTCAGCGAGTGAAATTATTTTGTCACATAGCTATTTTCTGCCTTCAATCTAATTTTGTTTTGCTTTATATGGCTTTCTAGGAATTGAAAGGCATTGCTTAGAAAAACATTTTCTTCCCTAGGAGTGGTCCACTTATCTGAACCAGTCTGACCGGGTATTCCAAAACTTTTTATTTAATTTTTGATTTTTCAGGCCAACCACGACATCCGATTACCAACAGTTGAGTTCCCTGGAGTCGGCAAGTCGTGGCGAGTCTGAGTCGCTCTCAGCTGGGTCTCACAGGCATAGCTTATTTAGTGGCTCTAGCTCCAACTACAGAAATGTGTTGGGGGGAGATAACATCTCTGATATATTAATACAAGGTAAGTTGAGCTCAAGCTAATTCACTTGATAGTTCCATAACAAATATGAAATAAGACTAAAAAAAATAATAAAACTTTGTTTTACTTTGGTCAAGAATTCATTGTGTTGAAATAACATTTCATAAAAAAAAAATTGTTTTTCAACCGATAGATTTTATTTCTTTTCTCTTTGTTACAGTTGAAAGTATGGCAAATACTAGAAAACACTTTATTTTATTACTACACCCACTTTTTATTATTGCTACTAGCAAAACATCTCACTTTCTTCCAAGCGTAGTATCATTTGTTGGCGGTTTCTTCAAAGGTGGTTAATGATATTATTCTGTCTACATAAAAACCTGTTTTATAGAAATTTGCGGTAAACAGACAATAGGTTTTGATATTATCGACTCCGCTACCTTTCGCAATGCCAACCATTACGATTATGACCAATTCATCTAGGGTACAAGCAGTTCATAGGATTATCTTTTACCTTTATGCAAATTTCGGAAAGATAAAAAGAGAGAATAGGTGTAGACATACAATTGTACATTGGGAGCTTATCTGGTGCACTCATTAGCGTAGTATTTATTATCTATTATTGCAGTGTAATAATTTTTAATGGGCTCAAAATTTTGTTCTACCTTTTTTGCGCAGCATGTTTGGCGCTGCGATGATTGGATATTGTCTGAATACGATAGTGTTTTGGTCTCTATTTTCCATATCCTTAAATGTTGGCTGGCTGTCAAACTTTACCACCCATTAAATTAGTTCATTTCAGCACTAGAAATGCTCTGCGCTTCCAGTTGTTAATGTTTGGTTTGTGTTTGGGCAGGAGACCACCTGTCCATGAGTGACACATCCACATTGGTGACAGTTAACACATACGAGAGCAACAGAACAGCATCAAACCCCAGTCTGTCTAATTCCAGGAGGGGTGTAGCCGGTAGTATGGTTAGCAACACCACTACGAGTATGGATGGTATGCATAACATATTCTTTGTCAAAATAAAATCAACTTTGAATGGCATAGTCAAGTAGAAAGAATTTAAAAACTACATCAACAACACATGATTTTTTATTATTTTACTGAATTTCAAGAATCATTTTATTACCTAATTTAAAATTGGCTTTTCTGAAAATCCAAGTTAAACTCGTTGTGGGGTGTGACAGCTGCACCTATCAATAGTCAGTGTGCGCTCCACACGGGTGATCTTTCAATCAACCATATTCTACTTCTTCAAATATAAAGTTGTGGTCATTGCCTGCAATATGAGAGTGAATATGCATATATTCAATGTAATTTGTCGTTAATTACATTATCTATATACATGCTCACCCATATTTGCGCTTCACGAGTTTCAAGTTTAATCGAAAATAAAATTAGGAGGTGACGTTCGTTGGTCACAGCAAATTTGAAAAAAAAAGCTCAATCGGTTCAAACCCCTCATGTGGCGCCAAATACTAATTGACAACTTCAATGATCAACCCAAGTATTCTTCACATTTTTTGGCAAAACATCAAACAGGAGAGAAGTTTTTTACTGCACCTACTAACGTTTTCAACGAATAATTAAGTAATTTTGTCATGTTCCGCGACACCAATTTATGTGGTAAGAGGTTCTGCTTGGCTGACATGTTTCCTGTCGTTCTAATGTTCCATGCTTTCTGTTGTTCCGCTTGCTACTTATCATTTTGAAAATTACAATAATGACCATTAGCTAGGTTTGTCCAGGGACCAGCAGTTGAACTTGTGGCTCATCTACATACTAATTTACATGAAATTAATAAATATTACTAAAATTGAGCACTAATGAGCGCATGATTGCGTTTTTGTAACTTAAATTTACACTTGTTTTAAAAATATTGTGTTAGAGAAAATTTAGTAGAATACTGCTCCTTGGTTACCCGCTTCTGAGTTTTTTTTTTGTCGTAATTGCCGATTATTAATATATTTTAACATTGATGTACGAAGGATTATATACATTGTAGATGCACCATTGATAGTCAGGTGTCCTGATGAGGAGATAGAAAGAAATGTTCAAAGCAATATAAACTGATGACTGCTTTATTTTTTCTGCACCATTTATGATTTCATTCCCTCGCAATATTATTTTTGACATTGTTATGCTACATTGTATTATATTGTGTATATATGTTATACTGTATAGTTAGGGGTTGTGGTTGAATTTTCTTTATTTATTTTACAACTTTTCATTTTATTCAACTAAATGGACGGCAAAAAAAGTGAACTTCACACCCCAGTATTCCAGTTGTATTTCATGTTCATTTTGCTGAAATATTAATTACTGGCTTTTTGTTTCTTGGAGGTTAGTTTTAACAAATGAAATTATTTTTCAGTCCTATTTCACACAAAATTTGTTTTTTCATCAAACAACAAGCCATTCCTCTACACCCATTGTACGCGTGGCAATTTTTTGGCCCACTTTAAGTTTATGGAATAAGTTCATCTGTTTTCGAAATTATTAGGAAGCGGCTGTATAAATTGCAGGCCTGTGTGTGAAAGAGATCTTTATTTACCCAAATCTTTGTGCATTTCGCTTTGAAGGTCTTGTAAAATTTATATTGTGGACTATATCTCAAATTTCAATATGCTTAGCAAAGGCTTTTTAAAAAATTGTTTTTTGTTTTTTTTTTAATAAAAAATTGCAAATGCTTCAATCATCTTTAAATTACTTTGGAAAATATCGCTTTGATAAGTTAAAATTGAATTGCTAATGCTTTGCAAACAGCTATTTAACAATAACTCAAAAATAGCTAAGCTTTGGATTGTTTGAAAAATATTGGTTGTATTCTTAGTTGTTATAGCTCATGCTCTAACTGAAGTGAAATATTCATCCGAATAAATCATTGTCTGTTCCTGAAACAGTCATGCACTAAATTTGGCAAAAATGCGTACTCCATTCAGGAGAACTCTTAATTGATTATTAATAAGTCCTAATTCATAACTGCTGTTGTATTTATATAGCATCAACGAAAATTTAGTCAACTTTGTTCGTACATATATATATTGTTAGTAATATTTGGTGACAAATGTTATGTTTAGTATATACGACTAATGTTACAGAACTTTTTTCGCTAACGCTCTAATCTTATATAAATCAAATAAATAGTAAAACACCACACAATTGTTTGTTTTTAAAAATCATTCCTCAACTCTATTTATGAGCTGAAATTGTTCAAATTGTCCCCTCATGCAATACAGTCATCATGCAAAATTTTGAAATTTGGGAGCTGTAATTCTCGCATAAGTATAGACCGCTTCATCCAAAACAAGTTTCTTCTATATTTCTGTTACATCTTATATCTAATATTATTTAGCAAAATAAATTGTGATATGTTACTATGGGATGTCCTTGTGCTCCTTGTCCTTGTGCACATATCTCCAAAGGCACTCATTACGATAGAAAATTGATATGAAGTCTTTACCATATTTTCAAAAACATTCATTTCAGGCTAACATCTAGCTAATGATGAGATGTCTTATGTCATGAGCGAACTCAAATATGACAGTTTTCCTTTTCATTTAGTTTTTTACCAAAGATGCTCACTCTGTAACGCATATCAAACAGCATAGCAAATTTAACGGGCAGTTTAGGTGAGACGTTGGCTATTGTATAAAATAAAGTGTACATGAAAGTAAATTTTCACATCTCTGTATGATACATCAAATGGCAGCGATAGCAACTATATAGCATACACGCTATGAACATATCATAATTTGTTTGAGCTTCAGTGTTTTGTCACTGATTGTAGCCACATAGGTTTTGGCATTTCATCACGTCCAGAATAGTTCCTCCACATTACTGTACGTAATGAAACGCCAAGACTTGTGTCGCTACAATCAGTGAAAAGTTACTGAAGCTCAAACAAATTATGGTATGTTCGGTAAATATGTTCAACAATCAGTGACAAAACACTGGAGCTCAAACAAGTCATGATATGTTCGGTGAATATGTTCGGAATTTGTTAAATATTAATGTTTACCATTTTATTTTGCTCTTTCACTACATTACTCCTAGGGCCCACTGCTATACAAAAATAAGAGAAATGGTATAAACTGTGATGTATATATTTTAAGAGGATGCGGATAACAAATTGAGAAAGTAGTGTTCAATTACTAACTAAATTCGCAATTATGCCAAAAATTGATCAAAAAGACACTAGACTGAAATAGGTTTCATGTATTTAGTGGTTGAATCAAAACCGTAAATTTTGAAAATCTCAAGAGAGTTTTGCTTTTAGAAAAATTTTTATCAAGTGTGAAAATGAGTTAATAAGTAGATTTTTATTTTGGGTTGTTCAATCAATGTTTGAACGGAGATGAATTTTTCAAAACTCCGTCCATTTTTTAAAAAGATCTTTTTATGATAAAAACTTTAATCATGAAAAGATCTTTTTAAAAAATTGATTAAGTTTTGAAAAATTCATCTCTGTTCAAACATTGATTGAACAACCCAAAATAAAAATTGACTTTTTAACTATTTTCACACTTGATAAAAAATTTAATGCCTTGCACCCATAAAATTTACAGCACATCTGCAAATCCTGTCAAAGAATTGATTGACCATTGGGTGTAGTCCAGCCAATCATAAAACTGGATTATTGAAATCTACAGAGCCTTGTTAACCACGTCTTTCAATACTCTTACCAAAAGATTTACTAGTAGTTCACCAATCTTATAGATCAAAGAACTTTTCTCTTTGCAAGAATCATGTTTTGTTTTTTACTGGATTACCAAAAAAATAATGTACAGTAAGCCGGTGCATTAAGACATGTATCATGTGCAGTTAATCTGTTGTTGGGAGCATCCTCTTTGTAACACTAATGAGTTTTGCAATTACTTGAGAAGTTGATAGCCTGATATTTTTTATATTATTGCAATTATAATGTATCTTTTGTATGGGTTCATAGTTATTTTATTCCTCATTTTCTCAACTCTGGTGTCCTTCATAGGCGTTACTGCAATTTCGTTTTTGATGTAATAGCATTTATTGTCTTATTCTCAAATAAATTGATTCATAATTATAGTATTTTTTGTCATCTATTCAATGCTGTCAACTGGCATGAAATTTTGAACAGCTGATTTGATTCTCTGTGAATTATAATTTAATGGGTTTGGTGGCATTGTACCCCACATTTTTTGTGATATTTGATATTTACTGCCTGTTGGCGTTATCAAATTTATAAATAGTTACATGAATCGCATCTATTAATAGATTAATTTTTCATACGTGTCTTCTGTTACATTCGCTAATAGAGACTGTTGAAGGTCAAGTTCAAGTTTTTTGAGCCCTAGCACTAAGATATGTAGCAAAAAATAGTTGATAGACGAAAAAACTAAGACAATGGCAGTTGAAAATATATCCTTCATCTTTTACTATGCACTATTGTCCTGCACCACCATGTTCCTAGTACTGTTAATCTCCAAAGTAAATGCGCAATTGCCGAATCCGGCTCCCTTGAACCATTTTGTGGTCAGCAATTTATAATTGATGCTCGCTTGAACCAACCTCTTTCATGTCTTACATAATACTAATTGAATAGGGATTAACTTGAAACACAGGAGTTTAACAATTGAATTTTTGAGATTAAACTTTTCCGATTGTGATAAAACAGATAGTTTGAACAATAAACAACTTTTACATGCCCATTATTTTGGCTATTTTTCATATTTTGCGATTAGCAGACGAAGAAATGGTTTTGAAATAAAGGTCATTTGTAGATGATATTTCTAATTGGTTGCTATCCGTTTCTGCAAGATTTGGTCACATGGCATAAGATATTGTTGCTTTGTTATTGAAGCATGGTGAGCGCTTTGATGTTTGTTGTTAGTGCAGTAATATGTAAGCATTCATCTCAGATGAAAAGTTGCATAATGAGCAGCTTTACGTTACGGCAAGCTCATAAATTTGAAGTCCCCCTACCTGCTGGCAAACTGTTTTCCCACTGGCTGAGTTGTTTTCTCAAGTTCTATGTGAATGGGTGATTCATGCAATGCAATTATTATAATTATCACAAAAGTTGTCATCAATATACTGTTTATTTGTTAAAAAATGTTTTATATTTTTTTATTATGAGATGCCAGTTTGTGACGCTGTATGGAATGGCCACTAGATTCACCATGTTGGATGGAGAAGACGCATTTCCAATATAAAAAATAAAATTAATTTGTGTTCAATTAAAAACCTACTTGGAAGTTTCGTGTGTGATTTTAAACTGCTTTAAATTTTGAACAATGTTTGAAGGTGTGTCAGAAAGTGAACCATTACAGCAGTAACGATTGTTTCACAGTACCAAAGATTGTAATTGTTTTCAAACCATGAGGTTATGGCCCATGTTAATAAAATTGTTGCGAATCAACTAATTTTTAAAAATTCCGTTATTTGATTACCCATAAAACAAATATCCAATAAAATTTCACTATTAAATTAATTGTATATGACGTCCTAAGTGCGTTGGAAATAAAAGACCAACACTGTTGGAAATTAATACCTTTAGGGAACGCAATTATAAACAAGATAAACAGATAAATGCAGGTGGTCTTGTTTTTTCCAGTTGAAATAATGTTATAGATATTAAACTCAACTCACAAGTTGTAGAATGACTGCAACATCATCTGCTAACCATAAGTGTGTTATATGTTAATAGTGTTTCCTAATTAAGTAAGTTGTGTCATTTTGGTTTCATATTATTCGAAAGATTCTTTAAGTCTATCATTTCAAAACTGAAAACCTATGATAAATATTTCCCTATGTGAGTAATGCATTCCATCTTTATATTGTTTTTAAATCATTTTTAATATCTGCTCAGGTGTTGTTTGTCACCAGACCGACTCCTTTATTAGTCATTAATAAAACACCCTTTTTCAACCAAATGACTCATTATAATTTCTAAAATGTTCTAGTACACACCCTACTTAATACTTTTGAAACCATTTTGAAATATTAAAGCCTTTGCTGTATTGACATCACTAATAAATATGGTAGAATTCACACATTCCTTGTGACGTTGCACCTTATGTTGACTCATGCCTTTATTGACAGTTAGTTGACGCATATCCCTTGCTCCAACTATGTAAACTTTTTGCATATTTTCAGTTATCAACCATAAGTCACGTATTTTTTATGCTGTACTCTTTCAGAAAAGTTAGTTTCATTTAAGCCTCAGAACTAGTTAGGCCTTTTCCAGTCCACAATAAATTTAAGCAGATTTCAAATTAAAAATCTGCATATTCGCAACTAATTTATTATAGATTCAAGACTGTCTGCAAGGCTTTAAAATATTCTTCAGTTTGAACATCAAAACCCCCGGTGTCAGAAACTGTGTCGGCTCATTATTATAAGCACATGACCAAGTTCATTTTCATCGATCATTGTTGGTTGAATATTAAACACTAGTGTCCAATGGTTATCAGGGATTCTCAGTCACATTTAGCGGTCACGTTTAGCATATTGCTGGTCATGTGCAGTAATTTGAAATAGAACAGCCGATTAAATAAAACCTAGTCTGACCACTTTTATTTAGAAACCTGAGCTGTGGAACTAATGTTCCAGAATTTCTGGTATGATCGGTCACTTTAATGGAAGGAAACAATAAAATTTTGAGAAGTGTGCGTAATTTAGCATGTTTTTACTGCATAATTCCAAGTGATTCCATAAATCGAGGATGTAATTAAATGTCCTTTTGTAAAAAGGTTTCTTTTAGATTCGAGATTTTTAGAGGAGTTTTATATTATTGCTGGGGAGAAAACTATCAACTTTTTCAAATCTGGGGTATCAGCGGTCATCATTTGGTGACCTGTTGAATTATTGACACCAGTCCAGTTGTCTCCAAATGTGGTTAGACACTCAGTCTGTGCTTATTTAAATATAGATGGGCTATAACAATTCTTGGTTATACAAGTTTTTTTCTGGAAGATTAAAAATGTTGCCTGCCATATTGTAAGGATTTCTGTCACAATGATAAATCGGTCATTATTTTCACATTGTATCATATATATTTCCTTCATGAAAAAATACCATTCTTAAATTAAATAAATATAAGAACAACGAAACAATTCATCCAACTATGATACGGATAAATTGGTTATAAATATAACTACTCAATCATGATTATTGGTGATGTGTAATAGGACGGAAAATTGATCTGTCTGTCAAAACTCATGCTTGCACTTGATGACAAAAATATACAAATGCTGTGAGAACAGATTTTTAAAATTATTCATACAGCGACATAAAAGCTTGGTTAATAAAAAAATGAGCATACGATTTACCAGAACTACAAAAATAGCAATAACGCACCAATTCTTTGCTTACAGTTAATAACTTGCAAAACTTGGGTTGACATCAGGGTCGTAGGTGAAGTGATTATTCTTGCCTGAGATTATCAAATCTATTTGAACATGAAAGCCTTTTAATACTGTTGCTAAGCACTATTAGCTAATCAGTAGATTGCAGACTAGAATCACTATTATGAGAACAAGTAGAGCATGAGCATTCTTTAGCAGACTTCAATGTCACCACTCTTCTTTGGCCTCCTACGCAGAATAGAGTAACTCTAACCTGAAAATAATAATAATTAGGTAAACATATGATCACTATCAAATTGTGGTCATTGGTCGCTACGCAATAGCTATCGATTAAAAATGATGCACCTGTATAAGTTTCTTAGAATTTTAGTCAATACAAATTGGTTCAGGGGTGTGATATGTAATGAGGGGCTATGCCCATTGTTTTAGTTGGAAAAGCACACTGAAAATTTATTGTTGTAGGTAAATTGTCCAGAGTTTATAGCCGCCAAACCACAATTTTTTCCACACCCAAACTCTAGGGTCAACTAGAGGTACAATGTCTACTGTTCCTGGTGTAGTAAGGTATCTCATCTGAATAACAAGTTCGGTTTTATCCAGAATGTTACTAATATTTGGTAACTGCACTACTCATGGATAATCATACTATTGGCAAATTTGTGGAAAAATGTAGTGAAGCAAACGCAAACATTGCTAATTGATGATTATGATTAATTAGTTAGTCTCGAGCTTCCAATAAAATGCTTTAGTTAGATTATTGAGTAATACAGGAATGTAGATATTTGTAACACTGCAATGTTCATGTGTAGGCTTTTGAATACCAGTTGCATAAACAAAATGTTACCCACAAAAACTGTTACTTTTGAAAATTTGCCAAAATTTATAAAAGATCCTTATAAGGAATTGTAAAGATTGATTAGTAACAGTTGTACTTACATCGTGAGTTGATAGTATACTGCAGCATTGACTTCTGGTTAGGAATATTTTGTGGGGAAAGAGAGCACGAATAGGCCCAGTGAGTGGAATGGAGTAAGAGGTACAGTGACCTTGACAGGCATTTATTGTTACATTTCTTGGAGCACAACCGTCTAAATGTACTGTCTGCTGAAAGCCTGCAAAACATTAAAAGTTGATTAAATACAACATATCAATGTTTAATCTCACAAATTTCTTCATAATGAATTATTTATACATTTCATGAACACATTATTTCACAATCTCATGCTCTCCAAGGATTAAGATAACACTAAGGAGAACTTGGTGTTTTATTAGCTGATAATATCATACAAATAATCAGGTTTTTTTTCTTTGCATAACTATTCAGTTGTTATATCCTGTCTACATTTGACTCTTGTGAGAGAAATATTGGCAGGTATTAGATTCCTATTGTTTTGCATCACATAATTGGCAAATTACCCAAAGGAATAAAATTATGCTCCAGCTTTTATGAGAGCTCAGCAAAGCATTACAATACACCAATAAAATGCTGTCACAACACAAACAAAGTTAGTGTACATTTTGGTTGCTTTTTAAACAGAACAATTACATCAGTTTATGGATAATAATAACTAGTACTTCTGAAATAGTAAGTTACAATGGTATATATTGACCTTAAGGCTTACAGTTAATTAGTCATAAGTGCAATATTATGTAAGTGGTAATAAAAGCAAATAGACATGTGTAAGTGTAGTTAACGATTGTGCAAACTACTCTCATACTAAAGTTTTATGAACATGCAAAGATTGCAACATGCAAGATGTCCATTTTTATGAATGCTCAAGTCCCCGAAAAGTCTAGCATTGTTGTATAAATCTGTAATTCAAATTTACTAGTGCAATAGAATAGATGAGTATTCTGTTTGAATTTTATTTAAACAAACTTGTTTCGTCCATTGTAAATTCACAAAGCTAAAGCTTGAACAGTTTGGATAACAAAAACTATTATATAAAACACATACTAAGTTCTTTTATGTGTAATTTCTACCATACAATGCACACTTGTCATTAGTACATACATACAGCGTAATAAACAGTCAAAGCTTACCTATTTTTCTGCATGTTGAGGTTGATGAAACTGGTGAAGATAACAATAATAAAGTTCCAAGTATTATTATAAACCTATTGGTCATTAGTTGTGATAGTCTCGTAATATACTCTTTGGTGCTCACAGAGTTCGCTGTAGTATGTTGAGTGAGACAAGTAAGTTCCATCTTAACAAACAGTGTTAGAGAATACTGCCTTACTTACCGTTTTTTCTTGTATATATATATATGGCACGCTTATGGGGGGCGGAGCTTATACGTGCTTTTTTATGCCTGAATGCACATCAAACCATATAGGTAATTAGTTACCAGCTATTTATTCAACAGTTGAATAATAATCAATAGCTCTAATTAAATTACAACCAGGCCATTGAAGTCAATCAACATAGTACAGGTTTGATGTGCCCACGAACTGGTACCCATTATCTTTTTGAAATAATTGATGATCAACCTTTTTAAATCTGAACAAACATTGAACACCTTTCAGTCATGGTATTAACAATTGTACATTGCTCATTACGCATCTTTGAAGTGAAGGGCAAATTAAATTATTCCAATTAGAATAGTTTTGCGATTTTCTCTACTTCTAAGAATATAGTCCTTTAGGTATGCGCTTTTGTGAGAAATTGACAGTTTTCATTTCTATATATGTGAAGTTTTATAGTCTAGCGATGATAAGCTAAAAGGAAATAAATAATTTTTAACCAGGTAATGACGTGTTGTCTTCAAAATATGTTTAGGAATTGAGTTTTTAGTACTATATAATTACAAATATTAGATCCAGGGTTGCAAATGACTGTTTTTCCATCAATTATTACTTTTTTGATCCATGACTGTATTGGCTTTACAGGCCTCTTCTCTATTGCGTAACAAAAACATTACTTCATAATGGCAGTTTCTATTTGTAATTGAATGCATTCTTTCAGGCCATTTATAGCACATAAATTTATCAAATTGACCAGATTTTTCGAACTCTAAATTTGCCTTCAATATGCTTTTTATTAGAACATTTAATTCTGACATATTGTAAAAAAGTATTTTTTATATGCCAATTTGTTTACTTTTTGAGATACTGGTCGTGTCACATTTACATGCGCGTCAGCGTGAACACAATAGCAAACCTATCAACAATGAATTAAAATGCTGGCTCAACTAAAACTCCTTTCAAAAGTCTAAAAGCAATCACAAACCTAATTTTTTGCGCTCTTGAAACTGTGTATAATTGAAGATTTTGTAAAGTTGATTGGCTAGTCTTTTTTGCATTGAGAAGATAACTCCATTATAGTTCATCTAGGCTTTGATAGTTTGAATGAATTGTGATGTAGAAAGTATTTGTTTGAGGATAACACAGAAAGTGAGGTTGAGAGATATCTGTAGCTTTGGCGTCGCATATGAAAGTGGTTAAAATAATTTATTTTTTTAAATTAGATTGGAAGCTTTTACTTGAAGCGAATTATGCTGACTATAATATAATTCAAATTGTGAAATGCTATATTTAAAGGCAGCACTTATAAAATAAAGCTTGAGTGCAAAGAACTTGAAAATTCAGAAGAATCAATTTGGTGTGCACAATTAAAATAGGAATTTTCTTTAAAGAAAAACAAACAAAAATATGGAAGAACCAAATCACACAATTCAATGTTTTCACTTGAAGTTTATTTCTTTTATAAGAAGAAACACCAACCCAAAATTGGTTGAAGAGCATATTTTTACATTATGGATATTACAGTCATCTTGTGATAGATTGCTGATACGAGCATAAAGGAATATTAATATGAAATATTTGGAGTTGTCTGTCTTCAGATAAACGTGCTTGCTAGATAAGTTAGTACAGTACACTATGAATATTATAGTGAGCAAGCAGGTGGTTATTTTCCCATGAAATATTTAGTATTATCTCTATGCTTTTTCTTTTGCTCCAACAAGAACAAAAATGAAGCTGCTCATTGTGTTTGCAGTTATTTCACTCGCAGTTGCTTTTGGTAGGTGAACTCTTGAGGTTTCTGTGATCGGGTGCGACATGACAAGCTAGTAATAATAATAATAATAAATTCGCATTTTAGCTGCTGTTATTGGGGGGCCATCTAAGTTCAAGTGTGGACCAGTTTGTAAGAAATATTGTCGATATGGCAACAAAAGAGACAGCAATGGCTGCCCCATTTGCTCTTGTAAATCAGGTTTGTACTAGTTGGAGTCGTCTGCCTGTCATTAGTACATATTTGTATCATCTGAAGACTCTTATGAATCCTTTTTGGGTTAAAAGTTTCTTGGTAGTCTTACGTAATATAACCCTCATCCATCGCAGCATTGGCCTCTCGCACAAAACTTTAAGAATCTAAATTCAGTTTGTTCTCATCATGTCAAGTTTCTATTTGTATTGAAAGTATGGATTGCCTACTAGCAGACAACTGATGACTTGTTTATTATTAGTTATGTAAACAGTTGATTTTATTGTATTCAGATACATGTTATTGCATGTGATAGTTCCTGTGCACTATTAAATGTTTGAATTTACATATTATACATGTGCGCATGGACCCTGTCTTTTTTTTTGAAGGTGGACATAACTCCTAAATGATATCTCAACTATCGTTTGAAAATTACGATTGCGTTAGTTGTTTATTTCAATAGATAAAATGGCTTCAAAAAAAAAGTTTCATTTTTTCTTTTTTAGTCAATTTATGATGATTTTTTCATAGATCTAACAAACCAAATTTTTACTAATAATACAAGTAATTTTGTAATTATGAATAACTAGTTATTGTTTTAGTTTTTATTTTAACCCATTCTCAGATATAAGCAATCAGAAGCTGTTTTTCCATCGTGACAGCTGCGTATATGATTGTGTTTCCTTTTTTCAATTTTAGCTCCCAAACATAAGGTGAAGTTGACGAGGCCACCACTCACAATCTGAGACTCAGAGCCTGAGGATAGGCTGAACATGGATATGATTGCTTCTATGTAGATTTTATTAAAGAAAAAAATAAAATGTATCGTGGAAGAAAATGTTTCAATACAACTACATTTGCATCAGGTTAACAATATTTCCTTCAAATTCAAGGTCAAGGGTAAAGAAAGTAATATATTGGATATCTAGACTGAGGTCTCTGATGAGAAGTATTTATACATAAATTCTGACCTTTGTACTCTTGCATTTTGACAACATTTGTACTCCTGTTGCAATATCGCCGCTGATAATCTTTTTTGTCCAAAACGTTAATATCATTTATCTTGTAGTATTTTTAATTACAGCAAAAGCGGATGTAGTATCTGAATTATAAATAATTGTTGTTACATGGAGTTGTCTTCTCCTTCAATTACAATCAATTGTGCAGACAACTCTAAAATGCTACAAAGTACAACATGTGACTGCAGGCATTGGTTGCTGTATATGATATTCATGGTAAGGGTAGGAAGATTGAACAGTTACTATGACTTGGGGTTCAATTATTGCTGAGGACATTTTTCAGCCAGTACGATCAATATAATAGTGTCACTTTGTTGGCTTTGCTGTGGCAGGCATTCCAAGCTCAGGCAATGCCATGCATCATTTTATAAATAGAAAGCGCACTCGAGGAACAGCTACCAGGACTCCATATGAAATGAAATAGCAGCAAAGAGAACACAACTTTAAATGTGTATGTGTTGCTTGGGGCAGCAAGAGATTGAATTTGTATTTGAATGTTACTGAGGTGGAAATTCAGTGATATTCAAGTTAATTTTAACCTAAATAGCTCCATTCTACTTCTAAATATTGTCATTGTGTCGCAAGAAAGGTTTTCAAATTGATTTTGCGATGTACTTTAAATCGCAGCAGTTGAATTTCTTTGTTCCATTTAACCATAAAAACAGTTTGATAAAGTTGGTATATTATTTAGGAAGCGACAAAAGCCTGAAATGAATCTCAGGAGCGTATTTTGGCCGCTGATGCAAGAGTAGACAATTCTAATAGTAACAAAACTTTGTTGCAGAGATAAAACAATATGATCTATTACATAACAACAAATGGCCACCTGTTTCAGTCTCATACGCAGTCTACGTTGTGTGGTTACTAGTAGCGATACAGCAAAGATTAAGTTGTACATCATACTACTTAGGCTGTCTCTCACCACAGCTGTTGTCAGGTGCAGAAAATAGAAACATGCCCGCTGCATTGTTTCATTTCTCAAATCAATTTTGTAGAGGTTTTGTGTCGGAGATTCTTCCCACAAATTCATGTGATTGTTAGACGCTGTAATCGGAATACCAGTAATATGCAAAGATTTGTGTGAAATATTTTGTCGCTATGGTTATGTACGGGATGAAATTAACTGCCCAATTTGATCAATGAGAGAAACGTTAAAAATGTTTTTTTATGACGTAGATGGGTGTAAACAAGTTTTGTTACCTTGTGTTAGATTTTATCTGAGATGAGTTTTTTTGCGTTTTCAAGTTTCTGGAATAGTCAAGTTTTTTGACCACCCAACATTGATGGGTAGTGTTGAAAAGACTACATTTATTGTTGAATGGTTTTATGTTATTATAAATATAATTTTAATTAATTTCTGTCTAGTTAAGCAAAATATGCTAAGCTGTAAGCTTGGTTCATTTTACATTTGGACATACAGCCGCAGTTGACAATTCGTACTTAAAAAAATTTTACATAATGCAATATTTAAACAAACATATATTCGTTTCATTTTTTATCTTTTTTACAAAAGAACACTAAAATTTAAACAAGTTTACATGCACTAGTTCTCACAAGACACATAGATAAATGCCTATGGAAGGAAAGTTACCACCCGTCGATATTATTTATTATTGCGTTAATATCTGTGTCATTGTTTCCTGGTCGTAGTGTGGCTACACTCGTAGGGGGCACCCGCAGCTCAATCGTCGACAAAAAGTTTTTCTTTAGTACCTGAAATCAGTAAAATAGGTTATGATACTGTAGTCAATTTACTAATAAAAATTAAATATGGCCTCGAAATTATTTGGTTTTCAATCATTCTTTCAATTCATGAAAGTGAATCGAAAAATATTACATCAACTAATAACATCCATTTCATTCATTTGTTCAAGTACAAGAAAATCCTTGTCTCTAGTTTCTAGCCCTGGTCCAACATCTTGACATGCACCACCATAATACTTGATATTCTCACTGCAAACTTATCTACGCAAATAAAAGTTCATAAAAACTTGGACTGAACAATGAGTTTTTGTTGTATAAAGCACATTTGATCTTTTACCTTGGGAGTGAACGATTTGGTTTGTGAAAGGATGGTGTCGTTTGTGGTCTCTAAGATACAGTTGATATCAGAGGTGGAACACGTACGTGTATTCAAAGCTGTCATTGGCCATTCTTCCATGTTCCCATCATAGTACTGCTCGATATACATAATCGATCAAGTGAAGTTTTTTATTTATAACACAATTTATACTCTACTTTTTGCTGCGTTCTTGCTAAATTGCGTCATAATAATGGATCAGTTTAGAAAAGTTTTAGTTGTTTCTGTCAAAAGCTGTAGAAGAACTTGAAAAAAAAATAAGTCCAGCCTCTAAGGTTGCCGCCGAGGCAGGGGGGAAACAAAACAAATTAAAAAAATATGTTTGTTAAAAAAATTGACATCAAAACTTTTAAGCGGTAGTTGTGTGCCCCTACCATTCCAATATAAAGCTCCATTGGTGTATTGCAAGGCGCTATCGGCCATTCCTTTACCATCAACATGCACATATCTGAGGCATCTACCACCTCCTGGGTAATACCTTGCAGAGCTCTCACCTCCAGACAAACTTCTACAATCATTTGACAGACCAGACGATGTATTTGTAAGAAAAATTGAAAAACCTTTATAGTTACGAAAACTCGAAATTTTTTGAAGTTTAAATTGATAAAAATTACTTGAAGTATACTGGTTATGTCAATTTTCAAATAAATTTTCATCAACTAGATTTTTTTATTGACAAAAAAAAGAAAGTTGGTACTTGAACATTGATTTCTTGTTGCCAGCTGTTACTATTTAGACATCTCATGCACAAACCTATTTTCTCAGACAACTTGAGTTTCCTGTCACTCTTGCTGATTTCACTCAACTTTTCTAGTACATAATCTGCTGCCTGATTCACGTCTAACCTTCTCCTCTGCAAGTACTGGTCTACTACCTCACCATCTGCTTCATTCGTCTCGTCTGCCTCGTCTGAAATGATTCGTTTGGTGTATTGTTGTCGAGTGGTAGCACTCAAGGGTTGAAAATTGGTTTTTGGTTAAAAAATTAATTATTTAATGATTTCTCTGATGGTAAGTGTAGAAATGCAGAGTCCCTCAAACTCCCTAGGATCAAGTGACCACACAATCACTTCCCCAAAAAGAAGACAATTCCAAATTTACAAAGAAGTTATTTCCTGTAGCAAAGACAACTCTCCGAATTCAGTGATTAGGGCTGCAATTACAACATAATCATATTATCATTAATATTTCATGTAAAAAATAACAATTTAGCAAGAGCTTCTAGGACTGTAAACATTTGTCGCAAAATTATAAACCCACCCTTTTTATTCAACTTCTCAAGCTGGTTTATTGGCAAATATTACTTTTTATCACAGAACCAAATCAATTTTTTTTGTATCTATTTAATGGCGGCACCGTCCTTCAGGAATTATCCCCAGGGCCAATTGACTTTCAAGAAAGACTATCTCAGTCCCCATTACATTCTAATAAGTATCATAGTTTTAAATTAATAATATATGTCATCTTTATTTTTTATTTCTATAATGGTAAAACAAAAAAAACATTTTGCTAATAGATTTTACGTGATTTCTGTAAGCGTTGAAATTATGATTTTCAATTTAGCATTTTCTGTTTATAGCCTTATCACCTAAAGACCTATAACCTAAAGATGTGTTACCTTATAGACCTATAACCTAAAGATGTGTTACCTTATAGATCTATAACCTAAAGTGACCACCATTTTGTTTCATAATTTCTCTCAAACATCGTATGGTCACTTTTGGTAACAGAGGCCACAAAAAATAAAAATTTACACTTACCCATCATATTTCTCAATAACAGGTTCTTTTTGTCAGGAGCTCCCTGCAATATAGATATAACTCCTAATTCACATGAGGAGTTGCCTCCCTTTGTGCTTCAACATTTTTTATCTGTTGCAATTGCTTCTTCAAAATGATTTTTTTTTAAAGATTCTTTGCTCTATTATATAGATCACAAGAAATAACCATTCAGCAACTTGGAGAATATTGTAAAAATAATTTTTAAAAAAGAGGAAATCAATTTTTGTGGACGATTACCGTCGGGTGAAAAACATTTGACATTCACTTGAAATGGCGCGACAAAGATACTATGTTAAAAAAATAAAATTTAGTGTATCCAAGTTGTTAATTGAGGTAGTATCATCTTTTGTTACTAAAAAGTCAAAAGTTCTAGATAAACCATCACATTTCTTACCCCAGAAGTATTCGGCGCGGTTCGATTTTTTGGTGCTTGCTTAACCTCGTCCACGGTAACCACTCTTCTCTTTTGTGCTATTGTTCCGATACCTACCGCCGCTCCAACTAAACAAGCCAAGCCTCCTAATAACGAAAAGATTGCAAATGAAATACAAAAAATGCTGTGAAAATTCGCTATTTTCTCAGATTTCTCTGAACCAGTCAAATCTTAAAAGCTTTTAGTTACCTTTTCAACCCAATCACTAGCTTTTAAGTTTATATTAAACAGTATTCTACGAGTAATAACAAATATTCCGTCTTCCACTAAAAACTCATGAAAATTAATAAAACCTGGTTTTTAGTTTATTAAGAATTTCAAATATTCGGATATCATGGTATATCAATTTTTATTAATAAAAAATATTGCCATGTCAGTTAATTTGATTTTGATAAATAAATCCGTAATCCTAAAAAAACTATTATTTTATTTAAGGTCTCACGAGACTACAAGCTCTTTTACAGTCTACTAACAACTAGCGATCTAACAGTTCTTACCTACAACACACACAATAGCAACAGTATTTTGTTGGGGTGTCTTCTCATCCAAGTCTCCGCTGTCCAACCTCCCTGCTTGGTCCACTTCGTCACAACCTGCCGATTCGATGAAGCCTTTCAAAGTGACGTCTCGAAAATCAGCTGGATTCGCACATTTAGGTAGCTTTTGAGTTTTCCAAACAGCATCCTCAACAAAGTAGGATAAGCTGCAGTTGCAATAAAGGGGATTATATTCAAGATTTAAGCTTTCTTTACGGCTAATGGTATCTTCTCTAGCCAAGTCTCCAATCCAAGTTATGTTGTTATAGCTCACATCTAAATATTGTAGCTCTGGTAAAAAGTTAACGTTGTCCGCTTTAAAGCTCGTTATTTGATTGCTTTTTAAATTAATTTGTTGACAAAGCAGCGGAAAAGTTGAATAACTTAGCCATCCGATGTCTTTTATTTGGTTGATTGACAGATCCAATGTTTTTAATGAATACATATCTTTTGAAGAGATCACCGAGCGAATTCTGTTGGATTTAAGCCGTATTTCTGATACAGTAGTTGGAAGAAAAGAAAAATCTAGAACTTTTATATTGTTGTTACTCAAATCTAGCTCCAATAACTCGTAAAAACTTCGAACAGAACCAGGGATCTCAGTTAGTAGGTTATTTGATAAAATAAGAGCTCGAAGTTTTGGAAGTGACGGTATTGTCGCTGCAACATCGTCATTCATAGCGCATCCCATTATTGATAGTCGTTGAAGATCATTTTGAAGCACTTTTAAGGGCTGTAAAGTAGACAAAAATGTAGACATTAAAAAAAGTTGATTTATTTTCATACTTTTTAGTACTTGAGCGTCTTCTTCACTAAATGTGTCAAGAGAACATTGGTGAACGTGAATTGTATGGTAACGTAGATCTTTATCCGTTATGTCTGAGAATTTGACAGGCATCGAAGTCCTGCAGTTAATATTCAGCGTACCACCCATCGAGGTTATAAGAGAGTTACATAAGTCTTCTGTACAAGTGTTCAGCCCTGCGCATATCATCATGCAGGCTGCCATTATGTCGGCCATCTTGGCTTACAGAATTAAAGGAATAACATTTTCTGAATTTTTTTATGTTTCAGATATTTAAATAATTCAAAATATTTAAAGAATTGTCCTAATGTAGTCAGCAACTGGGTGTTCACTCAAACAAGACATGAATGAAGGCTGGACTGTTTGAGAGTTGTTCTCCCTTGAATTGTAAGGTCAATAAACTGTGTTTATTTATTATTACTACTTGTTAAATGTTTTTAGTTGGATGCTTTAATAATTTTTATTTAATAGAACAAAATATATATACAATTGTAGACAGAAACTGAATTTTCCATGGATGACACATGTTACTAAACTGCAAGTTGTTTGCATCCATTTCAATAATTTTATTTTTAGATACAAAGTAGGAATTGTTTTCTCTCTGACATAACTCCCAAAGGCTAGCAATAATAATACACTTTTAGATATATAAAGATTACTGCTTGTTTCTGTCAAGCTTTTTTTGAGCAAGCTCAAGTATTTCAAACTTTATTACTGCTTAGTAGTTATTTATAGTTAACATTAAGTGGTTCGGAGTTATGTTCTCAATTTTATGTTCACTCCACTGTTAGCTGACTGCATCAATACAACTATCGAGTCATTATTCCTCACCCTTGCCTATTTCAAATGCTAGGAAATACATATTGTAATCATCTGTATTGTTTTAAAAACTGTTTTGAAAGAATATTTATATTTGAAATGAACTCCTCAAATGATTGCAAATGTGGCAAAAGAGAAATTTGCAGACAAAGAAAACCGATGTTCACAGTTTGCATACACAAATATCATTATTCTGCCAGGCAATATTTGATCGGTCTGACGAATTATACTATGACATCACGCCATGTCATGGCAAGCGTTATATATTCATTTTAAGGTGAACATCCATTTAATACAACGGACAAAAACTTTATCGTTGACAACTCACGTGTTACTGTCCTCACATTAGAGATCATTGGTCTGAGAGAGTATGATGTATTATATAAGAGATAAGTAATAATACGTATCACCTCGGAGCTTACTGTACATTGCCTTAGTAAAGTGTCAAATGGGAAGAATATAACCCGATAGCAACTGGGAACAGGTAAAAAGTTCATCATTTTTATATTTCTTGTGTTTCTCAGATAATCAAAGGACAGTGTCCCTTTTGTATGGTCAAACCATCAACCACAAGTTCACCTATTGAGAACATAGCACCCCTTTATAAGTGTGAACTGAGGTAAACTTTGTGTTACCTGGTCAAGTTTTTTTCTTTTTAGTTTTTGATTCGTTTATTATTTATATCAAAGTCACAAGTTGCAAAAAAAATAACTAAATAACATTTTAAGCACAGTTTTATTGGCATTACGTGAGCAAATTTAAAAAAAAAATAGGAAAACATGTGTAATGAAATTATTGTAAATCCAGTTCTTTTGTGTTTCCAGGATCCATTTTTTTTTAATTTTAAAGGCTGCGGAGTTTTACAAAAGAATTCTTTTAAACAACATTTGGATAGCCTTAATTTATTGTCAAATGTCATTATTTTTCTCCTGAACTCGCTTTTGGGGCAGAGAATTAATGGTTTTGTCAAATATTTCTGATTCAGGAAAGATCAGACAAAAAAGGAATAATTATCTGGCTATTTAGCTCAATAAAGAAGAGCAGATCCATACTAATTATGGGCTTACGGCACTTGATACTTCTTGCTAACAAACAGCAAGCCCTCCGCAATCGGACAGTTTTAGCGATGTCATGTCCTCTTTCTACGGCACTAATCAGTTGTTTAATTATCTTAACAATTTGTTTGTCGTGACTTTTAGCTAATAGTCAACCAATTACCTCGCAAGTCTTTTGCTCGCTTAAGCTTTTTGTTGCCAAACCGATGTGGAAAAATAATTTTTACGTAATTTTATTTTTTTATTTTTTAGTTCTGTGCACAGTTGGATATGCAAGATTAGACTCAAATGTGCTGATTTGTTGTCTTTAGTTTTTATTCTTTGCCAAGTTTTTCTATTTTATGTTTTTAGTTAATTATTATTATTCGAACATTTTATGCTTGAAACTTCGTAAAATATTGTTGTTTTTCCTATCATTTTACACTTTCCATTTCATTATTTTTTTGTATTTTTTTTTATTTCAATTGTACTTGGTTGTCCATTAAAACCAACTATTACTTGCATGCAGTCATCCACATTTAATAATTGTTTGAAAACTGGTAATAGAGTTTATATGTGCAGTTTTTATAACTGGTAAAACCGTCGTCGTAAGTTAGAATTGTCAAAAATAAAAACTGAAATAAATAATTGAAAGGAGTAGCTTCTTTTTTGGGCTACAAAAGTTTGTAATTTGGCAATTTTCCTGTGTTTTAAGAATTAGACAACTTTATTTATAGTTTACGAAAAAGTTGAATGAAAACTTTTGCTGAAAGCTAAAAAGATACATGAAAAAATAACTACATCTTTGGCTTTTCACCAGATCAGTTTATTAATTACCAGTTTACTTGTCTGTAATTGGGGTCTTGGCTCTTTTCAGTTGTTTTAGTTGAGCATTATTTCTCTCGTGTGGAAACACTTGTTAGGAAGTTTCTGTGTCTTCCTCAAATGGAAAATGTGTTGTGTTCCTCCAGAAGCAATTTTACATTTGCAACCAAAGATGTAGTTTATTGCTTTCAGTTGTTGGTAGTCTTTGCTCGCGAACAGCTTCTCAAAGTTTATTCAGTGCTTTGTGTCTTTTTTATGTTTTGCTGCACTTTTCATGACACTTTTCAATGTCCAACAAACCACACAAAGTATTATGAACATTATTTGCGAGTTGTGTAGCAATAGGTTATCAGATTCAACCAGTAACCAATTCGAAATAACTTCAACCACTGAGATTTTCCAAGTAATAGTGGTATTAATTGCAAGTACCTGAAATGTTAGCGAGCAAAAGTAGTAGTTATTCTTTTTGATTTAGTAAACTTTAGAGAGTATTCATGTCTGTTGGTTTCTTCTCATCTTTCACACCATCTTTGAGACCAAATTGGTGACAGCTTATTTTTCAACAATTATTTTGACATTAAGTCATGGTTTTATGGCATAAGCCCTGATCATGGCTCAGAGAAATAGTTTGAACTCTGGCGATTGATAGGTGAAAGAATAATCCCTACAGATAGTCTAAACTATATATCATACCTTCTGCAAGAATGGCTGGCATAACCAAAAAATTATTGTATTGCAACTATTTTATATATCTGTACCGCACTCGATGCAACAAAACAAAAAGAGTTTTACAGTTGTACGAATCTTAGAGAGTAACCATGTGGTTCGTTAGAATTAAAATTTAACCACTCCAAAACTTTTTAAATATAAAACTCAAAAAATGCGTCTTTTTTAGTTTAGTCACAAATCGGCCAAAAAATTGAAGGACTCGTCACTCTCAGGTTAAGGCTATCTGTTTTGGTGAAAAATAGATTTTGTACAGCTAGTGGGTTGGGGCTAAAGCCTGGGCCCAGTTAGATCTATTTCTGAGCGAAAAAGTTCAAAGTAGAATTGGTGTTACAATTGTATCAGTGATTCATCTCTAAAGCATGCAATTGGGGAGGAAAAGCAGATAAAGCTGCAAAAAAATGTGGTTTAATAAAATTTGTGACACCCTTTTCTTCGTAATATGCTATTCAAATTATTATTTGATTGATATTGTTCTTCCTGGGTAGATGTTTAAAAACCCATATTGCAATATTATACAATACTGAAATACACATTTTGTAGTGGCATTAATTATTGTAAGCATTGCATAAGTAAAATATTCTGCCACATTGACAAAATGGGTGATTTATTTATTTTTTATATTGACATTATGACAACATTGATGAAACTAGGAAATGCGAAAAAGCGAGACAATTTTATCAATATAACTTGCTTTATAAAATCAGCTGTTACGCGCTTGGAACAATTATATTTATGAAACAAAGCAATTATATCTAAAGCCAGGTTAAAATGCTAACTAGTGTATTCACTATAGATTCTGGTAGACTTTATTTTTCAGCATCAAGTGAAGTTTCACCATTCAAAATTTGCTAAAAATAAATATTATTTCATCATATTACAGTGGACTTCAGTGTCCACTACGGAAACTGCTAATTCTTTGCTACCAGACTAATTCTCCAACATTCATTTACTTCCACAACTGCCTGTCAATGGTTTAACCCTGTGCCAGTTAGCTTCAACAATGTAGAGATAGGACTCCGTTGTGGTCTCTCATGATTATGAGTAAGACTCTTTATAGCACAAGTGAGAAGCGTTTCACTCCCTTCTGCCAGATATTTTGTCCAAAAAATAGCTTTTGATAAATTTAACACTATATCAGGTAGAAGCAAAATTCATACCATATAAGGTAATGTCCAATCAATAGAAAAAATAATCAATGAAATACGTCGCAACGTAACACGTAAATAATCAGATACATAATTTTATCTTCTATCAAGTCAAACACATTTAGGGTAGGTGTGACTATCGATCATAGCTTCCAATTGGCTTTTTTAGGGTATGACTTGATCCATTTCATCTGTGTGAGCCTTTGTACCGACAGTTTCTCCTTGTTTCATTGTCGCCAAGTAGTGGATTTTTGTCTTTGAAGGCATCTCAGATTAATTGCAACATGGTGCTGCTGTTTCATCATAATTGCCCTACCCAGGGTTGCCCCTTAGTTATTACCCGAGCCAGGGTAGGTCTTAGAGTGTCCTACCCCGGGCCAGCATAGCCTTTGTATAAGATATTTTATCGTACAATGCAATTAGTTGTATGAATTTACTTGATAATCTTGGGGACATTATGCAGGACAGACAGCAGCTAAAATGCACCCCAATACAGCCAGAATGTTTTCTAGTTTTATTTTTTCGTCTCTGATTCATGAACACAATTTCGCAACACTTGCACCTGCTGAAAAACGTTTTTCAGCAAGTTGTTTTTGTGCTTCTAATCAGAGGCGTGTGACAGTCAGTTAATCCTGATGGGCCACATGCAGATAATATTTGGTATTGTTATTGAATATAATTTATGGCAGTAACATAGTGACCATAGTGACCACTGATGTCCTGCTATGACCCTGTCAACAACCTTCTAGGTCATTTGTGGTAAGATTATTTGTATCACATGACAAATAGTCAGTGACAGACCATCTCCAATAAATGGCCCCTGGCTGAAATCATTTTACGGAATTACTGAAAGTGTGATAATACAGCTGAAATAAAAAGTAAGTCATTGAAGAGAAAATAAAAGCTTTAACTACCAGCAGCTTGAGTAATCGCCAAAAATTGAAGTTTTGTCTGTACGATGACAAAAGTTGTTTGAAAAAATAATAAATTTATAGTTTCAAATCGTGCTTTTATATAAAGGTTGTTTGCCAAAGTGCTCTTTACTTTTGGTTGAAATAAAACAAAGCTGTTTCACATTGTTAGAAACTTTACTGGATTCATGTAACACAACAGAAAGAGTTTCCCTAGATGTTCAGAGCCAAAAAAGCATTTTGAATGAAAAAGAAAATTATAAAAGGATAATTTCTGATATTCGATATCTAACACCAAAGTTTTATCACTAAATGTTCACTTAAATTATTTTCTCAAATGGTATTCTTTAGCAATTCTTTTGGTCGTTAGGACTAAAATTGAATTATCAAATACAATGTCAAAGTTTCCAAGTTTCGTTTGTCTTGAGCTGAGTTAAAGGCAAGCATCACTAAGTAACAACTCGTTTTCTGGTATGTTAAAAGCATGGCAAATATTTTATGGAAAGTGACACGTAGAGTTAAATGAAATGCAATTACCAAAATGTTAAAGTCACAGACTCTTCTTCAATTTTATCAGAGATTTCTTTAACAGTTTTCTGCTTTTTGAATATTATTTTAACTGTCTGGTGGTTAACCTGTTCAATAAAAAGTGACAGAAAGAAATTAATTAAAATATCAGTGTGTTTGCTATTTTTTACCAAATCGTCTCAAAACTAGGATTGTCATAATTACAAACATTATATATGCCAATTTTATAGTGTAATTAATAGCATAACTGAGGTGTTTTTTTCAAAACAGGTAAATTAGTGAGAGTCATGTAATATTGATGTTACCTACATATACACTGTATTACTTGAATTTCGTGTTCGTATTCCGCAACTAAATTTTGTTAATAAATGCCTTTTTAGTTCTAAATAACCAGCAGTAAAATCTTTGTGCTATTTTTTATATATATTGTCAACAATTATAAAAAATAGCAAAGACCTAAAAAAAACTAACAGCATTTCATTAACGTTTCTTTCTTCAAGAAAAATCAGACAATTGCATGTTTTTATTATTATTATGTTTGTTTACACCGCACGATGTTATTAAAGGGAATATTTGGGGTCGTATCATAGATTACCTCATTTGACTTCCAAAGATGTAAGCTTATTGGTTGCTCACACTAATTGATTGTCATAGCTAATATAAGAATAACACTAAAAGCTATCTCTCACTATTTCAACAACAACGAAATAGTGATGTAAGGAGATCACCATCGGCTTGTCAATTACATGGTTTACTGTATTCCACTGGAACGAAGAGTTTAGTACGGCACCTAAAACTGTAAAGGTAAGAATTTTTAACAACAGTTTGATATTTTAATTATTGCGAGCAATTTAATTTGTTCGTTGTGCCTTGTTTTAGTGTCATTTCAGTATCAAGTCAGTGAAAAATATAAGCAATTATTTGTGGGTGTATTCAATTATCATTTATAAAAAAAATTCATAGTTTTCAAACTAAAACACCCTAATAACATAATTGAAAACTTTTATTGAAAAATACTGATTTAAAATAATTAGTTCTAAAA
This sequence comes from Cryptosula pallasiana, assembly GCA_945261195.1. NCBI lineage: Eukaryota > Metazoa > Bryozoa > Gymnolaemata > Cheilostomatida > Cryptosulidae > Cryptosula > Cryptosula pallasiana. The sequence continues at coordinate 39,696,846 of OX183130.1, forward strand.
TTGAAAATTAAAGTTTCTGCTAATTTCAGGGTGACGTTATATAAGCATCTCAGTTGAAAATGATTTCTTTGGGTTTTGAAACTGACACAATTGTTTTGAGAGATATTTTTCCTGAATTTTTTTATATATATTTGTTTTCAATATTTTATTATCCTCCATGGAGTACACTGTGATTCTGTCATAACACCTTTTGTTAAACAAACCTGTAATTACTCTGGCAATTTTTTTGTTAGAAAAATGGAAATATTATAAAACTTATAAACTTAAATTTATCTGAAATATCAAAACGTAAATTTTGTGTTTGCATCGCTTTTAAAAAAGTATTTTTAATCAAAAGATTTTTTCCAAAGTTTAACAGGTGTAGACAACTTGAAAAGTTAGCAAACAAATACAAATAATGCAAGAGTATTCATCTGTATTCAAAATTCTAGCACAAGAAGCATGTAATAATACAAAATTGCCACCATGCCGTGTTACATAATTCTACACAATAAATCTATATATTATACAGCCTGTACAGTCTCAATATTATGTAACGCTTATGTAACTTGAGTGTGCTGATTTCCATTGCTAGACAAATTGTGTGCATTTCAGCTGCTATTCATTGTCTTTTGCTGTCTGCATACAGTTTATCATGCTTTACGGTGGTAAGTACATTTTAAATTCAAAATTTATTACTTTATGTAGATGTATTAATAAGGAAATAAATAGTGTTATTTATTATTTTCCATTAATACTTCTTTTGCATCTTTCTCTACGGATGGAAAAAATAGGAACTTGTTTTTAAAGTATTTTTTATGGTTATTGAAATAACTTTCAAACTTGAAGTAATATTTTTTGATACTTTACAAAGCAACCGTTTACCGAGTACGGTTAAATGAACTTTTTTTATATTTATGTTTTACAGCTGCTAACTTTTCTATGACTAACATGGACAACGTTGCCGATAGTAGCACCTATGATAAAGATATTTCTACCAATGGTGAATCCCCACTGTCAGATTTAGACCAGGAGTTGTCCACTTCAGAAAGAACAACTCCGAACGATTATCATTTCGGCCATGCTTACAAAAACATGAACAATTTAACATCATCACCTTTCATTAGCCATCCCTTTGCTTTGGCCAATTCACCATTTTCAGCGTTCAACCCTCTCAGTTTGCTACACTCAGCGAATACCAGTCTTCCATCTGCATACTCACTCGACCCACTAACAATGGCTTCAGCCCTGCAATCAGCCTCTCTGAATACCTACCCATCTAGTGACAGCTCCATCTCACCTGCCACACCGTGGAATAAATACATTGACCAATTGGGTAGTCGTAAACGAAGACGGGTTCGAACTCCGAATTCCGCAGATTCAGCAAATTACTCTATTGACGATTCTGCCACCAAAAAAATCAAAGCCGTACAAAACCAGCCCACCTCTACATCCACAAATGCTGTTGGTGAAAAGAAAGATGACGGTTATTGGGATCGCCGACGTAAAAACAATGAAGCTGCTAAGAGATCTCGAGACGCTAAAAGGTTGAAAGAAGTACACACCGCTCAAAAAGCAGAGTTTCTTGAAAGAGAAAATGTTGAATTGAAAGCACAAATTAGTTTGTTAAAAGGTGAATCTGCAAATTTACAATTTTTATTGTTTAACAATAAACTAAATGCAAGCCAGTCAGCTCACAATGCTGCCACACCCACGGCATCTTTGGCAGCACTAATGAAACGTAGTGTAGAAGTTTCTAGACCTTTGTGAATCCTTTTTATTTGTTATCTTTTATGTAAAATACTTGTGTGTGAATGATAAAAATTATAATTTTTAAAAATCCTACACAATTTTACATAAATTTAGCAAATTTTTAGTTGTACTATAGTGTATAGTTTTCGCCTTGCTTGTTCTTTTATTAAAAAATATATAATACTGTACTGTATACTTGCAACAATGATGCTTTTATTTATCAATATGGCGAAAAATTTATCAGATTTTCCATATGATTCAAGGCACAACAATTTGCCGGTTATACATACCAGCAAGTTAAAATTGTAGAGAATCGAAGGATGATGTAATCTCAGCCCATACAGAAATGTTTAGTATTATCTGGTGTTACATAATCCAATATGTGATGTAACATTACCAATCATTATTACCTAACGTTACATAACCAAGTATTAGTGAGGTAAATGGTCTTTGTGTCAAGCTGGATACAAATCATGAATAATAAGCTAGGAGAATTAGACATGCGCTATACAGCTATTACGTAATACTGCTTCCATCAGAACAATTGGTTACAGCAAATAGTGCAGCTTTAAATGACTTTTACATATATTTGTGAGTTAATTCAGTTGTTTGTTACAGTTTGTCCAGCGTTACCTCCATTATTGTAGTGTGGGAGATATTACAACAGCATCTCAATGAATTCACAAAAGTCAAATTAATTGAACTAAAAAAAATTTTGCTAACTTTGCTGCCTCTAGATAGAGCGTTTGCTAAAATGGCAGCACACAGTCTGGGTAGTTAAATCAAACTTGTGAGTGATCATGTTGGAAAAGTAAAGCTTACAAATTCTTTTAATAATTTTGGAGTTTAGTAAAGTGTTGTTTTCTCAATACGGGAAGAAAGCTTCTCAAATACAGTCCTGGAATTGCTTTAACAATCACACAAAAAAAACAGCTGTATATTTGAGTAGGTTTCTTGTACATTTTTCCACAAATATTTTGTTGAAGCGCAGTGATTTTTAAAATCACTCACAGTCATCCACTTGCTGGATTAGATTGGCTATAAGCTAGTGCATTAGCTTATCCTGAAATTATTTTCTGAAACTTAATTTTCTTATTTATCTGCAGAAGTTTTATTTGTTAGATAGATAACAAGGGGAGGGGGTGGGTGAGTCTCTCCTAAACCCCGCACTCCAATGTAAACCCTGTCCCTTGAGAGCTGCTCAGTCTATTTTAGCTGGTATATTTGACTGAGAGTTGTCTACTCTTTGCACACTGATGGATGTTTGACTAGCTATATAAGCTTACATGCGGTAGTGATTAGTGACTTGAACTAGTTTTCACAAAAGCATTTTATTCATTGTTGATAAAAAATGACTATGATAGCTACCAAGTATTTCAGAGTGCTTGATCCATAAAGTTGTTCCCCTCAATAAAATTTGTCAGTCGGACCCCAATACAAACTAAGTTGACAAGAAGGCACAGGTTTAGAATAGTTTTGCAAGTCATTTCATTATGACTACTTTCTTAGGAAAACATAAATCAATTGGTTTGTGCCTTTCAGTACATGAATAAATAGAGACACAGGTTTCTTTTTAGTAGTTGTATGCTCTTGTGTTATTCCAAAATAAGGGAGACAATTCTAATAAATAGACATATTGATTATCACAAGTGTTGCTATCATTAGTTATGCATCTGATCTCACTTGAAGGTATTTGTACCTCTCTCTGATTTAAACCAGCTCCAAGTACATTTCATTTTGTCGTAGACCCAGAGCTTAGCATACTCAATATCTTTCTCACACCGTCCCTTCCAAAACTGCTGAGGAAAGGAGTAGGAATACTGCAACAAAATTTATTTAATATTTGATTACTAGTATGAATAAACTGGCTCCGCTATAGATACCATATACAAGCTTTTTCTAGCTATATCAATTTGGAATATACGTATATATATATTTCATTATACCATGTCATGCTATATTATATCATGTTATACAGCATTATATTGTATTATATAACATTACATTATGGTGTATTATATTGTATATTATGCATTGAATAAATGCATATTTCACTTTTATGTTCGTTGTAACTTACCGATCCAGAGCAATACTGAGAGCCTTCACATTTACACTTGGTTATTGTTTGGGTGAAGGTCGGGGCAAATTGAATAACATTCCACCACTTCCCATAAATGTCCAGTGCTGCCAATGGAGTTATTTCATATCAAGTCTCTGGGCAGTAACTCACGCTGTCAATCAACCAAATGTTCTTATATTTCTTTCAGCATAACATATCTAGACATTTAGGTCTAACATATTTAAATTCAATATTCAAGACAGTTTTATACAAATTTTTCATGCATCTGGTCACGAGTTTATAGTCATAGCAAGAAACGAACTGTATTATGTTTGTATTACAAGAAGTGATTTGGAGTTGTCTTCTAAGTATTCAACAGCAGACAACTTTAGACTGTAGCAAAAATTAACTTACCTTGCACCAATTTTTTTTTCAAAGAAGGTTCAGCTGGTGAAACAACTAGTGAGCTTGGTGGCCTCCTTCCTCCCAGACCCTGTAGGAAGAGTTTGCAGTTATAAATGTCTACACCGTGTATGCTTGCTGAGTTAAATCTTCTATTTCACTTTCCAATAAAACGAAAACTCTTTTTTGTCACATTATGTAGCAAAATTTTAATAATAAGTGCTTACACAGCAATTTTCATTGGGTAGTCATTAACTTCATGCCATTAGCTGAGTTAAGAAAAAAGTTAATGATTTTCGCAATCAAAAATCAAATAAAATAATTTTTTTAGGTTTTTCTAAAAATGCAGTTAACGCAATTTTTTTTATTTTTTGGTTATTTTTATTTGTAACAGCAAAACCTGTATTTTTTAGAAGTTATGCGTAAACATCAACACAGGCACAAACCAAACTTATCATCACATCAACAAAGTTGGTCTAGTTGCTACACAATGTTGCTATTTTAGAAAAGTTAGTTTTGCTTGCTATGACAACCAAATACTCAACACTCACCACCAGAGCATCCTGGTACTTCTGTAGAGAACAAGGTATCCTTATCTCAGTTCTTTCCGGCAGTGCCTTCGAGCAGAAACCGTAAGGTTTTCTATCGGTTGGGTCAGTTGGTTCCTTGCAGTCATCTGGGTCAGAGTTTTGAAGGTCAAATGCGCTGACTAGCGCAAGTACAACAACTAATACAGCTGCTATCTTCAGCTACAACAGCAACGTTTCTTAATTTAGCCGCAAACAACGTGATAAATATGAAAATAGTTCGCAGAAGATGAATTAAAGATAAAAATTTGTCACAAAATGAAACCATTCTTTATTTTTAAATTTTTATTGATCAAAAATTTTTAAAGTGTTTAAACAGTTTTCAGTGTGTTCTAGATTTCAGCTTTATATTATTCTTTTTGAGAAATTTTTTTTTAAAAGTTTTGTTTAACCTGTAGTAGGTAGACATGAAAATTTTACAATATGGATGAAGCCAAAAATAAATTGTATGAATATTTGACATCGTTGCAAGGCTGTTAAAGTTATTAATAAATAAATACAAAAACATGCTGCCATTATTGTAAGCAAATGCTCCATACTGTCCCTTGACTTTTGCTGGTTGATTAATTTAACTCCTCAAGGTTTTCTTATACACCTGCATTACTCTATAGCCTCTCAAGGAGACACTTTAAAAACTCAGGTTTCGACCAATCAAAGTGGCCATTTTTATAATTTTTTGCTATTCGAGCCAATCATCAATCACTTACCTGAATAGCCCTGTCATATCCATTACATCATTTGTCTTTACACTCGTTTGCATTATTGACTCGATGCCGCAAGGCTTGGCAACAACCAATGAAAATATGTGCAAACTTTATTGCATTGCATATTTTCATCAGGACAAGGTGGGACAACTCCTAATTAAGGAAAGATTCTTTGTTGATGTCCCATTGTGTTGAATAGATCCAATGACTTACAGTCTTTTTATTGGTTTTAGAACATTAATTTGTTTTTTCTCGGTGTTTTATAATATGTAGCTATGATTGTTTTGACCCCAAACAACATGTTATTTTTAAACTCTGCAAAAAAGTATCGATCTCATTTTCAGTTTTCAAGTGACAACTTTTCTTGAACAGAAGCCATACTTCAGCCCATTTCTTATTGAAAGAAAAAACGCCCAAAAATTAGCTGAAATAAGACACTAGCCCTGTTCTGCTACGATCCTCTTTCGCAATAAACAGGTAATATGTGTTAAAACTGTGACTACAACAGACTCATAGAAAATAATTACTTTGCATTGTAAACACCAAAATCTCTTCCAAGTTACTTCAGTGACTGCAACAGGTCATAAATATATAAACCATTTCCAGCCACTGATGCTGTCAAGTTGTATTGAAATTTCCAAGTGATTACGTTTTATGGTGTTTGTGAGCTAAATAAAAGAAAATGTCAACACGTTTATTTTTCTGCTGTTTGTTCCTGCTGTCAAGTATTCATCGCCATTAAGTAATGCTCCAGAGCTGTTACTTTGTAATAACATCTCAAGTTGAGTGAGCTATATTACTATAAATTATCTTTCAAAGAAAATAAAAATTAAATTTGTTGTATTCTGGTTTGAAAGTAAAAGTTCATAGGCTGATAGCTATTTCTGAAAAAAGAAAGACTGAAATACAATTCAATAATAATAGAAAATGCGAGCATACAAAACGCGATAAAAACTTACATGGTAAACAATGTTGAGGCAATTTTTGAATAGCCATATAATTCAGGTTTAACAGTTCAGCTAAAAAAGGTGTTTAATTGTTTTAGATTTTGAATATTTATTGTGAGTAGAACCTGTAATAAATGAAAATATTATGTAAAGTATATATAATGCGCTATATCTACCTTTGTTGTATAAGTTAGCAATAAATAAGTATAATTTCTGAATGTGTATCTTATGTAACAGAGCCAACTACCATGTCATAAATAAATTTTACCAAGTTCATTGGTGACAGTCTCAAAATATCTACAGAAAACGACTTTGGATAACTTTGATGCAGCAAACGTATTATTTTCATAGACATGGACATAGTCATATTCATGGACAACTGCGGAGTAGTTTATATGATTCTTGTACGAAAGTTGAATAAATCAAGCATTTCCTTTGAATAAGCAGGAAGCTTGAAGTCTGAGAACCGGAAAGAAACAAGAAGTAAAGCTAGAGGTAACTAAAAACTTTGCCAGCTCATAAATCATTATTTTATATATTCAAGGGATAGCTTACTTATTGTCATCTTTCTTGGAATTTGAACTATTGGATATGAAAAACAAAACCAGATACACAAACAATAGCTGCAAGAGAGATGTTTGCTACAAGATGAAATGTAACTACTGTATTTCACTGCAGGAAAAATCTGCTGAGGTAGTGTAAACCACAAGGAGTCGTCTTCTCCTTTTTGTGAATATTTGTCATGAGTGAATAACTCCTTGTAGATTACTGGGTTATTCATTTTCAAACCACATTTGAAATTTAGAAGCCAAAAAAATATACAAATGTTGATTTTGTTATGAGGATAATGAAAGATGATTGTGGATGCTGTATCGCATGCATTGCTCACCTGGTTGAAGCAGTTTATACGAGTCCAACATCCTGTCTAGTATGCCCTGGTTGGTGCTTTTTAGAACAGTTGGTGCATTAGTTAATTTAACTGATATGGATCAATGGTTGGTATATGTAATATAATGTGCCTGTTAATTATAATTTATTTATATCAATATTATATGTCTGCAAACCAGAGGTCGATATTATCTCGTGCATAAGTAAACTAATTGTATCCCATATAAAAACTATTCTCAGATGTGTCATAAATGTTTTAGCACTATTATAAAAAATTGATTATTTTTATATAAAGAAGTATTACTTGGTCAGCTGTGTGTATGCATGTTGCCTCACGTTGTAGATGATCCACAAGGTACACGTCTTGCTGTTTCACTTGCCTAAGTTAGAGTTGTCCTCTCTTTAGAATAGATTGATCTTCATGGACAAAAAATTGCCATAACTGTCATATTCCTTACACAGAACGTTGACAGTGCCCCTATTTGAAAGTTTTGTGAGACAATAACTATGGAATTAGTTTACTAAATATTCATTTAATGACGACTACTTATTGTCTGTCCAGTTGTCTCGCTTTAGCCTGGCTGTAATTGGTAAGTTTGCCATGTCTTGCCTTAGCCCGGCTGTAATTGGTAAGTTTGCTGTCTCGCCTTAGCCCGGCTGGAATTGGTAAGTATGCTGTCTCGCCTTAGCCCGGCTGGAATTGGTAAGTTTGCCATGTCTTGCCTTAGCCCGGCTGTAATTGGTAAGTTTGCTATGTCTCGCCTTAGCCCAGCTGTAATTGGTAAGTTTGCTGTCTAGTCATGATTGCTACTTTCTACAAGTGGCTGGACAGATACGTGACATCCAGTGGCGGATTTTCAACTTCAGTGAAGGGGGGTCTTGATACGGTCAGAGGGTGGAAGGGGGTGCGGGGGAGGGGTGGGGTGCGGGCACCCCTCCCCCGCAAGAGAGGGTTGTCTCTACAGAATAACATACCCCTGAGACGGTCGCTATCGGCAGCTCTTACGAGCTATATATAACTCTTGCTTTTTGATTGGACAATTCGCTTGCATGTTGAGAGCGATGTTTAGCAAATACATATTAGCTTAAGTTTGGATCTGATTTTAGCAACAAACTTGGGCGGATGTTGAAATTTTTGTGGAACGAATGAAAAATTATTACTTCGGCATCATCTCTTTGGAAGTAGAATACTTCAAACGTTAAAAGCAAGGAGGAGGTTGGCTAATGAAGTAGTTTGCAAGCCAATGATTGGAAGATTAAAAGACAATTCCACATGGGTGCAAAGTCCTGTTAGATAAACGCATCCAAAGTATATTTTACAATTGTCTTTCCCTAATTCCGTAGCGTATAATATAACAACATATACATTGATGTCTATAATTCATGACTTATATGTACATGTAAGAACAATGCACAAGTATAATAATTCTGTTCAGATGCTCCCAGTGAGTTGATGGCAGCAATGGCAACAAGAATAAACAACAAAACTGTTATTCTACAAGCAGAAAATGGGACCTTAAAAATCATTGATTACATACAGCATCCGATAAAAACAGTACTCATACAAACCAACAAAAATTGCTGAAAAAATGACAACGTACGAGGAGTGATTATCAGCTATGGATAAATGAACTAGTTTATTGTACTCAAGAAAATGAATAGTTGAAACGCTGAGAAAAACAACATTCATATTTCAGTAGAGAGTTGGCATATGTTGAATCGTAAATAAAATGCAGCGGTGTTATGAATCAGAGAAATACAAGGCCAATCAATGACTTTGTATCATACCAATATGAAATAGTCGTTAGTGACAGAGATATGTCTGTTGACTACGGAGACGTAATTCTCTGTCTCGTAACCCACAATCTGTACACGTAGGAAATCGCACAAAATAGATTTGACATGGTGAGCAACTGTACAAAACCCATAGTGTGAGAGACTTGCAGTAAAGCTGTAACGACAAGTCTGAATAGAGGTTAGAATTTGTTCGATGGATCAATTTGTGTGGCGCTATTGGGAATGTCTCATTGTAAGTAGATGTCTTGGCCTAGTATTGAATGAATTAGTTTATTTTCTTAGACTTAGGCTTGGTCTTCTGTTTGTGTCCGACATCACCGCTGCCACTGGGAGAAAAACAATAAATGTTCAAATGAATCATGTAACAACATACGCAGCCCAAGAATTAGGTAGGTGTTCTCTGCATCGATGAAATATAACAGGATTGCCAGCTGCAGCTAGGTAATATAACTTGGGTTTATTTAATGTCGCCGTATACGACGGAAACCGCCATGATAAGTGACCTTGAAGGGTTGTTGATCATAACTCTATTAATTCTGCGCATTATCAGGATCGAAATTTCAAATGGATTTGTCAACGATCATATATGCATGTATTATCACTGGTCGCGTAATATCATGTTATTTTTACCATAAGTGACCACAATTAACTTGTCAGCTGCTATAGTAGTCTGCGTTAACCATGTTTCCGCTCTAAAAATTTCAATCCAATATGGGCACCATGGATGACATTTTCCATCCATCCTATCGGCTAAATTTGGCTACACTCCGTTCAGGTTTGTGGCAATGCTGTTATATTTCATCCACGATTTACTGTGAATTGAAGGAGAGCCCACACACTTATACAAGCAAACGAACAGATAAAAATGCCAATAAAAACAATTTTTTAATCAGGAGTTATCTGAAACCACGATGACTTGACCATCTCAGGAATGAGAAAGCTGACAGATTTACTCTCAGTGACTCAGCATCTAGTGCATGGAGAGGAATATGTCAGACATTTAAAGGCCTCTCTACACACAGTGTTTTACGTCGACGAAATTGGCACTTTGAGAGAACTTTTCCTCCGGTAGTTTGTTGACTCCACACACAACGATTATGCTGCACATGAAGGAGCTCACCAGCAGTTTATAGTGAAGGCATGGGCTATCACGGCTGAGAAAATCAAAGTGGGAAAAAGTGGATACGAGCGATCTGCCTCAACCAATCAGCGTCAGGGTATAATCACTGATCGAGAGATCGGCCAGGAAAAATCCCACTTGCTTGATTCTAGACAATCGCGGCAAACGGAGAAAAATTGATTTGTTGACAGTAAAATAAACAGCTTTCCTCAACATATCCACTGTGTGCGGAGATGGCTTAATAAAACTCATCAGTGTGCTGTTTGCGAGATTATTATGTAATAAACAATTTTCTCCACCGAGGAAATGAGAAGATGCTGAAAGAAACAACATTGCGAATGTATAAGAGGCATGATTTTTGTGAGAGGAGTTCCGCTAGTAGAGCATTTGTACAGCTAGGTGAGACCAGAGTGATTTAGTACACAGAGTGGGGACTTTGCGCAAATAGTCGCCATTTTGGTGCTTACAAACGGGCACCTCGTATGAGACACAATGTTAATTAGCTGATATTGCATACAGCATAGCTGAGCATCTATGCATGCTATGAATGTTTTTAATTGCACTAAATGAAAGCCTGGGATATGTAGACTGTCCCTGTACCATATTGTGAAACTGGCAATATTTTTTATTTGTTAATAGCTTGTGCCACTGAACCTTTTTTTATATATATATTTCATACTGAAATAAATTTTTTTGCTTTTTGTCAATTGTGAAACATTTAAAAATGAAATGTAGCTGAGGGCAATGAGTGGCCTGATATACCAAATTTTTAACACAAAATTATTACTTGCACTGGCCAACTATCACAATAAGGTGTGACAAACCCAATTTTAATAGCCCTAATCAGAATACTAGCCCACTAGTAGGCACACAGCAAATTGATATTAAAACTTTCAAGTGATCTGAAGTGTGAACAGTTTGCCTGTACCATATTAGAATGAATGGTGAGATAAATCAACCTGTAAATGCCATTTAAATAAACCACACAATTTTGGGCAATGAAGGTTATATAGAAAAGGGGCGGCGGTTTCCGGTTCTCTTTGCGCCAAGATGGTCGCTAGTTATATAACCCCGACCTAGATTGAAAGTCCCCACTCTGTGTACTAAATCACTCTGGGTGAGACTACATGTAGACTAGACATACAAGTCTGCATGTGTGGCAATTGGAATTCTAAATAGCAAATAACTGACAGGACGAGAGTTGTCTATCTCGGCCCTATCTTCTGTACAGTTTATTTTTTGATGACCAACTTCAAACTGGATTTTTTTATCACGGAAAAAACGTAGACAAGATGTAAGGACACATATAAAATAGCCATGGAAATTCTTGCTCGTCAGTTGCCAACATTGACTCTACAGACAGCGATATATGTGATAACTCACTTTTGGTTCCTCAACATTGCTTGTTTTCTCATCACCTCCTCCTCTCTGATGTCATCCACTTCCTTCACCTGCCCAGTCAGCACTTTGTACAGGAAGACCAGAATAAACTACAAGCAACATCAAGGCATAACGGTCTTCTTTCCACTTATCAAACATTATTTTGTCAAAAACGGATAAGAGACGATTGACTTCAAGATGAAATGAACATAACACTGAAAATCAATGTTCAGGGCTAGTAAACACAGAGCACAAGGTAGAATAACCAAAGTTGCAAGACATCTGTAGGTGTGCCACATAGATGTAACACATAGATATAACACCTAGATGTAACACATGGATGTAACACATAGATGTAACACATAGATGTAACACCTAGATGTAACACATGGATGTAACACATAGATGTAACACATAGATGTAACACATGGATGTAACACATGGATGTAACACATAGATGTAACACATAGATGTAACACATGGATGTAACACATAGATGTAACACATAGATGTAACACATGGATGTAACACATAGATGTAACACATAGATGTAACACCTAGATGTAACACATGGATGTAACACATAGATATAACACATGGATGTAACACATAGATGTAACACATAGATGTAACACCTAGATGTAACACATGGATGTAACACATAGATATAACACATAGATATAACACATAGATATAACACATAGATGTAACACATAGATGTAACACCTAGATGTAACACATGGATGTAACACATAGATGTAACACATAGATGTAACACATAGATGTAACACCTAGATGTGCATGAGATTAACCAACCATAAACCAGTAAATATTGATAATCTGCAGTATCCAGAGCATTCCATTAAAGAAGAAGTAGAAAGGGAGATGACCGGTTTGTGTATGCCTGCGCATGGCTCCATATCCTGCACTGTGTAGTATCTTCAATGGCATCCAGTATAATCTCAACAGAAACCTGCAAACAAGCGCAGTATGTAGTGTGTGATCTCATAGTGTATATTGTGTGATCTCGTAGTGTATATTGTGTGATCTCGTAGTGTATATTGTGTGATCTCGTAGTGTATATTGTGTGATCTCGTAGTGTATATTGTGTGATCTCATAGTGTATATTGTGTGATCTCGTAGTGTATATTGTGTGATCTCATAGTGTATATTGTGTGATCTCATAGTGTATATTGTGTGATCTCATAGTGTATATTGTGTGATCTCGTAGTGTATATTGTGTGATCTCGTAGTGTATATTGTGTGATCTCGTAGTGTATATTGTGTGATCTCGTAGTGTATATTGTGTGATCTCGTAGTGTATATTGTGTGATCTCGTAGTGTATATTGTGTGATCTCGTAGTGTATATTGTGTGATCTCGTAGTGTATATTGTGTGATCTCGTAGTGTATATTGTGTGATCTCGTAGTGTATATTGTGTGATCTCGTAGTGTATATTGTGTGATCTCGTAGTGTATATTGTGTGATCTCGTAGTGTATATTGTGTGATCTCGTAGTGTATATTGTGTGATCTTGTAGTGTCTATTGTGTGATCTCGTAGTGTATATTGTGTGATCTCATAGTGTATATTGTGTGATCTCATAGTGTATATTGTGTGATCTTGTAGTGTATATTGTGTGATCTCATAGTGTATATTGCGTGATCTCACATCAAACATAAAATTTTATTGTCAGAGAGATATTGCTTAAAAATCAATATTTTTGACAAAGAAAAAGCGCATAACTAAAACATGGAGCAGATAGCACATCCAACTCACCACAAGGTAGAGAACAAGAGAAATCCTAGAGTGGAGATGAAATCATGAAGCGGTTGGAGTATTCCACCCCGACTCTTGAAGTAGACGTTGCATTTAGTGAACTCAAGAACCACATCTGTGGGGTCGTGTATGAACAGTACAAGCAGGCCTATCTTGTGGTATCTGTAGAGGGCAGACAACTCTACATGAATTGTTTACATTGAAGAATTAAAACATGAATGAAGTTCCAAATAATTTTAAACCTTGATACTCTCATTTTTTAACTAAAATAAAAGATAAAAAACTTTGACATCCAGTTACTCAAAAGCATTCAAAGCGCGAGGGTCCAACTTTTGGTGCAAAGAAAGTCAACGCACCTACACTAGCCCGATATAAAGACCAGATTCCAACCAACTAGACTACGTATCACTAGTAGCAAGTCGTTTGTATTCTGAACAAACACAATTATAGAAATTACACTATCGCCATATTCAATCAATGATTCACAAAGAAATTCAAGTGCAAATTATTGTGCCGTACAATAGAGTTAAACTGAATAGTCAACGTGACAATCCTACCTTGTAACATAAGAGAATCCAATCAAAGATATGGTCAGGAAATGGTGGAAGAGCATAAGGTAGCTGTCTTTGCGCCAGGTGTCCATAAAAAGTGTGGCGTAAATGGAGTGAATGTAGAATGAAATCTGTAGCATGTATATGTAGTAGAACATGGGCTCTACCTGCATGCCTTGTACTGTGTCTACAATATGTATGACATCATATGTCACGTGACAACATGGCCGCCGCGTATGTCTAAAGATCACTCTACAAGTTACGTGAACTGTTTCTGGTTAAAAACTGATAACTGATTTATGGATATCACTGATCATCTTTAACGAAAAACAAATTAATCCGGTGCAAAATAATAATCAAGTGAAAATAAACAACAAAACTAAAAAGTGTTTTATAAAAATTCATGCAGAAAGAATTTATGACCCAAAGAGTCAATCAATTTCCAACGAATCCACATCAAATACTAACATTTCTGTCTTGGCTGCAGTTGAACAATGTGATTAGGAGTTGTGCCAAACATGGAAGGTTAATTTTCTACTACAATGGTACATAAAAGAAGGGAATTCGCTGAGATATTCATTTTGTAAAAAAACAGTGAAAAGATTGCAATTTTTTGTTACACAAACAATTTTTCAATAAAATTTATCATTCTATAGCACGTGTTTGCTGTGTGGGCTCTTTGGAGTTTGGCACTTAGCAAGACGGATGTAGTAGTAAGAAAGATAAGGACCAACATACAGCGCAAGGGTGAAGTTTTCATTGTTTGATGTCAAAGGTCATATCGATGTCAAGTTGACAGGTCAGCTGATATATTGATATTATATTCGCAGCTCCAGTCAGGCACTCAACTTTACTCCCAAGGAAAACAAAATAGCTGCACCACAGGCCTACTGCAGAAAATCTGGTGGAATTTGGACCATTTATCGGAATTTTATGTTGTGTTTTGTTGTTGGTGTGTTGAAGGTAAGTCATGATTTCACACACCTGTCTTCACGTGCTGGCCTGCTGACTCAAAAATAATTTGGGCAGCACCCCACCAAGAAATCAACAAAAAGTATACCCCCTGGGCTGTCGATACTGACCTTTTTTATTCCAATCTGACCACTACCTGAGAAGCAGCAACCGCATGTTTCAAAAGTTTTGCTTGCAAAATGGCCTGTCGCGCAAAATTTCTTCACATCACCCGAGTCTCCTAAAATAACAAACCGTAACCCACGGGGGTGACGGAAAGTCCTCATCTCAACTTTGAAACTACGGGCTCGCGTATTAACCCGTATTAATATTGTGAGGATCCACAACACATTACTGTGGAAAAAAATATCGACGATGCGCCCGGTAATAATTAATCATTTTACCACCTCCCAACTGTTCGACGAGAGCGCTCGGTCTGTACAACAAGTACGTAAAGGCTGTATCGTTTACTTTTTTTGGCTAATTCTTGAAGCCCCTCTTGTGTATTCTGACAAAAATTCCCGCGGGCTTTTACGAGTTAACAATAATGTTAAAGCTGAGATGAGTGTCCGTGCTCCCCCCCCCCCATCGTAAACTAGGACTTGCCAGTTTAGGAGACTCGGGTGATGTGAAGAAATTTTGCGTGACAGGCCATTTGCAAGCAAAACTTTGGAAACACGCGGTTGCTGCTTCTCAGCTAGTGGTCATATTGGAATAAAAAAGGTCAGTATCGACAGCCCGGAGGGTATACTTTTTGGTGATTTCTTGGTGGGGTGCTGCCCAAATTATTTTTGAGTCAGCAGGCCAGCACGTGAAGACAGGTGTGTGAAATCATGACTTACCTTCAACACACCAACAACAAAACACCACATAAAATTCCGAAAAATGGTCGAAATTCCACCAAATTTTCTGCAGTAGGCCTGTGAGCTGCGCCCATTTACAGAAGCTAATGTGTTACACAAATCATAGAGACGCTAGCAGCTATAAGCATGGGAAAAGAATGAAGGAAATGAAAGCATTGGAGGGAAACTAACACAAATCATCAATTGCGAGCCAGCAAGAAGTTTTATAAGACAAACTCATTACAAATATTCACACTAATACATAAATGGTAATAGTCAAGTAATAATAAATTAATAAATTCCAGTCTAATATATTGGCAAAATACATAAAACAAAAAAAAATGATATGGGTTGCGAGAGAAGCTATCATGATAAACATTAAAAAATAAATTATTTATTGAAAAAAAATTATAATTATTAAAAAGGAATAATAATCATAAAAAAGTAGAATGATCACTGAAAAAGATGATCATTTTAAAATTTGCTCAACAAAACACCATTTTTTCCTCATACTTAAAACGTAAGGCTTAAAAAGCGAAAGACTATAAATTTGCCTGTGATAGCAATGATATTTTGTATGCATATTAAAACACTTTGTAACTGGAGCTTATATGTAAATAAACATTATTTTTGCCTAAAAAACTGAATTATTTTCCGCAACAATTCGTTATGTGAAATGAATAACGATAATTCTCGTACCAAGCAACGGGGAGTAACATCACTCGGTAAGCACAGACAACTCTACTTCATCACAGGCCCATTTCATCAAAGACAAAATTATAAGCCAAAATATAACAAAACCGACAGTTGTCCGTTTGCCTCAGTGTATGAAATGATAAGAAGGGTGAATCAGGAGCACAACAACTAATGTTTATATTATGCAAAGACAAAGGTTGTCAATAGCAAACATATCGTCGGTCAAGGTCAATATCTAGAACCATCAAATGATGCTTACAGCGTTAAAATTCCAATGGCTACAACAGTATTGTGTGGGATTTTAAGTTACTACCCTCACACAAATACGCAAATCAGGAGGAAGGGCGAAGATAAAGATATGTTATGTAACATAATTCACCCAGGGGAAGGAACAGCCGTGGAAGGAAAACCAATTTATTAGCCAGTCACAAACAACTTGAATACAAATTAATAGAAGCAACTTATTTAGCAAGCAATCAAGTCTGGATACACCTTCAAAGGGTAAAACAAGACTAATAATGCATGCATAAACTTACTTGGCAACCCTGTTTTAACGAGTACGTAATCTACAAAATGTGCAAAGGTCATCAATTCGAATCAATGCAAACATGAACTTTGACTATAGTTGATAGTAATGGATTAAAATGTGTCAAACGGGCAAACTACAATTGATCATATGTGGTGCCATGTGTGTGCACCTTGATCACATGCACTAACTGACAAACAATACAAAGCTGTACACAATTAAGTGTGCAACTTGTGTCAGGCTGGTTTGTTGCCAGGCGTGCTAAACCAAACTTGTGCTAGGACATGAATTATCAATAACAAGCCGACAATTTTGTTACAAACACCAAATGCTACGCCGGATGCAACAAAGTAAAGCGAATCCTAATGGGGTCCCGGCAGATTTTTGTGCAGAGCTATTATTAAAGAAACCGGAAGCCCACTTTCCACCAACAAACGAAAGTGACTTCATTTTAACAATAACTAAAGAAAAATTTTTTATTCACGGCGGCTAATAAGTTACGGGTATATAATACTGACGATGCGCCATCGACATAAATTGTAAAATTACAACAGCACTGTGAAAGCAAACCACAGTAATCGTTAAGGGCACGCTTTCATTAGTTTACGTTGGCAAGCTCAATTAAACCTGAAATACGAAACTATGGTTCTACCCTTGAACATGATATTTAATTATTTTTTTCTCAATTGAATAAACGAAATTTTTTTCAAAAGATAATTTCCAAAAGCTTAATTGATTCTTTGAGCTTTCTCAACAACATCATTTTTGTCATATTATTTGCTCAAATTTCCTCACATCAGAATAATAGTCAAGCAAGTCGTGATTTCTAAAGATAAGTTCAACGATCGACTAAGCTACCTCCGGTTGCATCGTTAAAGTGAAACTACTCTGCCGGGACCCCATTGAAAGAAATTTGTTATGCCTTACCATCCCAGATTCTATCAGGGTCATAGAATATGTAGTTATATTGTGGAAGACCAAATATTGTGTAACAAGACAATCCCAACGTTAGTGAGTAGACAAGAAGCTTATAAGCACTCTCTGGATATTTGGCAGCATCTTCTTTGGCGAACTTACAAAACTTGGCAACTGGCTACAACAGATCATTTTATTTATCAGTAGAAATCGGAGCAGCCTGTCTATTGATGAGTTCTTGACTGATATATTATTTAAACATTAGCGTAAACTCTCCGCCAATTGCAACATTAGACTATTGTACATGGAAATTGTAGAAAACTCTTTGTCTCATAGGCCATTATATAATCAACTTGTCATGTGACCACTCAATAAAAGGAGTTTTCAAAATAATGTATAAAAAATGAACGTCCACAGAACAAGCACTGACAAAAGTGAGACAGCGGAAGAGACCTTAAAACGTAAATGTCATTAATCCGAATGGTAAGTTATGCGTTAGGAATGAACGTTTCTATATTGGAAAGGGAGAGCCCATGTTCATAACTTAGAAACAAAGTAATGGCCTCGCAGAACGAGAGTCAAAATAATTTTTTTTCTGTTGACACCAATAAATGTCAACTTCTCACTTGTAACATAAGTGAAACATTATGATTCTAACACAGTGAAAAAATTGTTGCAGAATTGTTGACTGTTGTTCTGGGATGTATCTATATTTTTCTGGATTTTTTGCAACAACTTCTATTAACGTTCAATTATCTCATTTTATTGTTTCACCATGAAGTGTGTCACCATTTGCTGTATTATCTAGTGTGACTAGACAGTAATAAATAAATATACATTATTATATAACAAAATTGCTAATAATGCTGCACTAAAAATTCAAAATTGAATATATATACTCTTCAAGTGGTAACAAGTAAAAATGTAGGGAGTCACAAATAGCCTCATGATAAATAATCCTGATGATAAGCACACTGAACTAATATTTTAGACTACTGACTGAGGGAGTAGTAACAGCATCCTCATCATTGGTCAGTGATAATTGACCAATACTTTTCATGTTTGGTGAGAAAACATGGATATGCTTCGGACCAGTTACTTCCACTAGTAGCAACTGGCTTGGAGGGTTTAACAAAATAGATTTTCTGGGTACAAAGCCGGACAATAATAAGATCCAAGTTGACAAAACTAATTGCGAAGATAAAATGATTGATAAAGATGAGAAAGGGTAAGAATATCACCGTAGAGAACAAACTAGCACCATGTACAGTGGCGGATTTTCCTACTGTAGCAAGGGTCGTGCGACCCGCCCCCCCCCCCCAATTTAGGCTAAAGGAATTGTTTTATTTAGAGTTTTTTCAGTTGCAGTTATGTGCTATTGTAAGTTTCTCTAAAAGTAAACACATTTCTAACCTCCTAGACAAGAGACTCATTTGCCTGTTTACTAACATGTTTTTGCTACGAAACAATTGATAGTACTAGCCTAAGTGAAGTAATCAAAGTGTGGTCAGCCGTTTCCAGTGCTATTTTATATAAGGACAAGCCCACTGGAGCCAAATTTCACAAAAGGTCATATAAGTCATCATTGGCTGAAATAGTTTTCATGCGTTTATTCAATATTTGTAGCATAAAATGAATTTTTTTTATAGTAATCCCTCTGTGAACATCTTTTGTTTCAATCTAGCAAAAAATTTTGTTTTATCAAGTGGACTTAAGCAGTAAAATCTTGTTAAAAACTTTTAACCGTCACTGGAACTACGAATAAACAGGGAGTCATCCCCCTTCAAGGAATAACTCTATATGGAGCGGTACAGGACATTGCTAAGTTTGCCCAAATGTTTACTGAAGATGCAAAAACGTTCGCTTTCATCCCAGTGAGTTTACGTGACCTTTTGTAATTGTATACAGGGCGCAAAATCGTGTTAGTTACCATCCATATGGCAGAAAACCAACATACCGAAGTGCCACTTGGTTTTGTGGCAAAAACGAAATAACAATAAAACAAGTGGAATGTTTGTTGTTTATTTTACTTAGTATATATTATTATTTTTATTTCTTCATAAACATCTGACAATAACAAAAACCCGTAATAGACTACTCAAAAGTGAAGTATGAATAATGCCAAAAAGTAGTATGCTCATTTTGAAACAAAAAACTGATTTCATCGGTACCGTAAAATAATTAGTTTTTTTTGGAATATTTATGTTATTATTATTTAAACTACTTTGAGATTATAATTCTATGAATAAATTTTGGCTATTTATATCTAAAGTTATTAGTTATTTAAAATTTGATATGAAAATTGAATGGTACAAGAAAAATGGTTTATAATTTCTATTTTTATAATACAAGTAAAGTAGTAATATAAGCACTATTTTTCAGCTCTTATTACTTAGCTTAGATTTAGACGTTTTTGTTTAAAATTTCCAGTGGGCCAGGAGACCTTCTGAGCTTTCAGATGAATGGTTGTTTCAAGTTTCAACTTGTCAATTTGCAGCGTTATTAGTTGAAATTGACCCTTTTCTCTATAAGTTATAGTGTAGTCACTCAAGAATCTGGCTCCAGAGGGTCACGTGACAAGGGGAGTTGGCCACACTTTCATAACTTCACTTAGGTACTAGCTATCACTGGTTGTGAGCAGCAACGTAAATTCTGGCAATGACACTGTCCTTGTACAGAGAACTTGAAAGATTTCCCCAATTAACTATTTTTAATTATTACTATTACAATAATAAGATAATATAAAAGAATCAATAATTATCAATAATCATCATGTAGCAGAAATAAATGAAAACTTTGTGATGATGTTAACACTACTAGTATATATCAGTAATAATAATAATGATAATATATTATTAAAAGTTAAATCAAGAAGATTAGAAATTATTATGTAATAGTTATTATTATCATCTTGATAATAATTAAAAAACGATACTTATAATAATTAAAGAATTACTGTTAAAAAATGTCGGGGTTTTTTGCAAAATATAATTTAATATTTATTATTATTATATAGATAATAATTAATAAATGATAATACTTGTAATAATTAAGAAACTGCTATTGAAAAATGTCTGGGTTTTGCATACGCCATAAGACTTTCTTCTAAGTTTAATTTACATACACCCAAACTAATATGGCATCCAAAACATACAAGTTTTATGATTAATATTTTCCATTTTTATAAAACTTTTGTCGTTAACTTTCATTTACACCCTGGACTTTAAAAGGCATTTCCAGGCATCTCAAAACTCATATTATTTATTTCTTCCGCTCGCGAGAGGCTGTTGCAGAGGAGGCATGCCTGCACCCCACCCCTACCACCCTTTTGAAAAGTCCACATCACCCATGTGACCATATCAAGACCCCCTTCCCAAAACCTGAAAATCCGCCACTGATGTATACGAGGGTAATGTAAAAACAATGTAGGCTGCTTGCTGCACCATCTTAAATTTTTTTTGTGGCTTCGAAAAGGAAAAAATGTTAGGTTTGCAGGAAACTTAAGAAAAAAGATCAAATTTCCTTAGTTTCTAGGAATTCAGGAGATTTTAGGTCAGTAAAATTGTACTAAAATCCGAGGAGGACCCCTGACAATTCAGGGGACATAACAGGTATGAATGGTGGTGAGCACCAGTATCAACAGCATGGTGATAATGATAAAAAATAATCATTTATAACAATTAATAATTAATAACAGTAATTTACCTACTAATAAAAAAAATAATAGCATGAACAAATAAACTATAATAATCCTATAATAATGTAGTCCGTCTGAGATTGTTGATAGTGGTGAATAAAAGAATCATAAATAACAATTAGTTACTATGATTGATTATCATGGGTAATAAACTACTAAAAAATAAATCATTACTACTTTAAATATATCATCATTATTTTTATTAATTATTATTTCTTAAATGATAATAATTATTAATTAATAACAACATTAGCAAGTACGTAGTATTATATAAATAATAAATACTATTATTAATTTCTAACTACTACTACCTCTTCTACTACTACTGTAATGATATTATTATATATAACAACTACTACTACTACTTCTTCTACTTGATAATAATAATAATACTTAGACTAGAATACTTACTACTAATTATTATTATAGTAACTAATAATAATTAATAACTACTAGTAAATACATAATAATAATATAGTATTAGTTAGTAGTAGTAGGTAGGTAGGTAGTCTACTACTACCTACTACTGTTTTTTTCCTCTTTTGTTTACCTCAAACACCAACAATGTTAAAATATATCGAAGTAGTGTCCATCCGATGGCTAGTCCAGCAACAGTACCGAAATCGCTCAATGCATTATCAAACACTGCATACTCCTGAAAAGACTGGAAGAAGGTAAGAGGATGAAAGTCTCCTGAGCAATTTTGGAGGCAGTGCTCTACAGCCCATTTTATATCATAAAACGTTTGCTCGTACGATGGAACACCTCCAGAAATAAAGGTATTCAGTGGCTCTAGGAATTCCATAACTAAATAAATGTCTGTCTTATTTTTCCAACTGCTGAAACATGTGATTATTTGGTAGTTGAATTCGCATGCAGCACGAGCCCAGTGCTGAAACGTTCATTGATATGGAAGGAGATTGACATGGCCTGAGTACAAGGCCCAGTGGGCGTGTGCAAGTCAATATAGCAGGTTAACTTATTCTATTACAAAATTTGGTAGGTGTGTGTACTAAATCAGATTATTCATTTTCCTCTATTGGCCCTTGAAAAAGTAACAGAACATAAATAGAATAAAACTACCGATGAAGTTGAAAGCTTTTTTTCAGACTAAAAACGAGATACAGCCACAGTCGTTTGAGGTGACAACTCCATGGTAAGAAAACAAGTGATTTAGTTAATCTCATTGAATTCTTATTCCAGTCGAGTTGGTTGGACAATTCCAAAAGCTAATTACAATAGTAAGTACATATCACTATACAAAGCGGAATACTGAATCCAAGAATTGTACCAAAAGTTACAACATCTTTGCATAGATATAAAAAGAATCTAGAGACATTGGTTGGGACTTCACATAAGTAGACAACTTTCTCTTCTCTTTGGTGACTTTCGCAACTGATTGCTCTGCAATAAAGAGCCAAAAAAATATGATCAATAATGCAAAATAAACAATGTGCACAAATATATCTCAATGCTAGCGAATAAAAAATGCCAACTGATGGATATAATGATGAAACCCAAATATAGATTGAGTGGAAACTCAATTATTTTGAGTTGTCCTCTCATCATTATTAAAACCAATCATGTCATACACGTACTTTGGTTGTTTTGGCTGACATATCTGAACAGCGATCGCTTGATTTGTCTTTTGAACGCTTCTCCTTTGGGCGATGTCCATTTCTCTGATGGGCTTTAAATTTGCAAAATGTATGCAAATGAGAAAACTCAACTTATGAACTTTTCACAAAACTGTTTGCATAAAAGTCAATTACAAAAATAACAGAAGATGTCAGCTCATAAAATAATAGACATAGACATAGAGAGACATTGACTGAGACACCTATGTAATATCTTATATAACAAACTTAGGGGCCATTAGTATAAGCCTGATGAAAAAAATATAAAAACATCACACTTGCCAAATATCTGTAGGCTGCGGATTAAACAAACCTTTTCTAGTTCTCTTTTGCACATCTGTCACCCACCTAGCAGTGTTTGAGTTGGATTTTTGAACTCTTCGGTCAGAACCTAAAAAATATTTCCAAAGAAGTCAAAAAATTAATTGCCTTAAATTTTAGTTACAATTATAATAAATCCACATGTCAACAATAACATTTTTTACTCAATTTTTAAAAAAAACATTTTATCAACTTTAGTTATAAGAATGAAAAGCATCCTAATAATTTGGTTTAAAATACCAAATGTTTTTAGTTTTTTTTGTTGTTGCAAATTTTTGTAATCGGTAAACCAAAAAAGCAAATGATTATATAAATTACCAGATTTCGATGAAACTTTGAAGGACTTTAACTTTTTGTGGATTTGCTCTTTCCTGGAATTATGTTTGGGGTCTCTGCGCCACACACCAGATAACTATAAGTTTACAAATTATTTATTTATTAATTGCCTCAAATTAGCTGTATCAATTTGAATTTTATCAAGCTAATGGGCACTGAGTCTGTTTAGTTTTTGAAATAGCTTGTAAAACATGACAATTGCTTTCAAGTTTAATACAAAACTTGGATGAAGTTTTATTGGGACAAGATAAACACAATGTTTTCATTGCACCATCAAAACAAAATTTGAAACACTTTTTGTTGTAATACCAACATCAGACCCGCTGTTACCGGAAAAAATTTGTACTTTAACGCTATGTAATCAAATCTCCTACTAATTTCTAATTTATATACTTGAAACCAGTGAAACATTACAATTGCATCAATTTTCACTTGTTGTCAACTCGTCTTTATTCAGGAAATAATCCTGTTGGGTGGCTCTAAAGAGACAGTGTTTACAATAGTGGGTAGGAGTTATAGACATTACAGTGTGGGAGTCGTTTTCTCTTAGGGGAACAACTATTCGCTCTATCCATTTGCTCCGAGAAATTGGACCAAATATTTGAGATTGACCCATTACTCTGTGCAGACCCCGTTTAAATTTAAAATCCAATCTTGCATTTAACACAAAAGATGAAGATCTTTTTGTGAAGTGTTTTTGAAAGTACAAATCCGCACAAAAAACTACAGAGTATGACGAAAAACTTTTATTTACCATAGATCCCATACTTCTAGATTTACGTGTTCTCCCTTTTGTCATTCTAAGGGAATGTTCTTGACTAGATGACAGCAAGCTACCACAAGAATGTGACAACGTCGGCAGAGAGCTGCAAAATGATCTGAGGATTTCATTTTCTGCTATATTTACATAGAGTTACCTTCTATACAATAGAGTTATTCCTCACCTTCTTCTGCTACAACTCTTTACGCCACAAAGTGTGTCACTTTTGCTTTGATACGGTGTTTTACGACTTCGACTGGCCACAGTAGTCCTCGATCTGGTTTGAAGTACTTGCCGTCGTCTACTGAAACAGCAAGGAGTCTTTAGCGTCAAACAAAAAACAGATTAATTAAGTTAAATTCGTATAAAATTGGAACATTTTCTCACCTGTGAAGTATCTCCCGCAAAATATCTTCGCTAGCCTCCACTTTGCAATTCTGACGTAACGTTTTGAATGATTCAGAATCCACATCTTTTATTCGAAGAAGTTCATTGATGTGGGTGAAACATTTAAATTTTTGCCGATAACTTATTATCGAGTGAACGATCCGAATCGGTATTTTCAGCTGAAATATAAAAGTATTTGTATATATTTGAGTCAAAAACACTTAAGTCTCTACCATTATGGTTTAGTTTCTACTAGTAATGCTGTTACCACTGCTACTAAAAACTATCGCAACTCTACATTTACTACTACCACTGTTGTTATTACTACTATTTCTAATATTCCTGATATTGCTACCTACCAGTACTACTTTTAATACTACCTTAGCACAACCAAAGCCTTACCTTACGTAACGCCGTCATAGAGCAACCATTTATATCCATTTTAAAATGACCACGAGATCGGGACTGTCCGGATTTCGTTCGACAACGACCTACAACACTACTCCTACGGCTCACCATATTGACGTTATATAACACTATATATTACTAGGAGAACACAATTCCAACATGTATTTACTGCGCAAAAGTTAGTGAGGTCACACAATTTGGTTAGCTAAAGTATAAATATCGAATCTGAAAAATCTAAATTATGCTGGAAATATTTGAAAAAGTAACAAATTATGGTAAATCTCTAATACTGTTTTCAACATCAAAGTTGCTAGAAAATTTACCAATGCATTTCGAAAACTTATTATTATTTGTGACGTTTCATTGGTTAATGAATGCAACAATCACATACATCAAGAGACAACAATAGCTGCACGCTAAAGAATTTCCTTAACGTTATCGTGAGTGCCTCAGCAGTGAAAGAAGCAATAATGGAACTTCATCGACAAAATATGACTTCGGGCAGAGGTTCAACTATTTTAGAACAACTCAACAGAAATAATAACAACCACAATCCAGTATCGACTGAATTTATCCGGCGGCATCGACAGCGGTCTGGTGGGTTTGTTGATACTCAATTCATCTTCGACTTACTTCACAGAGAGGCGGAGCAACCGCAAGAAAATAATAATAATATTATGGTCAGTGAGGAGGCGGCACCGGTACATGGTCGGCCAAGAACGTATAGGACAATTGAGATACCCGTAATCGGGAATAATTTGCGGAGTTTAAGAAGGGAACCACTTACGGAGCAGCGTAAGATACAGCTAGTAGATAGAGTCAACCTGAGCACTCATGTAAATCAAAACATGCAAGTAAGACATTTGGTGTTTCTTTATGGGCATCTACTTGTTTATTTTTGCTTCAAATTATGTATTACATCTGTTTAAATAATAATAATTGATATCGAATAATAATAATTATTGTTAATAATTTTTTTCTCATGTGAACTAAGGATTGGCATCTTTACACTTGAGTGTTTCATTTTACAATTGCATGAATGAATATATGTCAACTTGACCGCAAACTAGAATCCTAATAGAGAAAGCGGATGATATCTGATATTTATGTTTTTAAATGTTTAAGGTGGCGGAACACCTGAATGCGTTGAGCTATGGAGTGGATCGGAGCACACAGATAAGACCAGAGATGAGAGATCGTGGTACAATGGCTTCTACTTCACCGACAAGGTTTACGCGGTTTTGTGCAGAACCTTTACCCGTGGCTGTTCAAACCAATGTCAAGACGATATTCAAGGATACGATGATGAAAATGCTGTACTATATGACCAGGATTGTTATTAACATCGTTTCCAACCGAGATCTCTTTCCTGGCACAGCTCTTTAACATAATCGCTGGACAGTCGGCCAAGTTTGCTGCCATGTGATACTAGGCCATTAGTCGATTGGTTCGCAAGATAAGACAAATCCATTTTCGCTCGGATCAATAAACAGCTGCTAATATAGCCATTTGTATTATGGGTGTAATTCATTCACAAACAAATTCCACTGCTACCTTTTGTCTGCGTTGCAAATATACTATGTTGTACAGACGAGTGTGGTTCTTTTCTCTCAAAAAAAGAAATGCAAGGCATGTTGGGTAGGCATAAATCCATTTATTTGAAATCGAATTCCGCTAATCTATTACAATAGTAGAACACAAGTACATGCAATGAACGCAAACAATTTTACTACATTATCACGCTAGCATTTTATAGGGGAGACAACTGAGCTGTATTAAAGCACAATAAAAGAGTAGGTTAAGCAAAGAAATCACACAATTGTATAAAGTAATTAGGAATTCACAAGAAATAGAATTAACTGCGAGCAGCTTCTGGTTACGAATAACGAGATTAGACAATAACTGATCAGATAGTTAGAGTAAGATATTGCAGGTAACAATGCTGTTATATAGGCAATGCTACAAGGCTATAACCGCATTATGCCAGGCTAATAGTAACAAAAACAGTGCTTGCCGATGGAGTGGCTGTGAAAGAGTACCTGCTACAAGTGTCACTGTAATATACAGGGACAGTTTTGTTCAGTGTATAATATTGGGTTAAGGTGGAGCGTTGCATTCCTTGACCTGGGTAGACAGTCTAAGTATCGGTGAGCTAACTATATGCCTTCTAGGTTGAAGTTACCAGTACATAGATCATACTGCAAATACAATATGCATCATGTACTGTAGTAGACAGTTTGTTTTCTATGTTGATAATTTTTATTCATTTCAAGGTCTCTGCACGCGCACTGTTTTTTTGCCCCAGTTCCGTTTTCGTTGGCAGTAAATTGTGGTTTGGCAGGAGCGGTTCCGTGAAGAATTATGTCAGTTTTGCAGGCCGTTAGCAGTTTAGCATGTTACATATTCTTCCCTCCCGCTGACCGTTTCAACAAGATTCTCAGCTGTGATTGGTTAATAATCATACAGCGAGTTGATTTATAATGTTTGTTGTTTTTCGCTTAGTAAAAGTGATAACATATTTATTAATTATGATACATAAATAATAATAATAATAATAATAATAACATAATAAATATTATTTACAGTAACACAATAACTAAAATACATTATCATTATTCTAATAATTCTAATATACAAATTATAGTATATAATAATTAGTAAGTAGGAACAAATGAAAAAAAATTGTTATTTACAGGAAATACAACAATTAAAATGTATAGCTATTAATGAAATAATTATAATATATAAGCTGCCGTATATAATTAATAAGTAGCAATAAACTAAAAAAAACAATTATTATGAATAACTAATTAAATACTGCTGTGAAGTGATTGTTGGAAACCGTTGTTGGAAATTGTAAAAAATCCTAGTTTGAATGATATAGATACTATTGATTTGATTGGTTGATGAATGATCAGCCGTTATTATTGTAGTTACGTGCGAATCAAGCAGATATGGCCGATAGTTACCTGCTCCTGACACGAATACGGAATAATGATAGAAAAACGGTGCATGTGCAGAGGCCTTATCCAGACAGTAAGAATGGCTCAGTGGTTAGAGCAGTGGTATTGCCAGCATTTCATAAAAAGACCAAAACCCAAATCTGCCATTTTCTTGAAATGCGAAAGGACAAGCTCATACTTTTGAACTGGGACTATGATACAACTTACTTCAGAGTGAAACAAATTTTAAAATGTGTTCATTTCTGCCATATTTGTTTTTCAAATGATCTGTCGCTTCCATAAAAAATGAGAATAAAATCTGAAAACAAATTTTCTTTTTCATTAGGAAACTTTTTTAAATGTAAATGATGTGAATGTAAAGTAAACATAACAAAACGGTTCTCCGAGTTACACAAATATGGAGCGTGAGGAAGTCAACGCATGAAGTTACCTGTACAGGTAGTAGAAGAATGAGATGAGGTAGAAAGCAAGCTTCACCCAGCCCTCTCTCATGCATTTGGTTAAAGTATCTGCATTCATCACAGTAGTGGGATCGTACAAGCCAGGGCCACTCATTATAGGTCGAGTCGTGTATCTAAACAGACAAGTGCGACATATATTCAATGTACATACTGTGTTGCTACTAGCATAGTAAAAATTTAATAATAAAATAATAATTAAAATAAGATAACACTAAAACTATTTTCCTCTTTGATCATTTCATTTCCATTTATTATACAGTTAACAAATGTAGCCAACGCTAACTACCATACCTGGGAGAATACTTACCTGTGTACATGGTATGCTATGAGAGGGATGTTTAGCATGAGGGACCCAAACTGAGCAGCGAATAGAAACAGTATGTTGTAGAAAATGTGAATAGCATACTCTGGTAACACAAGCTAAAACATAAACAGTGAGTTGTAACTACACACCGCAGACTCAAGTTAAATAGAAAAATGTAAACGAGGGCAGAAAACAGTAACCAAGTAGGTAAACAAAAAGAATTCGATAATGTTTTGTTACACAAAATATTTCAAGGCAACACTTCCCGATATTTTACGGCGGTATTTAGCCACAGCTGACAACAACATTAATATAATAATGTGACAATCACTTGTAGAACAGTTTTTCAGTACTCACAGGATTCAACGTATTGCACTGGTCGATTGGGTTCTTGTAGTCTGTCTTTAGCTCATCAAATGCTATAATCTATAACAATGTTCCATTCAACTAGTATCATTATTGCACATTGTGATAAGCAGCAAATATATTAGAGCAATGCTTGTCATTCTCATTTAAATGCGATTATCGTCACAATATCATCACCATAAAACAGTATCCCTATTATAATATAATCTATCAATCAATTCATGCCAATCTAAAAAAAAATTGGTCACAGCACACACACAACTAATAAATAATAATTATAATGTCACTGTGTGGTGCAACAATTAAAAATACATACATTAATTCTTTTATTCATATAATTGTTACATACAAACTGTTCTTATCTGGTCCTACTGAGCCATTTTGCTTGGCTCAAAACAAACTGATTGGACTTTGAATGGATCTGGTGATTCAGAGAACTGATACAACAATGAATGTCAGCACATCAACTGAGAAGACAGTCTACCTATGTGGGGCCTGCTCAACACCGGTAGAAGATAATCACGAGGCAGTGCTATGTGAGAATTGTGGCACTTGGTACCATATATGCTGCCAGGGCATACCGTCGAAAGAGTACTCAGAACTCAACAGAAGCAGTGTAATATGGGCTTGCCTTCGCTGCAACTCTTGCAACTACCGCCACGTAAACCCACAGGCTGCGATTTCCACAATTTCATCTGTGGCAGACAGTCTCGGCTTGACTGACATCAGTATAGCCTCTCTGCACAGTAGTCCATTACCGAAACACGAATTCTCACCAATAAAGCAGAAACGCTCACAAAATCGTGCAAAACCTCTGAAGCTCATGAACGTGAACTGTCAGTCACTGGTGTCTAAAATGGGAGCAATGAGACACCTTATCACCACCCATCAACCTGACGTGATTGTAGCAACAGAGACCTGGCTCACAAGCCATATTCACAATGCCGAACTCGAGCTAGACGAATATACAATATACCGAAGAGACCGCCAACAGAAGATTGAAGGTGGAGTTATGGTTGCAGTCAGTGGCGGATCTGGACAGTCACAGAGGGGGGAACCCATTTGTAAAAAAATATTTCGGCGCGGAGCGCCGAAAATTTTTTTGGCCCTTTTTTAAAATAATTTGCTCTTCTACTGACTCAAAATTGGATCCCCCATGTACACTGTTGAAGAAACTGCTATGACACTTGTTCTAGAACCAGTATTTTGCAAGTTTCACAGATATTATAATACAACTGCCATTGTATAGCACCTAAAATGCATTTGAATCAAACCTAGGAAACAATAATAATAATTTAGAAAATAACAATACTTAAAAAAGTTTATTTATTTATAATGATGCTTATTATTATTTTAAATTAATATATAACAGTTATAATAATAACAACAACAAGTTCTTCATTATGATGACGTAACAGTTTAATTACTAAATATTATTATACACTGTTTATCAATAATAAATTATTATTATTATTACATTATAATAATAATTAACTACCATCATTTATCATAATTAAACTACTACATCATCATAGATCATCATCATAATAATAATAATAAACAATAATAATACACACGACGATAACAAAAAAGAATTACTTCAATGAGGATGATAATAATTAAATACTCATTTATAATTATTGTTATAATTATCATTAGTATTATTATTATAAAAAATGATAATAATTAATAAATAATATTTAACTGATAATAATAATTAATAAAATAATTAATAATAATAAATAAATAATAATAATTATAATAATTAATTAATAATAATTATAATAATAATCGTTATTTATAATTGACAACTAATAGTAAAATTTGAGTTGTTGGTTGCATTGAATAAACGGCAAGTAGCAATGCTTACTTGAGAGCTGAAACTTTTGCAGAGGTCAACCACTCTTGCAATGAAAAAAAATAATGGGACTTTTTTCTTTATTAATAATAATAATATTGGTAGTAGTAGCTTCTGCAATTTTGACGACCGACGTAAACTGAAAGACCTTGACCTTTTGGCTGAGCATGTTTGCACCAAAGAGCAGACAAAATGTTTGCCCATTTAAACAACCCTGAACTAGATTCAAAATTATTGGATCTTGGGTTATGTAGCTGTTTCTCACAATCATCTTTATTGATTAATAAGGGGCTTCTTATTACAAGAGATATCTAGAAGCTGATATAGATGGAAATTTTCAGCTAATTTCTCAGACAGTTTTTGCCTCATATTCATGGGTAGGGGGGGGGGGAGCCTGGGCTCCTAGGGCTCACCCCCAGATCCGCCACTGGTTGCAGTTCACTCATCAATAAATTCTACTGAAATCAAAGCCAAATCAGACTCGTGAAACACTCTGGGTGAAGATCATTATCTCTGGCCAACAGCACCCTATCCTTGGGGCCCGCTATTGCCCGAATGTGGCTGACAGATTAACTATACCATCAGTGAGGAACACTCTTGACGAGTTACTGAACAAACGCCACAGAAATGTCATCCTGAGCGGTGACTTCAACTTTCCGGGCTGGGACTGGAGAAGACAGGAGCTGAAACCAAACTGCCAGCACCCAAACCTCCATGAGGATTTCAAAACCTTCCTCAATGATAACGGTATGGTACAAAAGGTCATTGAGCCAACCAGAGAGGACAACACCCTTGACCTGTTCGCCACAAACATGCATGAACGGATAAATCAAACAGAGGTAGTCCCAGGTATTAGCGACCACAGAGTCGTGCTCACCGAGATGTCAATGGGACTGAAGAGAAAGAAGCAGGCACCTCACAAGATCTGGTTGTATAAAAGGGCAGACTGGAAAGGCCTGAGTGAATATGTCTCTAACAAACTAAAATCCATCAATGAAAAAGCATGTGTTGATGAGTCCTGGAACACCATCAAGGACACTGTCAAACGAGGCATGGACAGATTTATTCCATCCAAAATGTCAAAGCTCAAACGATCATTGCCGTTCATCAGCACTGACCTTGAAAACAAAATCCGATTGAGAGACAGACTGGAGAGGAAAAGTAGGGCCTCTGGCAGACTCCGTGTTGAGCAGCGTCATAAGGAGATGAAAAGTCAAGTACAGCGACAACTCAGACATGAACATTGAAAATATGTAGAAAACATCCTCACCGACGACGAAAACCCCAGTGGTGTCAGCAAAAAATTTTGGTCCTACCTCAGGCACAAAAGATCAGATGACTGCGGTATAGGCACCCTCAGAGATGGAGATCGACTGATCACTGACGCTGCCGAGAAGGCAGAACTGCTGAACAGACAGTTTCAGTCTGTGTTCACCACTCCTGGGGCCCACCAGACACTGAAATCCGACACTGAAAACCAGCAACCATGTATAATGCATTCGATTGTAGTCTCACAATCCGGCGTACTCGCCGAGCTAATGCGAATCAATCCTTACAAGACTAGCGGTCCTGACGATATTGGCCCTCGTGTTCTTAGGGAACTGGCACACTCTCTGTGCAGTCCCCTTACAGAACTATTCCAAAAATCTTTGGACCATGCGAGAGTACCTAATGACTGGAAAAAAAGCACAGGTCTGCCCACTGTATAAGAAAGGAGACAAATACCTACCGGGGAACTACAGACTGATAAACCTGACTAACGTCACATGTAGGATCTTGGAACATATAGTGACAAGCCAGTTGGCAAAGTTTCTGGAATCAAACTGTAAACTAAAGGTTAACCAACATTGGTTTAGAGGTCTAAGGAGCTGTGAAACCCAACTGGTTGAACTTGTGACTGACGTTTTGAAACATCTGGACGATGGAAGTGAGGTTGATGCCATATTCCTGGACTTTAGTAAAGCCTTTGATAAGGTGGAACATTTAAAACTTATACAAAAGCTTGATGAAATCGGAGTGAACCATCAAGTCAGTCAATGGATTAAAGAACTTCTCCACGGGCGCTCACAAACAGTTGTAGTAGATGGCCACAGCTCCTCACCTTGCCCAGTGACATCGGGTGTCCCACAAGGATCTGTCATCGGCCCCATATTATTCCTAGTTCATATTCATGACCTTCCAGACTCAGTGCTTTCTCGAACACGCCTCTTTGCTGACGACACAGTGATATACAATCTCAGCAGTGACAGTCACCAGCTACAGAAGGACCTAGAGACGCTTCAAAAGTGGGAGGTTTCCTGAAATATGGAATTCAACCCACTTAAATGTGAGCACATCAAATTCAGTCGAAGGAAAACAAGAGGCAACATAAACACGTATTTCCTCCATGACATCGAGATACCAAAGACTACCAGTGTCAAATATCTAGGTGTGAAGTTAGAGAGCAGCCTGCGCTGGAATGATAACACCACCTACTTAGCCAACAAAGCATCAAGCTGGCTTGGTTACATGAGAAGAGTGATCTCATCTACACTACCCCACCTAAGAGCAAAGGCGTACATCACCCTAGTTAGACCAATTGTGGAGTATTCCTCCACAGTGTGGGATGGCCAACTATGAATGATGGCCAACAATTGAATGCTCAATCTACCAAACTCGAAGCTATCCAGAGACGTGCTGCTAGAAATGTACACAACATTCCTAGAACAGACCATCAGACAAGCACAACCAAACTTCTCGAAAAATTGGAGTGGCAAACCCTGGTACACCGAAGAGAGAGAAGACTCGGCTTATTTCGGGCAATGCACTTTGGAGAAATAGCTACCACCATCTCAGACTACATAGACCCCCATCCTCACCAGAGCAGCACTCGGAGACACCACCAGCAGTACCTAATACCTCACTGCAACACCGAGTTGTACAAAAAGTGCTTCTTTGTTTCAACAGCCAAGATGTGGAATTGTCTCCCTGTTTCTTCTCCTTTGCTCTCAGCACCCCGTGTGGCAGGCTAGGATCAGACGTTCGTTCTGCCCTGGCCTGTGTTGACGATCCGGAAAGATAAATGATATATATATGAGCCAGCCACATTGCTAGAATCTTCAGAAGAAGAAGCGATTACACTACAAGTATCAAGTATAAGTACGTATATTATTATTATTATTATATTATTATTAGCTAGTTATTCATTATTATGATTATTATTATTTTTACTGGTACAAAAAAATTATTCATTCATAACATAACAACTACTGTATATCTGAAGACTTCCATTTCTGTAACAACACATAATATATAAATAATACAATCCACTAAATTAATTATAACTATTATTATTTAATTTGATCAAGCATCATCATCATCAGGGTCTATTTAATCATAATAATTATCATAAATTGGAATTATTGAAGTTGTTGTTGTGACCACCTACTACTACTACTACTAACTAAGAATAACAATTATTATTATTTTATACTAATTATTATTAATTATTATAATATTATTATAAATAATAATTATTATAATAATAATATATATATTTATATACATATATATATTATAATATATATATATAATATTATTATTATTATTATTATATAATATTATATTATAAATTATTATTATTATTATTAATAATTAATTATTAATGTTTCATTGTTGTTAATAAGATTATTGGTATGAACTCTTCACCACTCCATTTGAGTTACCATTTTGAAATTTCAATATGTATATAAAGCATATCTTACGTGATATATAGCAAAAAATATCAAAATGGCACTGAGAATGAGAGCTAAAATGTAGCAGAACGCCGCAAATGTGAACGCCATTGTTGGCAATTTTTCTTAGAGCAAACCGGTTCCGGAAAAGATTTGCTTTTGAAAATTAATGGACTCACACAGCTGAGACTGTGCGTTTAAACAGAATACACGAAAAAGCTTGTGTCTCGTTCATATAGATTACATCAGGAACTTAAGCCACGGTTTTTTTTATTAATGTGTTCTACGCATGTGCGAGTGGGAACGCAAAACCAAAATGGTAAGGGCAGAAGAACATAACTTTGTTGTTTTAGAATCATTAAATAATTAGGACGTCCTGTTGGCACTATTTAAATAAATGGCAATGGTTATGATGCATTCTTTTTCTACCTATTAACCAAATACTTATCAAAAATATCTTTGCCAGCAGTCGTCGGTCATAATTAATAATAGTAGTCGTCATCCATGGAGGATCATGACTGGTAAAAAATGAATGAATTCATTCATTCATCATTCATTCAACAATAGAATAAAAATAATTTTTTTCTCTAATCATTACTATCCAGCAGCTGAGAGGGAAAAACTGTGGCAATATAATTAATCAGTAGTAGCATTAATTTTTGTTATTGATTGTTGATCAGAGAATAATAAATAAATATTAATAAATAATAATAATAATAATAAAAAAGACATAATAATAATAATAATAAATAAATAATATATATAATAATATAATATTATTATAATAATATTTTTAATTTTTTATTATAATTATTATTATTATCCTTATTATTATAATAATAATAATTATGATAATAGTATTATTATCGACTTTTTATCATTATTATAATTATTGTTATAATAATAATAATATAATTTATTTATAATAATATATAATAATAATATTGATAATTATTATTGTATTATTTTTATTAATAATAATAACATATGTACTAATAATAATGATGATGATAAATAATTAAATAACTTTTAGGCCTGCTAGCTAATAAATAATAATTATTGTTGCTAAACTTATTGATTATTAATCTTTATTATTATAAGAACAATAATAATGGAAATTATTTATTAAAGTCAAATATTGTTTATTTTCTCTTCGAATTTGAAGGTGTCGTTTTTTATGTGGACAACTTCTTGAACAACAATTAACATTAAATAATCAATGATGATGATAATTGTAATAATTAGTATTATTATTATACATTATTTTACAGATATAAAAAAAATTAAAATGATAATAATAATGGTGATAACTACGAATAATAATAAATATGGTTGATATTATTGATGTCTGCTTCTTTATTAGCAATGTTGCTTCAATCATCATGCATGCAGATGCATGCAGCAGCAGTAATTTATTGTTATCTTCATTGTTAGTATAAAATAATCAATAGCTGTGAGTTTAAAAAGCCTTTTAGGGATAAAATCACCATGAATACATAATGAAACATATTATTGAAATTCATTGAGAAGTGACTGTATGCTGTTTAGTTATTGGTAAGGAGAGTTATATGATTGAATTAGAGTTTTTTCTTTTTAGGGTCAGAATCACTCTGCAGGCAACAATGAGCCAGAAAAGAAAAAAGATGAGGTAAGTTGATCATCTCATGTGCTAAAAACTAGATGTCAAGCGTTGATTGTCTCAGTCAAATCACTTGATTTTGATTATCCTAATTATTATTGAAAACTAGGCTCTTTGCTTCAATAATGGAAATTTAGAGCTTTTTATTGTTTTCTTATTAAAAATTATAAGATTCTGGTTTTTCGATTGCTGCTTTATGTAATTCATCTAAATGTTAGCGCAAACAACCAAATCGAATTGTGTAACTTGTTTCAATCGAGGAGAAGAAAAAGAAGTATGAGCCTCCGATCCCCACCCGAGTAGGTAAAAAGCGGAAACGAAACAAAGGTCCTGATGCCGCAAATAAACTTCCCCAAGGTATGACTGTTCACAAGTAATTGCACAATTTGAATTTTTTTTCGTAGGGAGTTCTGTTTGTCGTAGTACTATGTTATAACTGCTAATTAATCAGCTGATATGGTTTATTTACAACGTTAAAGGTTATACACAATCACATGTATATTAGTATTTCTTCCTTGACATTTCTATAGTCACACCCTACACCAAATGTAGACTAAAAATGTTGAAGCTGGAAAGAATTAAAGACTACTTGTTACTAGAGGAAGAATTTATTAAGAATCAGGAAAGACTTAAACCCCAAGAGGAGAAACAGGAGGTGGGTTTCATACCAATTGGGTTGTGACTGGGGTTATCCCCCCTTTCGTACCAATTGATAGTTTTGTTCGATGAGAGAAAACCAAATTTAATTAGCCGTTTATTCCATTGAATGCTTGTTACATGCATCTCCATTTTTGCTATTCGACAAAATGTCAATGAATAAAACTTGGTAACGCTATAAAATGACAAACAATTGCTTTGGCATAAGACGCTCAAAGTATTCACTAATGTATTGCAATAGCCCTGGCTGATGTATTGCAATAGCCCTGGCTGACGCATTGCAATAGCCTTGGCGGACATATTTTAATAGCCCTGGCTGACTATTGCAATAGCCTTGGCGGACATATTTTAATAGCCCTGGTTAACGTATTGCAATAGCCCTGGCTGACGTATTGCAATAGCCCTGGCTGACGTATTGCAATAGCCCTGGCTGGCGTATTGCAATAGCCCTGGCTGGCGTATTGCAATAGCCCTGGCTAGCGTATTGCAATAGCCCTGGCTAGCGTATTGCAATAGCCCTGGCTAGCGTATTGCAATAGCCTTGGCTGACGTATTGCAATAGCCCTGGCGGACATATTGCAATAGCCCTGGCTGACGTATTGCAATAGCCCTGGCTGACGTATTGCAATAGCCCTGGCTGACGTATTGCAATAGCCCTGGCTGACGTATTGCAATAGCCCTGGCTGACGTATTGCAATAGCCCTGGCTGACGTATTGCAATAGCCCTGGCTGGCGTATTGCAATAGCCCTGGCTAGCGTATTGCAATAGCCCTGGCTAGCGTATTGCAATAGCCTTGGCTGACGTATTGCAATAGCCCTGGCGGACATATTGCAATAGCCCTGGCTGACATATTGCAATAGCCCTGGCTGACGTATTGCAATAGCCCTGGCTGACATATTGCAATAGCCCCGGCTGACGTATTGCAATAGCCCTGGCTGACGTATTGCAATAGCCCTGGCTGACGTATTGCAATAGCCCTGGCTGACGTATTGCAATAGCCCTGGCTGGCGTATTGCAATAGCCCTGGCTGACGTATTGCAATAGCCCTGGCTGACGTATTGCAATAGCCCTGGCTGACGTATTGCAATAGCCCTGGCTGACGTATTGCAATAGCCCTGGCTGACGTATTGCAATAGCCCTGGCTGACGTATTGCAATAGCCCTGGCTGACGTATTGCAATAGCCCTGGCTGACGTATTGCAATAGCCCTGGCTGGCGTATTGCAATAACCCTGGCTGGCGTATTGCAATAGCCCTGGCTGGCGTATTGCAATAGCCCTGGCTGACATATTGTAATAGTACTCAAGTAAGTGAACTGTTTGCAGGAGGAGAGGAGCAAGGTAGATGATCTGAGGGGTACACCAATGTCTGTTGGTTCACTGGAGGAGATTATAGATGACAACCATGCCATAGTTAGCACCTCTGTTGGCAGCGAACACTATGTCAGCATCATGTCTTTTGTGGACAAAGACCAGTTGGAGCCTGGTTGTAGCGTCCTATTAAATCACAAGGTTTGTTTTGTCTAGAGACGTTGTGAACTATAGGATCGTTTATTTGTGAGATGATGTAAGTCTTCAATCGAATAAAGAGCTTTCTGATCGGTTGGTTAATGGCTGCCTTTCTAATGCTGGTGTGAATTTGGCAGGTACATGCAGTGATTGGAGTACTGGGAGACGACACAGACCCCATGGTTACTGTAATGAAGTTGGACAAGGCTCCTCAGGAGACCTATGCAGATATTGGAGGTCTGGATCAGCAGATTCAGGAGATTAAGGTACTGCTATTTCCAGCACCATCTCTCTTTGTCTAAGTTTGTTTTAGCTAATGCTACAATCCGAGGAATGGATCAGTTCTTATATAACTGGATTCAATTGTTTGATGTATGACTGGATTGTGGAGTGTTTGACTACTATCTTGCTGTGGTTATTTTTGTTCCCTTGTGATATTTTGTCATTTCTGTGAGGAGTCATTGGTTTTTAATTAATATTCCTATCGCTGGAGCAATAGTAGTATTTATAAAAATTTTATATTTGTAAAGTATGAGAGCTGCTTGTTAGTTAATTATATTGAGCTGTGCAACACTATATATATGGTACTACTGGTAGGTAAGAACTCTATTTATCTCGGTCTAGCTAAAAAATTACAAAATGCAAGCTGAAAACGATCAATAAATAGTAAAAAATAAATGATAAAACTGCTGACAATTATAATGAGTAATATATAAATAGCAGTATTTTGCTTATGATTAAAAGAACCCTCAATTTTTATATCAATAATAATTTATGCTATCATCAGCTAATGGTTGATTTTCCCCCATTTAGGTAAAGTTTCCATTATAACTGGGCTACAACAGGGTAATATGATCGATGACCGGCCCATGCTAATTGCAACACATTTTATACAAATGAAGTTGTTTTACTAAACTTTGTTTGATGTAGGAAAAGTGACTCGATAATTGTCTCGCATTCGCTGCAATAAGCGATCGTTTTTGGCATTCAAGAAAGCTGACTGATAAACTTGAAGTATACGACGGCTTGCGGACCCACCTCTCGTATCAACCCCACACCTAGAATGTGGCAACTAGTCGACCCACCTCTCATATCAACCTCACACTTAGAATGTGGCAACTAACCCCCCCCCCCCCCCCTTATTCTAGCTAGCAATTATATTTTTAGTGTTTCATCACTAATCTTTGTAATATTTGGGTGGTCAGTATGATAGAGGTGAAGATGGTGCATAGGGGTGCTTTCGGATACCCTACGCGTAGGGCAGTCGTTAAGGGTTCATCGATGACTGTCGTTTAATGGAAGTTATTTGCGCTTTAAACCATAGACATCTTTATTTCTAACAATGTCTGGGAAACTTGTATGGCTAACGTGAGTCCACTTTAGTTTCTTTACAAACCTAAATTAATTACATTGATATTATTGTTTGCTATATTTTATATACTCTATAATGTATTGTCATGACTTGAAATGGGGATAAACAGTGATAATAAGCTGACGTGTTAAAATTGTTGGTTAGGTGGAGACAATTCTCTGCCCTCAACGACGCTACCTACCTCACTTGTCACTTCCATCGTTGAGCCCAAATTGCCCATTGCCGCCTTTTTTTTCTCCTCAATGACGGGGTTTTCAAATGGTCTCATTTAATCCCATCGTTAAGCCCTACGCGTAGGGTATCCGAAAACACTCTAAGGTTTGTCGTTATGTGTAGCGACTCTTGCAAAATTGGCTTTTTCATTAATTATTATTAGCACTTGGACTGATATTAGCGTTAGACAAGAAACCTAATGCATAGTTTTCTGTAGAATATCATACCATACAATTTTCTTATCCTATACTGTTGTTACTCTGACAGGAATCGGTGGAGCTGCCGCTCACACATCCAGAGTACTATGAAGAGATGGGTATACGACCTCCTAAAGGAGTTATTCTCTACGGAGAACCTGGCACTGGCAAAACTCTGTTAGCCAAGGCTGTGGCCAATCAAACGTCAGCCACGTTTCTTCGTGTCGTTGGTTCCGAGCTGATCCAAAAATACCTGGTAGGTGATTCTGGAGTGTTTCCTCCCCAGCTGTGTTATCGGTGTGCTTGTGTATAAATAGGATGCTGTCATACCTGTCTTGTCTCCAGAGTCATTTTTTACCCTGAAACCTCTTGTGAATTTGACTTCTGTTTTTCTATTGAGGAAAAAGAGATGTTGCTCAAAGTCTACATTGTTTTCACACTATCTTTGTATACACAGTTATAATTTCTTCTTGATAGTGACTTTTGCACCCAGTCTCATACTTACCGAGCAATTACCTCAATAGTTGCATTTCTGAACAGGATAACTGACTATTGTGTGACCTCACATTTGCACTGTCACCCCTTGCAACTCTAATATAACCATCGAAAGTCACTGGTCTAAAATATCTTTTTTTCTCACTAGTCAGCATGACAGGATTGGATGCCAAATTTAAATTTGGTCCAGTTGTAGTAGAAGCAGGTTGAATTGTGTTTCTTTTTGATAATATTTAATCCTTTCCGGCTAATCCAGGGATCCTCAGAGGATTTTTAGAGGAATGTAATGGGGTCCTGGCAGTTTCATAGTTGGCGCTAGTAGTAAGTAAACCAGAAGCCTGATTTCTACGGCGCTGCAATACCGTTAATAGGAGGCCTGCAAAAAATTAGTATTGGATCATGGTTGGAGTTATCTCCTAACTGGATGATCAATCGTTTTTACGATTCTTGAGAAGTAGATAAGTATGGGGTGTATAATACTGACGATGGGCCGTTCACATAATCAACAGCACGCCACAACAAGGGCGCACCCTCACTAACATATGTTCGCAGACTCAATTAAACTTGAAATATGAAACTATGGCTCTACCAAGCAGTATTTATCAGCATAATATTTAATTAATGTTCTCAAGTGAATAAACCAGAATATTTTCACGAAAAATTTGTTAAATGCCAAATTGATCTCTGAAGCTTTCTCAATAATAGCAGTTTTGTCATATCAGCGGCTTGAAATTTCTCAAATCAAAGTAATAGTCCAACAAGTCGTGATTTGTAATGATTAGTTATATGATTGACTAGGCTACTTTCGGTTGCATCGCCAAAAAAACTACATTGCTGGGACCCTGTTGATTGTTGTTAGGAAATGAACATTGGCACTTATGCTGCCTCACAAATATATATGCTATAGTTGAAGTTCTGATTTGACAGGGGGACGGTCCTAAACTAGTGCGAGAACTATTCCGTGTGGCCGAGGAGCATGCTCCCTCCATTGTATTCATAGATGAGATCGACGCTGTCGGCACGAAACGTTACGAAAGTAATTCAGGTGGTGAGAGAGAGATACAGAGGACCATGTTGGAACTTCTCAATCAACTGGACGGTTTTGATAGCAGGGGAGATGTGAAGGTAGGTGATGGAATCGACCACTAAATGCATACAATGTGCAGACACCAAGCATTGGTCAAATTTATGTTTTTGTGTCAAAGATTAACATGAAACTGTGTTTTATTTCTATTCCACCTCGTCATGTAATATTTGAATTATGCATAATGCAACACGTTGCCTACTTTTGAGATGGTGTCTAGCGAGCCAACATCTATCAGAATATGTGCATTTGGTAATATATTTCATTATTTCGGTCAATCATTTTTTTATAGTAATATTTGTTTTGTGCACAAAATAGCTGTCATTGCATTAACATATGACCAGTGACTTTATGACCAGTGACTAATCAATGTATTGCTCGCCACATATATGTTGTTGTCCTCTTAACCTGATTTTAGTGGTGTCCAAAGTAGACAACTCCTGAATACTCCTTTTGTAGTTTTAATAAATTAAATGTTAGATTAAAGAGTACTTGCCTTGCTTGCTAACCCATCCATATATAGAAACTTGAAGTGGTTGAATTGGGGCTGCGATGGTTGTTGTGAATCACCGTAGCAATTTGAATAACAAGATAATTTGTTACCATGGTAACCAATCTTTTTTGCATTTAGGTGATTATGGCTACCAACAGAATAGAAACACTAGACCCAGCGCTCATCAGACCCGGTAGAATTGATCGTAAGATTGAGTTTCCTCTGCCAGATGAGAAGACCAAGCGTCACATATTCAAGATCCACACTTCAAGGATGACTCTAGCGGATGATGTCAACCTAGATGACTTTGTCATGGCAAAGGATGATCTGTCAGGGGCTGATATCAAGGTAAAGTTCATCTTTTACTATTGGTCCGGGTGCAAGAGAAAACCGTCATGTCCTATTTACATGTAAATGTGGGTGTAGCCAATAAGAGTATTCGCGACCTCTGTTCGCAAAACACATTGCAATAAAAATAATCAGACCGGCAATAAATTTAATAAATAAATAACCATTTTGTTCGGAACTCGTGAGTCAACAAAAAGTAGCTCACTGAATAAAAAAAATAATCAGGAAGTATTTATTTATATTGTTCGTAGGTCACGAATGAAACTGAATGCTAAATAAATAATAATTAGCGAGTTGATTTTTTTTCATTTTCATAGACCGGTTTTATAACCTTGAAAAATAATTCAAAATAATTGCAAGCGTTCAAAATTTACTAAATGGGGACCCGGCCGATTTTAGGTGCTCACCAGGGGGTGGTAATTTAATGATACCGGAAGTTTACTTGCCGTTTTATGATAATATCGTTAAGATTTTAAAAAATCCACTGATTTTACTTTTATCTTTTGCTTTAGAATTTTTTTCTCACTGATATATTGAGATGGCAGGAGCTCCAGTGCCTGTTTTAGCTCACTAAATTTTTTTTGGCACAATAAACAGTTATAATTAACTCAAATAATCACTTTTTACGAATGCTGACTATAGATCGCTATATAAAATATAGAATGAGCTCGTAAGCGTTATCTCCCATTTATTATTATTATTTATTACTTATTATTTATTTATTGTGTGTTGTCATCAGGGATTAACACTATTCATTTTATTTAAGTGTTAAATAATTTTCATTCAAGCACAAGTTTGATCCAACTTGTGATTAGGAAATTACAAGTTTCACTCAAAAGCCTTAAGAAGAAAATTAATTTATTTAGTTTAATTAATAATTATTATTATGATGATTGTTGTTTATAATAATAACATCAAAAAAAATATTATTCATTTGCCCTAAAAATTAAAAAATATAAAACAAACTTTTAAAAACAATGGGGTTGTGACATTAAGAGTTATCTCTCTTTGAACTTTCTACATCCAACCGGAAGTTACCATTGTTCGTCGTATAAAATATAGTTACGTCATGCAGACTCGTGACAGTTTTTCCCTGATAGGTTCCATGCTGTCAATTGTATACTATAATGACATGTCCCTAAAAACACTTTAGACAATTTTAAAAACAGCAGCATCAAATC
This sequence comes from Cryptosula pallasiana, assembly GCA_945261195.1. NCBI lineage: Eukaryota > Metazoa > Bryozoa > Gymnolaemata > Cheilostomatida > Cryptosulidae > Cryptosula > Cryptosula pallasiana. Next base: position 39,741,116 of record OX183130.1, read on the forward strand.
TACCTGCAGCAACAAAGATTTATATTTTTTTTACAGTTTTTTCAATTATTATTTATTACAGTTGTTATCCACGGAACTCCGGGGCTTGCCAATAAAAATAACAGAGACGATGCGTCCTGTAATAAAAACTATTCGTAGCAATATCCGGTTGCTTGCAAAAAGTTCAATATCACAAACCCAATTCATCGAAACTGAGCGAAAAAGCTAGGTTATTACTAACACATTTAGTAACGGGCGCATCGTCTTCTTTCTCTTTTCCGGCAAGCCTCTGATGCCCGTGTTATCATTATTCTAACTATTTGTTTATATAGTTATTAGTGAAATCTTTTTTTATTTATTATAATCATTTATAATTATGATTCTACTGTTTATGATTGCTATTGTAATTATTAAGGTTATTATTGAATTGTTATTAGATAATAATAATTATTATAAATGATGCTTCTTATAATTTTATAATAATAAATAATAATTATAGTAGTAAGTAACAACTTATTATTATATTATTATATATAATTATTATATTAATAAATCAATTATGATAAAAAAATGAATAACTGATTTTATTATTATAAAAAATTGTCACCACATTAAATTCTTATTGTCATTTATAATAATAGTTTCGTAGAGGTGTAGATAGATGCTAATGATTAATTACTTGTATTATTATTATTTCCCCACACAGATAATACCAGACAATCCATTTACACATAAACGTTGCGTTAAATAAGTTAATTATCGTTGGTGTCTCATCGTATTTATTAACTACTGTACCAACGATCGTATATAATCGCGGACTGCATCGTGGTTATTTAATGATTATGCTCTATAGCTACACTTGTGTGATTAAAAACTTATGTACGTGTAATCTGCTATAGCCCTGTGAGCTCCGTGGCTTGTTCAATTATATCAATCGCATTGCAATAGCCTGTTTATTCTAGTTTAACATCTCAACTCCGTATTTCTGCATTGTACTCTATATAAAAATTTCGGCATTTTCCGGTTGGACTTACACCAGCGCCCCCTATAAGGGGGGATAACCCCAGTCACAACCCCATTGCCATTTATTAGTCACATATCACAGGGTACACCAGATTTTTTGTACTCTTGGGATTGTCATAAGAGTTTTATTATTATTTTTGCTAGTCGTTGGTTGGAGTTATGAAATCCGCAACAAACGATTCATGAGCAGTTGATGGGGATGGAGCTTGTAATACTGCGGATGCGCCGCGTAGATCAATCATGATAGTATATCGCTGCTGTTGAGATAAAATGACAGGGCGCGCTGTAATTTATATACGTTGGCAAACTTAGTTAGGCCCGAAATACGATACTTTGGCTCAACTGCATACTATCTATGAGCATCATTATTAAATTAATTTTTTTTAAGTGAATAAAGCAAAATACTTTTTAAAAAAAAAATTACAGGTTATATTGATTCCTCAAGCTTTCTCAATCACATCATTTTTGTCATATTAGCTGCTTAAATGTCTCAAATTAAAATAAAAAGTCAAGCAAGTCCGAAATTCTAATGATAAGTTATATTAGCAATTGAACTGCTTCCGGTTGCATCTACAAAGATAAACTGCGTGCCTGATCCCCACTGAAGGGCAGCTTGACAAACTATTCCAGTTTATAGCAGTTACAAATTTTACTATTTTCGTGATTATTTTGAAAATTGGGAGTAATCTTCTTTAAGATTTGTTCGGTAAACTATAACATTTCATTGAATATTATGTTGTTCTAAACTGATGTTCCATTGCATACACGACATATTGAATTACGAATTCCTATTATTTTTTGTATTTTGTTCGACGAACAGGTCGCGAATACTCTTAATGCAAGCGGGAGTTGTATCAACTCTGACAATTGATTCAATAAAACTTTGTCTCATGTCGTGAAGACAACTTCCAATTTATTGAGAATTAAGCTCTGTATAAAGAAGACAACTCATACAAAACATTTTTTGTGGCTCGCAAAACTTTTTTTTTTTACCAGCTTCAATTTGTTTTCATTTGACATCTTTTTTTGTGAAGTTTTGATCGGTTATCGAGTGGGTGAAACTTTGGCTATGTTTTTGGAGAATCGGTTTAAAACAATATTGTTATACCTGGTACTGCTCCAACTCGGCAGAGAACTGTTTGTAGTTATATTATCTGGGAAAAGAGGTAGTAACTAGCCCCTTTAGGGCAGGCTGACAGGTGGCTAGCTGTCCTACTAAAAAAAATTAACAAACTTGATAGAGAATTAATTTTATCTGTTTTTGTTTACCTATCATCTCCTTTTGTTAGAAAACTAAGAAGTGCCTTGACAATATGTTATGAAGCCAATTCATAACCGATGCTGGTGAGACGATTGATGTTGTTATTGCAGGCAATATGTACAGAAGCTGGTTTGCTGGCTTTGAGAGAGCGGCGTATGAAGGTCACCAGTGAGGACTTCAAGAAAGCCAAGGAGAACGTGCTGTACAGGAAACAGGAAGGATCACCAGAGGGCCTGTATCTCTAGTGCCCAACATTTCTCATCATAGATCAATAATGATGCCATTTCATCACCTCTGAATATAATTTATTCACTATACCAGCGTTTGTTGATTCAATTGTTTCTGTATATTGTCAACATAAAATAAATTATATTACCTACATGTACAACACATTTTGTTGAGTAATTGTCTAAATAAACATTCATTTCCATACAAGATAAACTTATACAACATAAACTCGGTTATTTCATTTCAATTTTTGTTTCTTCTTGGTCTTTTTCACAATAGGTTCTTCTGTTTTTACGACTAGTCGTTTTTGTTTTTTGGGCTTTGAAGCAGTTTTTGTTGCTGCGTCACCGACAACATCGAGGCTTTCCCACAATCCATCATCTGCTTCCTCAGCTAATTCATCCGCCTGCTCAGTCACCAAGTCCACCTCCTCTTTGATTTCCACTTCCTCTTTCACCTCATCATCCCAGTCTGTCACCAGAAGTAACTTATTCAACCGAGACTTCATGTAAAACTACAAATCAATAGATACATGTGAAACTACCACAATTGGAGAGTGGTGGCCACTCTAATTTGGATGTTTTTTAAATTAAAATTCAACAGTGACTTGGCATATGCATCAATTCTATTATCTGTTGACAAAGCTACACATTGCAAGCCATAGGAAAAGGTAAAAATATAGAAATTCAACAATTTTTTAGAACTAGCAGAGATTTGTTCTTTCATATAGCTAATTTCGAAGTATTATTTGTAAGTTCGACCTTTTTATATGACATTAATAAATACAAAAGTCTGTTTCAGTGGCTCAAAATGCATTGGACAGTGTCATCTTTTACTAATTATTATTTTATCGCAACAACAGCTAACAAATTTAGCAATGTGGTGCAAAAATACCACATTTAGCTAGTTTCAATCAAATAGATAATTTCGTTACGATGGACTTCTTATCCACTCAAACACTTTCATAGAACAAGCACACCTGTATTGCAGCATAGACGTCTTAGAATGCGCTACATAAACACCCCAAGTTGATTGGTTGTAAAGCCACACATATGGCTTTGATTGGTTACAGTTATTAGCACATAATGAATAGTCAAGTTGAAGCGTCATCCTTTAGATGCGGGTCGTTGTATGGAGCACGCATCCAAACAATACTTAGACAAAGACAGCTATGTCAAAACTTGCGGTCGGCAGTTTGCAGATGACATTATTTTAATCAGCATGGCAAGTGCAAAGGCGAAACGAGCCGTATCTTTTGTGAGCTTAGATAGGAAAAAGCAGGCCCTTCAGCTTGTTGCTGAAGGCAAAAATAAAAAAGATGTAGCAGAGCAGTTTGGAGTTCCATCTAATACTCTTAGCACTTGGCTAAAAAAACAAGGATAAGATTCTGGCTTATGATAATGATGGTTAGTTGTTGGGTTAGCCCCTCACTGCTCATCTACCACTGCTAGCAGTGTCTGCTGTTGTGAGGCACTGATCACTCAACACCTTATTCAATCAATGCTTTTGCTTTTCTGTATAATTTTTTCAATGTTCAAGTTTCTATGTTTGTTACATTTTGAGAAATAAGGAATGTTTTAACAACATAGAACAGATAACTTCTATTTTTGGTAGCAGTTGTCTGCACAATAAATAAATTACTCCTAATTTAGAAATTCGAAATTTTGCAAATTCGAAGTTATCTCCTCAGTCCCCTCAACTTCGAAATACCAAGGTTACACTGTATTATAATAAAGCCTATACATAGATAATTGCGCTACCGAGCTTTACGAACATTTCCAGAACCAAATGATATTTGAAAAAGACCGCCGCATTCCCAATCGATGAAAGAGAGAGCGCGCTTAGCTTGTGGTACTAAACACAGGCAATCAAATCAGCTACTGATGTTACCTTCTGTGTAAGAGCCCGAGTCTTCAAGTCATGCACTCTAACATATCTGTCTAATCCACAAGACAGCACCAGGGGCAGCGTTGGGTGACACTGTATGGATCTGATAGCCCCGGCTCCACCTTTGAACTTGCCCAGACACTGCTTATTTCTTACATCTAATAATGCCTGCTCCCCTACTGAATTGCCCACAAACAGCTGCCTGTAGCACAAGAACCAAGGCTAAGTATTAGCAAAAAGTCACACAAATAAAATAACTAGTTATATTGCGAGTATTCGCGAAGTGTTCATAGAGCAAAGGACAAAAATAGGTGCTTTGATTCAATACGTCGCGTATGAAACTGAACATTAGTTGAGAACATCATAACTATTCAATGAATGTTAGAGATTACCGAACAAATCATAAAGAGTGTAACTCCGAATTTTTAAATAATCAAGAAAAAACAAAAATGGCATCGTTAAAAACAAACCTAGTTTGTAAAGCACCCTTTTTATAAAGTATATTTCCAGCAATTTTGATTAATTTGTAATATTTTTAAGGTAACAAGACCAGTCTATAAAAATGAAATAACGAGACTCGCTCATTATAACTTATTTATTGTTCAGTTTCATTCGCGACCGACGAACAATATAAATAAATGCTCGTTGATTATTTTTTATTCAGTGAACTACTTTTTGTTGACTCACAAATTCCGAACAAAACGATTATTTATTGATTAAATATATTGCCAATCTGATTTTCGGTGCAAACATCATCGGCTAACATAGGTAGTGAATACTCTTATTGTGTAGCTTTCATTCATGAGTTATTATTCGAAATGGTAGCAAATGTATATTTATCTACTTGATTGTTTAAAAAAGAAAGCCAAAATTATAATGTAGCATCTCGTGATTCCACCAATAGTCTCAGTTTTGTTATCAATATGAGCAATTGGGATCTTCAACATAATGTACAAAAATATTTACTGCTCGATTTTCACATCTACTCAAAAAGAAAATAATATTAGCAGACAAAACTTTACTCTAGCATTACATATTCACGGGCAGGCCAGGGCTCTGCACAGCCTGGGCGGTTGGGGAGAGCCCTGGGGCAGACATATATGCTTTGCTTGTGATTGTTTTCGCTGTGCCCGAAGGCAACCCTAAAGATGGGTGTCATAAGCTGGTAGCTTGTGTGAGCCTATCATTGTAAAATCATCATACGGTCTAAGAATACATCCCTAACATAATAGGGCCTGACACGCAGTCTAGTAATGAGCAAAGACACATTTACAGTCTAGTAATGTGTAGTTAATATTGCGGGGATAAATGAACAATACCCACCAATAATTGTAAATCCTGTCGTACAGTCTATTAATACCCACCTATCATTGTAAGGGTTGACGCAAAGGCTAATGATTGGATACTCTTCCCACTCCATATCAATAACTGGCCTTCGTTGAGCAGTAGACGGATCATACACTCTAACCTAGACATAAAACCAGGGGCATACAACTCCGCATATGCACTGTGGTTTATGCAAAGACATGGGAAAATTTTCAACTTTGCCCATTTACTGGTATTTCTATAGTATGTTGATGTCATGGAAAAAATATAACAAATATTGATCTATATTACATTACACGTAGATAAATATATATTCCTATTTCTAACAAAGCATTGCTCTTAATGGCACTATTGCTATTCATAGAAGATGACAAATTCAATCATTTACGAACAAGTAATATAGGAAAAACTTTGGCATGCAATGAGAACACAACTCTAACTAGTGCCAAGTAAAGTAAATGCACAGTTCTAAAGAAATGATATTGTGTCGTGACACCAATGACAACATATTGTTATAAAAAATACGAGAGAAACAACAAAATACCTGATGATATCGAGTTGTGGTTACGACAAGACTAGATGACGACCTTGGCATATAACCAATAGCGGTGAGCCATATGGGCACTCTCAGATCCAGCCAATCATCTCTAACCTACAAACCCGAGTATGACATCGCAATTACTACTAATGATCTCTTTAATATCGACTACTGACAGACAACAATACAAACTGCTTCAAAATTTAAGCAGGTCAATGAATAATTAAGCAATTAAACTATTTGATTGAGTGGAAGCCACAAGTGCTGTTGAATGCCGGAGCTACGAAATGTACACTTGAGGAAACCAAACTACATATTAATTAAGGTAAGAAGCAACACACTGTCAGACAATCAAACACACACCAAGTAATATAATAAATAATTATTCGGAGGAAGTCCAAGTACCAAGTTAAATAACGAGAGAGACTAGAAAGGAAGCAGGGGAAGAGATACATACATTCTTAGCTTTAAATACTGGACACGCGTCTGGTCTGCTCAAGTCAAATATCTTGAGACAGTTCTCCTCTCCACCGGTGGACACTCTAGATATGTTATGTGGGTCTTCACTCATGCAACTAACTTTATCACCGCAATCAATTGTGAGCTGTAAGACCAGAAGTTGGAGAGAGAACACAATAAATAGTACTTTGGCAGCTAAAAACAGTCCAAATATATGCAAACCATGGATGAAGTATAACAGGATTGCCAGTTGCGCCCTAGCGGATGTGTCCAATTTTGAATGTCAAAGCCGTATCGAATTTAGACTGTAATCGCAATTTACACGATGGAGTCGTAGTACACGCTATAGTAAGGGGCCGCAGCTTATGTATGTACCAGAAACGTGTCACGTTCTCCAAGTGAATTTGCGTAGTTGTTTTTCCTAAAGAGAAGACAACTCTACGTTGTTTTAACGAGTTGCAATATGCGTTCCAGATGCTGCGTAAAATTCTACTGCAATGGCTAGTGACATTGTAGGGGTCACTGGTCAGGGCGACTCCCATAAACGGCTACATTCCAATCATAACGAACGTGATATTACGAGGGAGCAGTTGGCAATCCTGTTAGAATTATATAAAAATTTCCTTGTATACATTTATATGTTAAAAATGTAATGTTAACGAGAAAAGTAGCTTCATTACTTTAACGAAGTTCTAAAATATAATTATATAGATTTATATAGATGCATTATTCACTCATTAATACAATATGTAGCTCAATGGATACACGAATGTTACCAAATGCAATGCTTACTACATATCTCCACACTTACTGGTTCATTAGAATCCTCATTATTCTGGTCATCCTGCCATACACAGAGCTTACCCTTGTTTGTGCAGCTCACATATTTGCTACAAATAATAAAAATTATTTAATAAAAAAAATAAACCACAATGCCAATAGAGTAGTAACTTACTTTTGGTACAGCATTACCATGAAGAGAATGCCACACTCAGTGAAAAGATTCACAAAAAGTCAACCTTCAAGTTGAGCTTTCATTGCTCATTATATAGAATATCTACATATAATGTAGATATAAAATGCTGACTTGTCTGCTCTTTGTAAATAACGATAAATTCAGCTTACACAGGCTATTTCACTAAAAAAAGCTTCCAAAAGGCATTGCTAGTTTGCAATCTGAAAAACACTTTCAGAAAAACAAGATTTATTAACTGGTGAGTTTTGCTGACAGCAAAACATTAGGTAAAAATGCGCAACCTGAGCAAACTTTTTATTACTGGGGCAACCCAAAAATAGTTATTGCGGGTTTATATAAAACGATGGACAAAATCCGGAAATCCCTGTAATTAATTGGGTATTACCACTGTTCGAAAACTTTCTCAGCTTGCGCGTTTTTCTCTAATGCTTTACACTAAACAATTTTTTCAATAAAATGAACATTCATTTAGTGGAAATCGGGCTCAGGTAGCATAGCTTCAAGGCTAAAACATGTAACACGCACCTATCCAATTTATAAAGGCCTTTGATAACCTCATCAGCTTGACTAGTTACTTGAAGTATGTCTTCCACAGATTGTTTTTGTCGACAGTATCTCCTTACAAGACCACCTCTTGTACCAAAGAGTATGGAATCTTCCTGTCGCTGATTTTCCCAACACATGGCACATATTTCATTGCTGCGGTCGACTGATGAAAGGTCAATAAGATTGTCCCATTTACTTTTGTTGACATTGAGACCTAGTAATAAAGAGGCGAAATTGTTACAAAAAATCTCACAGCCATTTGTTAACATACTTTATAACTAATGCTTAGTTTGAACGGCCGGATTTCAGCCGTATTAGGCAGTTGTGTCCTCTCAATATAGCACCAAGTTCGACTGTATAAAGCAGACACATTTGAGTCGAATCTCTAGCCATAAGTGTGGCAACGGTTGACGTAACTCCGACATAGAAACGGCCAGTAGTAGTTGCAGTTGTTTTGTCGTAGTTGTCGTTTAGCAGCCCAAACCCCAACCCAAGGCATGTTTAGAGCGAGATCTCACAAGACTACAGAACGAACAACAACGACCACATGGTAAGCAGCCCACGAGATGAGGATTTTCTCTATCTCAAACAGCGTGAACAACATTCACCATGTAGTTGTTTTTGCCATTCATCGATGTCAGACAGCCGGCCAATCGATCAAGTGGTAACAATCCGCTCACGATGTCAAGTGGTTGTGGTAGGCTTGTTAGTAAGGATAATAATAACAAAAATAATACTAATAAGCAATAACAAAAATAATAATAATAAAGAATAATAATTATAATAAACATAACTCGGAGGCCTGATAGCTTAAACCAGGAGCGCTTTGCAGCCTAATCACAAAACCGACTATCCGATCCGCCTCAAATCCTGCTGATTAAACCGGTCGGAGGTGCAGTCGGTTCTTAGCCAGATTCATAACACAACTGCCTAGTACGGCTGAAATCCGGCCGTTTAAACTAAGCATTAGACATTTCAACATTTATACATACACAGTTACACTAGTATGCAAGACAGCTACTTTTATCAAGTGCAATTTTCGTTATGATTCTGATCAGCAAATAAATAAAGTTACCAGAAAATACATACACTACTACGTTGTTGCTACTACTACTATATTATATCTGTTAATCCAGAAAAACATCATTGAATGATAACCGCTAGTGGTAATAAATATGATATATATAGCAAAATGCAATGACATCAATAATCATCAGTTTAATAATTATTGACATCCTGTTTATATCAACTGAGATACAGTACTTGCTGTTTTCTATGCAATCCAGCTACTTCTACAAAAAAATGTACAATTGAGCAGCCAATGCAAAGAATCTATAATAGTTACTATCGGATGTCGAGTTTGTGTGTTACAGGAAGTTCAAGGTTATGACATAGGTTCTATCAATATTGTCTTAACCAAGGAATACGGGTACACACACGGTTACGGGAACTTGGGTTAATTGGAGAAGTTCTTCTTGAGTTACGATTTAGAGGTGAGTGGGCGTGTTTTGTTGCTTCTCTTGCGATGCTTCATCTCACATGGCTCAGTCAGCATAGGACCTGGTGATATTGTTGTTATTGTGTATTATTGGAATTATTTACTGGTACAAGGGAAGTGTGTGAGGCTTTTGGTGCCGTGTGGGCACTGAAAGAGAGTAGGTGAAGAGGTGCGAGGGCCGAGTGGGTCCTCCGTGGTGAGTAGTGTGGTGATAGAGTTGTGTGTAGTAGAGGTGTTGGGTGTTTCAGAGCAGTGAGCTCTCAGTGTTCAGTGGTTATTGGGGAATTGGTGCAGTGTTAATTTTTTACTGAAGTGGTAATTTGGTTTGAGGGTGCAGTGTTTATAAGCGGTATTTATTTGTAGCGTTGTTGTTGATTATTTACCGGGATAAGGGTACAGTGGAGTTATTACGTGATATTGTGGACTATTATTATTATTGTGCTGTTTATTTGTATATTGGATAAGGGAACAGTGGATTTATTTTGGGATATTGTTGATTATTATTGCTATCGCTGTGTTGTGGTTGCTTGCTTATATATTGGCTATTACTGTGGTGGAGAGGCGCTACTGTACTGATATTGTACAGATATTATTGGGTCATTATTGTGTTAAATAATTATAACAGGGATGAGTAGAAGACTCGACTTATCGTCGTTTCCGAAACTAAGGTTAGCGGGTAACAATGTTTCTGAGGAATTCAACAATTGGTTGACTCAGTATATGTTGTCTGCTGAGGTAGCAGCTTTGACTTTGGGTACTGAGAAGGTGGAAATTCATGGGGATGAGGTTGTTGTAGATGTGCTTAGAGGTAGAACTAAACTACTAGCCTTATTGAGTGCTTTAGGTAGTGATGGTATAGGGATACTGCAGTCAATGGGATTTGATTTAAAAGACCAGACTGATGATGGGTTTGAAAGGGCAGTAGAATTGTTGAAAGGTCACTACGACAGTTAGTGAAAGTGTATAAGTTAAGACAACGAGGTTCGTGACAGTTTTACAGGCTTGTGGGGAAGATGAAAGGGAATATTTACTTGGAGCTGAGAAATTAAGCAGAAAAATGGATTTTGGGCATGGGAATGACAAGTTGAGGTAACGCTTTTTCGTTGCTCTAGCTGTCAATGGTTCAAGGGATTCATCTGTGCGTAAATTGCTTATGCAAGAGACTACGCTTAGTTGAAAAAGTTAGGTACTAAGTTGGCAGCCAGACAGTTGGCTAATGCTTCAGAAGAAATTCTGAATGCCTCTAGGACTGGCCGTTCGGTATGTGAGGTAGCTAGGTATAGACAGGGAAGTCCACGGGAGGCCGTGGATAGCAAGGTTACATACCATTCAAGGGACAGTAGTAGGTCTAGAGATGGTAGTGAGGAAAAAGGCTCCTATTCCCGGGGCCATAGAAGCCACAGCCCAGGGGAGAGGCGTAGCGAGTATAAAGGGTATCATGACCGTAAGGGAGATAGGCATTATGAGGGTAGGTATGGTGCGGAGTCCTATCGACACTGCAGCCAAGAGGGCAGGTATTCTCCTAGGTATGAGACGACGCTCTATATATGCCGTAGCCCGGATAGCAGGCATTCTCCTAGGTATCAGATGACGCCTCATGGATGCCGTAGCTCAGATAGTAGGTACTCTCCTCGATCACCTCGAGGTTCACCTACAACAGTTTAGCTCCCCAACTAGAGGGGACAACTGTTTCCAGTGTGGTAGAAGGGGGCATCAAGTCGGTCATTGCCCGGATGTTAGGTGCTTCCAGTGTAATCTAGAGGCCATACCTCTAGGGATTGCAACAATAGGTGGGAAGGTGACAATAACAGGTCACGACACAGGGATAGTAGTGGTAATGAAGGTTCTCCACATAAAGCGAGATTAGTGAACTATGTTGTTGGTGATACTGGTAGCAGGAAATGTAGCATCAAATGCTTTGTCAAAATAAATGGTAAAGAGGTAGAGTTTGTATTAGACACTGGAGCTGAAGTGTCAGTGGTAATTGATGATACTAGCAGGTTTCTGAATTTGAGATTAAGTAAACCTGTTAATGATCTCATTGGGGTTGATGGTTCTAGGCTGAATGTTAGCGGAAAGTCAAATGTTTGCATTAATGACTTCCCCAGATCTATAGTGACGTCAGTTCATGTTGTAAAAGGGCCCTCTGTGAACCTGTTAGGTATTGAGGATATCAGAAAACTCAAACTGTTAACAAACAGTACTGAGTTAGGAGTCAAAGGCGAGTGTATGCAAGGTGTATAGGAATGCAAAGGTACTGATGTTATAAAAGAGACAGTGGAGCAAATGAGAACGCTGATACCTAATGGTGGTGGCAATGCCTCACCAATGCAAATGGCGCAAAAAGCTTCTGCTGGTATAACTGAAAAAGCAGTGCCTGCACTTAGTGTGGAAGGCCCTGCGTCTGCAGGGAGGAGTCCCAGACCCCCTTAGACCCTCAGAGCAGTGTCAGTTGGGTGCAACAGGTAGAAATGGTTGGTGGCAACACCGAAGGCAAAATGGAGGATAGGATGAACTGGGAAGATACCAGGAAGGCTGATCCTAAGAACCTTCGATGGGAAGATACTGTGCAAAGAACTGTACTGGTTGACCCTAAGAAGAATGGTTCAAGGAGAGATACCGTTAAGGTTGACCCAGGGAGAGGAGTTGAGGAATATCCTGCAATGGGTGACCTCCAGGAAAATGATTGGTTTCCGGTCCATGATGTGATGGCATGTTTGCTATAAGGTAGAAAGGATTTTATTATAACTAGGTATATGGTATCGAGGTAAAAGCATTAATAAGGTATGTATCTGTTACAGGTAATTATCACAGGTATGTATGTATGGTGTAAGGCTTTGATTTTCAGCCTTGGTATTTAGGCTTGACATATGATTTAAGGCTAGTGCTTCAGCTAACCATGATTAGTTAGGGTTGATCGCACGCAATGGTAATTGGTCTCATGGTATGATGTCAGCTTGATTGCTCACTGGGTTTATCAAAGGGGGGCATGTTGGATGTCGAGTTTGTGTGTTACAGGAAGTTCAAGGTTATGACATAGGTTCTATCGGTATTGGCTTAACCAAAGAATACAGGTACACACACGGTTACGGGAACTTTGGTTAATTGGAGAAGTTTTTCTTGAGTTACGATTTAGAGGTGAGTGGACGTGTTTTGTTACTTCTCTTGCCATCCCTTTCTTCTAACAGTTACATAAGCATAATAATAATTGTTTAGGCGCACGCATGATATATACATATATATAATAATAACACACTAATTGCCTGGAATTGAGAAGATTTATGAAGTACTTTCTGAACTAAAAGTACATTTGGTAAAACTTGTTTTTTTTATTGTCACCTTAATAGTTAACTGTTAAAACAGTGTTTTAACAGTTAAAGGGCCTATGACGCCTAATTTGAAGAGGATTTGATTTAATTTAAACTTTCTGAGGTTGAAATGTGTTCAGAAAAATTATCTGGAGTTGCCCTCTCACCAGTAAGACGATTCCTATAGACGCAGTCAGCACTTGCCAAGACGCCTTTTTTTCTCGAAGACGCACCAAGTTATACAGAGCTATAAAGCGAGTTTTCAAAAATTTGGCTTGTTTGCATAGAAATAGGGCGTCCTAGATATTAGTTTTGTGCAGAGACTCTTTTGATTGCAAAAAAATGATATTGCAACAAATTTTAATTTTTTTGGAGCTGTTTTTCTCAAGTCAGCAATTTGTTTTATCTTTGGTAAGCTCGCTATTACGTATACACTGGCGTTCACGTGATAGTGTTTGTCATCAAAATCAAAAGAATTAATGAAATTTTTTTCATCAAAATAATAATTTTCATGTGAAAAATTAATCAAACAATAACATTAGTATACTTTCATGATAATAATGGGTGAAAAAAAAATTGCCGAAATTGTATTTCCGGCGTTGTTTTTTTTACAACAACGATAACAATTAAATCTGAAATACCGGCTAATTTCCAAGAAAAAACTTCAAAAGCACTAAATAATAATAATGAAGATTTTTGAAAAGTAGTTTGGAACTGAAAAAGTAACAAAAATGGTACAAACTACTTGCTGTAATATACTATATAATATCATGATGCGGATAATCCCTTCTGCCGAACGCATTGTCATAGACCTCCATAGACATCTACATGATACCTATTGGTGTTTTGTTGATGCGAGTGAGTTTTCTCAATAGTTTTACAATGCTTGATGAGAAAACAACTCTACACACAAAGTGCGTCTTGAAAAGCCCGTCCTAAGCCCTTTAACTATTGAGGTGACAATAAAAAATTGGTCTCAGTGTAGTTAGTACAGGAATTTCCGCAAGCGAAGCGAAATCGCTGAAAACCTTTCTGGTCGTTATTTTGTAATATTTTTTTGGCATTTTTTCCCGTGACTTGCTTTCAGAATATTTCAAATAGCTTGGGATTCAAGACAGCTAGACAGAGAAACCAAACTACATGGAATAGATAATACTAGTCCGCAAAAGTTTTACATTCATTTGACTCTAAGGATAGGCTCTTGAGCTGGCAAATAATATTTGAAATTCTTCATGAAAAGAATTATTTCCCGAGCACCATGATCAACTTCCGAGCATATTATCAGTTTATTATTTTCGGAAAAATTCTAATCATGTCATTGCTGCATGTTATCATTAATTTGGTGTAACATTTATGGTTGAAAATTGATGTTTCTAAAACTTGCTGGTAATTATTTTCTGAAACTTTTTTCTGCGATTTGGGCGGAAACGCTAGATTGTTGCCAAGAATTCAACACGCAGTGCGGGGCGTTTGGCATATCTGAGTGATTCTATTTCAGGTGATTTTTGATCCGATGACTACGGTGCAATCTGCTATCCCGTTTTCACTCACGCAAAGATTTGTGAAAAATAAACGATCACCTTAGCCATTGAAATAAATCAAACTAGTACATTGTATCTGTTTTTATAACATAACTTATATTTTTATCAGATGAGAGACATAATACAAAACTGACAATACGCGTTTGAAAAATATTAATCAGTGAGAGGAATCTATTTAACAATAATAATAATATTTTTACAAGTTGTTATTTGCTTTATTATTTATTACATAGTTACAATAGAGAAAAACATATACATAATATAATACTACTATAGAAAAAATCATCCTCATCTGTGGCTGTGCTCTTCTTCTTCCTATGGTGACGGTCTCTATGTTTTTGTCCTGTAAAATATGGAAGTATAATAATATTATTATGTGACAAATTTTTTTAAATATCATTATTATTACTACACAACAACTACAAAACAAGGTTTGCACACATTCTTATGCAGCGTCACGCTCGACTGATCCGCCTGCTAAAGATTACCTGGAATTATAAAATAATTGGTGCTGTAAGGTCTTTTTAAAATTGATTTTCCTGTGGTTTAAAATAATGCGAAATGGAAAATTTTGGTAGCCTTCTGGTGGCAAGACGTCATACTGTACAGGATTTCACTATGGGTAGATAGCCTCCGCACCTGTACTGCCTCCCTTCACCAAGTGTTGGCTCTGCTATTGTGTTGGCACGAACTACGACTATCTGCCTGACTCAGTTGCTAGTCATTACTGACTTATGGCTGAGCCGGCCAGTCTTGTCTTCGCCCTTCACAGCCGAGGCCGAACAATTGTCAGGCAAGGCCGAACAGTCTGATGATTGTTCTGACTGGGGGTTCTACTGGTTTACAACTGTCAGCTGTATCTATAGCAAGCTATAATTGATATGTCCTTCAGAGGTTTTGTATAGTGCGCAAGTGAAGTATTTTGTTAGACAAAGTGACTTCTGAGAGTGTGCGATGTAACTCTGATTTTATTTACTGAAACTTAGATATTTATAATGAAAGGCAACAAAGGATACATAATATACAAAAGGAGGTCACGCCCAGTACACAGTGATTGGGTGACTTGTTTTGCTAGCACCGCCTTGAATATAATAATAAT
The DNA here is from genome assembly GCA_945261195.1 of Cryptosula pallasiana. Taxonomy (NCBI): domain Eukaryota; kingdom Metazoa; phylum Bryozoa; class Gymnolaemata; order Cheilostomatida; family Cryptosulidae; genus Cryptosula; species Cryptosula pallasiana. Next base: position 39,756,785 of record OX183130.1, read on the forward strand.
AAAAGGTTCCACCCCTAAGTATTGATTGGGTGAGTGGCAATAGAACAATTAATAGAACATGGTAGGCAAGCAAGTCTATGTAGAATAAAGTGAAATAGAACTACCTTGGGTAAGTCTATGCTTTGCTCGTGGTATCCTTTACAATACTATACTCTGGAGCTATTTTTAGAAGCTTAAAAAAAAACCAATTGTTTTTGCTAGCTACTCAGTGTCACAGGCGGCTACAATCCATTGACCTGGCGGTGGGGGAGGATAGTTAAAAATAGTATATGAGAAGAATGAGTGGAAGGTAAGACACTCCAAAATCCGAGAAAATGTTATGCATAAACCAGTATTTACAATTTCTTAAATCTTTCTGTGCGTTGATTTAGACTGCTGAATGGTTTGTTTCACTTTATGGACTGCATGGAAAGCTGTAGATGTGTTACCTGTAGGTCAAAGTCGCTGGTCAAAACAATGTGAAAATTACTAATACATGTCCTTCCATAAGGCACAAAATGTTTCTCCAAAATAAACGATAATGAGACTGTTAAAAACGGAAATCACAATATGATTGGTCTATTTCCAGTAGTTTAGTCTTTTTTCAAATGTCAGCCGAAATTAATCGGGGGTGTGATATGAAATCCCTTACATTTTTATCTCCATTTGAATTGCAATTTTTTCTCTACAGATCTACTAATATTTATTCAGTTAATAGTGTGCCTCAAGGAAGGACGTTCTTGAAAACTTTTTTGAAAATAGTTTGGTTTTTCATATCACTGGTAGGTGAGCAAATAGACTGTAATATTGTTGTTGATAGCATTTATTTTGTCAGTGAGACCTTCTGGCACCTTTCTACTATTTTAAATGCTCAAGTCTGGTCACAGCTGAGTAGAAAAGTCAGCTAAGAGGGGTGGTTTTCTTTACTTTATTTTTCTTTTGGAGTGTCTTACCTTCCCTCTTTCATCTCTATACACTCAAATCCACTCACCCACCCACCGCCAGGCCAGTGGATTGGAGCCACCTGTGCTCAGTGTATCCACCAGATATTTTTCTACCCACCAAAACTATTTAAAAAAATTTCAGAACACTTTAAACTTTAGCTAGTGCAAGTGGGCCGCATGCGTTGCGTGAGAATTAACCAATCTCTCCGGTTGATAGAATGCCAACGGTTTATTTGCGGTTTTGGCTCTGAGTAGGTTGACCCATTTTTTTAATAAGTCAGGAACTAAGGCTCACAGAACAAAAGTTCAAAGTTCATTAGATACAGAACAGTAGAGCGCTCAAAACTCACCTTCAACTGTCCTTTGAAAAGCAGCATGGTTCCGGTAGGTATTATTTGAAATGATCTCTCAAAATCGCAAATTTCCCAGCACTCAGAAACTTTTCACAATGTTTTGAGCCAACAAAGTTCTTTGCAATTTCACCATAAATCCGTTGGTGTATTTTATATTTGGGTTTCATTATTTGATATAATATTTTGGAGTTTTTTGAAAAAGAATTTTTGCTGTAATTTTTCTGTTGACAAAATATAGGCCGAAAAACGTACACCACGTGACCATAAAACAATACGGGCGGTTTGTGCGCCCAGTGTTCTGCGTTTGGTGAATGTTTAATGCATGAGGCTATAATAAAACATCAAATAATTATTACTACTTACTATTTATAATATTTAGTATATTTTCAACGCATAATAACAACAATTGATAAAAATAACGAACAGTTTGGTTCTTGGTCGGTGTATAAAAATCCTATAACATAAATTAATTGTGGCAAAGATGATTAACAAATATCATGTTGACACACTTTTCTCAATCATCAAAACTACAACACTAATAATAATAATTTTATTATTATTATTATATATGATAATAACAACAGTTCCAGTAGAAACAATATATATTTAGCACTATAAAAAATGTCTTCATCTGTGATGGTTCTCTTCTTTTTCTTGTGGTCTCTGTAACATAAGAAAGAAGTGTAATGATGAATAATATTATTGTGACAGATATTTTAAAGTATTATTATTGCTACACAACAGCTAAACTAGGCCCGTAAGTTTTTTTTTTTATATAGCTTCACGCTCGACTGATCCGCCTGCCGTGATTACTTAAGTGTTGGCGTGGAGTTATAAAAAAAATTGGTGCTGTAAGGTCTTTTTGAAATTAATTTTTATATGGTTCAAAATAATGCTACACTAAAAATTTTGGTAGCATTCTGGTGACAAGACACCATGGTACACTCTGGTGCTATTTTCAGAATCTTAAAAAAATTTTCAAAAGTTTTTTTGCACCAGCTATAAACTTAAAAGTTTTTTTTTGCGATATCTACTAAGTAATAATAATATCCTAGATTTACTACATACATGACATGAATGAATATAATTATAATAACTATTATAATAATAATAATGATCTGATGTCCATGTCACATCATCATCATTATTATTATCACCGACCATCTCATCATAACAAATTATTTATTACAGCTTTATTACAACTACTAACAACAAGTCAGTAACTACTACTACTACTACTCAGACTGTTTATTACTTTACGCATCACCAACTAACGAACTAGGATCTTGATCACTTCTTATTGTCAACAAAAACAACGAACAACAACAACTAACTACTACACCACCACCAACCAATCCATCCACCAATAATTAATGATGATCATGACATGATGATGATCATGATGATGATGATATGATTATTAATAATTATAATAATAATAGTTAAATTTTCAGCAAAAATATCGCTGTGTTATGGAGGCTAACACAAAAGAAATTAATGTTAATAGTTTGTTTTGGTATTTTATTGGTTGATAGACATATAATATGTACATAAATAAATAGCAACCTTTCAATAGACCAGTTTCGGCCCCGACAAACACGTGGTAGCGTCCCTCCATGTTGAATGTGATGTCACGGGGCGCGAACCCTCAGCCGGAAATGCGTGTCTTTCCGTTTTCATTTCTGTCTCCTGCTATCGTCGGCTTCTATTCATCGCGGACAATAGTACAAGTTGTTGTTAGAATAAGTGGTACCACAGATTTTTCTTCTACTGCCAACCATTAGCAACCAGAATTGTAGTAATCTCAGAAATCTTTTACTGATACTGGTGTTAGTATTTTCATTTATACCAAAGTAGTTTTAGTTACGTATGTGTGAATGAGATAAGATGATGATAGACTTTTTTTTGTTATCATCATCATAATTAATAATAATAATTATAATAATAAATAACTACTTATTATTATTACTTACTACACAACAGTAGTAGAGTAGTAGTTACTACTAATAATAATAGTGGATAATAGTAATAATTATTATTATTAATTGTCATAATAATAATAACTATTAATAATAATTAGTTCTTTGTTTGTTGTTGTTTGTTGTTTAATGATAAACGTTGTTGTTGTTAGTTAGTTATGTGCAACAGCAGTAGTAGAAGAAGCAGTAGTAGGTACGTAGTAGTAGTTGGTAAAAGTAGCAGTATTATTAGTAGTAGTAATAGTGGTAACTACTACTTACAGCAGTGAAGTTGTAGTACTACTAGTAGTAGTAGTAGTGGTAACTTGTAAGTAAGTAATAATAATAATGAATAATTATTATAATAATAGTAGTAGTAGGTAGTGGTAGTAGTAGTAATAAAAATAATTGATAAGTAAGTAAATAGTTTCTACTAATAATAATTTAAATTATTAGAAATTATTTACTACATATTATTATTAGTTATTTATAATTAATAATAATAGTAACTAACTGACCTACCGCTATAACAAATACCACACAGTTACAGTAGAGTAGTAGGCTCACTCCAGTAAGTAATATTATAATTTTTACATTATGAAATAATTAATAGTAAGCAGTGCTAATACTACTAGTATTGTTACTGAGTATTTCTCCTCTTACTTGTTCAGTAACAGCAGTGGTAAAGCGGTACTAGTAGAGTAGTGGCATTTGTAGTAAGTTACAATAATACTGGTGCTAGTATTACTTTACTATCTCTACTATTACTGCTGCTAACTATAAATGTATTACTCATTACTTTTACTACAAATAGTCTACGTAATTGTAAGCAGTAAATTATAAATAACAATAATCAATAAAATAGTAGTCACATATTTAATACATAAATCAGTAATAATTTTAATTTTTAATATTTTTTATTGATAATGACTAAATGAGAAGAATAATTATCATCCTATATAGTAGTAATAATAAGTTTGTTAATTATTATTTTTTCAGATTTATTATTATTGTTTACTATGTTGTTATCATTATCCATGAGTCATAAATTTTGAGCGTGCGCTACTAACTACTACTGCTGCAACATAAGCATGTACTACTACATCATTATGCAAGCATTCACATGTTAATTATTACAGGTTTACTTTAGTAAATTTAGATAATCGTAATTATCGTTATTGTAGTTATTTTGTTGTTAATCAATAGTGATTATCATTGATAATTATTAGTTAGACTAGTTAATATGACCTACTGATTCTACTACTCATAATACTACTATTATTTAATTGTTATAACGAATAAATGTGTGTCTATAGCAAGCGAACTTATTACTATTTCAGAAAAAAACTGGTAATTATTTTTCATTTCTGTAATTGAGCTGATATTGTAATTGTGAATGGAATTATTACTAACAAAGAATGTTCTGCTTTTATACATTGATGAAAAAGCACTAAATGGAGTTGGCTTGGTGATGTAAACATGGAAGTCAATAATCATTCCTATAAACTTCCTTGTATGGTCTATATAATTTGTAATACTCTATGTATCCTATTTCTAAAAAAGACTAATAATAAAATAATCGATTTAAATAATGCTTATTGTTGGTATTTAATTGGTTATAATCACTGTCTATTTGTTCTAAATTATGTTAAACATATCATTATAACTAAAATTGGTGTATGTAAAAAAATTTGAAAATAAAAATCTGGTATAGCAACATTGGGGACTATTAAAAAGTATCGACCTTTTAGTTTTTTCTGTCAAATATTGTGTTATATTGTTGTTATCATTAATTAACACAAGGAATTACTCATCAGTGAAAAAATTAAATGTAATCTTCATTTAAAATTTTTCTCAATTATTAGCCTAATTCATGAAAATTCTGAAAAGATAGCTGATGGTCGGAAACAACAAGAACCAAAGTTTTCATAAAATACGCTTTAATGGATTGTAGCTACATATTTTAATGTGGTCACTTTTGTTTCTTCTTTGCCTTCCTCATTGCAAGCTGTCAATATCATTACAAACCTTGTAAGTGATTTCTTGTTCATTATTACACAAATCACACATTTAAATAAATATGTTGCTATTTAGTAATAGTACATCAATAAAACTGAAATCACTAATCCGTATTTTCATATGAATAGTATTAACTATAATCGCAACATCATTTTATATATATTCTGCCAATGATGCTACTTTTTTGTCGAAGTGTGTCACTGGTTCTACGAAAAGGGCAGTTCGTTTTGGTAATTCATTTATTAGAGTTGCTGCGAAGTTTATGGTTACATTGTGCTGGTTTTGTATGCAATATAATGTTCTGCCACGTATTCTCTTAATACCTTATTCGCTTTCTTCTTATTAAGATTTTTTGCCTAAACCTAATAACATAAATAAATAGTAATTATTATGCAAGTACAGATTATTGTATACCACATCCTATTAGTGACCATTGTGCATAAAGGCCCTGTGAACAACTATACTATCCATCTGACAAAAAATCAAATGTAGTGCTTTTTTGCTGGAGAAGTTTATTTTTTCGTAATTAGTAACCAGAAGTGTTTCTAGGAATGTAGCAATGCTGTTGATGGTGTAATTATGTTAGCCTGTTCGTTAGTAGTGTATAAATATCAAGTTAGGTAAATACTTTATCAACAAAATAGTTAATAAATTCTCTGCGTGGAAAATTATTTGTTCGCTTGCAAGTTTTGTCATAATGGTCACTACACATTGCCCAGCACTAACCGCCCCTTGTTTAATCCCTGAGTTTACTTCATCTGTTATTTGGTGTGCAGCTAGCATGTTTCTTTGCATTGTGTTTCCAAATAACCAAACAATATATTACTCAAAGGTTAGTTCATCTATTCCCCTAGCATAGAAAGATATTTGCTGCGGATACTGTATTTGTAATAGAATCTGGGTAAAACGTTTCTGAAATTGTCAAAGTTGTGGTTGACAGGCTTTTCTGAGAGCAGTATGGCGTAAATTTTTATGCTGGTATATAAAATGGTCTATTAATTGAATGTATATATATATATTTTTTGTGTATTATGCTGGTTTTAGAGCTCATGCTTCACTGCAACTGATCGGATCGTCCTATTTGATGTATTGATTTGAAAGAGTTGGAAGTTTCACATATATGTCAGCATACTAATAAAAGTTTGAGAAAAGACCATTGCTCATTATTTCTGACCCGAGTTTGAAATCATTCAATCATGGACCCATTCACACTGATAGCTGGTGTTACGGTTACGGTTGTGATTGGTGTGGTGATGATGGTGATTGCCAAGTTTGGATTCGGTGGAGAAAGCGAGTATGAACAACAAATTGCTCGGCAAAAGGAAGTGCTCTTGCAGGATGACAAGGGTAAAAGTTCTGACAAGAAAAAAGTGAAATCGGATAAAAAGAAACAGCAGAAAGGTACGTGTATCAATATAGTCAATAATTAGTCTTGATTAAATAAAATAAATCTACCAGTATTTGATAATACCGACCTAATTGGAATAATTTTGATTGTGATTTTTATTCTGCCAAAATTATGTAATTTTTGGTTTTGGTATTCAGCGGTAAAGCCTAAAAGTGAAGCTACTGGGCAAACTAGTGGCTCCGAGCTGGAACCAGAAGTTGCTAAAGATGAGACTGATGGAAACGCTGTTTCTTCTGACCCCATGCCCCCTCATATTGAGTATGACCCTGACCCTGTCATCATTGATGATGTGCTGTCTCAGCCTGCACCTACCAAACAATCCAAGAAACCCAAGGTATGTCTCACATTCAAGTTCTCTTTGTCTGCTACAGATAATAGGCATGTGTTTTAGTCTGGGTGCCAACTCACTGGGGGTGGTAAGTTGTGACGTCACAATCACCAGCCACACCTGTCTGTCCTTCCCTATAAGTGGTACGAGGTGTGAGTCAATTAATTATACATTTATGGTCATTGAGGGAGTTGAAGAACTAACCAGTCGGTACGCTATCACTTAGCTATGAGGCTTTGTAAGCGAATTTCCACATAATTTTACTGATTCTATGATAGTTATATGTTTATGTTGGCCGCTGCTTTCTACTAGGGTTATATTTCATGCTGCTACATGGTAACATACTTCCTGGAAGTTGTCGAGTATTGTTTCAGTTGCATCACAGACTTGGTGTCAGTTTGTTCTACTGATGCATTACTGTATTTTGACATGATTTGACACAAGCTGTCAAGGCACGCACATCTACAGTTGTGCTCTTGTCTACCACCTTTCTGGTCTTCGCTTGCTCACAAATACCTGAATAATTAGATTATTACCTGCATCGATACCATCATGAATCTTGTACTGTTGTTTAGTATTGTCCGGGTTTATTTTTGCCTGGACATAAATGTTTTCAGCATTTTTAACTACAATAAGATATACTTAATCTATCCCTCTTTTCAAACTCCTTCTTGCTTTCAAAGTTGAGATATTGTACTATTGACAACTTTTGTTGCCCATAGAAGTCTGCTCCTCTGAAGCCAATCCTGCACAACCCCGAGGAGAAATCAGCCATTCGTAGCGAGGATGCTGCCATTGCTGAGACTGTGTTCTCGGAGACAGCCCCCCCTAAGGATGACCTGGAACTTAAACGAAGCAAAGCTAAGAAGGTTGGGGCCGTTAACAAACCCTCGTTAGGAATTCTGAAATATATTTAATAATAATCAAGCTATCAAACTTTTGGCATTTTACTTGGTTCTTGAAGGCGTCATTTACTAGATTACTCATTAGATGTTACAGTAAATTTTCCATTAATTTATGCACTTATGTTAGAGATAGATGATTAGATGTGATGAAACTGGCCCTCAATCTATTTCTGTTTGACTGCTTGCGCTCTCTGAGATGAATAGGTGTGATTGTTCTGTTTCGTTGCCTTCACATTTGTGTTGGTTGCATTTGATGCCGAGGTTTGTCAGGTGAAATGGACCTGAATGCTTCCTGGGATTACAAATGATATCGCATCTACCCTTGTGATGTGTAATGAGGCTCCAATCCGGGATTGGTCTTTTGAGTTGACCGTTGGTCAGGGGATGTTTTTTCTATAGATCTCAGTCAAAATATCAACTTTATTTTTGTTAATTGATATTAGGGACTTGTCATTTAGCGAAATGCAGTATTGTGATCTTTGTGGTATTCAACAGGTTTTATTTTGAGTTACAACTTGAATAATAATGAGATGTTTTGCGTTGCCTAGCGCTGTGTCCATCCACAAGTGTGAGTCTGCTAGACAATGTCACCGGCCGGCCTGGTGATAATATTGAAACAATAAATCAATATTTGTTCTAAAAATAGTTTTGGTTACTTTACGTGTTGGAATTGTAATTAGTTTTAAAAAAAATACTTACAGTTAGGCTTTGCAATAAGCGTTAGATACCAGCAAGAGTGTTGGTCTTACACAGGCTGCTAGTGAAATGATCTAAAGTTGATGCATTGTATCTCGTAGGCTGGAGGTAAGAAAGACAAGCAGAAGTCGGCTGTAACTGTTGTGGTAGAACCAGAGCCTGTGGTTGATGATGTGGTAGTGTCTGTTGCCGTCAAATCTCACTCGGCAGCACCTCAACCTCAGGTAATCCTAACTTACTGTTATATCGTTACTATGTGCATTGATTGTTAACTGATGAACGAATGGTGGCCGTTTATTTTGCTGTCTGCAGCAAATTATTATCAAAAGACTATTTACTATTACCCTGTTTGTAAACATTGCTAAAATTTCAAGTTGTCAGTGCCTCGAGTTTTTTTGCAATTTCGCTTTGTTTATTCGATTAATTAATCTTACGCATCGTTGCTTGTCAGCAAGTCTGATATTTTTTGAAAGAAAGTAAGGAAGTTGGCAGGTACTGGTGACAGCGCTGCCGTGAGAACTATTGTGGTCTATAACAATAAAAACAGTTGTTCTACCTTTGCCGGCACAATCTTAGGTTGCTGCGTTACAGCTTGTCAGCTTGAGACCGTTTATCTCCAACCCCTGTTACATAAAGTAGTGTTATGAATTGTGTTTTATCTGGTTGACCTTTGTATCTCGGTGTACAGTAATGTAGTAGACTTGCGCCATTGCAGTGTGTGTTACTGCTGAGTACTCTTACTCCTCTATGTGCCCTTTCGATCTCTCTCTTCTCTTTGACTGCAAATTACATTACAGCGTTTACACCCATTACTTGGCATTCTAGTCAATTATGGCTTGATGTTATCTGTGACACTGAGTCTATTTTTGGTCCAGAGAATGTTTACCTGCGTACCTGCAAAATTAGTGATGTCAGAAAAGATTGATTGGAGACCAAAGTTTCTTCTATTTCAATTCCGGGCCAAGTTGATTGATTCAGCATCTTTGTTCTTTGAGTTGGGGTTATCCCCTCTTTCTGCTTCATGGAAATCGGTCGTTATAAGGACTTTTCATAATATCAAACCCTAAAAATATAAACATACTATGCATTATGATACTCTGCTTTAGATATTGTACTCAATTTGCTTGAAGTTACTAGAAAGTTAGTTATGCAAGAAATTCTTAAATTAATTTGTATCAAAAGTGATATTACTGGTGCAGCAGAATAAACAACTAAAAATTTGGTTTTCTTTGTAGCAGGTTGTTGAGGAGATGGTAGTCGCCAAAACTGAGGCTGTCGTCAGCGCTGCTGCACCGCAGGTAAAGAAAGCCAAGGCCAAAGGCAAGGCAGTCAATGATCTGGAGGATATCATACGTATTGTACAGGATGCACCTCTCTCTAAGCATCAGCTGCAGACGTTGGTGGAGAGTGTCATTGCTAAGATGGAGTCCGAGGACAGCTGGACCACCAAGGTATCATTTCATCTTACTCTATCTCCCCGCATCTCTCGACTGTTTGCAGACAGTTTTCGTCATCCGTATCGTAATGATGATGGATTCAACTAACAAGTTATTGAATTTTTTTCAGTCAAGTTATTGACCTCGGCAGTAGCATTATCGTTTATTAAATGATATTATAGTGGATATCGCTAATTATTATCGTCGCATCACATTTCTAGCGCTTTACAAAACAGTACTATTTCCACAACTAAACAAAACTGTTTCACATGATCAGAGATCGTTTGTTTGACTGTGGACTTTGTCCTTTGGGATTGTTGATCAAATTCTCACTACATATATGCCCTTTCTACAGCCCCCTAGAGCGAACTGTTCAACCTCTTCATCTGGTTGGGGTGTCTCAAATATCGGTCGATTGAGGTGGGGAATTCAATAGCTGTGAATATTTCTAGAAACTTTGGCTACTACTGAAAATAGTTGTTATCGAAAATCGACCAGCTGTGGTGATGTGAATCTTGCTGTCATGGTCAAAGTCTCTTTGGTAGAGATAGTAGATGGTGGTTACCATTTTGGTCAAAACCTTTGTCTGGTTGTCAGGGAGCCAAGCCCGACCCGGTTGTGCTGCTACGCAAGCAGCTGGAAGATGCGCTGAACACTTTAGCTGAAGAACAAAACAACGTGCTGTCTGGACAAGCCAAGATTAAGGAGCTGACCAACAAATGTGTGGCAGCGGAAAAACAGTGTTCCCTGGCGACAGCACAACTGCACGAGCTCCAGGTTGGTATTTAATGTCCGGAGATTTGTAGTTACCCTTTTCTATGGGCGAGATAAAGTAGTTGTTATGTTGTATTGTCATGTGACCGTTACATGTTTCTGGTTTGCTTTCTTATCGAGTTAGTGCTTTGTTTATTTATCAATCACATATGTCATGCCTCTTCAACCGTGGAATGGAAATGCTGACGGATATTTTAACCAGTAACGTTTTATCCAACATGTCTCTTAATCTTCACCCAAAGTGTGAAATGTTGGGGAAAACATTCAGCAAATGAGTGAGTGGTCGGAAAACAGCTTTTATCAAAGTGTCAGTCATCGGACAGTTTACTTTGGACACCCGGTGGATTCCTCGCTAACCCATAACTTTCATGTCAACTATCTGCATAGATAATACATCAATTAATAATCATCTATATTGTCCCAAATTATTATCGATTGCTCCTGTTATGTAAGCATGGTTAGATGTGACATACAGCTATCAACAGGATACACGACATACCTCTGACAGCGTTCATTAATAAAGATAAATCGCTGGGTTGATTGGTTATGTCGACACAATGCTGAATGGTGAACCAGCGGTGAATAATGTCATGTTTTTAATTTTTGGTGATTTATTTCATGATGTAATATCTTTGAATTGTTCAAAAATTCATTTGTGTTCTTGCGATCAATTTTGGAGAAATAAATAGTATGTCATTAATTTCCATCTAATTTAATGTTACTGTCAATAGTTCAATAATATAGTGAGCCTTTTGTTGCTCTGTCAGCATTGACTTTTGCATTGCTGCCAATAGCAATCAGCCATTATATTTCTTTCATCGTGATTTGTTTGTTCGTGAAGGTCATGCACTGGTGTGCAGAATGAGAACAACATTTTTCATCCGCTACACATATCGCTGTGTACTAACCTACAGGAAATGAGTTGTAGTTAGTAGACAGTAGCAAACCCGTCAACTAGCCAGTTAGTTGTGAATCATTCAGTACGCTTGATTAAATTACTATGCCCGCGATGACTACTGAAAGTGCTGTAGTACTAGTGATGATGTGTCAGGATATATGCGTCGACCAACAGTTTCATATGGGTCTTATTATCGTTAGACAAGTATTGATGTTTTGTATGCGTGCGCTCTCTTCTCTATAAGTGATAGACTTAAACTATCTAGTATCAGCTGAGTGTTGTGCCCACAGATAGTGATTTTTAGGGAAATTTCTCTCCTTATCTACTGCTGAAACAAACTCCTCGTTGGTTATCAGTCTTACACAACATTCATAGAATAATTCATCAGCGGATGAAAAAACAACTAGTAGCTTTTGTTTTATATCTATCTAGACATTCAGTATCCGTAGGCGTCCGACAGTACGACATGTGACACTCTGTCGAATACTGTGATTGGTGCTTGAGTTTGGTTTCTCTACCTTATGCTCACAGACTTTTGTATTAATAGGTATTTTATTTCCTAAAAATTGTCTGGACAAATTAAAAAATTAAACTGATCATTGTCTCAATCAGTGTTCGTTTAGAGATTGTTTCTCTAAATAACCAGCTCAAGTGATATTTAAGCTGGGCACATAACTCCAACTTTTGTAGTTTGTAACTATTTTTGGCTGTTCTTGTAGAAACGCATGCAGCACACTCATGAGCAACACCAGAAGGAAGTGCAAACGCTCTCTGCTGCCGGCTACCAGGATAAACAGAAGGTGGAGCAACAGATTGAGATCATCAGCCAGCTGAGTGAGGTTAGATCTCTTTGGACAGTTGTCCTTGACCTTTCCAATGAGGTGGTGCAAGGTCATATAATCTTTGCAAAGCTATTTTTAGTAATTACCAGTATGAAAGAGATATTTCCAATATCTGCCAGCTATAAAATGTATGTTTTGGCAGTTTTTTTCAACCACGCTGGCTTTTATCAATGTTTGAGTTGGATATGTACTTTGAAGCAGTGTTAAGCGAGTAGATTTTCAAGTACGCTGTTCAGAATGAAAGTCTTGTTGTATATTTTCAAAAGAGAAAACGCTGAGTGGTGTCTGTAAAATTCAAGCGTCACAATCCATTTTTTGTGCAGAAAAATTCAATATGAATAGCATCTTTCACTCTTGGCTATTTTCCTCAAACCCGCTTCTAATCTCACTCTTGTCTCCTTCTCTGTTTCTGCTCAGGAAAATCAAAGACTCAAACAGTCTGTCGCCAACACAGACGAGGTTGCTCAAATGCAGAATCAAATCCGAGCACTTACTGCTGACAAACAAAACTTGACAAAGCAGGCATCGGAAGCCGATAAGGCTGCTGACGAAGTCAAACATGAGCTAGCAAGGTATGCTGGTCATACCGGCTATATGCATCGCTTGTAGCATTTCACTAGTGGATACGCTAGCTTATAGTGGTTGCCTTTTTTGCTTTGTCTGATTACCATGTTTGGTGTTTATACACTTAAATCTGGACGTTGTTTGACCGTGTGAACAAATAATCTGTGTTCAGATTTATCTATTGTACGTCAGTTAGCTAAAGGATAGATGATATAGGTGATAAACTGTCAACCAGCAAGATAAATTCTGTGGATAGGTCCAAGAATATCCACAATGCAACGGAGTCGGAAAAACAAGAATTGAAGAAACGATGTGATGAGTTAGGGCAGAGACTTGCACAGTCTGAGAACACGGCCGAACAAGCGCAGAGCAAGGTCTCTGAAGCTGAGAAGAACCTGAAGAACCTACAGGATCATGTCCAATCCCAGCTCAGGGACAAAGACTCAGAATTGCAGGTAGATTCGAGCTTTTAACTGAATAATAGGTATCATCACTTGGCCAGTATTAGTGCCTACACAATTAACCTTGAGGTTGTCAATCTATTGGAGTTATCTCCCTTCTATTGTGCGCTTGGTAGACAGTTACTGTCAAACACTAATTATTCCTTCTAAAAAGCTAATATTGTTTTTTGTTTACATTATAAAATGAGAATATTTGAGCCAATTTTTATCATCTGCAATTCTTCAAAACCTATTTCATTTTAAACTGTCTCAACCCTTGAATTTTTGTTACCAACCATTTATATATTGTTGTACACAAAAATCATTTTGATTGGTTTGTTATGAATCTGAAGTCATCACCCAGCAAACAACTTGCTGCGACCTGTCAGATTTTGTCAAGTTTTATATTCATCAACCTGTACCTGCCTATACATTTGTGTCTCTCCGTGTGTTTCACTCGCCCACGCTGTTTGGTAGGCACTGAGAGATGATTTGAATAAAAACAAAGAGCTACAACTGCACTCAGCTACCAATGGCACAGCCAATGGCGTCGGTTCAGACACTGCTGACCTGTGAGTCTAATAGCATCGCTCTTTTTTCTGTTGTGTTGGGCTAATTGTCCAAATGGTTTGATGGTTATTTAGTTATTCTTTTGTCTCAACGATGTAATTCTTATTCAGCTCGCTCAACATTTAATAATAAAACAATTTTCAAGCTGGTTAGCTCTGCAAAACAAAGTTTCCTTTTTTATTTTGGTATCTAAGAATTTAAAAATGTTGTCGTTGAATTCTCTTGATTTATTGCAAATATCACAGGTTTCTTTATGATTTTGTTGGTCAATTCTGCCATTTGGTTGTGATTGGATTTTAAGGAATGAAAATATGTTATTTATTTTATCATTTTTATATATTATATCATGTGCTATTTTGTTTTTCCTCTTATTTATCTTCATCGGCCCAAATTATAAGGATGACTCCATAGAATTCAATATAATATAATACGTAAAAATTGCCACACCTGAGCGCAACAACAATATTATATACCTGTTGCAGTTTGGTTTTTATTATATTTTATTAATAATATTATTAGCGAACAAAGAATATCGAGTCTAGAGGAGACTATCAGTGAGAAAGAGAGCCAAATAAACAATCTACATAAGCAGCTGTCAGTGGCCAAAGCATCACATAATGACTTGACAGCTTTAAAACAAAAGTCGGTTGAGGAGGCCAACAAGTGCTCCGACTTGGAAAATCAAGTTGCCGACTTGCAGTCTCAAGTACAGGCTCTGAAGGACAAAAACAATGTGAGTGATATTACGTGTTGTTAGCGTTACTTCTGTAATTGACTGAGAAAGAGTTTCAGACAACAGTTGCTAGTACAACATGAGATCTGAGAGGGCATTATTTCTGGTGATTTAATTGAAATGTCGATAACAATTGTAAACTAGCTAAATGCATTTATACAAATTGAGGAAAAAAATTGTGATATGGAGTTGTCTACACATCGTATTATATAGATACATTATTGATATTAATAAATACAATGTGTCTGTAAATGGTCACTACAGTATGTCATGGGACTGTTCATCCCTTTGCTAGCTGCTCTGATCCGAGACTGTCGAGTGTTTGAGTCGTCATAGTTGTAGTCGTTCTCTTAGTAGCTGGGTGCATAAATGTCTTGTAGGTGGAAAATTTAGATTGTATTTGCTCCAAATTCTCCTATTGTACATTTAATGCTAGCGGTGTTTCCAAAACTGTAGTGTTTGTTATGATTTTGTTGTTTTTGATGCAAAGTTTTCTCCCTGTAGGAATTGTAGTTTGACTACAGCTTTTTCTGTGCAGGATAGAGAAATGTATTTTGTATTTTATTGACTGTGACAGGACTTGAAGCGTAAGATCTGGGCGTTGAATGAGTCTTTGGACCAGGCAGAGTCAGCGTCTCTGTCATCGGCAGCCATTGAACGCGACGTAGAGGAAAAACTGTGCACCATAAATGACCTGAAAGACAGAAATGCCAAATTGCTGTCACAAAACAATGTACGCATCATTTCACTTGCTGTTGTTGCTGCTTAATTCCAATCCTGCTTTTTGGTTGCTGTGATGGCGTTATTTAGATCGTCTCATCTGTGCTTGTGAGGAAACAACTCCCAAGTTTGTTGATGCACTTTGTGCTTGCTTCTTGTTCGCTTTAATTGGCTTTTTCACAATTGTGCATGCATTCATTGTAGTGCAGTGTAAACGATTCTTTGTAGACAGTCTTTTATCTGTAGTTCTGGCAGCTTCCACCCTTTCCATTGCTGACGCAACTCACATGGCATTTTTTTCAATTATTTCTGCATCTTGTTCAGCCGAAACTTTCTGTTAATCATATCGGCATGGGTAAGAAATAGTCCACTGTTTCACAGAGGGTGTGAAAAATACCTACATACAAAAAATATATCACACCGTGTTTTACTTTATACTATTCTTTGAAGAATAACCATAGTTCTCCCTTTTTTCTCGCCCTCTACATTTATCCCACCAGAGTCATCTCTACAAAAAGACTATTGACAGGTGTACTAGGGGAAAAATTAACAGATAAATCATGAAGGATATCAATGATAAGTCTTTCTCATCTATCCGTTCTGTCTGGTTGGTGTTGAAAGTGCTAAGTCGTCGTTGACAGGAGCTGCAGGAGAAATGCGAGAGTATGAACTCTCTCAACACTGAAGTATCCTCTCTCATGAGGCAGGTGAAGGAGGCTAAACTGGGCCTGCACGACAAAGATAAGCTTATCAGTGAGCTAGAGAAGTCTCTTAAAGAAGAGGAAAGAAAAGTAGCAGTAAGTTGCTCTGTTTGACTATAGTTGATCAGGACGTTTACAAGAGTTTATTATTACCAAAAAATTAGTACTCCTTGTGTTTCTGCGGACTGAAATTTAATTTTTGTGTAACATTTGTCAACAAATATTGTCTTCGCACAAATTGTTATTGTTATTTATTGGCGTCTCCAAATTTTTCATAAATTGGCAGACGAAAAAATGATTCAGATGCTTATATTTGCGTTGAGTAGAATGATTTGTTAAATGCTCAAAAGTATTTTAGTTTAACTAGTATCACCCGTAAACCTGTATTTATACTTGAAAAAAAATTGGGGAGTTGTCTGTCCGTTGGGTACGCAACTCCTCGTTGTTTGAATATCTGTTGAGTGCAATTTAGTTTGATATCGTACAACCTGTGGAATGTTTTATTTATGTCGTGATTGTTGGTTTGTGAAAAGCTCTGTCCATGTATATTGTGCGTGTCACCCTGTCTACCATGTGCTATATGTAATGTTACATGTCACGCGGTGTATTACCTTATATATTCAATGTGTCCGTGCAACCTTTGTCCTGTGAATCTGCCTGTATGCCTTTCGTATTCCACCCTCACATTATGCTTCATTTTTCTCGTGCATTACACTTCACAAAACCTTTCCTGCCTGTAACATTCTGCCTTACACTCAGCAGCGTGTCTGCAACTTGATAATAAGCACCTGGCAGGAGTGATCTCCCTCAACTGATGCGACTGGAAGCGCTTTACTATTGACAGTATTTATTATCAGTCATCGCCGCTAGCTTAACTAGCATCTTGTTTTGAAAACTTTGCCACAGCATACATTGTAAAATGGATATATTTGAGAAAGTTCAAGGATAAACATAGCCTTTGGAATTTTCTGTGAAAGAATTTTTGCTTAATGCGTCTGAAAAAACATTAACATATGCATGAATACTGCAGGGCAAGGCGGTTTAAATAATTATATAGTTTAAGTTAGTGAGAGTACGCCTGCTTCAATAGCCTCGGTGAAGTAGTCTAGAATAAATTATTTGGATGTAGAGAGAATTGTTAGTATTATAAATCCTGTATTTGTCCAATGTTCTTGATTCTTTTGTCTATTTTGTTATTCTAAAATAATAAATTATGACCATCCCCAAGGGATCAAACATTTTGTATACAGTTGATAAATGAGGGTTATTTGCCCTTGCTACGTTTTTAAATTTTAGAATCGTTAATTATTACCGTAGGTATGAATACTAGACTTGGTCTTATTGTTGATTTGATCATTATAATTATCTGGTGTTTATTGATTAAAATTTATGATTTTTACAAATTATATATAGCATCGAACTTAGGCATGAACAAAAATTATTCAACGTTAAATTACAATAATAGTAAACTGACTACGATGATATTCATACACAATACATAAATAAAAATTATTGCTGGCTTCAATGAAATACAAACATCCCGTCGTATCAGAAGTTGGGAGATACTCTCATCAGGTCTTTTTTGTTCGCTTTTGAAAAACTGCGAGTCATGATTAATACAGAAAAGTTTGAGTTATACATGAGTTTTGGTTTAAGTTATTTTAAAATAGATGAAAATATAGTCGTAAAATATGTGTAGGTGCGTATGGCTCTGGTACATAAAGTAACTGATCATTTAGCCGTAAAGAAGAGAGCGGCGAGAGATTTCATTGGCTAGTTCTTGTTCTTTCTATTCGCTACAATCAGGCTACTGAGTCAGAATGCAGGAACATATTAGAAAGAGATTTTAGCCTTAAGGTCCAAGGAATGGCCAGTGAGCACGAGGAGCTTGTCAAGCAGCTACGTAATGATCTCAGTTCCTATCAGCAAAAACTTAAGCTATTAGAAAGTTCATGCGCTGACCAGAAAGCTCTTGTAGAGACTCTCAAAGGAAATGTATGTGTCATCAGCTGTTTAGAGCTAGCAACGGTTGTTGGCTCACTGCTTGCATGCATCAAACCTCAGGAGCTAGCATGCTGCTTCTTTACCTTGCTTGGGGGCGGAGGTAGTCAGCGCCACATTCTACCCCTACAATCTGGTTGTTGGTTCCCTGTTACCGTTCAATGTTAGCTGTACTTCTGCAGATTAATTGCATTATTTTTTCTTATGCTTTCAATTTTTGTTAGTTTCTGGTTGAATTCGTTTTCATCATATCATTCAGGTTGAAAGTTCTGTTCCTCACATTTCCAACATCATTTTAGTGTGTGAATAAAAAGTGAACTGTTCTTTGGAGGCTTGGATGTAACATAGCCACAAGATATAATTATTTCATTAAATAACAGGAAAGAATTTTTGCCTAAACATTTTTGTACCTTCTACTAATCACCTGCTTCAGCTTGTCGCTTGTTCACTAAAAGCTTATTTGTCGCGATGTTGTATAGTGGTCTCCTATCACTATCTGTTTGAGACGTCTAGCCTGTGTACCTGATTATTTCTTTGTTGTAGAGCTCAAAGTCTGGGCAGGAGGTGGAGAAACTCAATAGTCAACTGTCTAACCTACTTAAAGATAAACAGGTTTGTTTCATCTCCATCACTGACTTTGCCATCTCTATTTCTATATCTCATCTATTACACTGACTGTGCCATCTCTATTTCTATATCGCATCTATTTCACTGACTGTGCCATCTCTATTTCTATATCTCATCTATTACACTGACTGTGCCATCTCTATTTCTATATCTCGTCTATTACACTGACTGTGCCATCTCTATTTCTATATCTCGTCTATTACACTGACTGTGCCATCTCTATTTCCATATCTCGTCTATTACTCTAACTGTGCCATCTCTATTTCCATATCTCATCTATTACACTGAATGTGCCATCTCTATTTCTATATCTCATCTATTTCACTGAATGTGCCATCTCTATTTCTATATCTCATCTATTACACTGAATGTGCCATCTCTATTTCTATATCTCATCTATTTCACTGAATGTGCCATCTCTATTTCTATATCTCATATGTTACACTGACTGTGCCATCTCTACATACCCATACCTCATCTATTACTCAGTTTGTGCCATCTCAACAGTCAACTTTCTAACGATCTAACACAGTTTGTGCCGTCTCTCCATATCTATGCCCATGCCTAGCGCAAGGCTGATATTGCCACACTAAACAGATATCAAAGTATACTTCCACTGTTTGTTATTGTAGGATCTTGAGGCAAGAGTTGAAGAGTTGCAGAAAGACAGTCATTCTGCTCCAGTGATAAGCGAGCCCTCCAGCGATTCATCCAAGTATAAGGTTGCCCTTAGTCAGGTGGTACGTGTAGTCATAGAAACATCTCAGTAGAGTTGTACTCAGTTATCTGGTTATTCTTGTCTTCAAATGTTTTCTATTTTACTGAACACACTATTCATTGTATTTCTCTAGTAGAGTCAGTTGCTGATTGCGATTACTGCTTTTATTACAGGACGCAATGCTAGGAAATCTGGCTGTTGATGTGGAGAAAGAAAACAACAAAATATCTGCTCTCCTCAAGTGCAAGGATGAGCAGCTCGTATCTGTCAAGGAGAGGCTCGAGCAGGCAGTCAAACAATTAGACAAAAACAATTCCAGCCAGGTAATTATTACCTCTAATCTGTCATTTAGTATATATAGAGTTCTCCATTTCTGTACCAGCAATCTAACAAAAACAGCTTCGATTGGTTCAAAATTTGTGTGATAAGCAACTATGTATACCGTTTCCATTTATTAGCTTTTCTAATTAATTATCGGCATAGTTTTTTGACATTGATTTAAATTGTTTTTGTCATCTTTAGTAAGTTTATCACACTTTAAATGCGCTAACCAAAAATCTGTATACAATTTCTATAACAGTTTTATTTTGTTTGATCTTTGTCCCTGTTGGATTGATATGACAGAGTTTTTGTTAATTTTTTTGCAGAGAGAAGCTGACTCTGCCAAAGTCAGCGAGTTAACTAATCAGCTTAAAGAGTCTAACCAGGTATGCTGTTCAGTTGAGGGCGGTGTAGTGTATTTGTTCTCATCATTTAGTATCTCACTCTATCGCATCGGTTTTTTTTTTATAATGACCATCGTTGTATTTTACAGCTGTTTGTGATGGAGATCCAAATCTATGTTAGTTTTTATTAGTGTTTTCAATTGCGTGTCAACCGATGCAATTGACACTGGAGGTCGTAAGGTTAATCTAGTGCTCAGTTTTTTGCCTGTAAAATCTGACCCAACACATTAGTGAGTTTGCGAAAAACCCTGACTTACGAGTACGCGAACGTAGGCTATGCGCCGAGTGACGAATCAACAACGTTTATGTAAAAGTGCATCGAGTAAGTATCAAAAATCTCGTCAAGCTAGCCAATTCGTTGACTGAAAACAATTTTCTTTTTCACAGCGATTGCATTTTACACTTATTGTTACAAATAACAATAATTATAAGGATAAATGTACATTAATTATTATTGTAATAAATGAAAATAAACAATCATAAAATGATAATAATAACAATTGTTATAGTACTTTAGTATTATTTTAACTGTATAGAGTGAGAGGAAGGAGTTTGATCAAACTCTTTGATGAGAACATTCTCGGTAAAAAATAGTTTATATTGAGACTCGCTTGTGGCGATACAATTGCCTCCAGCATAAAAGAGACGGCTCACGTATAAAAAGTAGAAAACGGTGTGCAAAATCTTACATGTACGAGAGCTTTTACGTGGGGCGAGACAGGTAATCTTTGATAATCTGGTCAGGTGGTACCACGTGACTTCTTTCTTGTACTCGTTAACGGTCTCGTTGGCCTTTCACAAACTGCCTGCTATTTTGTCCTGAGGAAGCCTCGGTGTATTCATTAGCCTGTGGTCCTGTTTCTTTATTAGATACGTTTGGAGTTGGAGAAAGCTCTAGAGGAGGCTAGCTGCAACATAAAAACTGAGGTAAAATTAACTAGCGCTCTGCTCTCTCTCATTGACTGCTTCTTATTTGTTAGAGTTGTCTCCTCAATTGCGAGTAGACAACTCTTAATTTTTGTTTTACTGGGTTGCACGTATTAGAATAATTATAATGATGGATTATTATGGCTTGGTGAAATATTTGGTTTTCCAATATCCTGCTTTCGCGTTTCTCTCATGTTCCTTTATTATTTATAGATATCTATAGATTATTTATAGATATCTATAGATTATTTATAGATATCTATAGATTATTTATAGATATCTATAGATTATTTATAGATATCTATAGATTATTTATAAAATGGTTGCACTGCTTGTAACGTCACGTATTTGTATCTATGCACTCTTTTTAACACGCTGTAAACTCTACACTCTATGGTTTTTTAATTACTTAGCAAAATTTGTAAGTTTTCGGGCAGTTGTTAAATATTTACGTGATTTTTATTACTCGTAAGCACTTTGTTTGGCAGCCATCCAAATTTAGTTTAAATGCTTGACAGTTTCCTTATGTGTGCTAAGACTCTTCTCGTTGTTATACAGCTTTCTAGGGTAGAAAATGCTCTGAAAGATGAGCAGTTAAAAAGTAGACAGCTTGCCCAGCACTTGGTCAGTATTTCTGTTAGATTTGTCTGGTGTTGGTTCATTTATTGCTCAGCAGCTAATGTCTCTGTGGCTTCTAGTCTGTCTCACCCCCTTTATAATCGCCTAATTATGTGTCTGCTCACCTAATAGCAGATGGACTCGGCTCTCTGCACTCCCAGCACATTTAACTTTGCTCTGATTGTATACTAAAGGTCTGATGTTGTTGAGTTTGTTATATAGTGGTGCGCTATTCACCAGAAAGCATTTCTGATATACCTTTGTGGGAAATTTTTGTTAGTGGTTTTGATTACAGTTCCACGAAAAGCTTATTGTGATGCATTTATATGTCAGTGAGTACTAACTAATCTTTCAATTGAATTTTCAGTAATTTATTATTTTGGCCTGCCTTCATCCAAAGAAATGTTTTACAATAGCCTTGAAGCTAACAGTATCGTATAGAGTAATCATTGCTCAATCGTAACAGTTGATAGTTATTTTCTAGTTAGTGTAAATAACCAATAATTGATGATAACATTTGAGCGTTTATTATTGGTAATCAATGATGATGAACTGTCATAATAATACCAATTAAAAATGGTATTATATACGTAGAAGTTTCCAGCTATTTGTTTCTGTTTTCTTTGGCATTGCACATTTCTAAATACCAAAAATGTAAATTTAAATAGAGCCGATCGGTGATTTTGTTGCTATGTATAACCATGTCCTCTGTGAATTTTCATTTCAGTAAAGTTGTCTAAATCCATGTTCATCTGGATGTTGTCAGGGAAAGTTGTTGTGTTGCCTCTCATCTCATTGTAATAATCGTATTCGTACTAATTCCATTCGCAGACTTGATTTTAGAGATCAATGCAAACACCCCTAAGTTGAGTGTCCACAGCTGGTCCAACTTCCTGTTTGTAATCGTCCTCATCAGCTGGTGCATTGATGTTGACATGTATGTGTAGGTGATGGTGTTGATGGTGTATAGATTTCTTTGATTATATTTTTGTTTGTTGCGTTGATCCAGCCCGTTTGTAACATCTCCCCCAGTGAATGAGTGAAAGGTTGCACTGATGATGGTTTAGTGCAGTTTATTTTGCATTTATACCGCCAACGTGAAACTACAATTTGGTATAAAAATGATTAAATATTGGAATAATGCGAAATTGCGTAAATATTTTGACATAAAATACAATATTAAAACATGATAATATAAATGGTAAATGAAATCAGGCGAGTAAACATGATCATTTATGAATGCAGCAGTAAGTTGTGTCAGAAAATAATAGTATAAAATAAAAGATTAAACATACCTCTATCACCTTTCCAGGAGAGAGTTAAAGATAGATAATATGTGCAGTAAAGTAGTATAAATGTGTTTATGTAGCCAAATGGTGTTCTCCGTCAGAGACTTGGATAACAAATAAAATGATTTCAGAGGATAAAATGCAGCAAATATTGTAAAATGTTGTTATAAGAAAATCATCCAGTTTTGCAATAGGGGACACAAAGGCAGCGGTGATGTCATGTGTTTTGTTTCTGGCTTATCATAGTGCGTTGCTAGCATAGGAAAGCATGATTAAATGAAGATGGCTTGTCCTGTGGTCACTGCGCAATGCTTTGAATAGACTGGCAGCAAGGTGCAAACAAACAAGTTAACGGAACTGCCTACTGAAATATTTTTATGATGCACGTATAATAGAAAGCACTACACTCCCACCTAAAATTTTAGGATGAAATTTTACTACTTAATTAGTTTTACTTTGATGATTTTACTAGTACTACAATTTTGCTCAATGGCCGAACAAGCTGGCGTGATTTGACTTTGGGGTAACCGCGCGCTCCTACTAGTAGTGTTGCGGACCGAACTATTCCATCATGTGATCTATGTATGTCAATGATACGTGCCATTGACCAGTCATTGCGAAAACTGGCCTCTCCCATAACATGAACGATGTCACCTACAGCCACTTCCGGGGTTTTACCCGTCCATTTTTGGCGTACCTGAAGTGTCTGGAGATATTCGTTGCGCCATTTACGCCAGAATTGATTTGATAATTCCTGAACAACTCGCCATCGCTTGCGCGAGTAGAGGTCTGAGTCAGAGAATTCAGCAGGAGGGGGCAGTGTGAGTTGAGACTTCATGGTGAGGAGCATGTTAGGAGTGAGCGGAAGCTTGTCTTCAGAAACAATTCCCAGCGGTCTGCTGTTGATGACAGCCATCACCTCATAGAACAGAGTTCTCAGTTGAGAGGTGCTTAGCTTGCCACCATGTTTATGTCCCATCCCTCTGAGAATTGTTCTAGCAGATCGAATGAGACGTTCCCACACACCACCCATATGGCTGGAGTGTGGTGGGTTGAAGGTGAACTTGATGTGAGGATGTGAAGAGCTCAATGAACCCTCCAGGTTTTTGGCAAGGTCATTGAATGCTCCAACAAAGTTTGTACCTTGGTCACAGCGGATAGTGGACACTGCTCCACGGATGGAGATAAGGTTACGGAGAGCATTGATGAAGGAATCAGAGGACATGTCTTCCAGAACCTCAATATGGACAGCTCTGGAAGAGAGACAGGTGATCATGAGTCCATAAGATTTTCTTTCCTTTCGGCCATCTTTGACGACAAAAGGACCAAAGCAGTCGATGCCACAGTGTGTAAATGGGGCAGCTTCTTCTAGCCTTTCTGAAGGAAGAGTTGCCATTTGAGGAGTTGTGGGTGTTCCACGTATCTTCTTGCATTCAACACAAATTTGTATGACCTTGTAGACTTCAGATTTTGCACTGACTATCCAGAGACCATGAGATCTGATACGAGCTAGAGTAGGCTCTCGGCCTTGGTGAGCAGAAAGTGAGTGGTGATGACGAATGAGTAATGTGGTAACATGCGCAGATTTGGGTAAGATGATGGGATGCTTCTCATCATACGTGAGCAAAGTGCATTCCTGAAGCCTCCCACCAATGCGTAACAGGCCTTGTGAGTCGATAAATGGGTCTAGCTTAGTGAGACTACTTGATTTCCTGAGGGGCCGAGAGGATTTGAGCAGGGCAATTTCTTCTGAGAAGTACTCAGTTTGAATGGATTTTATAATGAATTGTTCAGTGTGCTGTAAGTTGTGTGTAAGATGTTTACTCAGATGTTTTTGAATGGTGGCTACTGCTCTGATGGCTCTGTGCCAATCAGAGAATCTTTTTAGGCGTCGATCAAGAGAGAATGGAGGTGTTTGTGACATGAATGATGCTGATGACTGCTTTACTTCCACGTCATCATGATTGATGTACACATGAGGTTGTGGAGGTAGAATGATAGGTTCAGTCCAGAGGAATTGAGGGCCAGTGAGCCAGTGAGATGAGATAAGCTCCTTGATGTTGGCACCTCTGGAACTCAGGTCTGCTGGATTTTCCGCAGTCGGGACATGTATCCAGCTGTCAGGGTCTGAGAAATGACGTATGGTTTCCACCCTATTAGCAACATAAGTGTGAAAACGTTCAGAGGTGTTACTGATGTATCCAAGGACAACAGTGGAGTCTGAGTAGAAGTGAGTTGTGATGTTTGGGATGTCAAGTTCTTTGACATACTTGTTTGCAGCTCTGACAGCACTTGCTGCTGCTTGAAGCTCAAGCCTGGGGACAGTAACTTGTTTCATTGGAGCAACCTTGGCTTTACTTGAGAGAAGTGCGACATGCACTTTTCTGTTGGAACTGACCAGTCGAAGGTAGGTGCAGTGACCATGACCAGCAGTGCTGGCATCGGCAAAGGTGTGTAACTGGGCAGATTGTATGGAGTCAAAGTCATGAGGAGTGAGGCAACGAGGTATGGTAATTTGACTGACAGATGTCAAGTCAGATTTCCAGGCAGCCCATCTGGTGAGTAGTGAACTTGTGAGTGGTGCATCCCAATCAGAATTATCACGGCAGGTCTCTTGTAGGATAATCCTTCCTTGGAGTGCAAAAGGAGCTATGAGACCGAGGGGGTCAAACACGGAAGCAACTGTGGATAAGACACCTCGTCTGGTGTCCGCTCTGACAAGAGGATGATAATGGAAGGTGAATTGGTCTTGCTCTATGTTCCAAAGGACGCCGAGTGACCGCTCATGAGGTAATGGATCAGTGGTGAGATCTAAGGTGGCAAGCGTGTTTGCACACTCGCT
This sequence comes from Cryptosula pallasiana, assembly GCA_945261195.1. Lineage (NCBI taxonomy): Eukaryota > Metazoa > Bryozoa > Gymnolaemata > Cheilostomatida > Cryptosulidae > Cryptosula > Cryptosula pallasiana. The sequence continues at coordinate 39,782,800 of OX183130.1, forward strand.
CCTTGGTAATTGTGACATGACAGACCTACTGTTAGAGGCTATTTTGTGGAGTCTCAACTGTCCAATTTCACAGAGAGACTGAGTTTGTTTGATGAGGGTGAGGGCTTCTGCTTCACTGGGAACACTTGTGAGACCATCATCAACATAGAAATTGCGATGAATGAAGTGATGTGATGGTGAATGAGTGGGTGATAGTGACTTGTAGTGATCAGCTAGAAGCCTCAGACCATAGGTGGCACATGCAGGTGAAGATCGAGCCCCAAACAAGTGAACAGTCATCTTATAAGTTGTTGGTCTCTCACCTTCGTCATACCATATGAATTTTAGGTAGTCTTGGTGCTCTGGTAGCACTTTGAACTGATGAAACATTCGTTCTATGTCACCCATAAATGCTATGTGGTATTTCCGAAATCGCAGTAGAATACCTTGGAGATCATTCATGTGATCTGGGCCTTGGAGTAGGAAGTCATTCAGGCTAACTCCTCCCACCTTGGCAGCACAGTCAAAGACAACACGAATGCGATCTGGTTTCCGAGGATGGAATACACCAAAATGAGGAAGGTACCAAGAGTCAGTTGGATCTTGAGGTGCTATAACAGCTTCACCCTTAGAAATAATGTCGGACATGAACTGGTGATATTGAGATTTGTAGACAGGATCAGTTTTGAATTTCTTCTCAAGGAGTTTAAATCGATGAAGTGCAGCGGACTTTGTGTCAATACGTGGAGGTTTGGTTTTGAGTGGTAGAGGCATCCATACCCGGTTGTGTTTCATTGTGGTTTTGTTTTTCATTGTTGCCAGAAATTGCCGGTCTTCAATAGAAAGACTTGGTGTTTCATCATGTGAGTCTGAATATTCGGCATTGAATATGTCTATCAACTTTGTAAGCTCTTTGTTTGGATTTGCGGAACACTTGAATGTAACCAACTCTCTGCCATGTGGTACAGGTTGATTGATGATTGTTGCATATGTGACATGCTTTGGGTGAAGTTTACCCATGACTTTCCAACCTAATGTCGTTTTGATTGCAAATGGTTCGTTTTTGTAACTTGTGATGAGAATTTGTTGAGGCCGGTATGCCTCCATGAAGGTGTTGCTTATGAGTAATCCTACTGGTATATCATTGCTGTCATGCGGTAGTTCCTCTGCTACTCGTAACAAGTGGGGCCATCTTTGTAGCTTGTTCCTTGTTGGGATCTGACGGACGTCGATAGGCAGTGAAGGGTGTGAGTAGCAAGATGGAAGTGAATGAAGTTCTGTGCCTCTGTAGGCTCGAACCTTCAAACCGGTAACAATATGACAATCAATTGGTTGGTTGTTTGAGGTCAGGGTGGTGAGGTCAATATGTGTTTCTGTAGTTTCAGGGTTCAGTTTGGTTATTGTATCATAGGTTACATATGTTGTGTCAGACATTGAATCTATCATGGCATACACTAAACATTCTTTTGAAGGGTTTTGCTCAGTGCTAACCCAGACTGGTATTACCCATGATAAATTATCAGGAGCAAAGTTGAGTGAGTTTGTGTTTCCCGTAAAGGTTTGTTTGTTTTCATTTAGTCATTGTTCAGAAGTGTTTTGCTGAGAGCTTTGTGTTTCAGGGTTTTCTTGGGGTGCTGAATTTGGCTGGGGTTGCTTGCTTGAATCATTGAATGGTGTTAGGTTTCTGGGCGTTTTATGCATTTTGTGGAGAGCAGTGGGATGCTTTTCCTTACATGTTATGCAGATAGCAGGAGACCCACATTCCTTGGATTTGTGGTGGCCATCTAAACAAGCATAGCAGAGGTGTTTGCCTTTAATGAACTCATGAGCTTCGGCAAAGGGTAGAAAGTTTAATTTGCCACAGACAGCAGTTTTGTGATTGTCCATTTTACAGAATAAACATGCATGTTTGTGTGATTCAGATTGTTGTGAAGCGAGTTCAGTCAGCTGTGTGGCAAAGGTGTTCTTTGTACTTGCATGCTTTCTTGTGTTGGTGTCCTGGTATTTTGTTTTAGGTTGCGTGTCTGACTCATGGAGTGCCTTTGATAATGAGTTTCGGGCTATGTCGCAGTGGTGTGACAGGAATTTTACAAAGGTTTTTAGAGGAGGAAACTTTCCAGTGTCCCTTTCTAACTTTGTGGACTCATCAGCCCATCTTTCTCCGATTTTGTATGGGATTTTTACTATAAGCTTCCTATTGGCAGCTTTAGTGTTGAGATTGATGTCAGCGTCAAGACCATCAACTGATTCGAGCAGATCAATGAAGTCCTCTAGGGCTTCAGCATCTCCTAGTTTTATCTTGGGCCAGTTTTTGAGTTTTTCTAGGTAGGCTTCAGTTACCTTTTCCCCTTTTCCATACCTATCATCAAGTTTCGCCCAGGCTGCCACATATGAAGTTTCTGTCTTCTGTCTGTACAGGCCCTGAATAGACTTGTAGGCTCTACCATCAACGAACTGTCTTAGCTTTAACCATTTTTGACCTGGTGAGCTCTTTGATAAGTTGAAAGCCTCATTGAAGGCCAACTTCCAATCCTGGTACTCTAATGGATCACCGGAAAATAGGGGTGGTTCAGATGGACGTTGTCTAACAAGATTGATTGCTTCAGCATAATCGTCGGGTGTGAATGCAGGTTGCTGGTGACAACTGGAGATAGTGATAGGGCTTGGGTTAGCAGCATGAGGGGCTTGGCTTGATGGTGTGGTAAACTGTACAGCAGGTTGACTTAACTCATATGGGTTATGAGAAGCAACAGAGACTGGTGTGTATGTGGGTTGGGTTTGTGCTACAGATGCAATAGCGTGCTCATTTATGGATGAGACAGTAGTGGTTGGGAGAATGCGAGGTTGCATGTTGTTTTGATTTGAAGGCTGGGGTGTGTGAATGACTGGTTGAGGTGAAACAGGTGGTATGATGGGCTGAGATTGGTTTAGAAGAGATATGGCGCTGCCTTTCTCTTCATCTTCCTCGATAGCTAGGGCTATCACCTGTTCTTCAGCTTGCGCGGCATCTATTTCAGCCTGGATCTGTTGTTGCTCTATGGCGCTTGTAAGTTGGCTAGCTTGCTGCTGCAACTCATGAGTGATTTTGGCTGATTCTAATTTCTTTTTTAGGCCTGCGGCTTTGGCTAGCGATTGCACTTGCATCATTCTAAGCTGTGAGCTAGCATTAGATGAATGTCTGGACGAAACTGTTTTTGAACAGACAGAGCGGTAAACAGATTTTGGGGATGCAGGGTGCTGCTTTTCTTCTGCATGCGAGGGATCGGGGGTTTTCATTTTAGTTGATAGTTTGCTCATACGCTCAAATGCTTCGCTGATAAGCGTTTCGCCGTCAGCTTGAATGCGATCCATCGCATTGCGCATCTGCAGGTCCGGTTCTAATTCACCTCGCATTTCGCGCCATGCATTGTGGGTCTCTACCAAGTTATTTTTAGCCCGTACTAATTGGCTTTTGTATCCGTCTAAGGTGTCATAAGAAATGTCGTTTTTAGATGAAAATTCGGAAAGTATTGATTCATGCAGTACTTTACAGTTTTCTATTTCATTTTTCAACTCTTCAGATTTTTGTTTTATCTCAGTTCTGGAAAATGCTTGAGATTTTTTATCAGGAGCGCCTGTACTTGATTGGGACATAACTGCTTCGTTAGTTACAATGAATTTTAACTCAAATATCAAGCAGAAACAACTCCAATTTCCTTAGCCGTAAATTATTTGTTCACAACTTGCTTACAATCTAACGCAGCCTGCACACAAAACACAGGACAAACAGTGACAGGTGATGATGGATGATTGAAGGAGAGACCTATTTGTTGATGCGACTAGTTACAAAGGATTGATCTTGTCTAACATGAAAATACTCTGATTAAGCCTTAATTATTGCCCAAAGTCAACACACTGCCTTTGTGATGTCACTATTGCAATTACTGATGTTACAGTACTGTAAAATTAATGTAAACAAAAAAAACAGGGCTGAAAATGCAGTTCAGTGGAGAAAAGTTTCTCTTTTCATTAAAGTTACAAATTTCCTATTTCAAAGTGATAGCAGATAAACTACTCAAGTGATGGAAAGGCCAGCACAAGCTACTATGGTAGTAAACAACTTATCGGTGGGTTGATTGTCTGTCGGCTGCCGTGTCTAGCTGTCGATCTGACGTACTGGTGGTGATAGTTGAGTAACTGGGTGTAGCGTGCTCGATAATCTCTGGATACTTGATCCTGACCGTTTCCTGATTGGGTGATTTAAGTGCTCTAATTTGTTGGCAGTGAATTACTGTGGTGTTGTGTAGTTGCGGTTTAGTTAGGTTATGGTAACAATGTTATTATCGTCTTCTTTTGTTCAGAGGAAGTGCCTTCATTGGTGATGACATCTGATGTTGTAGGTAGATTTACTGTGAGTTTTATTTTTCCACATGTAGGTTAGAGTTTCACTGTAACATCTCCCCCAGTGAATGAGTGAAAGGTTGCACTGATGATGGTTTAGTGCAGTTTATTTTGCATTTATACCGCCAACGTGAAACTACAATTTGGTATAAAAATGATTAAATATTGGAATAATGCGAAATTGCGTAAATATTTTGACATAAAATACAATATTAAAACATGATAATATAAATGGTAAATGAAATCAGGCGAGTAAACATGATCATTTATGAATGCAGCAGTAAGTTGTGTCAGAAAATAATAGTATAAAATAAAAGATTAAACATACCTCTATCACCTTTCCAGGAGAGAGTTAAAGATAGATAATATGTGCAGTAAAGTAGTATAAATGTGTTTATGTAGCCAAATGGTGTTCTCCGTCAGAGACTTGGATAACAAATAAAATGATTTCAGAGGATAAAATGCAGCAAATATTGTAAAATGTTGTTATAAGAAAATCATCCAGTTTTGCAATAGGGGACACAAAGGCAGCGGTGATGTCATGTGTTTTGTTTCTGGCTTATCATAGTGCGTTGCTAGCATAGGAAAGCATGATTAAATGAAGATGGCTTGTCCTGTGGTCACTGCGCAATGCTTTGAATAGACTGGCAGCAAGGTGCAAACAAACAAGTTAACGGAACTGCCTACTGAAATATTTTTATGATGCACGTATAATAGAAAGCACTACACCGTTGTTTTATTGGTATTCCTTGCACCGATTGGCCAATGCTTGATTGTGGATTTCAGTAGCCACCTATCACTTGACAGCCATGCCAGAAATCTCCAATCTTCTATTGTCTGCTGGTGCGTTTTCTTACATGTCTTAGTTTATCGTTTTATCATTGATGAATACATATTGGTAGGATCTGAGTTTTCTTCAGTGATGTTCATTTAATGAAATGTTTCCTTGTTTCTCATCGACAATGTATGATTTTAATGATAGATTGTTAGTGCTATTCAGCGCTTAATCTACTGCGAATAAGTTTAATTTTATTAGTTCTATATTATGGTCACAATATATGTTTGAATTGAGCCTAAGCAATGCAGTAGAATTATTTTTTCTGGTAGATAATACACATTTAATATTACTAACATTTCTTGCAGACAAATAAAAAAAATTCAGTTAATTTTCTTCCATAACCCAGAGTCTTTTGATGAGGTAGTAAGATTTTAGGGTGTGGAAGTTTGGCGTCTCTTATTCTTTTTCTTTGCTTGTTGGGGATCTTGCTTCAAGTTTATAAGTTTTGGAAATGTGATGTTACATTTCAAGATACTATAATTCAACAAAAGTTTTACTAGAGCTACCATATGTGTATTTTGATTGCTTGTTGCAGGCGGCAGCGATGGCAGCAAGTGGAGCAGGAGACGACACTGGTACTTGTGTGTAAAGAAGTGCATTGTTACATACTTGTAACGTGATGATATAGTATGAGTCATAGACGTATGCAATCCACCATATACCTAGAGATGTATACGGGCCACAGTGGTATCAATGGTGCTAAGGTGTCACAGATGTCAATGGTGGATATGTTATTATTGTAGTCAGCTATTGTTAGTTTTAAAATATATGTATATGTGGTGTACATCGACAACGGTTAGGTGAGCTGCCATTGTACTGCGTAGCAATGTCTTGACATTGATGGCAAGTCGAATGAACTCGCATTTATCGATCATTCCATCGCATCCAACAAAACGTTCCCGACTGTTTCCTGAGTCCGCATCAGCAGTGTTCAAGGCAGAGATATTGATTTGTCTCCCCTCTTTTTTTCTTTCTTTGGTGTATATTACACAGACAAACGTAATTCCTTATTCTTCTAATTGCTAGGTACTAATACGCACTGTTTTAGGCTCTTCTATTGCAGACATTTCTATATCGCTTGCTTTATTTCATCAATATAGTTAATTATTTTATGGCCACTAAACTATTATATTAATGAGGTAAATTATTATATTCAACCAAGTTGCTGTTATCTGGAGTAATAAATACGATAATTTATACAACCACTGCTCTACTAAATGTTTGTTAAATATTCCTCGCATCATCGTTGTCCAGTTTACAGCAAGTTGCTCATCAGTTTGACTGCTAACGTCTGCTCCTATGGAAAAAAATTCATAATAATCTCTAGTGAAGACAGATCTGGTAGTTTTCCTGTAACAAAAAATTGTTTTCAGGAGTTCAACTCGCTTCATAATTAGCGAATCTAGTGGCTGTGATCGAGAATTTTTGATGTACAAAAAAGTTGGTATGTAATATTGATGGTTTCATCATTACCCTTGCTTGGAGCTATTTTTTTTCAGCCGCGCATGCATGTATGCTTAGTAACAGAAAACATGTATAAGCAAGGCAAATAATGCACATCTACATATTTCAACTTAGCATGCTTCAGTAACTATTTGCTGACAAAATATAAATAGTTACATATATCTCTGTAAACAGGATTTATATGCAATGTATTACAAGTGATCCTAGCAAGTTTCTACCAGGTAGCAAAACTTTTCTGGACTTTTATATATAAGAACTAGCAGAATTACTCGTCATATTCACATACGCCAGCCCTCTCCATTCTCGCCCTCGCATTTCTTTCCCCACCTAGTCCCCCTGCCACATTCAATTTTTCACCTTCTACCTTGTTCTGCCCCCATTCCATTCCAACCTTGCTTTGTTCTCTCTCATTCTAACTTCCCACTCACTTTGAAAGATGACAACGGAAGACAGATTGCTGGCATATTGCAGTCACTACTGAGACAGTTAACTTGCAGAACAATCCTACTAGCCTGTGGCCTGAACACATCAGTTTGTTATACAGACAGTCCAGTACATCCACTTCCTACTCCATCTATTAGTCGCCTGGCTACCTCTATATACTATGCAACGCTACCAAGTTGAATGTAACATCCCATTGCACTCTGGAGCAACCTATCTATGCCTTCCACCATCTCCCTATGACCAAAGATATATATCCCACCCCTGTAGCCCGCTAGAGAGCACCAGAGGTAGGGGGTCCTATCCCCCTCCCTTTTTCTCCATCAATTACATGTTACAGCAATCTACATCCACATGGGGCCAGAGTTATCTTCTCATTTCAGCAACCATCCATCTATTACTTTACTCCTTCAGGAGCAAGATAACTGCTCAAATCGTGCACAATACATGCGCATGAGTAATGCAACAAACAATTTCTACACAAGGCAAAGTGCCAGCTGATAGAATAAAATGGCGCATGAGGATTATAAATCAACAGTTTTGAGCCTTTGAAGTGAGCAAACTTTTATACCGCTGCCAGAAACGTTGTTGCAAAATTATTTATGTCTTTTTGATTTCCATGTCATTGCAAATTAAAAAACATTTCGCTTGAAACTTGAGGTATTTGGTTGGAACCATAGACCTAGATAATAATACTAGGTCTATGGTTGGAACAGTAACGATTCAAAATCTGCAATCGATCTGCCTTATTATTATGTTACATCTGTTGGTATGAAGCGGTTGGTGTTGTAAATAATTATTTATCTAGAACGATCTTAATCAGCACAGATCTGCGATACCACAGTCTATTTTGATGTTGATGCAAATATGAAGTATATTTTGCTAGAATATCAAACAGCAGCTGCTGTGTGATAAGCCGGAGTATTGTATGTTAGTACTTCTAACGAGTATGCCAACAATTTTAATATTATACTTTTTAATTCTATCATAATGCAGTGATGTCACAGGTTTGCGTTTAGCCCACACACTGAGAGGCTTCATTCACATCTTTGGTCTTCACACAAAATGTGTTAGTATATTCCAACTAATAACACGATGGAAGGGTAAGTTGTTCTCGGTGATGTTTTTAAATACATTTCATTCAGTACTCATCCAAAGATATACAATAGTTTTTACAATTTTTTATTACAGAACACAGGGTCGTAATAGGGTGAGAACTAAGAAAAAAAAGGTCAAACCTGCCAGCAACGTTGCCGGAGACGATGAGTATGAATATGATTACACGTACTCGGCTGCTCCACCGCTACCCCCACATCCTGCAGAAGAAGATACGAATACAGTCATCTCTGAACCCGATGGAGATGTCGGCTTTCGCACCCGAGGACCATCTATGACATGCCCCGTCTCACCAGAGGGACCAAACATACGATCTATGGCTTATCACCAAGGCCCTGAGGCTATAGATGACATCATGCCTAAAGCTCAACTTGGTTAGTTCTGTTACTTGTATAGTTCCAATCTACTTCCATGTTTGGTTTATAAAGTTTTTAGTTCATAATCTATCGTCTAATTTTTTAGTTCAGCTTCCCAGAAAGATTGATTTGGGACCTCCCGCTGGGTCTCCAGAAATCAGTAAGTTTCAGAAGAGAAAGAAAAAAGCAAAACATGCGAAAGTAAAGATTTTTCAAGATGCTGCCAACAGCTGTAGAATTGGTAGGCAAGCTTATTGGAGTCGTCCTCTCTTGTTGGTTTTAAATTTTATGTTCTTTTTATGATTAAAAAGTGGTTATGAACAAATAATTTATAACTCTATTGTTTGATCACTCTATTTCCACTCATAATTCCTATTTTTCACAGCAATCATTGCGCAATTTACGTAAACCATTTTTTTGTTTTTATTTAAAAAAACGGTAAAAAGTTGAATATTATCAAAAACTGATTGATTTCATATAATTAAGGTTATCGATTGTTAATTGGATTCTATGTTGTATCAGAGGTTGACGATAATGGCAACGTACAATGTGTTATGTTAACGGATGATCTAGCGAACACATTTCTTCAGTTTGGCAAAGAGACTTATGAAGAGTCCGATCCCGTAGACCTTCATGAGAATCTCACAGTTCCACTTATCGCTAAGAAAAAAGCACTCGTTAAAGATACCTATCACACGTGCGTTTTTTATTATTCTCATTTTGATTTAAAGTTATGAAATCTAATAATGATTTCATTATTTAGTGTTCTAGTTCAAAAGATTTTGAAATTTGTTATTTAATAGTTTGGTTACTTTATATTATAGATGAGGTGTTATCTGGATAATTGACGTTTTGATTTATTCAAACTCAAATCTTTGTTTTGAAAATCAATAAGGCTGCTAGGGAACACTTTGAAAAATTTTGCAGTTTTAAAGAATGCTCATTATTTTTTAAGTTTTCATTTGAAGATAAGATATGAGGGCATTTTTGTTAAATAAAAAAAATTATAAAACGATTTTTCTATTTGAATGGCATTTTATAAAAACAGCATCAGTTAAAGTATTTTTTATTGCTAGTCAAAAGATAAAAAAATTTTAGTTTTATTTTTACAAGCGTATAATATAATAAATTGAAGGACCAAGAACACGAGTCAACAGGATTATTACCAGATTCTGGAGACGGTTACTGGGCTAGGGCAAAACAAGAAATACAAAAAGGTGAAACTTAAAAAGACAAAGTTGAAAGGAAAAACAGCCAAAGTTGACTTACTCTTTGCTGCGGACAAAGCAGATTTGGTTGTTGATGAATACACTGACCAGGTAGGTGTAGCAGTACAAGACATCGTATCTGTGTCTGTGGACAGACAGTGTCCTAGACAGTGTCCTAGACAGTGTCCAAGACAGTGTCCAAGACAGTGTCTGTGGACAGACAGTGTCCAAGACAGTATCTGTGGACAGACAGTGTACAAGGCATCGTATCAGTGTCTGTGGTTTTTTTTTAAATACTGTGATACAAAATTTACATGACCCGGGCAAAGTTTATCATTTGTCACAGGTCGGTAAAGTTTATGTGGCTCTTCCTGACAGAGAAGTGCACAAGACGTACCTGTTTGCCCTTCCTGAGAGAATGGATATAATTACTGAGGAATTCAGTCGAGAAATTCCAATCCGTAGAGCTGTCGGTAGGTTAACAATAATAAAAGTAATATCAACGTTGAAAACTATTACAATAACAAAAAATGTATAAATAGTTAATAATAAATAAATTAATCATAAAAATAAATAACTGTAATGATGAAAGTAATGACAATAGCAATAGCACTGTTTAATAATGAGCGTAATAATGATAGCCATTTAATGATAATGATTATATTAAAAATTAATATTTTATATTAAAAATGAAGCATTATTTGATTGTAAACACTTGGATAAATGCAAATGTTAATTATTACACAGACGACAAGGCTGTTTGGTATCTGCAAGATACATCATCAGAAGAATCGACAGAGGACGAAGACTTCAAGCCAGTTATGCAGGAAATGGCTATGGAAGCTGTTGATGAGCCTATGCCAGGTATGGCTTCCAAATATATAATTTAATTTGAAAAAGGAATTTTTATTACCTTGTGAAACAAGTTATGAGACGTTTTCACATGATATATATTTGTGCAAACAATAATTACTATACAATACTTGGTGTTGTAGGAGGTGGTATCGGTTTCGATAGTGAAGGACCAGAAGGAGTGTGCACCAGAATGGTGCTGGAGTAAACCTAGTTTTTATGTCATCGTTTTGTATCGCAAACAATATTTTATGTTTAATAAAGAAAAGATGTCTTTAATCGTCAATCGTAATAATAATAAAAGTAATAACGATAAATAATAATAAATTTATTCATGACATGAAGAAATCGTTCACAGAAATAATAAATGTGTTTCTGAGAATGTGACAATCATTTGACACAATGCTTAGAAGCGAGGTACTACGTAAAGGGTTCTCAACCTCCAGTACAGAGTTTTTGATCAATTATTAAACACAATGTAGGCAAGGAGAGTTTGAGTGAAACAAAGGACAAATGGCTTTGGTAAGTGAGAGAAACAAGTTTTTTCAATCAAAAAATTGTCTCACTAGTGTCTAATGAGCTTGGGGTTAACTTCGAACATCACATGGTGACACCAGATTGTTTAAAATGATGAACACAAATTTGCGATAGAGAATTATTGTCTTTTTGTAGCTGGTTATTAAGTATTCAGTTGTAAGTAATCAATGGTGTTGTGCATAACCATTTTAACAGAAGCACCCGCAGCAAAACCAAAAGTTTGTTGGTTCATTGTTCTCTCTTATCTAAAAAGGTTCGAGTAGCTTGCAGTGATGGCGACAGAACAGGAAATAATGTGGAAGCAAACGATGTACGAGAATTGTTCAAGGGTGAAAAGAAGCCTATAATACCTGTAAGTTTCGGTGTTGCTCGATAAGAATTTATAAAATTTGTTATCAAAATTTGTTTGCTGTTACATTTTTTAATATCAAATTTATGATATCCCTCAAATCACGATTTTCGATCGGTTGAGGTAAGATTTGATTGTTGTTTACATTGCTGCTGTTCTTAACCTGTATTATCATCTAACAGAGCGACTAACATGCATTTGTAATAAAGGCTAAACAAATGACTAACACACCTGTTTATTAGCTAAAATGCGTGTGAAGGTAATTGATTGGCTAATAGGCAAATTTACAAGTTGTATAACAATGGCATAATAATCGTTCTACATTTAGTTTCATTTATTGATTAACACCTTACTAAATATAGTCAACAAAAACTTTTAGCGCTTTTTATGGTTAGGTGTGTAGCCTCCCCGCACTGTCAACTCATAAAGTGTCTCTGGAGAGGAGAGCGGGCTACAAATATTATGGAGAAAGTCCTGAGGAACTTAAACAAAGAATGGCGCCAAAATCAGAGTAAATGATTTTGCAAAATATTTTAAGCATAATTTTATTATTATCTAGTTTGTGTTGCTTGTGTATGATACTGTCACTCGGCCCTGGAAAAATCCAAATTTTGTCTGGTATTTTACAAAATTCAGCAGCCGAGGACTTGTTATCCATAATAAAGTAGTTGCTAATTCAGGGTGCCTTCGAGATGCGGCACCACGATGCGATGTCACTGGAATGGAATCGTACTTGCCCGAATGGTGCGATGTGATGCCACACTCTAAAGCCGACATGATGGTTGAATTGCCGCAATGTAGCGTTCCCAGTTTGTGCAGCTTTACCAACAGGAATCGTCTACGCTTTGTCGAACCTGCCGATGCGAGGCTCTTTTTCAGCTAGGGCATCAGCTAAGGACCCCTCAAGACCGGTCCCAATTTTTTTGGGGATTTTCCAACTAATAATCTATTAATCCGTTCAACGTCACATTTTGAGGGTGGAATCGCATCGTGATGCGGCATCTCGAAGGCACCCTCAATTTCAAAAATATGATTATTTTACATTTTTTACCGTCTCGCATATGTTTATTATAACAAAATAATTTCTGAATCGCTGAATAAATTTTTCCATCAAACTAAACAGCGTTTTCCTGCGCAATAATTCACATCTTTAATTTGCTGAAAAAGATTTGCTTCAATTTTGCATAGATTTTTGTTATTTCTATGATGTTTGGTAGTATTTTTCTCTCTCACAATTTGTTAAGTAAAATATAAAATACATCGTGTGTCTATGAGAAACAAGTATTGACTGTACGCTGTCCAAAGGTCATAAGGTCATTGACTCAGCATGCACTGAGATCTCCACGTAAGCTGAAGCGTGTATAAGCTTTTTATCTATAGTTAGGTGGATGTTTAATGATTAGGTAATTTGAATAGCTTTTTTCACATCTGCTCCTCAGCCAGGTTGAAATTTACAGAAATAATCAAAGTTAAATCATCCATTTTTATTTTAGACAAAATAGTAAATCAAGTGATTTTAGTTTTTTCTCAAGCAGTACGTGTGAAATTTGTATTAGTCCATTCTTCAGTCAAAACCAGATCGTTGCACATCAAACTGACAATTTGACCATTAATTACTTAGCTCAGGGACTCTCGTGGAACCATTTCTGGCTAAAAGGGCAACTAACCATCTGGCTGTAGCTCCACCGGTTGAAGAAGATGGAATTCCGGAGTCAGTCACATGGTCTGCGTTTAGAGTGTGTGATTGGATACGAGCTATCGGATATCCACAATATGTGGTGAGAACAACTTGACTCTACAAGAAAAATTCAACATTCTATTACGTAGTGTTATGTTGTATCTTGAGTGTAACTAACCTCTATGAAATGATTCATATCTGATTATTATAAAATTTCAAAAAATTGACCTATTGAGAAATTTAAAAAAACTTTAATTAATTTGTGCATGTAATTGACTGTCAGTTTTTCCATTTTGTTGTTTGGTTGTTTTATAAAAATTGGCATCAGCTTAATAAAATTTGAAAAATATTTTAAAGTTGCAAATCAAACCATTTAATGAGGTTAAATGTCTGCAAAAAATTTAATTACAGAAAACTAATTGCCATTTTGTTAAACCGCACAAAGCAGTGAATAAAAGTTTCTTGAGTTTCTTGTATTTTAGGATTGCTTTAGATTCAACTTCATCAACGGACGCAAGCTCATATATTTTTGTGAAACCAAACACTTAGTAAAACTTGGAATCACAGATTTTGATCATCTTAAAGCAATAGCAGCTGCAATCAGGCGCCTGATTGGTGTAACCAAGGCTCCACTGCATCAGTATCAGAACTACTCGGGCCTTCGAAGTATCAGCTTACCACCCGATGTGATGTACAATGAATACTTGCGGGTAGGAAATAATTTATTTCTCACCAATATATTAAAGTTTAAAACGTGACAATTAAGTTACATAAGAAATTTTGTCAAATTTTTAAAATTTTTGGTTTTTGTTTTTTTCAAACCATGTTTTTATATTTAATTAGTTTTGTGATGAACATTAATAAGGATTGAACCAAGATGTTGGTAAATTCAAAAAACAAGTACTATTTACCTCATAAAATTTTTCAGAAAAGAGCAAGGACTGTGAAGAAATCCAAAATCCCGACATTACAAGAATACAGTGAACAATACAAACAGCAATATGATCGCGCCAGAGATTTACCGACTACGGAACGAAAATGGCGCAAACATCTCACAATTTAGTTTTACGTAACGTTATGTGGTTGTGGAGCTAAAAGTGAAAGCAAAGTAGTTTTTGTTCTTAAACTGATAACAGTCTGTCTTATTATTCAAATCAATAAAATATTCTTCGGGTGAGAATTAAGGAGGCTCAAGCCAAATAATCCTTTAGCACAGAGTGTAGTCAAACAAAGTTGGGAATTATTAGCTAATTGTGAGTCAAGAGTTGACCTAATTATGCTTACCTCATTCATGTTACAGTCTGGGTTAGCTGAGTCAAACACAATCATGTTCAACCATATTTGCATTATCAACGATTTTTCTATTCTGTGACACGCTTGAAATATTTTAGGTTAATCATGCAATTAAATAAAAATAATTTGTCGGTTTGTTTTGAATTACTCTCGTAACCAGTCATTTTACAAATTGTAACTGCAAAAATAAAATTGTAGTAATAAAAAAGTTTTGATTATTTAAACTATCATGGGTAAAAAATACTGTTTGGATTCTGAGAAAGTTTTTTAATTTTGTTTTACTATGACAAAAATCGCAAAGTATAAAATAAATGAATTTCTTTCCAACAATTAATGGATAAAGATATAAATTTTACAAACAATTCTGACAAACGATTCATTAGTGGAAAAATAAAATCGCCCCCCCCCCCCCCCCCCCCCGGCACTTGCTACCATAAAAAGTAGCAGAAGATGATAGAGCTCATGGTTATATAAAAACATGGCAGTAAGAATAAAGCATCGATGAAATATAACGAGATTGCAAGCTGCACCTGAGTAATACAACTTTTGTAACGACTGGAATGTAGATGCACATGGCGGTTTGTGCGAGCCGCAATAATTAGTGACCTTGAAAGGTTATTGGCCATGGCTTTATTAATTTATGTAATATCCTCTCCCAAATTTCAAATGGATTTGTCAACGATCATATATGCATGTATTATCACTGGTCGTGTTGCACAAGACATAATATCATACTATTATTACCATAAGTGACCACAATTAACTTGTCAGTTGCTATAGTAGTCTGCGTTAACCATGTTTCCGCTCGAAAATTCCAATCCAATATGGGCGCCATGGATGGCGCTTTTCATTCATTGTTTTGGCTAAATTTGGCTACACTCCGTTCAGGTTTTCGGCCATCCTGTTATACTTCATCCATGGTATAAAGAGACACAATGCGGTGTAGTTGTCATTCTATGAACCAATGAAACGACAGCTTACGAACAATGCCGTAAGTTAGCCAATTATACAAGAAAGCTATATAACAAACTGTGTTATGGTCAGAAGATCATTTTCTGTTTGTAGTTCAACAGAAACGGTTGCATTTACTTCATTAAGTTCACCCTGAAGTTACCATCATGAACAAGTTACTAGCAACAGTTTTGGCTCTGACAGGTAAGGACGGAGTTTTTTACTCTTTTTTTCAGCAAAGAAGCAGTTTTTTTAGTGTTTTATAAATGTAATTCAACGGAGTCTTGAAAATAATAACCGTGAAACTCTTTTTGATAAATTTTAAAATTAGTCAAAGAGTAGAATATCTTTTGTAAATAAATTTTTTTACAAAATAGCGACTAATTTGTAGTCATATCGAAATCCAAGCCTGACTAATTGTTGACATATCAAACTTGATCGTGTTTATTTTAATGAATTTCCATATTTTGGTTGATCAAGTTTTCATCTCTGTATAAAATTGAGAAAGACTTAAAATGAAAAATCACATTAAAATTGATTAAAAAAGTGAGTTAGCTTCATTTTGCAGGCTGGGATATTTTATAATACCAGACTGACAGACACACGATCACGGGCCTTTGGGGTTTGCCGAAAAAATAACAGAGACGATGCGCCCCGTAACAAAATTATTTCTCCTAAACTAGCGTTTTCAATAAATTGCCCCCCCCCCCCACCCCACACAAAACGGTGGGGGGGGGGGGAATTGATTGAAAACGCTAGGTTAGGAGAAATAATTTTGTTACGGGGCGCATAGTCTCTGTTATTTTTTCGGCGAACCCCAAAGGCCCGTTCAAACGATCCTCAAATGCTGTGCAGGCACTTGTACGTATGATAAAAAAAGTTTATTATTATAAATATTTTTATTTTTAGCCATCATTGGAGTGAGTCAGGCAGTGAAGTGCTACGTGTGCACAGGAAGTAGCTGCAATGATCCCTTCAGCAAAGATTCCTCGCTCTCTAAAGACTGTTCTAGCCAAGTCACTGGTTGTCAGAAGACCAGAGTTAACGATCTCAGTGAGTTATCTACAGATTCCAATATGTTCGCCTTTTTACTATTTATAGGAAACAAGCAAAATCTTTGTTTTCCACTGGCAAAATTTAGAGTGAAAACCCTTAGTTTCATGAAAAAATAGTCAAGAACAATGAAAAAAGTTTAGCGAACTCATTTTTTTAATAATTTAGCACAATTGCTTACTTAGATGATTTTGCATATTAAAAATTTGAAAAAAGAACCCAATAAATGGAGTATCAGTTTAATGAATTGTTATTTTGGACACATAGTAATATTTTTATTTGTAATTAATTTGTTTAGTTATTGTTTTATTAGTTTTTAAAATGATTAAAAGTCATTTTTTAATAAGTTTAAAATGAATTGAAGTTAGCCTGTATTCTCAACAATCCTGCGGAGCTTATTCCTTGTCATTTGATGTGTTTTTCAGTAACTAGGACTTGTGGCAATGCTGGAACCAAATGTACATCTGTGACATTGCTAGGAGTCACAACTGAAACTTGTGGATGTACGGGTGACAACTGTAACTCAGCTGGATATGTAAAGGCCTCAACTGTAGCGCTGATAGCCTCCATTGTCCTCCCCGTCGCTCTGTTTCGTTAAAAATTGTCTCAACTCTGCACGTGAAAGGACAACACTACTAAACAATGCCAAGATATCCAACTTGGAACTTTTCGAACATAGTATATTTGTATTTTATTTTTCTCTGTAACGATGAAACACCGATGTGCCCAAGTTGGACAACTCCCAAGTTATGTGAAATAATATATAAAGCAGTCTTCATTTGCAGAAACTAAAACAGTTTGTTAGGGAATTGATGGGAGCTAAGGCTACCAGATTAATCAATTGCCATAGACGCTTTAATTTTCATAAGTGTGTAAATGTAAACAGTTTTGAAATTGTCTAGACAATTTGCAAAGGTCTTTTATGTTAAAAATAATTAGGTAATTAATGCAGTAAATAGCCTAATGGTTTATATCTCAAATGGACTCGGTACTTATTATAGATAATAGTAGTTGTTGAAGGTTATGCAATAAACTGCGACGGTTGTGAAGTTTTAATCAACCAAACTGTACAGCTGTTTTGCAAATAATTGAGATGGTTTTGTTACTAGTCAGGCAGTTTGGAAATGTATGAATGCTTTAGAGATGGTTCAGAGTATTTTCTAAAGGCCTGAAAGGTTTGCAAACCACATGAATTCTAAACAAAAAACCATTGCCCTCATTTTCTTTATAATCTTTACCCCAAATAGCTAACATCGGTGTAGATCAATATACAGAGCAAATCATTGAACAAACTATATAAATGGTTGTAAGATATAATTTTCAAAACAAATCTTTAAAAGTAAATAATTTTTGTAAATCGTTCGCAATAATATGTATAACTTATTTAACAAAAACTTTTTCTTTTTTATTCATTTTAGTAAATGTCAACTGTTTAGTGTTTGGAAGAATATTAAAATGAATAGAATGAATGTCGACAGGAATGAATGCAGACATAGCTGGAATTAACGTAGACACTTCCAGGTATGAACGCCGAAAGACCTGGAATGAATGGCGACTATGCTACAGCGAAGAAACTTTAGACATTCATATCTGCTTTGTCTGCATCAATTCTCATTGGCTCATTCATTCCAATGAGTCAGCGCAAAAACAATAAACATAAGAACTCTTTTTGACGTTTACAAAAAGAAAAAAGTTAATTATTGTGATACATATTGTAATGGATTCCGGTCTGTTACCACGGACATCCACTAATCTCGAGTATTCTACCTCTCTCCAGAGGGGACACTGTGCTGACCGACAGTGACAACTGTGCAGGGCAACCGAATTACCCGGTAAGGCAAGAGCCCATGGCTCAAACAAACAGTACCGTGTAGTGCTTGTAATAATGGCTTTATTCTCTAAAGCAATCCTGAGGGTAATTATTCCTCTAAGGCTTAGCAATATAAGAGCATATGCCATGGCAACATAGGAATGAATGCAAAGAGTAATACAGTGTGCTCTCCTTTTATAGGAGAGCTGATAAGTACAAAACATATAACAATCATAGCACAGGAAACAGATTAGCCAATACAATTGATTATATAAATAAGTAGCCAATCAACAATGCAGTATGGTTAATTAAGGGAGGTGCCAAGTGGCTAAGGGCGGAGTCCTTTCTCCGTATTGTCCAATCAGTAGTCCTGCAGGCTCCCAGGCTGTATATAGAGTTGGGTCCATAAAGTTGGCAATCTAAGGGTAGGTACTTCCTGTTCTCGACCTTGACTAAGCTCCTACATACTTTTGAGGATCCTCATCTATGTCAGCCATCTTGTGCCGGCCCAGTACAGCTATACCGGGTCGGTAGGGGTCACTACCGGCCCTGCAGGGGTCACTACCGGCCCTGTTCACTATGCCACCGGCACAGTAGGACTTTCCACCCAAACAGCTATTAACCAAACGCTGTGGGTAAAAGTCTAGCGCATTGTCTCGCAAGGTTCTAGAGTAAACGACCTGTTCACTACTAGTGTGCATCAAAATCTACAACAATATTTCATTGGACGCTTTCAGATTTAACATAAAAAGGTAAACTAGCTCCGAATGAAGAAACACTTAACAACAACAACAATATTCTACTAATCAGCTCTCTTTGAAAAAAAACATACAATGTTTGTTAATGTTAGCATTAGATCCATGAATGCTTGAAGCAAAAACAACTCATTTTATTGCAAGTTTTTTCTCTGCAAAAAGTCTGTTCAGTTTTTTCACAACAACTTTCTCTGCAATCCAGCAATATTTTTTGCAAATGTATTTTTATTATTTAATACAAGCGCCGCTTTCTCCATCGGTTTTTATTGGTAGAGCTAAAGTATGAATCCGACAAGCTGCTTTTGATCTCAATAGCTAACGTTTTAGGTTTTGTATTGAGCTCTTCTGCAAGTGTTGGCACTATCCAACAGTTCAGTTCTAAAAGAGTCTCAGACATCAAAGTGATCAATGTCCACTAAATGATTTATGATTCACTGCGATTCCGTTTTTAGTTGAATCAGAGCTGAAATTACTAGTTTATAATAAACCCATTTTGCCCCATTTTCATGACCTCCTTTCTCTAACATGTTTTAGAAATTGGATGAAACCATCTTTTCACCCTCAATAATGTAACATCTCTCTCATAATTACTTCCATAAAATGTTGTAATGAAGTTCCTAGAATTCACTTCATTGCGTAAGCAGTTTTCGCATCTGTTGAAAAAAATAAACATCGTAAAATACCCAATCTACAGTATTATAATTTATGTCACCTAAGAGTGATCAAAGAAAACAATTTAAATAAACCATGTAACTTCTCCACACAGGCAACCAACCAAACCTTTTGATAGAGTTTCAACCATATAGCATACTTAATCTGGAATGATATAGGAGCTGTTGATGTTACTATGGAATCTGTATGATCCTTTGAGTTTTGTAACAAAAAACAAGTTTTATTCAATCAAGCTCAACAATTGAACCTCCAGGGATTAATCATTGAGATGACAGTTTCCAATGAAGCGTAAAATGTGCAGCCATGGAGGCAAGGATGATATTATTCATTGATATCTCTTGTGAAGTGTCATTTTTCGCTTGTACAGTATTGAAGCTAGTTGTACTTTCTTTCCTGTCTATCTAAATTTAATTATTTGTCGTCATGAACAACTTATTTCTTACAGTTTTAGCTGTAACAGGTAAGCAAATATTTCATTTTACTTGACTACTAAATGGGGTTAACTTATTCCCAAAATAAATTTATTTAAAACCAAAAAATTGTTACCTTTACAGTTCACATCTTCTAAGATTAATTTAAAACTTTTTTACTATTACATACTAACAATAAACGATGAGCTTGGAACTTGATTGGTCTGGTCATATAATTTTTTTATGTGTAAAAAGAACAGTTTTTCAACCTACAATGATGAATAAAAATTATATAAAAACGAACAAGTTTTGAATTTGATTTTTATTTACGAGTTCAACCCAAAATGATTATATTAAAATTATTCAATTTCGACTATTTTTTTTCTCATTTTTTATTATTTAAAAACAAAACAAAATGTGGTCAAGTGTACATTTGTTTCACCCCGACAGATATTATGCCATACAACAACATAGTACAAATACTAACACAATTCACTCACAACGATCATAAGTTGAAACTGAATTAAATACTCCAATTATTTTAGCTTTTATTGGAGTGAGTCAGGCAGTGAAATGTTACGTCTGCACAGGAAGTGGCTGCAGTGATCCCTTCAGCAGAGATTCCTCGCTATCTAAAGATTGTACTGGCCTATTTACTGGTTGTCAGAAGACGAAAGTTGACGACCACGGTGAGTTGTCTTGAATGACTTCCTGTTTACTTCGTGGGGGAAATATACCAAGGTTACCAGAAAACCGTACTGGACGTGGCCAGAACTGGGCCATATTGCTTTGCTAATCGAAGTGCAAAAAACATGGCAATTTTTAAAAATGGCTACATTTGAATTACGATGAACGTTCTAGAAAAGGAGCCGCCTAGGATGAAATTTAAAAATTCTTAAAAGAAAGCTTTGAAATATTACGGCTTTTGCTCCATGGCCAATAGTTACATATATACATTATTGTTGACATGGCAATTTGCAAATCTGAAAATTTTGGTGGCGTGGTTACATTTGAATCATCATAAACCATATAACACGAAAACATTGTAGATGATATATAGGAAATTGCATAAAAACACCGTATTTAATTACGGCTTTTGAGTTTACATAACAATTTGCAAATCTGGAAGCAGAATTGCATCAAATGGTCTTTTCATGACGACTCTTACAGCTGGCTAGATTTTAATCGTGGCTCAGCGGGCAATCTTGAGATATTTCATCCATGGTTTACTCTCATTATGATCATTTGCTCCTCTCCATTTGCTAATCTGTAATTCTATTTCACTGTCCCCAGTTTCCAGGGCCTGTGGCAATGCCGGAACTAAATGTTTGGTAGTGGAGGACTCTGGAGTCAAGACTGA
The DNA here is from genome assembly GCA_945261195.1 of Cryptosula pallasiana. Taxonomy (NCBI): domain Eukaryota; kingdom Metazoa; phylum Bryozoa; class Gymnolaemata; order Cheilostomatida; family Cryptosulidae; genus Cryptosula; species Cryptosula pallasiana. The sequence goes on from OX183130.1 coordinate 39,804,302, forward strand.
AACCTGTGGATGTACGGGTGACAACTGTAACTCAGCTGGCTATGTCAAGGCCTCAACTGTAGTACTGCTAGCCTCCGCCACCATCTCTTTTATTATATTTTATTAAATGTTGTCATCAACCTGAACTAAATCATTTTATTTTTAAAAATATAATAATAGATCCGCTAAAAACCGTTGTTTGGTTTCTTTTGACCATTTCAGTAAGTTATAAACATTGTTACTAACAACTATTGTTGGTACCAGAAGTGCAGTTTTGTCTTGTTTCATGGCAATTGTAAGCATTTATTGTTTTTTAATTTGAGGTAAAACTACTTATGTGAGAATAAATATAAATGTGTGCGTGTGAAACACTCGATGGATGCCGATACAGCAGATGTAAAAGTGATACAAGATACTCTAAAGCAAAAAAAAAATTATTCAAATGCTAAAATTTTTAGTAACGTGAAATGAGCTAGGCAAGCATAAGCTATGCTAGTATCAGCTATCCTAGGTTAAGCTATTCTAGCAAAAGCTATCCTAGCATTAGCTATACTAGCGTTAGCTATACTAGCGTTAGCTATACTAGCATCAACTATCCTAGGTTAAGCTATCATAGCTTAAGCTATCCTAGCATTAGCTATCCTAGCATTAGCTATAGTAGCATCAGCTATCATAGCCTAAGCTATTCTAGCATAAGCTATGTTAGTTGTTAGCAAATACTTGCTGTAGGCTAGATAGAAAGAGTTTGCTAGTTGCTATAATGCTACAATACAACACTCTAATGCAGCATTTCCAGGTTTCTAGAGATATCGCTGCTAAAAATGATTTATATTTCAGTTAAATAACAAACTGCTAATTGACTCAACTTCAACAATTAGAGCTGAAACGGTCAAAGCAACAAAGATGGAAGCTGGAAAGTTTCAGCCAAAGTTTAATAATTGAACATTTAGCAGAATTTCAAACAGTATTAATGGTGGATGCATCACACTTTACGTGCCAGAGATTGGTTGATCAGTTACCACTTTTGTTTCGCATGATTTCCTGAACCGAGCAGCCAAACGACTATTAGTCATAACCAGTTATTTCAAACTGGAAAAAATTTGGCTACGAACCAAAATAGCTCTATTTTTTATTTTCACAGAATTCACACATCATTTGCTTCATCAGATAAATGTGCTGTATGAGCAATACTGCCGTACTTTGTGGGAGAGTTGGAATAGGCTGGTCGGTTGGTTACGCAACAAGAAATTATAGTTTGTTTGTTTATTTAGGTTATACAGAATATACTGGTGGTATATGTTTGAGGTTTGAGGAAATGTTTGCTGCAAGTATTATACACAGACATTAGCCATACAACAGAGATGCATTGGCTATTTTTTATCAAAGTTATTCTACGCTGATATAACCAAAGTACAATGATAGAACCAACTAACTGTCTATACCTACAAGGTACTTACGTACAGTTGACTCGAGTATCAGCATTCACAATAGCTTATATTATTATAGAATATGTAAATTGAAGTTAAATAAATACAAAACTGAAAGAACTCCAACTGCAATGGTATAAAAGAAAGAAATATCACAAAACAACATCAATTTATATTTAAAAGTAAAAGCAATAAAGAAAAGTTCACTAAATAACAACCAATGGCCACAGCTGCACAGGAAGTAGTATTAAATAGCAGTGTCTAGTAACCTGAAACCCGGCTAGTAACCAGAGACCTGGCTAGTAACCTGAGACCTGTCTAGTAACCTGATACCCGGCTAGTAACCTAAGATCTGGCTAGTAGCTTGAGACTTGGCTAGTAACCTGAGACCTGGCTAGTAACCTGAGACCTGGCTAGTAACTTGAGACCTGACTAGTAACCTTAGATCTGGCTAGTAACCTGAGACCTGGCTAGTAGCTTGAGATCTGGCTAGTAACTTGAGACCTGGCTAGTAACCTGAGACCTGGCTAGTAACCTGAGACCTGGCTAGTAACTTGAGATCTGGCTAGTAGCCTGAGACCTGGCTAGTAACCTGAGACCTGGCTAGTAACCTGAGACCTGGCTAGTAACCTCATGGAGCAAGCTGGCTTCAAACTGGAGCGGTTTAGTAAAATTGAATTTTTCTTAACTGCAAACCTCTTGCATCTCATAGTGAGCATAAAAGGCCTATCCATTCTCATTGGTTTACTCGTTAACCAATCAGCATCAGTTCTATGCATGTAAATATAGGTATAGCTGTCGCTTCCAGCTGCTCGCCCAAACTGTTAATTATTTATAGTTCATATTGGTTGCACTGCCATCTGTAGATCACACTTTTAGGTCTGGCACCAGACTGTCAAAATTATTGCTGCCGAAGCTTGTAAAGTGTAGTGCTGCCAGTCATGATCTCGTGTGCTTGAAATCTGCAAAGTTTTGAAAGCGCCAGATTAAATTTGGACTTTTCCAAAATGTGCCACTTGAATATGAACATACTATCAATGGTCAATTTTTGCTTTGGTCTAACAAGGAAATTTAGCTAATTCAATACTTGCTTTGTCACAGGTAACTGTTGATTACACTTCCTGTAACGAATAAATTATGCTATAGTACAAGTAATAATACGTTTTATTATTGTGCTTTTAACTATCACCACCCAAAGAGCCAGAACTCTTGGATATCATTTTAAGAAGTAAGTGTCCATTTTATTTAAATGATATAATATTCATCTTTTTAATTGTTGGTAAATGAATGTTTAATATTCTGTTGTTGTTTTTAATAATGTCAGTAATAACTAGTAGAAAATTGGAATGTTTTCCCTGAAAACCAAACTTAATAACACCATTTCTGATAAAAGCCATCGTATTCAAACTGATCCTTTTTAACATCCATTTTCGAGTTGTTGTTTTCAGAATGTTCGTACCCCGTGTGTTTGTTCGCCATGTCAATATTTCTCCAAATATAAATCACCTAACAACCATTTTAGATTTATTTTGTTGATTTTTGATTTGAACTGAATTAAGGTCTGGGTACAACCCCCTCCCTCTTCAATGAGTAGAAACATTGATTTTGCCAATCTTGTATGTTGCAATACTAGTAAAAATGAACAATAGACTCACTGATAAACCCTTGCCAATACAAAAACCATTTTTACAAAAAATGAAGTCACAAAAGTGCCAAATTACTGGCAAGATAATGTTCCGTTTACAAACTTAATGTCTGGTTAAAAGATATTTTTCCTCATACCAATGAATCATCAATGTGCGTAGGTGGTTTCAGGTGAATTATGGGTGAAAATAGGATAACGCAATAATATTTGAATATTCCAACAGTAAGTGCTAGAAAAAATGGCAGAAATCAGCACTTTTGTCAGTGATAAAACTTGATGACCTAGATAAATATGGTCTTTGATAAACGTGACTACATCAACTAAATGTTAGAGCAGGCTCCAAGATTTTTTATTTAAAATAGTTGACTGCGCACTCATCGCCATATTGTGAGAGATTTTCATGATAATTAGACAAGCTAGGCCTCTTTCCCCTCCCGAATCTCTTTACACCCTTTACCCTACCAGCAACAGATGTCTCGAGTGGACCCGGAGCCTCTCACTTTATCGTATATATGTATTACCCTGGATTTGGGGTTTCCGTCTACCCCGGGTCTACCCCGAGCCTGTATAGACCCAGTGTTGTACCTATACATATCATAAAGAACCTACCCCGTCTCAGTACCCCGGGCCACCAATAAAGATGGCTGCTAAAGGTAGCCTGGGACCTCAAGAGCTGGAAACCCTTCGCCTTATGGATACCGAAGCAATACAAATTATGAAGCAGAAACTAGGAAGTGTGGATACCTTATAAGTAGTGGAAGACTTTCACCACCACAAAAGGAGCGGGAAAGGAGCCTAGAGCCACTTTGCCATGATTTCTCTCCTCCCATTGGTTTACTATGCTGTTATGATCTGTATTACCTCTTTTTATTCACACATATTTTGTATTGTTGTCTGTTATTGGCTCACCCCTAATAAAGGGGTGAGTTTTCCTGTCTTCTCCAATAAAAGAAGCTGCCGTACATGGGAGAAGCCAGAAGTCTTGTGGATTGAGTTAGACAACCATGTTATATTGTTAAACAGAATTAGTTGAATAAGCCGTTTGTTCGTGTAAACTCTGTATAATTTGTCTGGGTCGTGAACCGCGAAGCAGCCGTTGGTGTCTGGTTGAAGTGGATGCCATTGTGTCCGTAGTACGAAGAGGAAATCTACTACCATATGCTACACGTAAGCATACATGCTGATGATTGTAAACATGCTTTTCAAACTGTAAACACAAACAAAATTTTCGTAAACTATGTTATTTATTATTAGCCACAGTCAATGATGACTGTAGATGGTCAATCAAGCTAGAGAGTAGACGACTCCAACACTGCATTAAGCAAACAAACTGGCCACTTGTTTATGGCAAGCCTATGCAGAAATATCTTTTGCTGCTCATGATGTCTGAACTGTTTCACAGACGTTTTCTGAAGCTGATATGAAAAAATTATTTTACGTCAGCATTCATACAGTTAACTTGTGGTTTAAAAACTGTTTCTATGCTAGTTTTTCCAGGTTTTCGAGTTAGCAGTGATAAGAATCTCATTTTTTCCCCAATCTTTAGTGGTATTGGGCGTTTGTGTTTAGTTCTTAAAACTGAAAAAAGGTCTAGAGAGCTCAGTTAGAGTTGTTTGCTCTTACTCACTAGTAAAACAATTCTGTAGTTGATAATGTTGTTGACCAGTTGGTTTCACAAGTTTTCAAGGATTCAAGTAGCAATGTATTTTGAACAATCGGGATTTCTACAACTTTATCAAATCAAAAAGTAATCCTACTTGTAGATATATAACTGAATCTCCATCCATAAAAATATGTCAAGAAGCTGAAAGTCAGTTGGTAAAAATATCACTATTGCTTGCAAGCTCGTTGTAATATCTGCTGTGGGTACGGAGTCATTCTCTCTTTCAACTATAACTTCCTCCAAATACATCCTTAGAATGTATGGAAAGATGTTTCGTATCGCTGAAAATATTTTCATCAACTAACGTTCTCATAAAATTCATAGCTATCAAATATCTGCCAACACATTTTTCTACAATTCCAGTGAAGCTCAAATCTGCTGTATGAGATCCTGTGACCACATGACCTGTGACCCCGTGACCACATGACCTGTGACCACATGACCTGTGATCACATGACCTGTGGCCACATGACCTGTGGCCACATGACCTGTGACCACATGACCTGTGTGGATAGACAAATAAAAGTTCTAAATTAACTTTTTTCGAAACTACCCAGTAACTTCAATAGTTTATATATTTAAGCTTCCAATAGTTGCAATCCACCAGAGGCTTGTCAGTGGAGATTACAAGCTAACTAGTCACTGAGGCTAGCCTATACAACATATTTGTACTCAATAGTTTGATTGGTCTATGACTCACAATGACAACATTGCTAGTGTGCAGCTCTATAGTAACCAGATACTCACCATGGCAACAAATAAACAACAATCTTTGTGACCAAATCCTAAGATAACTTTATCTAGATTTCAAAGAGATCAATTAGTGCTAAACTGATTGGCTAGACTAATCTGTTAGTCATTGTTAGCAACAGTCAACAGGTGCTTTTCTTAATATTAGACACACCTGGGATCCTAGACCACCCACAACGGTTTACCACCCACACACAGACATTTATTAATAGCATTATTTTTAAAATTGCTATCTTTGTCCAGCAAAACAATGGGCATGGTTGAAATAGAAAAACATTTTTTTGTTTTTGATTATTTTATAATTACCTAATGGATGGACCACCCATGAAGCTATTATATAAAGCATAGATGGACCACCCATGCAGCTATTATATAAAGCATGAATTAAACTGCATTCCATAATGCCACACCCTGATGATTTAAACAATATTTTATGTATATAATTAGTCGGTTTAAATAGACATAAATATCATATATTGTTGACTTTAACAGAGAAAAGATTACAATATCTTGTCTAGGTCAAGGCCAGTTACTGCTGTAAAGCATTTGACTCAAAAATATCGGGAGACATGATTAGTGCAAGAAAACAAGAGGAACAACAATGGTGGCGAGGAAGGCAGCAATCGAGGCTTTGTTGTAAGAAGCTGAGTTGCATTTCTCTCCCTTACATCCGCAATTCCAGATAACTTTGTCACCTTTGGTGCTTAGCACACACCCGTTTTCTGTTGTACTACATGTTCGAGTGACTGCAAAATAATGAAAATAAAATAAATGGATGCCATTGCTAATTTTATCGGTTGTTCTAGAACATATCAACTAATTGCTGTTTCACTGACAGTTGATAATCAGATTAATCTTCACTGCTACATTTTTTAATCTTCACTTGACAGCTTTATTTTTTTTTAGTATGGCTGAATCTATAAAAATACGATTTGTACTTTACATACATTTTGAAAGATTTCTCATAAGTTGACATTTTATTAATTTGTTCTATGACATTCTATGACGTTTTATGATGATTTATGATGTTCTATGACATTCTATGACATTCTATGACGTTCTATGATGTTCTATGACATTCTATGACATTCTATGACATTCTATGATGTTCTATGACGTTCTATGACATTCTATGACATTCTATGACATTCTATGACATTCTATGACGTTCTATGACATTCTATGACATTCTATGACATTCTATGACATTCTATGATGTTCTATGATGTTCTATGATGTTCTATGACATTCTATGATGTTCTATGACATTCTATGACATTCTATGATGTTCTATGATGTTCTATGATAGTAATGAAATATTTTATTGCAAATAAACGAAATTACGCAGTCTGATTTTATAAACAACTTTTTTAAGATGGTGACTTGCTATCTGCAATGTTTAACTTTTTGCATAAAGTCACATTATGACAGTTTTCTTCCAAAAGACTAGATAGCTAAAATAGATTACTCGTGTTTAAAAAATGTTAGCTCAATACAAAAAATAATCTCGTGGAAATTGTAGTAAAATCTAAATAACATAAAAACCATAAATAAATAATATTATGTAAAAATATGATACGAAATAAATTATTTAATAAAAAAGATCATTTTTAAAATTTAATTAAAGCAATTAAAAGACATCACTATTAACAAAGAAATTTCAACATGTGTGTAGTTATTAATGGCAATGAGAAATGATAATATTCCTTGTTGCTTACATTTTGCAAAAAGAATGTTGGAGATAGTGTCACAATTTTTTTCTAATTTACTTCAACAAACAAATCATGTTAGAAAGACACAAAAAATAAAAATAAACTTACCATCATCATTGGCTTTGTACTTGTGACAGCCCTTGACAGTGCTGCCGCAATCGACCACCAGTGAAGAGTCTCCACTGAACTTGTCACCACATTTGCTGCCAGTACAGTTGTAGCATTTGACAGCCTGACTCACTCCAATGAGAGCTGCAGCAAAGGAGAAAAAATTCTATTTTATAAACAAATGTCCAAAAATCTTTATTTAATACAAAAATATTTTGTGAAATTTTATAGTAAAATTACTTTCATAAGTCTAATTAGTTTATACTTACCCGCAAGAGCCAAAGCGATGAATACAAGTTTGTTCATGTCGGCAAGGAGAGAGAAGAGGTGACCGAAACAGGCGATATGCAAGAGAGAAGTGACTGACGCACAAACAATGCAATTTTATCAGAAAACAAAATGGTTCGCAGTACTTATCTTTTATTGACTCGCTACAAAACACATTATTGCTTCAGCCAACGTTGTAAAGATAAGGGTTTTTGAAATGGGCCAACTTCACGAACAATCGCACCTTGTCTGAGAGAGGAAGTGTTGCAGCCAGTTATCTATAATACATTAGTGCCATAGCAATGTCGCCAGTCATACCGGGACTGCACGTTTTACTTAAATACAATGTTTGCTGACAAGAGAGCAAATAAGACATCCCATTGACAGTGATTGGACCAAATTCTCAAAATCTATCTTATGGTGCAAAAATTCACAATCAACCAGACAGCAGCAACTTTATAAGTCGCATGTGATCTAGTAAAATGCTTTTGGAAACCGCATCAATCAAATTGATTGCAAACAACCTGGTGGCAAAGGATTAGACTCAGTGTGCAAACCTGCAACAAACAAAAGCGATTCAGTTATCACAGGTATTACAGCTTCACTCTCCCAGTTTCAGACTTCGACAATATGTTATGTCATCGGTATTACATCATATTTGAGTATTATTATGACACCCCGCTCTATTCTCGCCCCCCTCTTCCCCCCTCCATCTCGTAGTTTGTTCGCCCTGCTTCACCTCTCACCCTCAGCACTGTTCCACCTCTCCCCTTTCCCTCCCCCTCCCTCCCCCCTCTCTGCTATAGTTATACCCATTAGGAAAGACAACTCAGACAAAACAATTATTACAGTTGTGATCATAAAGTAAAACTGTTTCAGGTATAAATGTTCACAAAATGGTGAGAAATTTCTAAATCATAACTTCAGGTGTTGGTATTTTTCAGAAAAGATTTGACTTTGGTTTAAATATTTTATCGAACTGGTTCATTGATAAATGTTGTTGCTTTTATTAGAAAAAATCCAAATTAACATTTTACATATATCTAACGGCGCTGTTGCGATTTGCTGGCTGTTTTCAGGACCAAATGACTTCTGAGAAAGATGGCCGCAGTTACATATGAATGATGACACAGGAAGAGTGTGCTGGTGCATGGTAATTGCGATTTATGTGCCTATTCCCATGGACAAAGACACACAGATACATCTGCACAACGACATCTTTCCACATTTACATACGTATATAGATAACAAATAGCAATGTCTTTGTAATTATTCTTCCTTATAGAGAATGGCAAGCTGGGCTCTAGCTATGGTATTGATATGGGATGTACAACTAAACAACACTCATAGAAAAGGTTTCAATGATTTTCAATGACTGATCTATACGTAGTTTATCCAAAAGGACATTAGATATATATGAGGCATCAAGTTCATAAAATTGCCTTATAGTTCGGTGCGGCACTAGCAAAGAAACTGTCACGTTCACAAAGTTAATTTCAAATGATAACAATTCTTGCAACCAACAATTGAATGCGGATCAGCAATGTTATATCGTGGCTCAACTAACTGAGTGCTATGTGGAAAAGGAGCAATAATGTTTTATTACAGTTATCCTCTCTTTAAAAAGTAGACAGACAACTCCATATTATAATATAAATCTATTCATGTCTATTTGTAATAAGGTTTTTTGTTGCAGTCCAAAAGCAAGAAAATACGCTAAATTAAAACTTTAATATACAATTACATTGTATATAACATAAATAAATAATATATTTATTTAGGCGTGCTACAGCGTTCACCACATAGTGGGAAAATTAACCTCTAAAAATGTGGCCTGTTTAAACAATAATGTAAACGTATCAATAAAAATAAAGAATTGTCTCCCCACTCATTCGGTTGAGATCGTTGTCAACGGGGAGTAAATCAGTTCATTCTCTTCTACCTGAGGTAGTATTGTAGAGACGGTTACTTGTTTTATTGCTGCCAGCTGCCTCTTGAGCGATTGAATCTCATTCAAATGTTTTGTACAGCGTTCTTGTAACAATCTTTTTTCATTGACTTCTGCTTCCAATTCCTGCAATAAAATTGTGTTGTGTTACATTAGGTTTGTAAGATATATTTCCAACACGATGTGTTGAAATCTAGGTTAAAAATTGTCAAAAAAGAACAGGCCAATGCTACACGTTTATCATAAAACATGAGGGAAATGCAAAACCACTTTGACCTCAGCTTGACCTCACAGACTATACTAGTAAACTTTATATAGTCATTTTGAGTCTTCTGGCAGAAAAAAATTGACTTTGGAGAAAAAAGTTGAAAGAGCAACTTGACCCAGTAAAATGAACACTTACACCACTACAATACCAGACTTACGGAAAATGCCTGCAAAACGGAGATATTTTTTCCCACTATTTGGCAAGTACAAGCTTTTAATTATTTGAAAAATCGTATTTAAACAAAAAAAGTTAGCCATGATTTGATAAGTAAAACTGGAATAGCTGTTACGTCGATTAATGTAAAATCTTTGGAATGAGCCTAAAATAGCACCGGACTTCATGGAGACCTGCTCTTGCTATGCTACTTATGTCGGTAATGTAAGATTTAATAGATTGAGGAGTCGAAAGCAGCACACATAACTCTATGACAAAGTATTTATTTTGTATTTGAATGTCGTTGTAGAGTAAAATCCAGGAAAACGTCTAAATTTCAGATAAAAATCTTTGGAACTGTTAAATGGGGAGACTTTGATATCCTAAACGATGCATTATTATGGAAACGCGTCAACTTTTAAGCCAATCAGGCCTTCAATTAATTATCCAACAGGAAGAAAATTTCTTCAAGAAACCAAAACTGTAAAAATCCATCATGGTCAATCTCAAATAATTGCCAAACTTTAATTGCCATCAATGACTGGACAAAACACATTTTTGCATAAACACTTTTTTGTCCGCTATATTTATCAAAAGAATAGTCTAATTTTTTAAGTTTCTCTGGCAAAGAAGTTTGAAAAATCTTTAAAGCCAATCAGAATGCTTTGTGCGTTGACCTAAAAATAGCTAATTACAAACAATTTCACAAACTTTGTTTTTTATCAATATTTTTTAATACTATAACGTATCACACAGGTAAAATCCCTCGTCAATTGCATTTGCTTTGTTATTATTTGTCCGGAAGATTTTTATTGCCAACATCAAGTATTCATTTTCAAAATAATAAAAATAAATTTGTACACAACTTTATGTATCTTTAATTTCTACAAGTAAAGCCATTTGTTGTGTTAAAATACTTAAAATAAATTGAAAGTTCAATTTCGCTGTTTTTTCAACCAAAATTTGATATTATTGGGTGGAGTAGCTAAAATTTTTAAAGACAAAATCAATAAACTAGAAAAATAATTGCTTTACTTTTGCCCAAACTACCCTTTCCAGTGGTGCGAGAGTAAGCTTGTAAGCTGATAACAACACAAATCCAATCACAGCCAAACACTAACAAATCTTACAAACACGAGTACATACTCTGTCTTTGGTAGACAGCAAGTGCTGATATTCTAAAAGTTTCATTGTCAGCAGCTCAGGATCTGCTGCCAAATCGTTTGCCAAAGGTGAATGACCTTGACTGACAGAGGGAGTAAGTGAGCCATTAGTGCACTCTCCCTTCTACAATAGTAAATGTAAGATGGTGGCCTGCGCACAGGAGGAAATGGTGTCAGAATGAAACGCTCACACTACAGTGAAAAATAATTTTGAGATTAATTTTTACCAAATTGGAAGCTATGTTCTTCAAAATTTTTGTTGGTTTGCATTATTATTGATATTAATACAAAGTAAAAAAATCTAATTTGTACAGTAAAATAAGTGAAAAACCAAGATTTGTTGTTATCAAGTAATTATTATAAAGAGTGTCACCAACAAATGAATAACGCAGTTGTCCTTCTTAGAAAAGGCAACTCCTGAAAGCACAAAAACTGCAACTTACTGAATGGGACGGGCAGCTGTTGTTATAGGGAGGCACAGCTGGAGTCTGAGCTGAGGACCTGCTCTTGGTACTTAGTCTACTGAATGTAAAGCGTGACTCATTGTGCACCATTTCAGGAGTAGAAGGTGTTTGAGGAGAAGGCGCTGAAAGAGAATAAAATGGAACGATCACCAAAAATGAGAAGACAAATCCAATATATGAAGCTGTACAAGGACATAGACATACATGTTGACAAACTTGATGCAGATGTACTAGTAGATAAAACAGCTGATGTTGACGTCTTTGATATCCCTCCATTGCTCATAGCCTTAGATTTACAGTCCATAACCACCCTGTCTTTGCATGATTTGTGGGCGTTAATGGCGCAGTCCTTACATTTCCAGCCTTGCTTTATTAAACCCCAAAGCTACAACACAGACGAACATTCTTATTAATTTAATGAGTCAATTACGTTTATTATTTAAAACCAAAAAAGATGGAAGTTAAAAGATGGAGAGCTTACCAGACCCGAGCAGTGATCGCAGTACGTTAGCTTGAAGTACGTAGTTTCTGTGAAATTGTGTTTGAATGATCTCTTCAGGGAGCTACATTTAGCTAGTATAAAGTATTTCTTGACCTCTCCTTCACTCAGCAAACCATTACTTACAATCAAAAATAAACAATGTTAACCAATTTTTTGTTTTCCCATCAGAAACAGCAAAAGTGAGTCAAAAGACAAAACCAGCAGCGACTATCACACAACCAGCTTTTGATACAAGGGAACATAACTCATTTTTAACATTAGCAGTTGTTTTACTGTCTTTAAATGCACTCACTCGCTAACATCTAGCACACAGAATGATGACTCAATGAAAGGAAAGTTACTAGAGATTGTCTCAAATTCTTCAACTGAAATGTAACCGTCTCTATCCAAGTCATAGTTTTTGAAGATCGCCTACAATCACAAACAATGATTATCGTCGTTCCTTGCACAATACAAAAACATCAATATATAACATAATGTTGTAACAATTTCTCTCGCTAGCATTCGATGCATGTGGAGTTGTCTCCTCGCAGACATTGTGAGAATGTTAGACAGTATATATTGGTGACCATATTAAGTACAAGTACAGGCTTCAACAAGGTGAACAAAATCCTCAATTTCAAACGCTTCATCATAAAAAATCTAACTTTGATAAGAATCCAGAGCTTTTAAAAATTATTTTTATCATAAATTACCTCCGGATACATAAAACAAACATTTTAGTCTTACCATAACCCTTAATGGTGTGGAAATTGTAAAAAAGTTGAACACAGGACCACTTTCGCTTTGGAAAAACCAGAATACAATATATGCTATACGCTTACTTCATAGCCTGCTTAACTGCTTTTTTGCGATTTCTATAATCTTACGTTAGTTTACTGAATTATTTAATCTTTTTGGAGTTGTTTTCCTACTTTTGTACCAAAGAGTTGCACAAGAAAACTAAAGATACTTTCATTGCAGAAAAATTAAAATCAAAATTTTTCAATTTTTGTTTCAGTATTTTTAAGTGAATAAAGTCTTTGCTTTCATCAAACTGCTTGTGACAGTTTCTTACATAAATGATAAGGCACTTTGGTGGTATGAGAGCCATACAACAGCAATGCTACTTACAGTGACCATGTTGGAGACATGCTTGTTGATGGTTTCCTTGTCCGGAGGCTTGAGTCCGGTCTGCCACTCCGACAGCAGGCTTTGCTGATCCGCTGGTTTAGGTGCATCTTTTGGTACATTCTAGAAGGAATAATGACACGGTAGCACGTGGTCATGTATATGCTATAGATTGACTAACAACTGAGCAGAGCTAATGCATTATGACCAACAACACTTTCGTAACTTGATCACAGCGGTCGCCATCTTCCATAACACATTAATGACTTACGATGAATGTTATGGAAATGGTTTGTAAATATCATAGTTAACTGGGTGAGGACAAAACCATCACCCATTTACAAGTCAATTTAAACTAGGTCAACACATGTAGATAGCGCAAGTTGAAGCAAAAGTTCATGAATTGTTCCTGTTTGCTTCAAACAAAAGGATGTAACTTGTGAAATAATTAGTTTTTCCTATAAGACTATGCCCGGCATGGTGATGTTTATTTCAAAGCATTTCATTTAGGTCGGGAATGAAATAGAGGAGATAACTCCACATATACTAATTATTATCAGTTAATTTATAAGATTGTCGCGTTTTTTTAGTATCAGGCAGTCGGCAAAACAATTGCAGCAGTATTATATCATAAATTTTATTTGGCTACACATTACATAATGATATGTATTGTTATGGAAAACATGACATCTGTGTGACATGACAATTTCACCGCAATAAATAAAGTAATAACAATACTTATTATAATAAACTTTGTAGGTTTGTTTTGTTTAATAATAAAAAACCGATAGGATAAATATAAAATTACAAATAATAATTATATATATGGAGTTATCTCCTCTATTTCATTCGCGACCTAAATGAGTTGCTTTGAAATAAACGCCACCTACAGGTATCAGTAGGCATTTAAAAGAAATCCATAAACTATAATAAATTGACACTAACCGTGGTAGAGCCTCCATTAGCCCTAGGCTCTCGTGCTAAGGAGAGCTCAAAGATCTCTTCCTCAGAGTAAAAGACATCTAGAGCCAACTTTAGTGTATCTATAAGGTCGGTGTTGACGCTGTATTCTGGCACTAAATCTTGTAGTTTAGTCAAACAAGAGATAACACCTGAGAGCTGACTCATCTTGTAGAAGTTGATGTGAGGGGGCTCTGTAGTGCCCACTGTATCAGGCAGTCCTGTATGTATGGTTATTAAGTCTTTCAGATGAATCCCACTGCGGAACAACATCAACCGAGTAAAAATTGTGCTGCAAAGAGGAGTTGCCCTTTGTAAGGGAGACAACACTCATGCGCCTTGGCACACACTTTTACAGGATATTCAAAGGTAATTAGTTGGTTTTTAGAAAAAACCAAGAGAAAGAGCAATGTGAAGACAACTCATAACTCTAACCCAACACTAGTAAAAAAGCAAGTGGAGAAAACTCCAAAAATTAATGATTGAAATATGAGTTGTAGTTGCTGACAATATGGTGTCAGTATGCATGTACACACATTATTGGTAGGCTGTAGGTGCTGTTAGCCACTTGCGCTGCACATTTCCTGTAGTTCTGGTAGTTGTTTTTTGCCGATATCACTTCTGTCAAGTCTTCCAACAGCTGAAAGAAAAAGACAAAACGTTTACTTTATTTGTAAAAATAAGAAACCACTAAATGACAGTCAGCCTCGCTAGTCACTCGTGGCAGCAGAATAGATACAAAATTTTTATGAATGGACTATTAACGACTTCTATTGCAACCAATCAGTTTGTGAAAAACTTAGCCTACGTAAGACATGAAATAATATGGTGTGGGGCGTACCTTGAGTGTATCAGCATTGAGATAGCTATAAGTTTTATGTAACCTGGCTATACTGCTATGGCTAATTCCACCAACTACGGCCATGCAAGTGTTGTAGCACTTGAGGTTTAATAGATGCTACAATATACAACGTCACATTGTGAGCAGCCTTCCATTTATTTTTATTTATATTGCTTTTAATTATTATTATTTTAACAAATCAATTTGTTTGGTCAGTTTACTAAAGACAGCAATTAAAAAAACTCTCTTACCTGAGAGACTCTAACAAACTTGGAGATGATGGCAGCACGCTGCCGAGGGTGTGTTTTAGACAGCACCATTAGTTGCACCCATTGTGTGAGCCCGTTGAATATGGTGACAGATCTCTCCAGTAGAGTACAACCAGCCATTGTACCAGAGTGGGCATAGCTTTTGTACTCTGACAGCTGCAGGAATAAACATTGCTGTCAACAACGATTAAATAAACTTATTAAAATAATAAATAGGCTGTCTGGGCTAGAATCATCCTCTTTGCTGTATGCAGTTTCACACAGAAAAAATGTTAGTTTTATAGTACAAAGATCGTAGATATTATAATGCAAAGAGTCTTTAATCAAAATTAACTAAAACTAAAATAAACACAAATGTCAATGATTCAAGTTATTTTTGATAAGAGTGACCTTTGTGAGGTCAAAAACTTTGATTGAAAATTTAATACCAATACTAACAATTTTTAACCCAATTTGAAAAGAAATATGACATAATAAAAAGCGAACAAATCAAGGACATAAATCAATGGCTGACATTTCAGTGACATGATGACATAAAAGGTCAATATAGAGGAAGCCCCACATAGATGTCTCCAAGGTCTAGAGTGAAGCATTCTGGGAAGGACTACATTACTTGAACAAAACTCCATAGAGCATTTTTTTTATTCACTAAAATTCAGAGCACATTATTGGATAAAGATTTGAACAAAACAATTTGTATAAAAAAAAATTTTGCCGAAAAAATAATTTAGTTTTACATATCACTGCTCAATCAGCAATGAAAACAAAAAATTTGTTTGGTTTATTAACATTTTTTTAAATCGCAAATTTATTCTATTTTCAGCACAAATTAATGCAGACGCATGAAAGTTTTAGTGATTTTTTTTCATATTAAAAATAGCTAGCACGTAATATTATATAAAACTAAATGTATATGATAAACTATTATATATAATATATAAAATACTACAATATTTAGACTCACAGTGATCCTGCGGCAAGCCTTGTAGTCTATATAACTCAAGTGTTTAGCCAAGTCCTCTGAGCTAAGGTTTTGAAACACGAGAGATATTTTGTTCTGTGAATCACTTCTCTGGATGCCTGCAGTTTTAGCTGTCACCCTTCTCATCCAATCATATGAAGGAATATCACCTGCGACGGGTAAGCAATAGCCAATCACAATGAGCTGAAGCCTAAGCATCGGGCTTGCTGCTCAGAAAAATCTCAGCAATACGCAGGAGCTGTTAATGTTTGTTTGTATCATTTGATGATGGAAACCCAAAAAGTGTTATTGAAAGAAAATTTACAGCACAAACTGAAATGAAAAACAGAACAAATTTGCGTTAGCGATTCATTTTATGATACAAAAAGCTTTCACTGTCCGCGTTCGATATTTATAGGCAACTTTCATCCAATGCGATCAAAACTACAACGAAACTATCGGCGATATTTTATTGCTGGCTCCTACACTCTATTTGATATAACCTATTGTAGGATTTAGTATGAGCCTGCTGAAAGTACATTGTCCAACAGGGAACGATATAACTAGCTTAATTAGCCAATCACAGATTGTTACTGTGGCACTGAGCGCAAAAAGTGTGCCATAGTCCATATTTCAACATTCTATATGGAGTTAAATTGAAATTTGATACAATAACTACTTTCTGTCCATAGACAAAAGACACCTGTATTGGATAAGTAAACATGAGTGCATCAATAACTGATGTCTATGTTTATATGTACTATAAACCGAAGTGACATGTACTCAAACCTGCCGTTGCTGGGATACAAAGTTCATTCGTTTGACCCTAAAGGCAGCACACACTGCCATTCAGTAGCAACCAAGGTTTCATTCATTACTTTCTACGTCTGCTATGACCTTGTGATGACCTTGTGCACCAGGTGTCAGCACAAGTTCACTTCACACGCTGCTTGCCGCTACAGACCAGGCCTTGCTTGGCTCAAGTGCTTTCCCAGGGTTCCCTACTGTATTTCAACTACTGATATCTAATTACTAGTAACTCAATTAGAGAGCAAGTAAACACTGAGGTCTAGACTGCGAGCGCAACTCGTACCTGAGATCAGCTCATGTAGCCCTTGTTCCTTCTCTAGCGTCTGTTTGAACTGTTCTACAGCCTCGTAGAGCTCCGTACCAGGTTCAAAGTGAAGTGGAAACTGCTGCATCCAATAGCTGCAAGTTCACAATGTCCATCCTAAACACACAGACCTGATAGCGCAGTTAAGAAACTGTTCATGCTATGAACTAGAGGGTCCAGGTTCGAGTCCCACAAAAGTCTAAATAACTAAGTAACTAAAGCCTCTTGCCCTGCAGATATCATGTCTGCCTGACTATCGAGGTGAGGGCACAGGTTTAGCTGAATTTTTGTGAGGCAACGTTAAACCAGTTTTAGATTCCAGTTCGGCATTTATTATGATGCCATATAAAAGGCTATTAGTCCTGACGAACTTTTAAAAAATATTTTCAAGACAGATTTTATCAAAATTATAACTTTTCTTAACTAGAAACAGAAATAAACCATTTTTCTGGCTACTTTATTTAATCTGCAGAACAAAAATAGGGTAATATGGTTTTTCAAACAATACTGTTATTTTACCAATTATTTTGTGTATTCATATTTCTTCATTGACAACATGATAACTCATTAACAGTACACCACTATTATTTTCATCAATATGAATTTATTAACTGTAATTTCAATGCATCAAAAAGTTATTTATAGCACACTTTATTCTTTTTATTGTCATCACTGAACACCGGTCAAGTGTAGAAACAATCCTTCAAACAAAGAGGGGCGGGGTTATACCTCTATACTAACAGCAATAAAGTTGAGCAGCATTAGACTGCATTTGTGTGAATTATATACTGCACCGCGACCCTGATGAACCAAAAGTACCTCTACGGCGTGACCACAGAAAATAATCGATAAATTGCAGGGTTGGTAATGAGGATATTCCAATGTCCTTTCCATATCTAATTGATGTAACCATCTGATTGCTGCAGTTTATTATAATGACAAATATTCATGAAAACATCTACTTTCCGCTAATTGAAAATCTAAAATGCGGGTGAGCAAGGCAAACTAATACATTATTAAAATACTATACCAACTTACAACAACATGATTTACAGACGGCAAAATTTTTTTGAGAATTTAACAAAAACATTAATTTTCTATTCAAAAATCGATGCTAGACCACTCCTCTGCAGCATAAAATAGACCTTGGATTATAAAACGGCAAAACCCACCAACTTGCTAATTTTTTTTTACGACAAGATTTTTTAAAACGCACATGTTTGTTTGTAAATAGATGTGACGCCTATGAAATAAAAATAATAATGAATATGGCTCCTACACTATGGATCACCCACCTTAGCACAAAACAAATTTTGTGACAATGAGATGATGACAAGCTGAGCGACGTGGAATGTGGTACGATAGAAGTTATCTCCCCATTAGTTGGTGTTGAGCTGGTAGAGGGTGTGATGTGGTTATCACTAATTGGTACACTAGCAGTAAGGTCAGGGTCATCAAACACCAATCGAGATAGATATCTGTTGTTTCTCCTCCTCAACTCCATATCACTGCACGTGCAGCAGATGTTGTTGTTGATGTCACTGAGCGTTTGCTAAGATATAAATAAATAATGTGGACAATCTTTCATGGCAAAATTTTAAGGTTTTATTGCTGAATTTCCCTGAATACATATGTTAGGCATAACTGCACTGCCTTAGTTTTTAATCTAAAATTTACAAACATTTATTACAAGATTAAAGCGAAAACCTGACATCGCTGACAGGGTTATTCATAAAATTAAAACTTGTTAAAAATTATTAGAATACTTTCTTCTCATGAATCAACTGAAAAAATTTTTTTTAGCACATCTTGATCTTGGCAACAAAATTGATATTAATTATTTTATTAAAATACCCTCTGTTAAAAAAATAGGAATATGTTGAGGAAAAATAAAAATTTTTCAACCACAAAGTAACGCATTAGCTATTTTAACCAATGAGCAGTCTACAGATAAAATGGCACCAGTACCCACAATCCCACAGTTAATCGGCAAGCTGAGCTAAACATACCTTAGACTCATGAGCAGTTTCATTGGTGATGGGCAAGGAAGCATGCAATGCATTGTTGGTAAGGATACGAAACAAGTGCACAGATGTAGTAAACCAGGCGTGCATACGCAGCAGCACTTGGCAGAAGGCAGCGCGTGATGGTTTGACTTTCCCAGTGGATACATCTGAAATTATTTCCATCACAATGACATTTCCAAGTAAAGCAGGCTGCGTTGTAGACAGAATATTTCAAAGAAGCTAGAAGTATTGACAAATTGCATCAGAACAAAAAATATTGATTACAAATAATTCAATTAGAGATCGCCAACTACAAGCTTTGTTGGTGATGGCGATTTTCTATCAAGTCTAGATTTGAATAACCTGTTAACCAACTAGGCATACTAGATGTAGAAAACAATCGCCGAAATCAGCGCAACAGAATATTCCGGTAACACTTCTAACTTATCAGGTCTCAGCTATTTTAAATGTACAATCTTAGGATACACACATTTATTTGTCTCCGACTAACTGTTATCTCATTTTAAAATACGCCGAGCTGGTAAAGAGACTTTGTACAATTACGTCTAATTTATTTAGAACAATTAAAAAAATTGAAGAAATTCGAGACACTAAAAGCTACAGCGACTGCATGACACAAAGCTTGTGCCAAGCTTTTACTAATAAACACATTTAGGCCCCAGAGTTGACTTGATTTTAAAGTCACCATATCTTTTACTTTTTTACGGGATTTTGTTGAAGATTTTTGTCCAAAACATACCAAACGATTCCAACAACATCTGCACATAGACCTCCCAAGTAGCTGGCTTCACATTGCTTCCACGAGCACCGGAATCACTCTGTGAATCATTGCTAGATGACAACATCCTCTTCATCAGATTGCTCTAGAGGTCTTGTAGAACCTTCCAAGACAACATATGAGACAGTGTTTAAACAAAATCAAAGCAAAATATCGTTAAGCTAGAAATAGGTTACTGGTAATGAAATTGTACCATTCAAAAATTGAATAACGTAATTGTTTTTGTCTAATTTAACTTGATAAAAATTATGTGAATAATTTTCCCCAGAGAATAGAAGCTCGTTATAGGCACAACATCAAGTACTCTTTTACTTCTAAGCAGCGAGTAATACGAATAATGTCAGAAAGTGTCTGCCGGATTTTTACAGTTTCTAAACATGGCATTACGTAACGTAGAAGGTTTCAGTATTTCCTCTCCACCCACGCACGACCTACGTAAGATAATTAGAAGCTTTGCAAGAAAATTGGCAAATAGTTTGAACTGTTACTCCAGCTGATATCACTCTATATCACTCGTCAACACAAAAACAAATCACCATACTTAACATCTTACTATCACTTTTTCATTAAATCAGATGGCTATGTCGGTGTTGCTTGGACAAAATGTGCAAAAATCTGTCCAAAAAAAGACTGATCTGTCTTCACTCAATACAATAAAAGCTCACCTGAATAGGTTTAAAACCATCAACAACAAAAATCCCAACAAGCTAGGGTGTAGATGCTATTTATACAAACAACAAGATTGTGAAATTAAGACCAAAGAATACGACTGAAGCACCTACGCCCAAGATTGCGTACTTATAATGTCATATTTTGTTGAATATTAATATCTAAATAGATAAGATGGTCATCACGCTGACAGTAAAATGCACGAGTAGGCGCTGTTATAATAGCAGCGTAATATCATAGACTTACCAGTGATAGCACACGTTATCCTTTAGCCATCTCTGTACATGAACTACTGGCCTATTATTCCAAACCTTCTAACCGTAACAGAATTATTTAAGGCTTTAATGAAATTATAATAGCCCCAGGACCCTGGCACTTACTCGGTTATTTGAGTATATTGATGTCAATCCGCTGTGATTTCTAAGTAAAGTGGAATAGACGAATCCCTAGAGGACATCAAGGCACAAGTGAGAGACAAAAACCTCACCGTCCTGAGTGATTACGTACAATGTACACTAGCGATGTAAGTGTCCTAATTAATGAATACACTTATGATTTCGGAGCATGACTTGCAGGCAGGCATGATATAAAGAGGGCCGCTGTAATAGTATTATACGCTATGACTGTAATACATATAAAGCGTGTGATAATCATAATTCACACGTGTTTTGCTGATTCACAGAGCTTAAAAATTCCTTCAGGACTCAAGAGCCCCTCCGATAATCTCCCCAAAGACGCAACCATTTTATTACCCAACAATTCGTGTGAAATTTATCACCAACCATTTTTAAGTATAAAAATATACAATATTAGAGTATTTCAAATGAGCGATGCATAAAAAACATATACTTTTAATTCATTCTTATTAAAGTACCAATAATGGAAACCAACATTTCTTAGATTTTTTATACTTTTTGTTGCACAGACCAACTTTTTTTCCAACTTGGTAAACATTCCATTGCCATATACGATGTTTCTAATGTTTTGTTTTCAACAAATACTACAAATAAATTATAATTAAAGTAACACGATTAGACTTGATTCACTTTTTTTTCAAATACAAAATGTACAACATTGATCTGATCAAGACAAAAAAGATAATTTATATGAGGTTAGCTCATAATTTGTCTTTTGCTGAAATCTTTGGTGGTGTTTACTGAAATTGTGCCGTGTTATCAAAAACAGATCTTTTTTTTAAATTCTGTTTTCTAGATGCCAAAACAATAGGCTAACATTAAAAAAATTGGATCAACTTTCATACTAGAAATTCTAGTATCATGCAATTTTATTTGATCGATTTTATTCAGTAAATTTATGTTGCTGACGACATGTTTGTTTTCATAGCAAACTGCATACCAACAATTTTTACTAGCGTTTGGATAACATTGAGAAATGACGAGTAAAACCAGTTAACAATGACCTTGGTTGTATTCTAGATAGAACAGTACGGAGAGCAGACTGTATGACGAGTACAATCACGAAATGAGATTAAAGCAGCAGACCAGCGCTGACATCAGAGAGATAACAAACGGCAGCTATTTATAGCTCATAACATATTGCTGCTGCAATGACCTTTGCAATTGTATTACGAGCTGACGCAAAAAATAGACAAACCAATTTACTCATTAGAATCAGTGTATTGGGTAGCACAGCGTACAAAGAACATCAAATATCACGGCAACATGTGACACCGTGTGCTTAGAAGTGTCAACCCTATGACAAAATATAAATAAGGTACGGTAAGTTATCAGCAACCTCCACATTCCTGTACTGGTTTATTTAAATATCATCAGCTGCAACCGATTCTTTCGTAACTAAAATTGTTGAAAACATCAAAACACTCCACAATGATTTGTATTCGCTGTTCAATGATGGGAAAGGCATGTTGTTTTATTAAGACCGAATCTCCGAAAAACTTTAGACTCTCAAACTACCAAAAGACAATTAAAGAATTTAGACACCCGGGGAAGCAGTAGACATGGCTTTCGTTTTCTACTATGAAAACTGAAAACTCAACTTCTAAAAAAACAGCATTTCACTTTAAATGCTAAAAACCAGCACAAAACCTACTAATTAAATGAAAGAAAACGCAATAAATACAATCTTTGTACAACAGTATCACAAACAATATCTACTAGAGGAAATTTTACGACCAATACCTACTGAAGGAAGACAAAATGTAACAGCGGCAGAGGCCAAACTAATTATCACCAGCTGCATTATTGTGTCTTTGTACCAGAATCTTTGGCTGTCCCATCATCCTTACAGTGCTTGGCTTACCTGGTTTGTTACCAGTAGCAGTTACAGTAGCGGACAACTTCTTATGGCCGCCTACACTTCCTGGTCGCACCCTGTATAACAATGAGAGACTGTACAGCCACCACCCAACCCATGTCATAGCTTTAGATTCACTGGTAAATCAACAACTGTCTAATTTATGAGGTGACAAGTGGTTTTTTATCACTTTGTTGGCACAAAATAATTAATATACAGCAGAAAATAACTAGGGAGGTACTATCAATTAAATGCAAAACTAAAATACCTAAAATTATAACAAAAGAGAATCTATCTAAAGGTATTACTTGGAAAAATGGAAAAAACCGGAACTTCAAAATTAATATTGGAGTTATCTCACCAATGAGAGCACAACTCAATCATCAAATGAACTGTTACTCATAGTCTATGCTGCAGCTGTTCACGTCCCCAACTAAAACATTAAATTTGTCACTAACTCACCTGGATTTGCTGCCAGGCAGCGTAGAGGGTTCAGGGTTGCTGGTGTAGGCGGGTCCATGCTGTACTGTGTATGACTTTGATATCACTGGTGAAGGTACAGAGTGGGCTTTAGGCTGAGATAATGTGGAACCATAACTATGGCTAGCAGCGGGTGGGGGTGTGGCATTCTCCCTATCACCTGTAGGAGAAATAGCTACAGGATTTAGTCTAGGTATGGCGGAAGCTGCACATGTCTCTACCAATGCAACATGTTCGCTAACTAAACAACATTATTTGATGTACAAGAAAACTTTATTATAAAAAGAGGCTGCAGAAAGTTTACCTATTTAGAATAATTCCCAGATACATTAAAGAAGCGGCAAGATAACTCTAATTCAATATCCAAAAATAGAAAAAAGTGACTCGAATTTCAATTCAGAGAATCAATTTTATTGTAAAAAGTAAGATTTTGACATATGGTCCATGATTCATGTCTAATGATGGGTGAGCACAGGAAATGGGCAAATTCTTCCAATAGAAATGCCAGAGCTACAAAGGAAAGCAAGCAAGGCTCATAAGCTGGTTTTAGAAACCAATATTGTCAAAAAGACTACGATGGTAGAGACAAGACAAAAGCAAGAATAATGGATTACAAGCAAGATTAATGGATTACAAACAAAATTAATGGATTACAAACAAGATTAATGAAGAGATCAATGTAAGTCGAGCACTCACTATGAGAGTTTCTGACGTGGGAGTAACCCTGCTGCCCTGTGCTATCTGGCTCTGGCTCATGGAACATGTTCATAGCCTCCATGTTGAGTGCACAAACGCCCCTCATGAATGCCTTCTTCATATTCTCTTCATAATATTCTCTCTCTTTGTGCAGTGACATCACTTCCTCTCTACTCGCCATATATTTCTCATCCAGCTGAATAAACACACACATTGTACGTTTGCAGAATATTTGATAACCAGAAATTCACAACTTTCCATGTAAAAAAACCTCATTCTGAAATTTTTTTCAAAATTGAACACAATGCTCAAACACACACTGTTATTTCTGAGAGACCCTTGTGAGCTCTGACAACAAATAAAAACTGACGAATATATACTCCAGGAGTTGTGTCCTCTCCAATTAATACAATTGATGTAATTCTATTGGCCTATATTTTTATGACGTTTTTGTGTCTATTGGTCTCCAACAGCAACCGAAGACATTGTCGTAAACTGATACTTTTCAATGACAATATTTGTATTTTTGTTCAGTCGCAATTATTTTTTACAATTTTCAAGTTATTGTACTAGAAATTTACACTTGCGCGAATTTAGCTATTCCACATAAATCAACTTTCCAAAAAGAAAATCTATAACAAAGAACACACCGACTGAAGTCTAGTCTCGTAGTCATTGGTGAGCGATATGCACACTTCCTGTGCCTTGGCCTGACAAGCCTTCTCTACTCGTCTCCTCCATTTCTCCACAATTATCATGTGCCACATCCTCCAGCATCTTCTCTTCATTGTCCTCTCGTGGTGTTGTGCAGCTAGCCGCATTCCATAGCCCTAGGGGCATAACAGTAGTAGTGCAATAAGAGACACACGCTTAGCCTCAACAAACCTTGGGAGGACCACAGTCTACAGAGATCAACCCATCTCTGTACAAGGACATGAAGTGTAGAATATCAAATGAAAATGACAGAACGCATCATACAAACAAAAGTATAAAAACTGCTAAGGCTCAAACAGACCAATTTTATCAAAAGAAAAGTCGAGATACATCCGAGGGTTTGCAGTAAAAGATGTTTACTTAAAAGGCGGCAAAAATATATATCTAACATGACAGGTGTGTACCTGTCATGTCACCTGATTTGTCAAGGACCACCTGATTTTCAGCTAGAAAATTTCTCTACTCCTGAAAACTCCTGAAATTTGAATGTTCTCCCAAAAGCTTCCTGCAAAGCTATTATTTTTCTATTGAGTAAAAAACAGACTTTACGATGGCTCAGGGTAGACATTGTTCTCACACTTTCTTTCCACACATAGCCCTCTTTAGTTTGACACAGCAATTTTTGTATTGCATCCCATATTTAAGTTGTATTAAACCGAATATTCAGTTGAACTAATAAATGAACTTTGCATCTGCACAATCACCCGATCTATACCCTAAAAATCAGTGGTGACGATCTGATGCAACAAGTGTAATCTATCTCTTAAGCCAACATGACAGGTCGGGTGTTATCTCTTTATAATCAACATTTCCTGGTTAAAAATTAAAGTTATCTACTCATTAATATTAAGAGGAGACAACCATGAACTAATACAATGCCCACAAAAATCAAAACTTGCAGTATTGACTTGCAGCACTGGCTAGCGGACAAACAGAGTAGAAAAGACTCACTTCCTGTTTCTTGGCGGCATACTCTACTTTCCAGTCAGTGAAAGCCTTCAAAGTGTTGAACTTCTCCTTTTGGTTTTGCAGACTCCTGGTGAGGTTGGCTATAACTCCATCCTTCCTCTCTATGGAGACTTCATACGTACGTAACAGTTCTTTTAGTCCCTCCAGCTCATTGTGTAGTGTATTCATCTCCCCTGCATGCCTGTACATATGCACATACATGTATACACACATGTATAGCGGGATGGGGGCTGATAAACACCAACCATACATGACATTAACATAAAGTCGCACATGAATGAGCAATTGCGGGTTGCGTTAGGCTATGGATCAGGAATGGAGTCTAACGTAACAACAATTTTAACATCCGTGGAAACTTCCTACCATGAAAAATAAATATTTTAGGGAAAGAGTGTGAGAAAATTTTTTTGCAAATTTGAATCTAATATATAGATGTAAGTCGGTTTTTGCGATGTTAGCTTAAAACTCCGGCACTACTGAATCAATTTTAATAAAAAATACATATTCAGAATCGTCATGGCAATCTCTAGGTTATAACACTCTTGAATTTTCATTTTGCTAGAGGATCGCAGCAATATTTCCAATAGAAATCTCATTCTCATCAGTTACGCCAAGTTATATCCGGCCATATTTTTCTGCCTTTTATGACATGTTCGATTTATTTTGATTATATTCCGACATGCTACAACCTTTCGATTGGTCAGCAGTGCTACAGCGAATCAAGTAGTGATATCTGTGCGCCAAACAGAATTGTTTTGCTAGCTTTTTTCGGTCTTATAATTGCTTCTCCGACTCACCTATCAACTTTACTTGCCTTTCACATTCCAACATTATCTCATTGCTTATGCCAGCCTGATATTGTTGTTTAGCAATTTTCTTGAAGCCCGTGGCTATATTATTAAAATGATTAATATAATGATAATAATAATAATATATAACAACAACAATAAATAATACGTAGTTAACTTTAATAATAATCAAAACATTAATTAATAAACACCATCTCCTCCTGCATTGTTAGTTTTATGCTTGAATAACTGTTATTATTTTTTATTGTTATCAGTAGTATTATTATTTTTTATGGTTATTTTTTGTTGTTTTCATTCCTTTTATTAATTATTATTATTATGACTATATAGACTAATAATAAAAGTAATAATAATAATAAAAATAGTTCTTATTTATTTAGTAAAATTAAAACTAACAAAAATATTAATTATTAGTCATTGATTATTATTAATGTTACTATTATTCCTGTTATTACTATTTTTATTAATATTATCGTTGTTGTATAAAAGTAGTCGTTTTTCTTTTTTGTTTAAAAATCATTTTTAGTGAATAACACAGTGGTTGAATACTGCTCATTAATATTAGTACTGCTATATACTCTCATCTCTTCCATATCATTATATTCCTCAATTTAAGCACGAACAACTTTGATACAAATAAATAATAATAACAACAATGAATGAGCAATACTGGTAATGCATACAAAATAATGATATATGCCGCAATAAAAAGAAAAGTAATCAAAAGGAACCCAATGTATCAGAGTTGTTCTCAATTTCTCTGGCTTTGTTCAGCAGTGGTACTTTTTCTTATTTGTTTTTCTTCGCTTTTTAAAGTTGCTTACCATGACAAAAAATACTGAATAATTATGAGTAGGTCTACAACAGCAGCGCAAAGCGAGTCTAGGTTTAAAGACTTGCAATATTTTTGACTAAAGGTTTTCAATTAATAAAATATTATACAAAATTATACAAAAATTGCATAAAAAGAGTGACAAAAATAGTCATTTGAGGAACTTAATCTGTAATTTGTGCAAAATTTGCACACAATTTGTTTATTTTAATGATATTTGACTTTACCTGCTGCTCAGAATGCCATGAAAAAAAACTGGCTCAATTATTCGAAACAGCTTCTCTCCGACACCACAAGGTTTACGTAAATTCAGAGAAAATAAAAATGATTGTGAGTTTTTGTTACAATTGCGTTGTGAGTGCCACACCGTGAACAGTGCATGTTTAGCTGATTTACTTACGCAGTTGATGCAGCATTCCAAAATACATTTTTGAAATATTGACCAATGGGTTGCACAGTCACTAAGCATATGTTTTGATATGGAAATTTAAAATACAAATACTTGAATATCCACCAGACTCTTTGAGTTGGTTTTTCACTAAATGCACAACTACAGCAAAGCCTTGAGTTGACTTTTTGGAAATATAATCCATGCTTTATGACAATCTCCTTTGGTGGGAAAATAAACTTAAAAAAATGCTTTTTACCCCCTGGAATATCTAGACTCGAGCTATTACGAAAGAGTTGCACGCTCAACTCTTCAAAAAGAAAAGTCAACGTTTTGCAAGTTGTTGTTATGGGTGGGTGGTGGTGTGCAATAGGGAGAGCAATGTGTTGCATGGAACAGCCGTTACACTTCTGCAGATGTTGTGTAATTATGTTCAAAGATTCAATTATGTTATGAAGCAAGAGGGAAATTGGCACACCCATGCGGCTATAAATTTATAATTAGTGCCGACAAAAATTTTCCAAAAACTGTTAGATGCTCTGACAGCACATTTCGTAAAATATATAACCAGTTACATAATGATTGAAACATGTAGACAAATTGAGCATCCTCAAGCCAACTGGGAAGTCAAAACTGGAGAAAAACTCCATAACACTAGCCCATCTTGATCTCCCTAACATCGTTTTCGCACTTTTTACCTCTATCAATAACTACACAAATCTTTGAGTTTGAAACTGAATTCACTGTAAACATAACCACTTTGATATTACTCACCATGACACATGATGTAGGTAAAGTGACACGTGATGTAGGTGAGGTGACACGTGATGTAGGTGAAGTAACACATGATGTAGGTGAAGTGACACATGATGTAGGTGAAGTGACAAGTGATGTAGGTGAGGTGACACGTGATGTAGGTGAAGTGACAAGTGATGTAGGTGAAGTGACATGTGATGTAGGTGAAGTGACAGGTGATGTAGGTGAAGTGACACATGATGTAGGTGAAGTGACACGTGATGTAGGTGAAGTGACACATGATGTAGGTGAAGTGACAGGTGATGTAGGTGAAGTGACAAGTGATGTAGGTGAAGTGACATGTGATGTATGTAGAGTATCAATTATTACCTAGACTCAGTAGTCTGAAGATGGTGACGAGCGGTCTCACACAACTTAATCTTCAACCTTGAGATTTCATCCTACAATCCAGGACATAAGACATCACTCGAGATCTCGAGAATGTGATAGTTGATTCATTAAAGTTTGCAAAATGACTGCAGAGGTCAAAAGATCCAGAAGACCAAAGTTCACATAGAAACAACAGACAACTAAATAAATGCAGCGGGTACAAATAATTATGGAGACTATTGACACATGTAAAGCTGCTAACACACTAGAACGATTTTTAAGAAAGAAACGTCATCCAGCAGTGCAGCCATCCGTGCAGCCATTGTTGTGCCGATATTGATGAATTATTAATATCTGTAGCTATGAGACAATTTTTGTTAATTCAATTTCACCAAATATTTATTTCAAATAATTGGAGTTATTTCTTTAGTATTTAAACCTATGATTATCATTAAATGATAAAAAATATGAAATCTAGAATAATAAATAAATAGTTTATTTAAAAAATTTCTTTGGTGAGTTGTAAATTATAATATCTATTATCATATTTCATTGATAAAAGATGTGAGGATACTTATATTTTTCATCATCATCTGTTGTGTAAATGACAACAATTGAAGTTTTGCACTGATTTTGTGTTGCAGTTTCATTGAGAATCCGCTGAAAAATTGTCAGCGATTTTGAGCAGTGTTAAAATACCAATAAAGTCAGCTGAAATAGGCCGTTGTACTATCGCACCAATTTCCTTCTGCAAATCGTTCTAGTGTGTATGCACATTAACAAACAAAAATCGCCATCTGAAACCTTTTGCTACAGAGAAAATTATTATCAATATTTCTACAGGAAACCTTTTGTGCGTGTAACAACTTCCTAGTGCAACAGATTCTGTTTCAAGTAAACGTAATTTTCATCAATCATTATTTGGAAAATATTTAAAAAAAATAAATTTGGTAAACTTAACGATAAATAGTGATTTAGAAGCCTAATCGAAACAGAATGAATAAAGCATCAATCAATTGTTTGTAAAAATATAATAAAATCGCAAAAAATAATCATACATGCATTCATCGATTGAATCTGCAAAACACTTCTGTGAATAGTAGCTTGTCAATATTATGG
This sequence comes from Cryptosula pallasiana, assembly GCA_945261195.1. Lineage (NCBI taxonomy): Eukaryota > Metazoa > Bryozoa > Gymnolaemata > Cheilostomatida > Cryptosulidae > Cryptosula > Cryptosula pallasiana. The sequence continues at coordinate 39,834,486 of OX183130.1, forward strand.
GTCGCTCAAACAATGATTATTTTCATTTTAATGAAAAATTTTTGACTTTGAGCACTCCACTGAAACGCCAACCTTACCATAATATTAGAGTTGAGTTGTCTACTCCACAAGTCTAACTTTTTTTCAATATCCGACAGATCGCTACTGCTCGGTGCAAGCTCATAGGAGTTCAGTAATGTTCTGTTGAACGCACCCTCATCTTCCGTCTCACTATCACCGCCCCTTGCATGGTTATTTTGGTTCACATGGCCACGCTGTGGTAAATCAGATTCTGAATCTGTTGTATACTGCGACCTTGGCTTGTGCTTGTAGAGCTGAGACGGAGAGACTCTAGTCTTAGGTGTCAGAGTTTGTATGTCGCTCTCTGGTGGTGGAGGAAGAAAGGTATGATCAAGTAATAAAAAAATACTAAAAAGATTTGCGCATACAATAACAAACAACTTGAAACCACAGCAAATAGTGGGAGTTGTGGCCCCAACATCAAGGAACGACAACTTGACTTCAAAATGGATACTAATCAAACCTACATTCCTCCAATGCAAAAACTTACGACGAAAAAAATTAGTCTATCTGCCATCCTGTCCTGAAAATGAATACTAGTCTTTAGTCATAAGAATTCACCTTTATTTGTCCTAATTCTGGCAGGGGAGATAATTTTACCAATTCCATGCTTCACTGTTACAACCTGCGGTGGTGATCGAGCCTTTGATTGACGAAAATCAACATCACTTTCATCACTGTCTACAATACATTAAATCCAAAAATATCAGTGTAATGCTTGAACAGAAAATATCTATAGTAGAAAAGTACAGACATCAAGTGCTGTTAAATCAGACGGAGAGCTGTAACTTAGTACTTCCAATACCTGAGTCACTGGTGCTAAGGGCTTGCATAGGGGACGGCTGTCTGTGAGACTGAGTGAGAGATCGTTTACTATCAGCTAACACTTTGGGTAAGTTATCTACATCTATCTTGGGAACCACAACAGCATATTTGAGTAACTCTTCATATTCATCTTGTAGTCTGTAGTACAAATACTTACAACTTGGAGATACACCAAAATAAGCTATATTGTATTTCAGGCATAGAAGGAACTACACACAACTATAATTGTAGTAATATATAATACAAAGATAATATAGTAATTCAATATACAATGCATCATTTAATAATACATGTATAACTAGCAATATTACCAGTTGTATTCATGTATATTTATGCCCGCCCCTACTCCACCCCCACCCCGCTCCACTTCTCACCCTCCACCTTGCTCTACCCTGCCCTGTTCAAGTTCTTCCATGCTCAACCCTCTCCCCCCCCCCCCCCAATTTCACAGATGAAATGGATGTACTCACTTAAAGAATGGCTCCGGCCATTTCCATATTTATCTGATATGTCATTGATATGTCCTTATGAGTTGCTTCAAATACCAACTTTGTCAAAATTCAATTTATTTCTATGTTTTCTTAACAACATTAATAACAAGCATGTTGTGAGTGTTGTCTCTCCTTCAAAATCTTTTGGGAAAACATATGACGTACGCAAGTGTTTTAGCGACCGCTAAACTTTTGTTTTTACTACTAACCACAATGTGCCGCTACTAGTTATATCAATCAATGAGCCAGGCCACTTGTACTGTTATTTATCAACGATATACTATCGTTGCTGTTATGCTTCAGCGATTTTGGTGATCCAAACAAAAGTCTAGCGTTTGTTCGCTAAAACACTTGCGTACGTCATAGGTTTTCCCAAGAGATTTCGAAGGGGAGACAACACTCACAACATGCTTGTTATTAATGTTGTTAAGAAAACATAGAAATAAATTGAATTTTGACAAAGTTGGTATTTGAAGCACCTCATAAGGACATATCAATGACATATCAGATAAATATAGAAATGGCCGGAGCCATTCTTTAACAAACTTACAAAAGCAATGTTAAAAAATATTGTTCCAACCTGAGCATACTGGAAGAAAGCAATGTTACAAAAGATTGTTCCAACCTAAGCGCACTGGAAGAAAGCAATGTTACAAAAGATTGTTCCAACCTAAGCGTACTGGAAGAAAGCAATGTTACAAAAGATTGTTCCAACCTAAGCGTACTGGAAGAAAGCAATGTTACAAAAGATTGTTCCAACCTAAGCGTACTGGAAGAAAGCAATGTTACAAAAGATTGTTCCAACCTACTCGTACTAGAAGAAAGTAATGTGAGTCATAAACCAGCATGGAATCACTTGATCAGCACTTCAATCGCTGCATATAAGCAAAATATAACTGTTTGTGATTCATCTCCATATACATTATTGAAAATACTAAATCTACAAATATCTCAAGCTTGAGAACAGATTTAAACCCCGCCATCCATCAGATTAGAATGTCTTTACAGCAGCTTTCATTTCTTTCAAGATAGTGGTTTAGGCATATATACATATTTGACAGTTTCATCATCAAACTGTGGTTGTCTCCACCTACATTATTATTATTGAAAAAATGTGAAATCTACAAATATCTCCGATTCGAGAACAAATAGCAAAATTAAAACCTAGACATAAATTAGATTAATACAATGGAATGTTTTTAGAACAGCTTTTATTTCTCCCAGTGTGGTGGTTTAGGCGCCAATAAGTCTGGAATGGGGCTGGAATGACATAGACAGATGAACAGACATACAGACAGATGTCTTTCACGTTTATATATATATATAGATAGATATATAATATAAACACATGTCCTACTATTACGAATGATACATCAATGCTGAAAACACGATAAGCCTAAAAATGAAGATTAAGGCATGGGCTTGTTTTTGCTGCCTGGTTGAAATGTCATTGATAGTAACATACTACTTATAATCTTAATGGCCACAGTCTTGAACTTTACGGTCAATTTGGCAAATCAAAGGTTTGGAAAGATTTATCATAATTTTCGTATCTCTGGACACATTTGAATGTGTTGTGCTGGTTTGAGCTCCTCACTCCCCATCAACATAAACTGTAATAGATTACATTGCTCATATAAAATATGAGTAAAATAAAAAAAAGTGCAATATCTAAATCCACCACGAGATCTCAACCACCAGAACACCCTAAGCAGACGTACACCTTAGCTGAGTGTGTGAACCAGCAGTTATCAAACGCAATTTCAACCAGTCAACTTATTATCCCTCTATTTTCCCCGTTTTAAAACATGACAATATTATATTACAGTGTATATATATAAGAAATATAATGAACGATAATAATAAACCATTGTTGTAATTAATTTTTATTTAGTTAAGAAATTATGTCCATGGTTTAAAACACAAAGGAACTTCTGTTAAACCGACACTCATCGATGAGGCCTCAACAACTATTCAGAGACAACCCTACGCGTAGGGTATATCAAAGCATCCTGAGGGCATAAAAAACTTTCCAGTTATTTGCAAAAACAAAGTTTTCTCATCATTGAATCTTGGATGTCTCTGAAACATTATTTATCTGCAAGCTATTATATTATTTGATGAAATGGAGGAACGTTGCATCTTCCTTCTTTCTTAACTCATAATAATAATCTGTATTCGTAGTTTCCCTGTATAATAATATTATTATATCAATAGACAAGTTGACTTTTGCTAAAAAAATACTCTCCAAATTTGTTGTGACTATTATTATTATATTAATTGTATTGTGCAGGATTTCACTGTGGGGGTGTGAGTTGGTAGCTCGGCCTACCTGTACAACCTCCCGAACTGTGATGGCAATATATGTCTATCGCATGTGCAATACAACCCGCCCACAGGTCAACTAGTATCCTTGGGAGTGGTACATGACCATCCTAGTTTACTGTCTAGCTGCCGGTTGCGTTAGCTATTTCAGTGTGTAAGCCAGAGGCCGAACTTTGAAGGGCAAACTAGTCAGAGCTAGGTTCGGCCAGCAGAGGTTCAGGCTGATCTGCTTATGTATTACTACTCGAGTAATGGTGCTTTTGTCGTACGAACATGTACTAGCGCAGTGAAGTTATTATTGTCAGAGAACAAAGAAACTTCTGAGAGTGTGCAAGCTGACTCTGACTTTATTAGCAATTACATCCATATTTATATACATGATTATATAACATAAAAATGATAAACAAAGGAGGCCACACCTAGCACACACAATTGGCTAGAGTGTGCCAATACAAATACAGTAGGTGTGCCTTAGGTACATGCATGACTAGCCAAAGTGATAAAATATAAGAAAAAGGTTGCATAGAGCTATCGGCTCTAAAGTGTATGCATAGAATTAGTAAGCGTGGCATAGAACTAGGTAAGTGTACATAGAACTGGAATAAGTATACCATATAATAATGTTAGTAAGATGGCGCCGTCCTTCACAATATTATTATTATTATTATTATATATTATTTATATACTATTATAATATTATTTATATTCAAATTTTTTTTATTACTTTCTTTCTAACTATTTTGTAACTATTATTATTATCATCATTATTACTTGGAAAAAAATTATTATTATTATTATTATTATTTATAATAATAAAATAATTATTATTATTATTTTTATTATGGTTATTTTATTATTCATCATCTCTACTACTACTACTACTACTATTATTTATAGTTACAGTAGTAGGTAGTAGTAGTAGTAGTAGTAGTAGTAGGTAGTAGCACTAGTAGTAGTAGTAGGTAGTAGTAGGTAGTAGTACTAGTAGTAGTTGTTAAACAACAACAACTTCAACTTGTCTTGTAATAAATAATAATAAAAGTAATACCTTGAAGAAACCGAACTTCCAACAGACTGTTCAGGAAAATCTGGGGGTGCAGAGTTATTATCACTACATGTATCCATCTTGAAACGAATATAGTAAAATTTAGAAGTGTAATAATAAATAATTAACAAATGTATGCACTATTTATTACTATTTTGGATTCTGCTACTCAGCTTTTTCTTTCAAATAAAGAGTCAAACAAAGATTTTGTGTCAAGAAATCCAATTTGCCAGTTTTTCAAAACCTGACCAATGAAAACTTTGATAAATAGTCTTAATTAAATAGCTCCAACAAAAATTAAATAAAAACCTTAAATTGCAAAAACCAACAGAGAAATTGATAATTTTTTTTATCCATTCTAGTTTTTGTTTTAAATTTATTGCAGTTTGACAAAGATAATATTTTTCATTGTGTCAACTTTGTAACTTTTTATAGCCTCAAAAGAATTTGTTTACTTGGTGTCATGGCGTCAAAAAATGAAGATCCGAATTTTGACTCTCAGTATTCTAGACGGATAGATAGGACACCAGAGCGAGAAACAAGTAATCTAGCCCGCTTATCCAGTGATGACCGCAATAAAATTTATGGTCTCAGAACAGCGTTTGGCAACACGCTCAGCAAATTGCAAAAATTGGAGGAAAGCAATGACGAAAAGTTAGTAAGAAATTATTATTTATTATTATTATTATTACTATTATAAATAATAATAATTATGTTATTTATTATATTCTTATTTATTACTATTACAATTACTATTTATTATTATTATTTCTCATTTCATTATTATTATTTATCAAGCTTATTAATTTGATTGATTGTTGTTAATAGTTATTGTCATTGATCACTTTTTAGTTTAGTAGATAGAAAGAAGACATAATATTGTGCAGGATTTTTCTATAACTGTTTAGTAGTTATATCGGTAGCTACCTGCACTACCTCTAGGCAAGAGAGCTACTCGTCTGTCTCGACAGTCTGTTGGTCAGGTAGGCTTACTAGCGTCCACCCATCAGCATGTCAGCTGAGAGGGAAGAGCACTGGAGGTTACTGCCTGCCGAACAGCTGCTGTCGTCTGACTACTGTCGTCGAATAACACTGAATGCTACTGGACCTATGGGTCGTAGGAGCGGTTATCTTGTGAGCAGTAGTATAGTCGTCTGTTATAGTGTATCAAGTATAAGCTTGAAAGAGTGAATGCTGCTTGTATTCTGAATAGAATAAAACCAGTTGAGTCTCCCCAGGGATACTACCTTGTGAGGAGACAAAAAATGTGTTTATATGCACAGGAGGCGGTGCTTAAGAAAAACAGCCTCGTAATAAAAGGTTAATATGTGATAGAATAATAAAATTGGCATCGAGACTATAACAGCGATTGTTGTATGTACACGATAGCATAGAACAAATGTAATAAATTGAATCGTTACTGTCTCTTGTTTCTATTTACAGAGTGTTCGCAGTTCTTCCCGTACACAGCCCCCTCCATTGGTCGACGTAGGGGACCAATGTGACCGTACAGGGAAGCAAGAAGGATGTACATAGTTAGATAAAAGATGTATGATAATAATAATAATAAAGGAAAAATATATTATACATTTGTTGGCAAACATACGTAGAACATGTAGTGATTGCAGTAATATATGGTAAGTGGCACACAGAGTAATATAGGACTAAAATATGGTAAGTACTGTTCATGGCGATTTATTGCCATAATTGTTTTGCTTTACTTAGCATGGTTCTCCAGGCTCCTAATCTGCTCTTTTACATCCTGAGCCTGGCGTAGCAGTCGGTAGGCGTTCTCAGTTAGCTTGTTTAGCTCCGCTCTCTTTCTCTCCAATCGCCTCCCTCTTTCTCTCTGCTCTACGTGGTATGGGTCCTCTCTCTGTCTAGGAGCGGTACGCTCTACTGTGGAGTGTAGCCTGACTGGCGTCACGTCCCTGTGCCGTCGGGTGGCAGAGGCAGTTGATTCGGCTCGTCTGTGGGCCTCTCGACGCTTATCATGTTGCTCGTCCAACTGCTTTACGGTGCGTTTAATCTGTTCTGCCGTATTCTCCACCTTTTTTGGCTTGTAGTAGGGCGACAACTCCCGAGGCAGTTTTTTGATGGGGCTGCTTGCTCGCGTTGGGGGCCCTAGTCTGTCTTGCACCGACGTGGCACGCTTGTGTGCTGGTACAGGAGTAGCTTTTTGCTCTGATATGGGTAGAGGCCGTCCGAAAGGAGGTGGTTGTGGCCACGTCATAAATTGAGCGAACTCCAAGTAAGATTCAGCATCGACTTCGTATAGGGGTGCCAGGGGTCCTCCGTGAGCGGTCGATTTGTTTTGTTTCGTGATGTGTTTTCTTAATGCATCCCTTGATGCCGATTTTTTGCCACATGTGCAAAAATAAAAGACGAAATGTTGGTGTGTGTGGTACACTACCCGCTTACGGGCGTTGGTGTAGTCACATTTCTTACACCGCCATTCATCCTCCTTGCCATCCACCTTTGCAATTATGTCTTTCAGGGTGGTGAGTGTATTTTCCGACAACCACGTAGTACGGCTAGCCGTGCTTTCGCTCAGTTGTACTGGTACCCTTATTTTCAGCTCCTTAGCAGTAGTTATTTTGTTAACTCGTACCACCTCCTGTCCTAACTGTGCTTGCCTCCTTGTGTGCATCTCTTCCTTGGTTGCTACGCGATTGCTGCATGAAGGTTGCTCTCTCTCTAGTTCGCTCGCCACTGTCATCAAGCATTCCTCACCGACTATCTGTTCCGCTATGGCGGCATCCTCCTCCAAGGATACGTCTGGTTTTGTCTGTTTCCTCTGCTTCATTTCCTCTGCTGCTGCTGCCGCAATTTTAATTAATTCTACTGTGGAGAGTAATTTCGGATCGTGTGCACTAGTTGAACAGTTGCTGCCAAGTGAATTGCTGCCAAGTGATAGCTCGTTTTGTATGTTCCAAGTTTGCCGCTGCGTGGAGCCAGCACCTTGCTGATTGGAGGATTTTGCATCCCCCTCGACGTCATCAGCCCACGTGGTTGTTCTCCCTACGTCATTGCTTGTGTTCTTAGCTGCGGAACTTGGTGCTGTGAGCGATCGATTACACATAGAGTCATCCTCCAGTGTGCTAGTAGTAGAGCTATCTCCCCGGGTGTTGTGTTCTCCTGGCATTCGTTCGTCGGTGCACATTTTGGTATCGTCGTGAGAGGTGAGTTCGTTATTTAATTTTATTTCTTGCTGTGTGGCTAGCTTTCTCCAGTAGTTTTTCGCATTTTCGAGTGTGTTAGGCAATGCCTCACCTTCAGAACATCGTTTTAACTCCTTTAATATTTTTTCTGGAGTATTACTGTGTTCCGAAGGTGTCAGGTGTTGCTTCATTACTGTCGGTGACAGTAATGGGTTGCTTTGTGGAATTGGCTCTTCGTTGGCCATCTGATAGCATTGGTAGTCAGCCAATTTTGATGGTGGCCTGGTGTGTCTCCTGGGCCTGCCCGTCTCTGTTGGCTTTTCACTGATGACTAACTCTTCATCCACCGCTGGGTGACTCTGTGTGGCACCTTCTACTATTGGTTCTGTCTCTTGACTGTCGGCATCATTTTCTCTGGTGGTGGGGGTTTGGGGGGGAGCTGGACTGGGTGCACCATTATCTGGTAGCGCTGGCCACTCCCTATCTCTCTCCCACTGCTCGTGTCGACTTAGTCGTGTGTTGTTGTTGGGTACCACCTCCCAACTTCTGTTTGTGGGTCGTTGGGGCTCAGCTCGCCCAACTGCTTGCTCCATCAAGGCCGGCAACTGATTGAGCTGGCGTTCCAGCGCCTGTCGGTTTGTTTGGATGGTCCCTCTTTCCTCTGGCATCCTCCTCGTTTCTGCCGGCTGCGCACCAGGGTCTGGTGGCTGTCTGATATCGGCTAGAGGGGATCGGCCTCTTCGTCTGGCGGCACCCTTCATGTTGGGGCGTAGGGTGGCCTCCCTATTGGCGGGTGCCCTTCCTGCGGGCTCGTGGCATGGCCGGTACTCCTTCAGGCGCCGCTCATTTTGTATGGACGTCTGCCCATCCTTTTCTATCCGATAGGTGTGGTTGGGATAGGCCTCCACTACTCGATATGGTCCAACAAAGCTGGGCTGTAGTTTAGGGTTACTACCCTTCACCCTCCTTTTGTTTTCTAGTACGACCAAGTCATCGGGTACGTAGAGTGGTGGCTCCTCCGTGTCCTCTTGTCTGACTTCCACCTGTTGTTCTCTGAGCAGATCGTGAGCTGCCTTCAGGTCCGCCTGCATCTGGAGGGCGTACTCAGTCACTAACTGTTTGTCTGAGTCTGTGGGCCTACCATCCAGCTGGTCAGGCAGTCTGACTTCCCGGCCTAGCATGAGGTAGTTCGGAGTCTCTCCCGTTGCGGAGTGTGGGGTGCCGCGGAAGGCCCTCATTATTTGGGGCAGCAACAGATCCCATTCTTCTTGTCCGCGTCTAAGCAGGAGTGTCCGTAAAGAGTCCCCCAATGTCCGGTTCTGCCTCTCGACTACTCCGTTACCCTGTGGGTGGTAGGGCGTGGTGCGTGTCTTATCGACATTCCACAGGACGCAGAGTTCAGCCATGAGTCGCGACTCAAACTGTGCCCCTTGGTCCGTGTGGAGCTCCTCTGGTAGTCCCCAGTAGCAGAATACCCTTTCATCGAGGGCTGTGGCGACTGTAGGGGCGGTGGCGTCCGGAATGGCAATGGCATCGTGCCACCGTGTGAAGTGGTCGGATAACACCAAGATCCACTTGTTCCTTCGCCTGGTCTCTGGGAGAGGCCCGACCAGGTCCACTGCTACCTTCTGGAAGGGCCTGCCGGCGAACAACCTCTGTCTCTCCTGGACTGGCTGTACTCCCCCTCTTTTTGCCACTTGGCAGATCTCGCAGGACTTGACCAGTCTTCGTACCTCGGCGGACATTCCCGGCCAGTACCAGTTGAGTTGGATCCGGCTCCTGGTGCGATTTACCCCAGCATGGGACAGCCCATGCGTATCCCATATTACCTGTCGGCGTCGGGATGACGGGCAGACTGCGCATAGTCTAGTCCGGCCTTTGGGGGCTATTTGCATAGTCAGAGTACCGTCCGGCTGTACCGCCATGGCCTCTCTGCGACTGTAGAGCGCTCGCAGTTCTCTACTCCCCTCTTCCAGCTCTCTCTTGGTCACTGGCCTGCCACCGCTGATCTCCTGGTACACCCTGGCCACTGGGTTCTGGCCGGTGCGTTGCTGTTCAACCAGTTCTGCACTGGTGACCACACACAGCTCTGGCATGTCCGCCTTTGCCTCTTGGCTTCGTAGTGGTACCGGATCGTCTTGTCGGCCTTGGGGTAGCACGTCCTCTGAGATAGGAGGCCTCGCTAACTGGAGTTCTGGTCCAGGGGCCCTGGCAAGTTCAGCATGGGTCGGTCCACCATCGCGCTGCTCTATGGCACTGCACTGACGGCAGTCCATACAAGGTTCGCGCCTGCTCAATCCATCAGCATTCCCATGCTGTTTGCCAGCCCTGTGCTCGAGTTTATATACAAACTCGGCGAGAATCTCCAGCCACCTCGCAATCTGGTTGGACGGCTCCTTCCGTCGGCACAGCCACCTTAGGGACGCATGGTCGGTGCGGAGCTTGAACTCTCGACCGTAGAGGTACGGTCGAAAGTGTTTGACTGCCTTGACGACAGCCAGTAGCTCGCGCCGAGTCACGCAGTAGTTCCGTTCGGCGGGTGCTAGGGTCTTGCTATAGTACGCGATGACCCTTTCCTGTCCATTCTGTACCTGTGACAGCACTGCCCCTAATCCAACGGCGCTGGCGTCCGTGTCCAGGATATAGGTCTTGGCAGGGTCTGGATAGCCTAGTACTGGTGCTTGCACGAGTCCCTGCTTCAGGCGCTCAAAGGCCACTTGCTCTTCCTCTCCCCATCTCCAGGGGGTGTCCTTGCTGGTCAAGACAGTCAAGGGCTTAGCAGTGGTGGCGTACCCAGGCAGATACTGCCTGTAGTACCCTGCTGTACCGAGGAAGGCTTGTAATCCTTTGATGTCTCGGGGAGGTGTCCATTCGGCTACGGCCTTCACCTTTTCCGGGTCAGTGGCAACGCCTTCCGCACTTACTATATGCCCCAGGTACTTGACCCGTTGCTGTAGTAGCTCGCACTTGGATGGCTTGACCTTAAGGTTGGCCTGTTGTAGCCTACTCAGCACCTCTCCCAGCCTCTGCAGATGCGTCTCGAAGTCGGGAGCGATCACAATCACATCATCCAGGTAGAGCAGCAGCGTCTTCCAGTGCAGCCCTTGCAGCACTCGTTCCATCAAACGCTGGAACGTGGCGGGGGCTGAGGTCAGCCCGAAGGGCAGCACCTTCCAACGCCACAACCCACTCCTGGTGATAAATGCCGACTTCTCCTTGGCGTCTGCATCGAGCGGCACCTGCCAGTATCCACTGGTCAGATCCAACGTGCTAAAATACTTGCTGCCAGCTAGGGCGTCAAGGGACTCGTCTATCCTAGGTATAGGATAGGCGTCCTGCCTAGTGACATCATTTAGCCTCCGGTAGTCGATGCAGAACCGCCACGTGCTGTCTTTCTTGCGTACCAGCACCACCGGGGAACTCCATGCCCCGTCTGCGGGCTCAATCAGCCCCTTCTCCAACAGGTCTTTCACTTGCCGTTCAGCTTCAGCCTCTTTCTCAGGTCCCAGCCTGTGAGGAGGCAACCGAACCGGTCTGGTGCCTTCGGCAACTGGAATGGCATGCTCTACCAGGTCAGTACGGCCAATGTCTCCGCTATTTCTGCTAAACACGGCCTCGTACTTCCTAAGCAATCCCCTCAATTGTTCCATCTGTCGCTCGTCCTTGCACCCTCTGCTCGCCTGCTCGTACAGTTCCGCCAAGTGGTCAGGTACTGGCGAACCTGTCGGGCCCGACCCGGTGGGGACCTCGGGTGTGGTCTGCTGCACCTCATCGGCCGCTACCCCTGTGAACGTTCCGATAACCTCGCCGGCTGGCAGGCTTATCACATTCGAGGTAGGGTTGAGGCACCTGACCAACACCCGTCCTTGTTCGTCCGGCGAGTTTAAACTTGTAGCCAAGGGTAGGTTCCCTGGTAAACTCTGGATCACGCCCTGTGGACAGTAGCTCCGTGCGGCAAGATGACACGGTATGGTAGCCTCTGTCTGAGGGGGGATCTCTGTCTTCCGAAGTACTTGGACCTTGGAGATCAGTGCCCTCCCATAACGGTCGGTGCACACCAGCTCCCGGTCCTGCATGACCAGTACTGGTCGATCGAAGCCCATACGGCACTTCTGATTAGCCAAGAACGGCATCCCGAGGATGACATCTTCGCTAATCTGCGTGACGACGAACGTCTCTGTATATGCTACAGACCGTACTCGTCCTGACACACTGAGTAGACCGTAGAATGGGAGTTTAGTCCCATCTGCCATTAAACCATGGGAGTCGTACTCTTGTAGTGTGGCTTTCCGGCTGTCTGACAGTTTGTCGTACACGCTTTTTGATAGCAGGTTGGTGTTGCAACCTGTATCTATCAGGTAGGTTACGGTCTTCCCTTCCACCTTGCCCGGCAGGTAATAGCTGGACTTATGTGGTCGTTCCATCTGGTTCACGCACGATGTGAGGGGGGCGGCCTCTATTAACAGTCCAGGCGTTATTTGGGGCTCTCTCCTGTGCTGGGTGGGAGTCTGCCCTTGTCTCTGCCACTGCTCGGCCGGCCTCTTTCATTTGTGGTGTGTCCCAGTGGGAACTGGTGGTGGTTCCTCGTCATCTGAGGAGTCTCCTTCTAGGGCAGACAGGTTGGCAAACCTGTTCCGGGTCGGGACCGGTATTGGCTGCGGTATGGGTGGTGTATAGGTTGGACGCCTCATCTTCTGCCACCCATCCTGGGTCTGTCTTTCCGACCTGTCTGGCTTCTTACTTCTAGGGGCCCGTCTGCAGCCAGTAGGTTTCCCTACTGCTGCGGGCCTGTTGCGTTTCCCTGGTAGGTGTCTTGACGGCACTCCCTCTGTGTGTGTCCCAGCTTCTGGCACTTCCAGCATTTGACTACCCTTTTGGGTGGTCGAGCAGGTGCGCTGTCTGGCCGGGTTGCTTGGAGGTCGGCCACTTGCTGTGTGAGGTTGCTGAGGGCCTTGGTTAGGGTTTCTAGATGAGCCTCTATTCCAGGAGTCGTCCCTTGTGTCTTTACTTGCTGGCATTCCTCCTCCTCTATCTCTACCGTCCGAACCTTGGGTCCAGTGTAGGTCGGCTGGATCTGCAGGTATTCATTACCTGCTCTTACAGCTGCCTCCAGAGAGGTCGGCTGTATAGCCAAGAGGTGCCTTTGTAGGTAGGCATTGCCTAGTGTGTTTTGGAAATGCTCCAAAGCATATTCGTTCCGTTGTATGCGGGCGGAGTCGTCATGTGCGGTTTCTACCAGGGTCTCGATGGCCAGTGCGTGCTCTCTTAGTGAGTGCCGTGGCTCCTTTCGGTAGCCGGATAATCTGGCCCTAGCTTCTCGGCGGGTGAGCCCGAAGCTTGCCTTTAGGGAGTCTACGATCGCCCACATCGTCTCTCCCCTTCCACACTGTTGCGCCTTCCCCTGTAGGGACTGCCTCAGGTGTATGATAGCCGTCGCTGGTGCCCAATTGTTCGCCTCCGACACTTCTTGGAAGCGTTGGATGAAATATTGGACGTCTCCAGTGCCATCGTACGTAGGAGCCTTGAAGGAGGTCGCTGGTGGGGGTGTATCTGTCAGTTTGTCCAAGATATCCGTTAGTTGGCCCATGATCCTGGTCGTAGGATCGCGGTCAACGCTCATGGCTCGTCGTCTGTTAGCCATGGTCTGTCGTCCGGCTCTGTCTTGTCCTAGAGGTTCTTGTCAGGGGATTCGCCGATCCCACTGCTGCCACCAATGTGCAGGATTTTTCTATAACTGTTTAGTAGTTATATCGGTAGCTACCTGCACTACCTCTAGGCAAGAGAGCTACTCGTCTGTCTCGACAGTCTGTTGGTCAGGTAGGCTTACTAGCGTCCACCCATCAGCATGTCAGCTGAGAGGGAAGAGCACTGGAGGTTACTGCCTGCCGAACAGCTGCTGTCGTCTGACTACTGTCGTCGAATAACACTGAATGCTACTGGACCTATGGGTCGTAGGAGCGGTTATCTTGTGAGCAGTAGTATAGTCGTCTGTTATAGTGTATCAAGTATAAGCTTGAAAGAGTGAATGCTGCTTGTATTCTGAATAGAATAAAACCAGTTGAGTCTCCCCAGGGATACTACCTTGTGAGGAGACAAAAAATGTGTTTATATGCACAGGAGGCGGTGCTTAAGAAAAACAGCCTCGTAATAAAAGGTTAATATGTGATAGAATATTAAAATTGGCATCGAGACTATAACAGCGATTGTTGTATGTACACGATAGCATAGAACAAATGTAATAAATTGAATCGTTACTGTCTCTTGTTTCTATTTACAGAGTGTTCGCAGTTCTTCCCGTACAATATTATAGGAGACTAGTAGTAGTGGCAGTAGAGTAGTTGTCTTATTACTACTACTTAGTAATAATAATAATGATGATAACAGTAATTAATGAATAATAATAATAAATAATAACAGTAGTAGTTCAAGAATTGATTGACCTGTGATGGATTGAAGAGAAAAGATGTTGTTTGTTAAACTACTAAAACTGGTTATTGTAACTGTTGTTATCATTAGTTCAAGTTGTTATTTATTATTATTGTTATGTAATAATATCCATAATAATACTATATTATTTATTTTTATTATTGTTACTAATAAATGCATGAAAAATATAAAAAATAATGTTACCAAGTCTTATTATTATTGATGATATACATTTATTTATGACTTCTTATTTTTTTATTCGTAAAATGCTACACCAGTTAAGTAAAGTGTTATTAATATTATTATTAATATTTGAGGTAGGAATACTAATAAAGTTGAATAATTTTTAAATGAATAATTAATAAAAATAGTGCCGAGTAACCTAACAATTGTTAATAATACCATAAGTAAGTAGTATTGTTTGTACATTATTATTATTTAAGAACACAGGCCCACATCAATATTGCACAAACATACAACCAAAGTCATTTTATCAAGCTCTCCCTGCATTTTAAATGTCTCTTGACCTTGGGGTAAATATTAGTTATGAATAATTTTTATCATCATTATAATAAGACTAGTAGTATTTCATGTTGTATTCAACTGCGCTGGCCCACTCTATTTTAGCCGGTCTTTTCCCCCTCGCCTGCCCTGCTCTACTTTTCACCCTCTATTTTGCTCTACCCTCACCCCGCTCTGCCTTTTATCTCTCCCCTGTTCCTCTCTCTCTTCTGCTCAGTTTGAGACGAGATAGGAAGACAGTGTGCTGCCACATTGCAGTCCCTACCGAGACAACAAACTTGCTAAAACATTGTTATGAAAGAATGTTGCAATCTGTGAGTAATTGGAAGGAAATAACGTGAGTCATAAATCAACACAGACTTGCTTGATTTACACTTCAACCACCGGATATTAAAAAAATGCAATTTTTTTGTGATTCGTCCTCACCCACATTATCGAAAAAAAAAAATTAAATATACAAATTCTTCCAGTTTGAGTACAAACAGATGGTATATGTAAACCCCTGCAATCCTTTGAGTTGGTCCAGTAGAACGCTTTTACAGCAGTTTTCATTCCTCTCAGCGTAGAGGTTTAGGCGCTTATCTCCGTTAATGAACACACAGATGTACAGACGGACAGGCAAATGTTTTTCTTGTTTGTATATATAGGTTATAATTGTTATGGCAACAAGACAAACTATTTTATTATCATTATTTTTTTCAATAATTTTGTCGACCAATAATAGGCATTTTTAGTCTTATTATTATTATTATTATTGCAATGATTGCACATACATTTGTTAAATTTTTGCCATCTATCAATGAATTTTTCCATTAGTTTCAAGTACACTCAATGCTTCAGTATTCAAGAGTTTTTATAATTACTGAAAATTGGTATTTTTATGTTTCCAGAGACTTGATGATTGAAAGAGAAAGACAACTGAGAAAGAACCTAGAAGACAAACTGATGGATACAAAGTTTGTAGATATGTACAGTGATCCCGCAGTGAATGAAGAGTTACATGAACGACTTCCACGCGCTGCCAAAGAGAGAATGTATTCATTACATCAGACGCCTCGAACCAGGTAAGAAACACGTTGCTCAAATCAGTTGGTGCAGAGCTTTTTTATTTGAACCTGAATCACATAATGTGTTATTGGACTTTCCCAGCAAGCATAGGAAAAAGAAACGAAACATCAGAAGTGATGATGAACGCAGTTTATCTGATGATGAATCTAGATATAGCCATAGGCATCACTCGTATGCCGGGCCCATGCCTTACCCACCCTTCTTTGGTGGCAGCCCCGGTAAGTTTCAGACTAACTTGTGATTATTTTTATGTACAGGTGATATAAAACTCAAACCACAGTGGTTCTTAACAGCTACATGTTTGACATATTTTTAGGGTACTACAGTTGGCCGCCGGGGGCTGGTATGATGCCTCCACCGTCGTTCGCTCAGCACTCTACTCCCAACAACTCGTCTTCCCCGCCTCAGGGCCCACAATTTCCGTACCCTGGTTCCGTGCCTTGGATGCCAGCTAATATGAACAACACAGCGGCAGCAGGTGGTACTGCTGATGCATCTCAGGGTGGGTACTCAATAGTTATACAAACACCCTTTCTTGAAGTAACAACATTCTTAGGCTAGATGAGTGAATCTAAGCTTAGTTTAGCCTGAGTGGCGTGGTAAGTGTCGCCATTTCCACAGATAAAGGCTAATTTTGTTATTTATTACTGATTTCCAATTATTTTATAACTATATACATACATCATATATATAATTATATACATATACATACATACATCATATATACAATTATATACATATACATACATCATATATACAATTATATACATATACATACATCATATATATAATTATAAATATGAAACAAGGATGTTACCGAGCTGATGGAATTTTTTGCTAATAGTTTCATACTTTGATATTCATTAATGGCCATTGTATTATTTATATATATTATATTATGTAAATATTTATAGTTGTTTTATTACTTATTACAAATCATGGAGGGTTAAAGGAGTAGATTTTCTAGAGCTGCATTACAAGCACATAGTTATTGTCTCAGCTGTAGTTATTGTCTCAGCTGTAGTTATATTGAAGACTATTGTAATGGAAACCATCAACTTTTCATAAAGAAACGACCCAAACTGAGTAAACTAATTAATAAAACATTATTTTAGTATTTAGCTTTTGCTAAAACTAGGAGTTGTTTTTCCTCATATTTTATAACAATTGGGAAGAAAACTCCTAAACCAATTTAAGATGATTATGTCTGCTGCAGTTATTGGTGCTAATTAGTGACATCATTGTTTTACAATCTGTTCATCTACACAGTAGAATGAAATGATCACCCGCAGCATGTGAAGTATCCATTTACCGCTTTTGTTATTCAATATTTTTATTGACTATTCAAGCGAACAATTAAGATACACTTTGGGCATTGAGCTCTGTCGCTTTATTGTATTTTTACCTCTTACACAAGTTTGTATAATTGCCTTTGATGCAATTGACCGTTAATACAATTGCATGCTGATTGCTCTTTTCTACTCAGTTACAAACAACTAAAATCTGATAATCATTGTAATTACGGATATTTGAAGCAGCAGGTTGAGTTAGCTTTGTCATACAGACTTAGAGAGTTAGCTATTAACATTTTCTAGTCACTGAAACTTGTACATGTAGTAGGAGGCAATGCATGCTGTAGGTGCTGACGTAAAGCCTGCAGATGTGGATGTGATTAAGGCAGCAAGTATGCTCAGCTCCGACAGCAAGGAGAGACAACTTGCCAGATTACTTCATGAGATCGACTTACTGAAGGATCAGAATAGAAAGGTGAGTTGTTTCCTCTTTGCATGCTTTGTGAGCAATTCATAGAATTACACATGTTGAGTGATGTATTTACCGGCGATGTTTAGGTGTCAGAAGATCTGGCGGAAAGCGTAGCTGAATGTAACAGACTGAGAGTGGAGAATGAACTGAGAGCTGTTAGCTCCGATGAACAAGTCTCATCTAGAATATCAGGTGGGTGGCCTGTGCAATTCTAGCTCAGTGGTAGAGGGCTGGTCTGCTGTTCTGAGGGCGTGGGTTCGAATCCTGGTGGTATTTTCCTCTTTGTTGCCTTCGATTGTGACTAGTTAAAAATGAGACTGTAGGGTATTGCCAATGGACGTCCTGGATATCAAACAAAAGATTGGTCCATTTGCCAGATTTGATACAGCAAATTTTACTTACTGTTTATCCCTCAAATTCTAAACCTCAGATAAATCCAAAGTTTAAATCTCAGATAAATCCAAAGTTTCAATGTTTTTTTCTTGTTGGAAAACTAAGGATGGTGACTTGCTGGTTGCATCGTGCACTAAAATGCAATAAATTATGCACTAGTTTAGAATATCATGTTGATTTGATTTTAATTTTGCTCAAGTTAGGTCTTAAATTTTAAACTTTTTACAATGCCACCAAATATTTAGTTTTTGTCGCGTAACCTCACCAACTGTTTTAGGTTAATTCCCTTTGGCTTGTCAGTACTGATATATTTTCATTCTGTTTCCGAGGAAACACAACTCCCAGATTCCAGCAGCAGAACTACAATAGTAACCCCAGCATATCAATTACTGCTTTTATACAAGAAGACAGGGAACCAAAATAATGTGATTTGTCTCCTCTCAAGCTATGAAACTTGTGTGTGTGGTTGTAGCGCTGATACAAGAGATCTACAGCAAACAAAAACAGAGAGATCAAGCTATGATGGGAAGGTTGAAGTTAGCCAATGAGGAGAGAGATAGTGCCAATGCTATGGTGAAGGCACTATCTCAAGGACAAGCCATGTATGTACCGTGTACCAAGTGTTTATAGCTCTATTTTCTACCTAATTGATTTAACAATTTCATCTATTTATCACCAACTCAGCTGGACATGATCTCGTTGTGTTGTTTATGAGTCATGACTTAAGCTGTTTAATTCATTAATTTATTTAGAGCATGTTCAAGTCTGAAATTGTTTTGTTACTATATCATAGTGCAACAGTGTCTAACAGATTGATAATTTACATTACAGCATATTGATTTTGTTAAATCGTATGATTATCTAGTATTTACTAAACTGAACAAAAACTCTGAGATACCAAATTGAAAATGTTGTGATTTAAACCCTAATCTATGCTGTGGTTATTGCTCACAGCTTTTGGAAATTGAAAGAAGTTTTTTTTTAATATCTGCTATATTCTGCTACATCTCATGCCAAAACTAACTTGATATTAAACATTGTCGTCTATATTTATAAATGCAGTTCTATTCTAACCTAGTCTGTATTACAAAACGGTGTTGGAGTTGTCTTCCCTTGTTAGAAGTTTGACTGTGATATTGTAGTATATTGTGTGTTTGTGTTTAACCATGCAAGTAATTATTACATATTAACCTTCATTAGATCATGTATGCAGGACTTGATATTGGTGCATTAGAAATATAAAGTGATTTGTTGTTTTAGATTCTTTCAACAGTTAGTAATTATTGCACTATACAAGCACTTGTCAAGTTATATAATCCTGTGTTTTATTTTGTGATACAGGCAGGATGTACTGTCTGATGATGAGGAACAAGACCATAGACACGTATGTGTACTATTATTGTATATATCTATCTAAAGCACTCTGTCTCTTTATATCTATGTTCTATGAATTATGTGACCATCGATTAGACGATTCACTGGAGTCATTTCTTATATCTAAAGCAATAATGGAAGTTTTAGCCAAAAACGGTTTTTAGCCAAATTTACAAAAATTTGCACACTTTCATGTTGAATATTTTTTGCAAATGCGGTAGTTGCTTCCCTTAAAGAGCACAACTCCTTTTGTAGCTTTTTTGTGCTTTACAAAAATTTCTACACAAATTCTTCCACATTTTTTACTAACTAACTAATTCCAGCAAAACAAATCGTTGAGTTCAACCTGTCAAATGCCTATTGAGTGTTTATTTATTGACTTGATGTCAGTTTTGTCATTCGCCTATTGAAAACGAGATGTTCTTGTTAATTTTTTGATGGTTTGTTAAGCAGATAAAATACATATCTATTTGTGTTTTGATAGTAAAATCAATCAGAAATGTGTACACACTTGACGATGTCGCAAGTTTGTAAAATCTATGACATCATAAAATTTTCCTTATAAAAAATACATAAAAACCCGAAACTTTATTATTTAAATAAACCAGCTTTTGTTTTCGGAGTCAATTTTTATATACAATCAAAGCTTCATTTCATACATTTTATCTCAACAAATGCTATGAATACTTATTAGGTTTCTCAATTTTTTTTTATCATTTCACAGCTGAGAGAGAATACATCTAAATTGAACATAGAACAACAGGCTAATAGTCTGTTAGACTCCATACATGGCTCTACTCACAGGTCGAGAACACAGCACTCTCTGAGAGTAAAGGCTTTGACATCAGAGAGGGACAGCGCCCAGCATAAGGTACCGACTGGTAGATGTAGTGTAATAGCTATCCGCGTGTTGTAGACGGCCTGCACAGCTTCCTGGTATTTTATTATTATGTGTGTGTTTCAGCATTTTTTATTTTGATTAAAACCCTGAAAAAATCTAATCTTTTTTATATTTTTTAAAAGATTCCTACCAAACTGTGCATCATGTTTTATACAGAGCTGTGGAGGCATACTTGCTAGTTGGTTTCAGTGAAAATACTACTTGTTGATAGATTGCTCTCGATGAAAGACCAAAGTTCGACAAAGATCGGGAGTTGTCTATACATTTACATTTGTGCGACAACTCCACATTTTTATAGATCCAGTAATTAGTGATTGAAACGAAACATATTAAAATGAGTTTATTGGAGTAAAAATAAATATTAAGCCTTGCAAACATTCTGGAAAAATTAACAGTAGCCCTTTTAAAAATGTCTTTGTTGAAAAGACAGCTTTGACGTTGTTAACTTGGCTATATTTCTGCCATTTTCTGATGCTTGAAAACTTTAGATTTGCACTGTTACCTCCCCGTTGTGGAATTTCTACATTATACTCATAATATGATTTAGTTTTTCTAGAAAAATTATTTGTTTTGAAAAAAAAATGATTGCGAAATTTTATTTTATTTATTTAGATAAAGTTTTTTGTGTTTTTTTTTTATTTCAAAGTAGGCCATTTTTTATTATGATGCAGTAAAATAATTATTAATTTGACTACTACCCACAAACAACGTGTACATATATTATAACTAAGCACTGCTGTACAACCTACAGGTGCAACAGCTAGAAATGGAACTGTTGAGGTTGCAAAGAGAGCTAGAGGAGATAACTCCTTTACAAGAAGAACAGCTCAAACTTCAGGTTAGTGATTTTAATTTCATTAAAAAATTCGTCTCGCTTGCTTCTTTTATAACTGTTTAGGTACGCTCGAAGTTTATAATTAAAGAATATTAATTCCAGATAGTGACGTATAAATTAAAAGATTCCATTGAACCCTGGAAAAAAATGGAAGATAATTTTTTTCAGCAGTCAAAATATTGAAGATCTTGGCTCAAACTTGAATGACCTAGTTCACTCGGACTATTACCTGCTCATATAATTACTGTGCATGATTGAAAACTTGGCTTGGGGCTCAACTCTGTTATATATATAGCTATAGATAGATTTCCCTTGGACACTGCCAGTTAATTGAGCGCGTTAATGTAAACATAACCTCATCTCTGGTCATAATAAACCGTTCACTAGCTTTTCAAAGGAACTAAACACGGGCGCAAACGTCTAAATGCTTGCGAATAGAACGCTTCAATTGAGCAAGAAACCCATTCTAGTCACGATCCTTCTAAAGTAAAGTGACGCAAACTCGTTATCTACTTTTAACGTGAATATGTTATGACTTAATATTGTAACTTTCTCTTTGTCACAGTCATTTCTAAACGCTTTCTTGAATGTTAATAACAACATACGCTAACAATCGATGTGAATATATTTTTATTACCCATAAATTTATAATTCTAGTGTTTTGTTGGCTTGATAAAAGCTTTAGTAACACTTTTAAAGGGGAAGTTTAAATTTTTTTATGTAAGATTGTTATTACGTGGTCTCAGCTAGGCTTGGCGTTAGTGAGACGCATTAGATGGTGCAGCTAATAATAATACAAGGATACGAGGACGTGGAGTACTTGTGGTGGACTGTAATCTACCTAGTTTGGATAGGCCCTACTTGAGCTACACTTGACTCTACAGTATTATCAGCTACGAGGCCCCCTCTGCACATAAATCTTACCATCGTCCACTCAAGTGCCAATTCTAAGTATTTTATACGCCAGACATTCAGTTTATAATACACGACTAGGTTTTGTTTTTGAATAGTTCTTTTCTTTATAATTCGCAATAAGAGTTTTGTAAAGGTATAACTGAGTATTTTTGTTGTTGGGCGGATATCTGATTAGCTATTTGAATCGATATTTATTTAGAAATTTTTTTTTATTCTTCAGTTCACTTTTGGAGTATTAAATTGAAGTTTTAAGCTCCGATAGGAAAATACTTATACTGCGATAAAATTGTCATAATGCTTCCCTGAGTTTTGTTTACACAAACACGTAAAAATAGTATAAATTAATAGTAAACCTGATTTTTTTTTATAATATTGATTATTTCTTGTTACCTACTTTTGGTTTTTGATGACTACCAACATTACTTGTTTCCGTCAATATTATTGTGCAAACTTTTTTGTATCGTGCTATTACTGTTTTGATTATGCTTGAACATAAAGTAGTGTACAAAAAATAGAAGCCTTGATGTTTTAAACTGGCACACGCAGGTAAATGCAAAAATAATTGCGATAACGTATTATATCAATTTGCATTTTTATTGTTTATTTCTGATTATAAGAAAATGTTTTTGAGACGTCTGCTCCATGAAAATCTAATTTAATACTTCTAAAAAATAGATAACTTTTGGAATTATGGAGTTGAGGTCAAACTTGCTGCTGTTTTACTTTTTTTTGTTTGGAAAGAAAAGTGAGCACTCCTCTACAATATGTTACATAGTTGAATTAATCAGGTAAGCATTGCTTTGTAAATTTGGTGATAGTTTCAAATAAATATGTAATTGTACAAAAGCAATGACTTACAATAGCTGTTGTACTGTAATATTTACCCTTCCTCATACTTGTACAACGAGATGTCAATATTGTTTTGTTTAATGAAAATTAACATACATTATTATCTCCAGCAAACAAGAATGTTTAGTTACAAACGAATGTTGAGTGAGTGCGTTGGACGAGCAAATACTGACATTGTTTATTATTTGATATTAATCTGTACATTGGTGTAGCGAGAGTACCTTCGCTGATTACCCTCTTGTTGAAGCCTCTTCACATCTCTACAATATTTGTGTCAGCGATTAGAGCAGCATGTTTGGTCATGATATCTGTTTAAATCCGCTTGAGTTATCGGTCAACATTGCGCTTAAATACGTAAAACTTGAAATTCAAAAAGTCGGCTCAATTTCACACGGATATAATGCCAGACTTCTATACAATTAGAATCGAAAATATCTTTTGCGTTAAATATAAACGCTTGTATCAACATCACCTGTGTTTGGTATAATATAGTAATACGCTAGATGATACGCGCTTGTATGCTTTGGTTTGGTTAACATTTAGATAAGAATATTTCACATCTCATGGCCGTGATCAATATACCTCCAATATGATCCAATGTCGTATGTTTACTCAAGGTAGTGTTAAGTATTTGATGGCGCCAATTGTCTGCCAAGTTTGACGTGTAGCCGCCATATATGAATCTATCTCCATACCGGCTCATGATTGCAGCCATTTTTTTTATATATATATGAAGTTGAGAGAAGACAATAGGTATATGTCGGTGATACAGACGACCATTGGCAGCACGATCCATACATACTATATAGAGGCCTTTTGAAGAGTACCTCGGTGTGAAATAGATAGGGCGCTAAGTAAACCTTTCCTATTGACAAACCTCTCACTTCAGCTTCAGCAAATTTACAGAAAATATTAGTATTGTTGATGTGTCAAGCCATTCATCCGCTTAAGTTTCAGCTCTGTCAACATTCACTTTTAATGCAGTAAGTTTTAGCATTTATCATTGCTGCGGTGCTAGACTACAATAGGGGATTATGTTCAACCATTCTCCTATATTTAGCATATACTCAAACCATTCCTCATGCAAAACCTTAAATAATTAATTCAAACCATTTTTATCCTCTGTGCGCCATTCTAATCCATTCCGTTGATTATAATAATTTTTTTTTAATTTTACTTTCATCTAAAAATTTCGCTTTTCAAGTTGAGGGGTTGTATCCACTCCTGCGTATGTTTGTTCGGTATCAAAGTGGTGTGTATAATACTTTGGTAAATAGATGTTTTATTTTAAAATGATTATCTTCTCAGCTAGCCATTGTGTTTGTGCAATAAATAGTAAGTGAGATAAGTGAGGTGTTAAGTCCTTGTTAGTGCCAATCTCATTTGGCTCTAAATTTATTTAAATGTTTGTGCAAATTAGCAATAGGTGCTATCACAACATTAATGTGCATAGCTGCGCACATATCTCTATATCTATTATATTGTTTGTATTTTGTATATTAGTGTCACTTTTTTATATTTTACTATAAACATAGTTAAACAAATAATCTTTCAATTTTAAAATCATCTGTTTCACCAGATTGTAGAAAAAATATTGAAAAAAAATCATGTAAAAATTTATTTTTAATATCAATAATTTTTTTATGACTTTTGCATATACATTTTGTTTTGTTTTTGTTTTTGTTATCTGATGTTAAATAATTTATTTTGACAAAGTTTGTTATTGTTTTTTTTTTAAATTTGTCCCATTTTTTATAGTCAAGATATTATATGACTCAACAAATTATTAACCCAATATCAACGCTGGCCTCCATTTGATCCTATATTATGAGTCTTATGAATCGGTTATGTACCGAGTTATCGCCTACGTACAGGGACGCTATATGGTAAGAGATAGCGTCTCGGTACAGTTTGATAGTTACTAGCCGTGCCTAACAACGTTCTAGGGTCTCCGTTTGATGATTATATTTATTTATCTTTGCAAAACAAGCCACCATTTTGATTCACTAGTTTTCTCCTTTTAAACGAAAAATATTCTCTACTATTTTTTTGCTTGACATTCGACTTTGTTTAAGAAATAGGTTACCAGGAAATGCGATTGTTGTATAATTATTTTTGTCTTGTGGTTTGAATTTCTTAGAGTCGGTTGATACAACAAAGTGATCTAGGACACGTTTGCCTTTCTTCCTAGAAGTGATTGCATAGAAGGGATCAATCGTAGAATAAAGCAATTAAATGACAATGATTAGGAAATATGTGTAATATCGCGGATAGCCTTGTATCCCGCAGGTATATTAACTGCACTCTCGCTAACTCCCTCCGAGGCCCTGCTAGCAAACATTCATCACCAGATGTAAAAACAGGAAATGATACTTTAAACAGATCGATAATTGTAAAGAAGCTTTTTGAAAAACGCTTTCCGTATATTTTTACTGGCTAGTTTCATCTAGAAATTGTAGCGGATGTCTTTTTTGTTAAAGGGATAGCCCCTAATTTTTTCTATAAATACGATGCCAAGTTTTGCGTGATTGGAGAGGTTGGCAAATAAATTGTGTTAGTAGATATAATTTGTATTGTCCTTAATTCAGCCTTAACATCATAATCATTTGTGTACGGGTAAACATTGCTTGTGTACTGATCAGTGATAATTTTATGTGCATTACTTGTTACGTACACTAGAGTGATTCTATACAAATGTGTACATTTTGTAAAATGCACACATTTGTATAATGAACAAATGTACACTATCTCTTTTATTTGTATTAGCCTTGCATGAGATGACATTATAGCTGTTGACTTATCTAACGAAAGTCTATCTCATTGTGTGTATATAAACTGTAAAAATATGTCTTCATTCGTATAATTTTGTTGAACAAGTAGTAGCGGTGTGCAGTGAATCGAAAAATAGGTAAATACCGTCTCAACAGGCTGGCAAATAAAGTAAAATGGGTTCTATCGATCGTCGCTGGATAATGGAATCACTTTAGATAAAAAAATTCATAAAATATTCATAGGGTGTTCTATAGAAATGGCTTGGCTCTTTCAAAGAATAAAACTCTGACCACAATAATATATTACATCTCTTGTTTATGTTTGTATTATTGAAGTCCACGATGGGGTATTCATCATCATTTTCAATACATGCTTTTTCATATTCATTTGGCTCCAATGGAAACAAAAGACTTGGATATGTCAAGCATTATATCTTTACTCACGTAACAAGCACAAACATCTATTATAGCTAATATAGAGCTTAATGCGTTAGGCGATAGTAAAGAATTTGTTTTGCTGCTTTTTCCATCTTATTGTGCGCAAATGCTTTCTTTTCATATAAAACATGTTTGTATATTTTTCTTCTGTTGTCATTATTTTTAGGGACATGTTACAAAGGACATTTATGAAGGAATAACAGCAATGCCATTAGCTCGATGCCGTTAATGGCATGTTTTTGTATAGCCTATCATGTTTTTTATCATTACATTGCGTTTATAAAGGCATTATTGTGGGACAGCTAGGCATTAGCTGGGTGACAAGCGTGGGAGGCGTAGACAATAACTTATGAATCAATTCCATCCTCTATCTGCATCAGGTGTTAAAAGCTTTCTCAAACATAACTTACTAGATTCTCTATCATACAAGAATGTTCTAGATAAATTCACTAGTTTGAAATCACAAGAAAAGATCAACTTTTCACGTATTGTCATCACTAACGTTGTTGATATTTGCATTTTAAATCCACCGATCTGTAGAGTAAATATATTATGACATGACGTCTTGGGTGTAAAGTCATGTCTTTATTCTTATTCCTACGTGTATCTCAGTGTTATCGTACAGTTTATACATTTTCTTTAGTCGTTGCGTAATGCGCACTAATTCCGTCATGTTTACGCAAACACTCAACTTGTCAGTTTCCGCCATTTTGCTCCCAGGTTTAAAAAATATTCAAGTAAAGGTGAAGCCAACACAACGTTAAGCGATTTCGTGTAATCTTATCAGCTGCGTGCAACCCTTTTGATAAAATCCTCTTGCCATTGTTTTCTTCTTAGCTAGTTGATAGCTTGTAAGTATTTGAGAATTTATCTGGTGAATTCAATTTCGTTAACCGCAGTGTCATCCCTGTAGTCGTGCGATTCAAGACGTTCGGGCTTGAAAGAATTTTTTGTCCCTCTACTAAACTGGATGACACGAGATAACAAAAGCTTTATAATCTGTATGCCGAGGAGATTGACAGGTTTTTTACAAACTCACTAAAATAAAGTGTTAAATAAACAAGAGACGGAACTATCCGGAACATCAACATTGAAACTTGTGAATAGCGTTTTGTATTAATTTGAATAGGCGTGGTGAAAGACTGTGGCCTCTTGAATATTGTACCGGCTACACTGCAAAACTTTGTGCACTTGAAACACTGTTTGAATTCCTTTATTTTACATGATGAATTCTACAATTTCTGTTACATCGTTTAGTTCTGATTTGAAAACGGAACTTGTGAATGCAACCTTGGCTGTTTTGATTGTATCCTTGTTTGTAAGGGTTATCTCGTGTTATCTGGTTGTGCGACCTCCTTGTAGCGGCAGCTGTCGATGACTCAGGAGGAGCGAGACATAGCGCTGACAAAACTGAGAACTTTAGAAGAAGAAAATAGTAACCTCAAGATCTATTATGGGTATGTAGCGGTCCAGATTGCTTCTCAGAAACAAAAAATCTAATGGGCAGATTTGCGGATGTCGTGAATGATATTCCTCTGGATGTAAAAGGAAAATAGTCACGTCAGGTTGAAAATTTAGATGGAGGGAGAAGGCGGAGATAAATTATTAAATTTTTTATTATTATTTTTCCTAATGTTATGCAGACTGCACAAGTCTCTGTCAAAGGAGCAGAGCTGGAAAGAGCAGTACAACAACTCTCTGAATCAGATGCAAGAGCTGATAGCGCAGAGAGACGGAAATGTTCTAGATGCGGAGAAGGAAACAAACAAACTACAGGAGGTTATAGAGCAGTTGACAGAGGAGAGAGACTTGCTCAGTGAACAAATGGAAAAACTACAAGCTTCAGAAACGGCGCATCACACAACTAATGAAAAGTGAGTCAACCGTGAACTAGTAGATCTAATCAATTTTTTGTTGTGAAAAAAACCAAAGGACTGTGAAAGGTTCGATCCTCTAGATTTGATGCATGGAGTTATAAGCTGAGGCCTTTGCCATCATGGCCATCCAGAAAACAGGCAGACTCTACTCAATTTTTGTAACCATACTCTTTGTTGATTTATAATCGCAAACCCACAAGCGTTATGAAACTAAAAAACATTGTCTTGTCTAGTGTCTATGTACATGCTGCTAACAGGAAATGACATAGTTTTGTTATTGTTAGGTTACAAAGGCATGTTAGTGTTCTACAGAAGAAGTTGAAGAAGCTTTCACATGCTGACCAAGGGACAGTGTAGTAAAGTAAACACACAATATATTGTAACGATCCCATTAGTAACTTTTTCACCGAACTATCTGCTTTTGTTTGTTTGTCATCTTTGAAAATTGAAATCGATTATTTTTTTATTTTCTGTTGTACAAGCTCTATACTCAGTAGTTGCTTATTCTAAGCATTGATCTCTCCAAACTTCTGATGTCTTCACAATCTTTTGCAGAATTACTATGCATCAATTTTTGTGGTTTGCCTGTCCTCCTTGATATTATTATATGCAAACTGAACAATTTTTTTCTTTTTGAGATTATGATAAGTTTTCTATACCTTTTGTCTGAAGTTTGAAATAAAGTAATTAATTTATTACTAGATATTATACAGAGCTGTAGTGCAGGAGTAAGTTACTGCTAGTAACTTATAATGAGGAAGGATTGGTATTAAATTTATTTTATCGCTTTTCTGATTTATTGGAATAAAATGCACAACTGCCATGCACTTATTATTATTATTATTATTCTGAGCGATTAATTGTTAAAAAATATTGCAATTTGTAATCGATATTGCTTAATGTTAACGTTTGCTACTGAACAAAAAATATCACTCAAATATTTACCCAAAAATGATTTTCAATGTCAATCAAACTATTTGTCAAAAACTTGTTGTCGTCTAGCGATGATTGGACAAAATTGAACAAATAGTTTTTTATTCGAACTGACAAGTTTATTTCACATTATAATACGTAATCAACGTTCGCAAACTTCCTGTCAAACACATATATCCCGTAACAGAAATGTTGTTGAGCGTGATTCCGTTGCTATGCCACTCAGCAATGCGGGTTTATTATTACAATTCTGCTTTGTTATAGTTCTAATGATGATGCAGTTTTCTTCATATCTTTAGCTGAAATGTAAACAGAAGTTTGTGTGCATTATGTGCTTTCTGAGGTGTCTGATACTCTACCTCCTACACCGTAGTGTGACATGATACCCTCTCAAAGCTAGACTACCTCTTGATAACACAATAGAGAGTTCTAAGTATCCCATACAGAGTCTATCAATAACTCTCTCAGCATAACTACCTCATTATTTAATATTCTTCAAATATTATTATTTGTGATATATAAAATTTTGCAATACGAATGATATATTTATTTTAACTTTTGTTATTTAAATTAAGTATTTAAATACGCTTAGAAAAACATTTTAATTATTTTTTATTATACGGTTTAAGCACTTTTTAAAATTTTTCTTATTTAGTACAGTAAAATTATTTATTATTTAATGTTTTACCATTTAGTAACATTTAAAATCTATGGATTATTTCAAAGCAGTTTCCAGCTCATTAGTGTTAATTTTTTAGGGTTTATACTTCAAGTTTGAGCTACAAAAAAAAATCATTTTAATGCCTTTTCTCCAATTTTGTGGTGAGATGTATCATTAAGAAGAGAACAAAAGCCTCATCAATGAATAATGCCTTTGACGCACCTACACGTGTTGTAATTTGAGAGAATTGAAAAGGGGAGATGCCATGTCAGAAGCCTTCTAACTATCCAAAACTGAAGTCACTTCCATAGATTCTTTACTAATTCAGTGTCAAGCACACAATAGTTGCAGGTTTTGGAGATGAGTCATCGTGTAGCTTCGATGATGAAAGACATATTATACCATGTTTGCTTTTTAATTGTTGTTGTCACACTTTGCCAAACGGAAGCAACGCCATCTCATTCATAAAAAATATGTGTCACATTTTTGTGTACGTCAGAGAATAAATAATATTAAGTAAAGATGAAATAATTTTGATTATAAAAACTTGTTGAAAAAAATCAATATTTTTTTGTTTCCAATTGCTAGTCATACCATTTATTTCAGAAGTTTAATTGTAATTATTATTTATCTTTTGTTGCACTTTTTATTGATGATTAAGTACAATTTAAAGACTGTGTATCAAAGTGTGTGAGTCCCAGTCGATAACACACATTCACTGGAGATGAATTATCTATGCTTGTAGACTCCATTGTCCGGAATTTAGCGACTATGTGTCAGTATTTAAAGTGCTTCTTTTGGCCTACCCAAAAATCATTATTAGGTGTCACTCTCGTCCATTATCTTACAACAATTTAACGCTTGAGAACTAACTCTTGATTTCTTTTGTTTACCCACCTCACACCTGTATTTATTCTCAACGCTAAAAAATTGGTTTTTGTTTCCTCTCAAGTATCAGAATTTAAATAAATTTCACACGTCTATCAGCTTGAATACAATTGATGTGTACGTGTTCGTAATTTGGTACGATGATTTTTTGTTAGCTTATTCTGTTGCACAGGATTTCCTTAAAAGAAGATGGCGTATTGTAATATTGACGCTAGATATTTGTTTTAGGAAATTACGAAATTGATATTTTGAAACTACCAATTAAAATGGGAAAAAGAAGGAAATGAGATGAAAGAAACTTTATAAAGGTTTTGTAATGTTTGTATTTATGCAGAAATATATTTCAAGTAATTTGATCGTCAATTTATAACATGATGTATCACAAATCGAGGACAACTTTAAAATAAAAATTTTAGAGTTGTAGAACGTCGGTACTGTCCACTAAATTAACTCGCATTGTCTAGATTTACTTTTTCAGTTCCCACGCCAGGCGTATCTACCCGCTTACCAATATGTTAGCTGGACAAATATACATTGCCAAACAAATATGTTGAATATTCATAAGAAATATTTGTTTGCAAAATATTTAATTGGATTGCATCAATAAATAATACTGTTTTATATATTCATAAATGTTTTATTTGACAAATCTTTAGTCAAATATACTCACTGAAAAATCATATCTAAGAAAGGTGTATCGGTATTACTTAATCGGATTATAAATGCACTGTTTATTTGGTTTGAGTTGCATGTTTTGGTTGCATCAACCTGCGTGGTAGTATTGATAGCGAGAGCTTTTCACTGTTTGTAGTTACGGATAGCTAAAAATATCGTCGCGAAATTTTGTAAAATTATTGAATGCATCAATAAACTGTTGGTAATATAGCAGAATACAAAATGCCTGCAAACATGAACACCTTTCTTTTACTTGTTGTATTTCATTATTCTTGTCTAAAAAATATTATTTTTAGTTCAAAAAATGCATGAAAATTTTTTCCAATCCTAAAAATAACTAGCCTGTTAGACATGCAACTTAATGTCTGTTTCCTAGCCACCATGATAGGTGGTTTAAATTTTTTAAAAACATTTCTAATCGGCAAACTTTTTAGTAGAAACACCATTTATTTTGAGTAATTATTTGCATAGGTAATATGTAACTCGTACAATATTTTAAAGCATTTACCGACACAAAAGAGCAGGTGTTCTACACACACTACACGCTGCCTGACATGATGCTCCGATGTTGGTTTAGATGTTCGGCACGAGACAACCGTGTGCTGAGCCAAACTCTGTTTTACACGAGTCAATATTTGATCAGCTTGGCTCATCTTTATGTCTTTGACTGTAACTAATATCGTGTTTATACGATAAATTTAAAATAATTATATTTCGTATCTTGAAGTTTTTAATTAAGATTTGAAAATAAAATATTTTTGAATACATAAGTGTTCATTTATAGACAGCATGAATTTAAAAGAGATTCTCGTCATGAAATAAACAAGATGAAGTATTAGCTAAGGATAATTCGCTAGTTTAACTTTCGCACACGGGTGATAGAGAGTTAAACAAATAAGTCCAGTGCTAGTAATGCAAATTTCTTCTTATGATATCACAACTTTTCATGGGAACTTTTGTCACTAATCAACTATATGATTTACAGTTCAGTTCATTTATTTCATCAACAAACATGTTACACAGCTATCAACAATTTGGATTCGCTTTATGTTGTAGAAATAATAATCATTTAAAATTTTAATAAAACTCTCCGTCTATCAAATAAGTTATTTGAAGCCCAGCTGATGTTTTGAAAGTTGTTATCAAAGTTTTGTCGAGATTTAAAAATTATTAGTAGTCGCAGGTGCGGTTATCAAATGTAAATATTAGATTCATTCCAAAATTTTGCTGACGAGATAGATAGTACTTCCGACGCCTTCAGCCATTTATTATTATGATGCCTCTGCCCAGTTACGTCAACAGTAATTTATCATTTTTGTAAGTAATTTGAAGCTACAGACGAGTTCATCTTAGTAATTATTATTTATTATCAGCGATGTTGCCATATAGAAACATCAGGGAAAGAAATATAAAAGATAATATCAATTCTATTCTCCCGAGGATTAGAGATAGAGAAAAGCTACATCAATTTAGTTATAACCATGTGTTCTTATCTATGCACGCCTTGCGAGTAAATGAGTTTGTACAGGAAGTTGATGTTATGAACAAATTGTCATTAGTGAAAAAGTTTGGTTTTATTATCTTTGATATTGGACAAAGAAGACGATTTGAAGTGATAAAACATACAATATCGCACGTCTGTTGTGAAGCAGATGATCACAGCACTTCAATTTTATTTTTTATCTTACTAAATTGTCATGTTGCCATCTTTTAAAAATCAATTTAAAAATTATTGTTCATTTAATAATAATTTCAATAACTGCCACAACTTGTTATGAAGCTTTAGCCCAGCTTTATCATTTCGCGTCATCGAGTTTTCATTGCAGCTAGGATGACTCAAGTTCCAATTTGAAAATTATTTTTAGCAGAAATACGATAATGTATGTCTTTGCCATTCAGTTATTTTTAAGAATTTCTCAGCCGTCCAACATAAAACCCACCAGTTACATGAATTAAATCATGAATAGTATTAACCATATATCATTTTATCAACCTTGTCATTGAGTACCAACGTCATCAGGAGTTATCTCTCTATGTTACTTTACAAAATTACCCAGAGGTCCATTGTAATGATTTTGAATCCAGTAATAAGGAATAACCAATTTGTTGTATAAGGAAAAATGTTTTTTTTGTGCTTGAATATTTTGCAAAAAGTATTTTACTGAAAAAAATCTGACTCGTAACTACTTGGATTCAAATGTAATTAAATAATTATTCAGAAGCTGAATACGCGATAAAATTTTCTTCAAATACGCTTATAGGAGCTACCTTTGCTGTGTAAGTATTTGCATCTATCAATGGTAAACAAAATGATGTATTGTTATATATATAAACATGTTTGATTTTGCTGTCATGTGATGATATGGCGCTGACAGGCAACGAGGCAAGTTTTGGTCTTCCTTATAAATGACTGATCTAATTATCAACAATAAATAGATTAGCTTCGGCTCAATTGACTCTCCGCGCGCATTATTATTAATTACACGACTTCATTAATTGTTTAATCACATTTCTTATCCAGCAGCTGAGGATATATTTTGGTGCTGTCATATATACATCGTTGCAACATTGCCGGCAGCGATAGGTTGAATCGCTGATGCTGCGAGGAAATGATATTATTACACCTATCTGGGGCGTCTCAGGAGGCCTGCGTAGGAGCACTGTTTGGCAAACAATGAGATTATTCTACTTGTTATGCAGAAAAAATATCATTTTAAATGTGTTGGCTAGTT
The DNA here is from genome assembly GCA_945261195.1 of Cryptosula pallasiana. Taxonomy (NCBI): domain Eukaryota; kingdom Metazoa; phylum Bryozoa; class Gymnolaemata; order Cheilostomatida; family Cryptosulidae; genus Cryptosula; species Cryptosula pallasiana. The sequence continues at coordinate 39,868,415 of OX183130.1, forward strand.
TCATATGATTTTTCGCAAACTGCCACCATAATGGGTTGTTGCAGCAATGGCCGAATGGTATGAATGCTTGCATTAGAAGTGGAAGGTTACGTGTTCAAGTCCACTGCTGGCAGCTCTTTTTGTAATTGTACACGGCGTGTAATTATTACCCACTAAAGACACTCAAATGTGAATTGTTCAACTTTCGTTGTTTTACAAAATACCAGGACAGCTTTGATGACATTACGTAACATTTTGAGTTTTTTTGGACATTTGCCAAAACACATACCAAACCCGTTTTCGATAGTTTTTTTTTGCAATAACACAAATCACATATTTTCAAAGAGCTTAAATTTAATCATTTACGCGCCAAGGTGGTTTGAAGTTGATCAACTTAAACAGTTGTCAGTGATAGTGTAAGTTGGCGTCATTAAGAGGCACGGCTTGCTATCTCCCTCACTTGGCGTCAGTAAGTCTGACTATTATCTTAGCCAGTCCACAACAACGAAATACTGACGATAAAATTATTCACCTTTCGCTATCTTCACACAACCAAGCACTCTACTTAACCTATTGCGTTGTTTTCTTCAGACGGTTATTGCTCATTACATTCCGATTCGATGAAATGTACCGGTCATAAAACCTTCACCAAATTGAGAGGTTTTTTTAATTTCGAATTTATTATTTTTATAAATTTTATTTATTCAATATAACAACATACTGATAGCAGAAATAGTGCACTACTCATCATAGACAAATAATGAGGCAATCAGATCAGTACTTGACTGTTTCTTATGTCAATGTAGCGAATCAATGAGTTGTATGTTCTGCGCAAATGAAATCTGCATCAGTATTTGTTCACTGATCAGCGACTGATATAAATATATTATTTGTCCTTCTGCTAACATTCTAATACAATACTGTATTACCCATCAGTCCACTAATCAAACCTCTATTTTACTGAGCATATTTACAGTATTACGTCTTATCTATAGCTATAAAAACATAAATGTAACAATGTCAGATGGAGGCGCACAGTTAACAACCCATATTGAATAGTTAATATCAGGATTTAGGCTACGGTGTTAGTAGTATAGGAAATAGGCAGATGGCGATGACTGGTTGAGGTGTGTATAATAAAACGGATATCATACCATTTAATATGCACGCTAGTAGAGCTCTAGTACCACTTGATGGTGCACACAAGAATACAATAAATGTCTAAAGCTATCGCGTTAATTTATCTCGTCAAATGAGCGCTACGTAGTCTTGAATCGTTAGCATTTCATTTGCGCACAAAAATATCATTTATTTTTTCAATAAATAAACTTAAAATTATTTAAAGTTATTTATTTATTCTTTTTTGTTTTTGGTCACTAAACAGTTTATTTTTCTTGTATTATTTATTAATAATAAACAAAACCAAGCCTTCAGCTTTTGATAAAATATATTATGTAAGCATTAGTTTTGTTTCAATCGCTGCCAGTGCTAAGATTTTGAAGTGCGAGATGTTTACTAGGCAATACATTTGAGGGATTAAATGCGGACTCTATTTTCGCACCAATATGAGAACTGCCAAAGGCTTTCACAACTGTACCGATGGAACGGCCGATAACACTTGGCTGTATTAATTTGCCTTCTCTCACTCACGATGTTTGAGATTAGCTGTATTATTATAAATTGTGAAAGATCTCATCATTGAATTGCATGAATTTGCTTGAACAAAAGATGGCTGTAAACCCATCTGAATAGGCCTCTGCGATGATGATTTTTGCATCTACAATAATTATTATTCAATCTAAAATTGAATAAGATTTTAACTCCATTCTACTCCATTCAATTATTTTTGTCACCTGTGCTTTGAATTTGTTTTGCACGTAACTTGATACGAGACTATTGTTGAGTCCATCAAAGATCTGGATAGCAAATGAAGGGCCTTTATCTCCGTATAGGCGACACTAGCTTAATCTAATGAAGCTAAAGTGTTCTCACTGAATCCATTATATTCAAATTTATAAGATAACGAAATACTATTTCATTTTATTTATCTTTTCATAAAATTTGTAGTATTTGTTTTCAAATAAATTGTCAATATTTTATAACCTTGACCCTGTTGACATTGACAACTACTGACTACGTGGAGGCACACAAAATTTATCCGTTTTATCGGTCTATTGTAAGTGCGCTATCACTCCAACTCCCATTATCTGCTATGACTGTTGAAAATTGCTACGAGTGATACCAATATTTGAGCAGAAGAAATTTAAACCATCAAGTATGTACCATGTCAATATTTAACAAGCAATGCCAACTTGTAGAGTGTCATCCCAAACACGTGTCTAAATCTAGCCACACGAGTTGGACCACCCAGATTGTCATTTCAATTTAGATTAGAATGACCAAAAACTGACCGTAGCAAAATTTCTTTTCTGTGACTACTTAACAGCTGTTAAATCTCATTGCAGTATAAATTTTTTATCTGTTGACAGCTTTTGCTAAAACAATGAAATTTGAAACCTGCAAAGCTTTGTTATCTCGACTCTATGAAAAAAAACTGGTCGTTATTTTCTTGTACTAGTCGCCATGGAACAGGGTTAGTAGTAATAAATGCATTGTCAAGGGCGCTTAGAAGTAATATTACGAATTTTGCAATGACCAATAGCGGAGATAAGTTAGTTGATGACTCTTATAATGCTGACTCATCTCTTTATGTATCGGGACTGTCCTCTGTAGTCCAATTATTAATGTGCAGTGAAAGATTACCTCGTGTATATTTTCTTTACTAATTTTCAATTCACTGTAACACTTCCTTATAGGACTACTACCGCTACGGCCCATGGGATGATAGCAACATCGGCAAGTTTTATAAAATGAATTTTAGTCGTTCTGAGATATTCCCGCTGCGACAGGAAACCCCGATGATGATAAACTAGTATATTTAGCGGTTAACTCATTGTTCCAGTCACTTTAATGTTACACAGTTTCTTATAGCCCTAGTATGTTACCGCTATCTCGTAGCAAAGTCCACAAAGGAGACCATGATAAGATTGCTCCACAGCTTTTATGAAACGTTTGACAAAGAGGTTTATCAAAGAAACACTTAACAATTTAAGACTGCCAGTAGTCTAACGCAAGAGCTAAAAGCTAGAGCTATTTCTGTTTTAACTGAAAGAACTGATACAGCGCTTTGATCAATTGATGCAAGAATGACATAAAAATAAATAACATTTCACATATATATATTTTACATAATATCATTTTTTCGTCAAAAATATCACTCTGGTTGTGAAATATCACTGGGATAAATACTAACAAGTTTATGAAAAATCTAACAATAGATGATTATAGATTATAAACTCAAGGCAAACATAATCTAAAGCCATTTTGATTGTCACAAAGACCAGTGTCAATTGAGAATATTCCCTAGGAATTGTAAACTATCTCAGAAAAACTTTTCGCGAAGAAACATGATGGTTATCTCTGATAAAAAATCGACAAAAATCTCCGTAAGGATCACAAGAGAGAATCGTAAACATGAAACCACTGGATCATATAAATAATGTACAAAATGGCAGCCATAACATAAATGCAAATAAAATGTCACACATGAATTTTTACAAATAAAAAATAATTATTTTGTACCTGTTAAACTTTGAAGAATATACAAACAACTACTTTTTACATAAAACGGTTTCATTGCTGGGAGTTGCCGATGAAAAACAAATGCTATAAACAGTTAACCTTTGGTTCTGTAGGAAATGAGAAAAAAAGGGAAGAAACTTCAAATATCTGGTCATGTGACTTAACCGCGTTAAATAATAATATTAATATCTTGTCTTTGGAATAGCTCTAAGGCATACGATGTACAACACCTTGCAAGGCATTGGTTGAAAAATGAGATCTGGACGTGGAATGCGTAGAATGAACACTGTCATGGCATTTAAATGGAAACACCAAGGGAGACAACTATGGGCGACCCTTAGAGGGCGCTAACACTGGTACTGTGAGGTACGTATTGACCTACGCTACGATAATATTCTGCTTGAGAGATTGGTGCTACTCCATTGATGTCTTTTCCATCTACTGGAGCGACCATACCAGCGTATTGGTACTGCATTTCTGGTGCATACATTTTCATGTCCAACTTACCACCTTCGGCATTCATAAGGCTATTTATAGAGAAAGGGTGAGAGAAATTGTTCATATTCGGATGCGCTAATTGGGGCATGTACAATTGCTGGTCATGTGTTAGGTGAGGTAACATATGTGATGGTGGCGGGGCGGCTTGTGATTGCTGTTGGCGCTGTTGCTGTCCAATGTCATTCTGTTGCTCTTCGGTTTTTGGTGGTTGCTGACCGTGAGGGGATTCTACCTTGACTGTGGGTGAAGATTGTTCTTCAGCTGGATTTGGTTTGATGTCTACAGGTTCGTATTCTTCACCTTCTTCATCTCCACTATCCATATCATCGCCTCCCTCGCTACCTTTGTGCTCTCCCTTACGCCTTTGTACTTTAAACCTCTTCTGTCTGCGTAGGTAACAGCCGTTCTCAAACATATTTCCGGAATCGGGATGCAGTGTCCAGTAGCTACCTTTTCCGGGTCTATCCGGAGTCCGTGGAACTTTTACGAAGCAGTCATTGAAACTCAATGAATGTCTAATTGAGTTTTGCCATCTTTGTTGATTTTGGCGGTAAAAAGGAAACAGCTCCATGATGAACTGATATATTTCGCTCAGAGTGCACATTTTGTTAGGATTTTGTTGTATAGACATGGTGATCAGTGAGATGTAACTGTACGGGGGCTTAGCATGGGTGTACGATCTACGATAGGTCTTTTCTCTAGCTCTGTTGATAGCCTGTGCTCTGTTCATGTCCATTCTCATTGGTGACATTACAGATTGGTTCATCGGTGACATGGGGCCAGCATGCATAGTTGCCATCGGAGGCATGGCTCCCATTGGTGTCATGGAATTCATGTGACTAGGCATATTCATACCTGCAACGAACCAAATTTATTATTATCAGACTAGAGTGCTCAAGTAAAAACTAACTTTACCGAGAAAAGTATTCATAACTGAGCTAGTACTAATAGTACTAGTAGCAACTACCAATTACTTAATATTGAGTGATATCGGAAGGCAGGGGTATCAGGTTTTACGAAGCTCTCAAGAATATCCACATGTTTCCCTTGTGAGATTCTAGCTTTTTTCACACTAATAGTTTCTTTCAGAAAAAATACAAAAGGCTATGAAAGGAGGGTATTGACTCATAGATCCTTCTCGGCAAAGAAAAAAACCTGAATGGTAGCTGAATCGTTGTCCGATAGAAAACAATTATCTACTTTTCTATGTTGGCTCCACGACATTTGTAACAGACAATGTAATAATTTAGAAAAAAGATGGCGTCAAATTGATAAATATTTTTACAAAACAAACAGTCTTAGACAACAATATAAGTCCACCTTCTGGATTTATTTTGTTTACTAATGAGGATGTTTGGTGAGCAAATTGATTTAAGAGATAATCGGGCAATATTGAAGAGACCAAATTTAAACAAGACAAGATAATGATGAGTTACGGACAGATGCAAAGAGTGACTACGCATAGCTTGAAACCAACATTGGGCAGAGAACACATCGTTTTTAATGGGAGAGAAATAGACAAAAACTGTTTCGCACAATGTTAAAAAACTTATATGTCAAACCAATCAAACTCCTCATTCGAGCCATAATATTGGAATTTATTACGAATATTTTTTTGGTGAAAGATCATGAACTGGTGCGAACAATAACTTTGAGGTGTCAGTTTAAATACGGCTTGTCATAAATAAAGAAATAGATCAAGGAGTAAAACCTCAGAGATACTTCATTGAAAGGCCACACACCTGATATCATGAATGTGTATTATAGCCGTAGTATTACTATTATAGCCATAGACTTTAATATTGAATAGAAGTACACTTGACTACACTTGAACAATATGTTTTAATGTCAGCAACGGATGAATTAATGGGAAAGAGCACCTGCAAAATCTTATAACTTTAAATTTTAGAGCAATTGAACAGCAGCCAGGAGTAAACAGACATCATGCAGGCAGACGATTTAAACATCAAAATATAAACTAAATATTTTATAATTTAAAGATTAAACTGAAGAAGAATCAAATATATAGCAGCATGCAGCTAGAAATTAATTGCTAGTACCGGTTAGACTGAGGAAGTTTCCTGAAACAAATGTCATAAATTATAATTTCTCTTCAAATAAATCATGAAAAATTTAACAAAATAGCGACTGAAAAAAATTTAGAGCTTACCTGAATACATTTGCGGATGCATAGCTGTGTGCATCGGAGCACCTACTTGAGGTGTATACGCTGCCATTGAACTATAAACCGGCATCGTACTAGTTGAAGCTACGGACATCTGCATCTCTCCCGTGTACGCTGATTTGCTTTGCTGCTGTAGCATATTCATACGACCCTCAAACGTGGATTGATCGTCATTTAAATGCATCATCTGAGGAAAGATAACAACAAGTGGTGTTTGTACACACGGTGATAATGTTAACTGTATATATTGTATAGCCTTGACCACTGCTACACGCGCACTACCTCGATATTATAGTTGTGCTAGACTAGTATCAGACATATTGGTTTTATATAAATGCTCGAGAAAGAGAATTGGAATGTTTGCGAGAAGAAGCTCCTCCCACCGATGCATTTAATTGTTGTGCTTGTGCGGCAATAATGAAGTATGGGCAGAGCATACAATAACGTCAGCAAATAAATCCTATTCATATATTCTATCAATGACTTGCAAACTTTTGGAGGGTGTGTGAGAAATAGTCGGAAACTTCCAAACGTTACACGGTAAAACAAATAATTATTATAAAAGTTCGAAATATTAAAAGTAAAATAAATAATAAGAAAAAATTTTGAAATGGTTACAAAAGTTTAAATTCTTAGAATGGTTTTGATGAACTCGTTTTTATGAAAAACCAAATCTGTAATTTGCTCGTATAATTGATGTCGACAGCTTTTTAATATATAAAAATAGCAGAAATCAGCTTTCTAAAGAATAAAAAAAATATTATTGTTATAAATTTTGTCTCAAATGGATTTTTGGCAATCTTTGAATAAATTCACTTTCTTACACCTTTCTTGTTTTATGAAAATGTCTCAAGCTCTCTATTTGGGTGACTGCATCAGTTTATTTCAAACCGAAAAATCAAAAACACGATTTGCATGCTCTTTTAATTACTCAAGTTATGTGATATAACAATTTAAAATTTAAACTTCATAGTAATATTAATGGTTGGCCATGCAGTTGACTAGTAAGATTAGAAAACAGTTATCGCTGGTAAAATATCAAAATTCAAAATTTTGCTTCACTTACCCTGCAAGAAGCTGCTATTCGATCCATCCAGGCAAATTTCTCTTCACAGAATGGCTAAAACAAGTGTCATTACGTATCTGTGAGCGAGTATGTCAATATTTCCTTTATAACAAACTCCTGCCTAATATATACATACACTTAGCTAAACGGGATTAAAATTCTACTAATAAATAACTTATTGTCATATTCTATCATTCTATTAATGAAACAATTAGTATTACCCCCATCTCATCATCTCTTTTATGTTTGAAGTTGACAATATATCACTTTGGCACTTAGGTGTGAGTCGGTATCAGCTCTTTGTGTTGACCAAACAGCGAAATATTATAATCTACGAACTTCGTTTAAAAATAGAGAAAAATTATTTAAGCCAATTGGCTAGCAACTTTTTGTTTATGAAAATTTTCCTAGCTTCTGAAATATTGGTTTTATTGTTTCATAAATTTAGTTTTATTTAAAAAAAAATGATAAGAAAATTATAACATTATTATAAAACAGCAACATTTTAATACATAGAGACTTTTTTTAAAGAATGAAATAGCAGCAACTAGTTTTTCTCCACACCTGCACACAGCTGCGTGAAAAAATTGTGTGAATATGTCAGGGGATTAGCATTAGGAAACAATAGACTGTCCACTCAAACATTCTTGAGAAAATAATTAACTCCGAGTATTTATTCTGCAAAGCCACAAGGAAGGGTGATAGTATTGATGACAAACCAGAGTTGCGGAGAGAATATAACTAAAAAAACTTTATAAGATAATAATAAATGGGAGCTGTCGAGTGCTTTACTTGGCCTTTGCCCTACAGGAGAGAGTTGAAACCATAGTAATGAGTATATCTCCATAGAGCGACCAGAAAAAGAGGAGATAACTACCACGCATTGATTTTTTATAGCTACACAGTTATTATGGTCAAGTTTGGGGATATTTTAAGCATTAATTTATTCACTAGTATAAATTTCAGCTATTTAGACATTGACTAAGTAATGAAAATACATAGGATGAAGTTTTATGGTATTTCAGTGTTACAAATGAGATACAATCAATAAATTATATAATGGGTTATAGGGAAACACAACTTCCAATCACTGTAGACAAAGCTTGAACTCTCAATTTATTGGCTGAAATTGTGCGCTAAATTTTCAACTGAATGCCTCCCTTTATTCCATACAAACCTGCTGCTTTTGCGCATTGTATTGCGCAATAAATGTGGTAACAATAGTAGGAGAGGATAACTACTGGTTTGTAAAAAATTAATTTCTTTCTTGGTTGTTTCATATTTTTTAGATTGCCTGCATTATGCTATATTTACAACTAACAAAATTCGTATAAATACTGCACCATAGGAATATGTTGTTTACCAGTTTCACAAAGATCATTTATGAAAGTAATAATGTTGTAAACAAACATTTGCAACCCTTCAACATTTTTGACTTGTTTCAATAGCCTATTGTATTGAAATAAAAGTGAACGCATAATCCAATCGAAAATCTGCTTGTTTTATTTAACAAATTATGGTTCAAAGGAAAAATAACTTCATACACACCACTGTAATAATTTAATCTTTTTTGATTCAATGAGCACCAATACATCATACAAACAGATGAGACTCTCCAATTCAGATGACAAGATATATCACTGACAATGAGTAGTATATAGTAAGTATCACTGACAATGAGTAGTATATAGTAAGTGAATGTTTTTTGTCTCCATAATCAGTGACACTTGTGCGGCTAGATAAGTTCTCATAGATTGTCTGCAAGTGTTTTCTATTTTCTCTAAAGATTTAATTGAGCCTCAGATGTCTGTGTCAAAGGGGTATTACTAATGAGGTATAGTATATAATATGCAGTACATTAGTGAGTGCATACAACAATGCTTCAAGCTTGAGGCATCTCTAGGGTAGAGAGCAATTACTGTATACTTCATACTTGCTAGCGGGTCAGCACCTGTGCTCGTCTGTCAGAGGATATTACACAGGTTTTGTTTGTGTCTATGTTTTCTCACTGACAACGAATGAAAAAAACATTATGTCATGAATTTAAAAATTTTTAATGTCAAGACGATAATAATTAATTGGCAATAATCCAACTGTAATCAATTTGATTCGGTAATAATCAATCTAAGAACATTACGTTTCATTGTTTCGGTATATTATCGCTGTCAACAGCCTTTGTATTTCATATTAATATTATTATGGACATCAAAAATAAAAAAAACATGCTGTCTGAACTTAAAAGTTTCTCATAGACATTAAACTGGTTGTTGCGACAAAGTAGTTTCATTGTCTCAATCACTTTTTTCTTTTGTACAGCACCGTTTTTTTTTTAAATTAGTCTCATAACCTCATGTGCCAAATTAAAATTTTTTTCTATTTCTGAAGGTTCCCAAGAAATATAAGATTATAAATATAATCTCCAAAAAAACCATTAGTCTCCTGCCTCAAGCTATAAAAGCTGAGTGTTTTTTTACAATTAGATAATTGCAACAAGTGGGCAGTAATGTGTATAGCTGACAATACAAGCTAGATTTCTTCCAATCATCAAGAACAAAAACCCCGAAGCATAAATGTGAAGTGGAACTGTAATGCCTGGTTGATCATAATAATCTTGCCACAAATCCTAGCTCGATGAAAAGACTTCACAAAAATTGCGGTTGATTTAATATGTTTCAGGTAAAGTTTTGGAATTGAGAGCCAGTCTAAATTATCCAGACTGAAAGATGAAAGTTTTTATCCTGCCATAGCAATTGTAATTAGTAACTGATTTGCCTGCTCATGCACAATAAAAGTATAATGCAAGCTTTGGAAACAAATCTGTAGTTTTTTAGTTGCATTGTCAACTCTAAAACTCTTTTATTAGTCATGTACTTCACGCAAATTTTTTTCCCATGTATTCCATGAAAGTTGATACTTTCGAGCAATCATCCATGGCACAAAAAATCTTTCTTACTGAAAAAAATGGCTGGTTGTATTTAGATGTTTTAAAAATCTCACATGTATGCTTGTAACTTGTTCAATGAGCATGCACAAGTTGACTCAACCGGCTATTTAGGTTAGCAAAAAGTTAGTAGAAACCAAAAGTTTTAAAGCCATATCTTCGGATATCTCATACATCTTTCTCTGTCAAGCTATGTGTTACCATGGTGTTGTCACACATCATAGAGCTGTGACAACTCATAGAGCTGTGACACATCATAGTGTTGTGACAAATCATAGAGCTGTGACAACTCATAGAGTTGTGACACATCATAGTGTTGTGACAAATCATAGAGCTGTGACAGATCATAGAGCTGTGACAAATCATAAAGCAAGAAAAAGCCTTGAGCATAACTTGCGAGCTTTCACCCCTATTTTTTGAGATTCACAATATATCAGGTTCCCTTGACTTAAACAACCATCTTACACTTAAAAACATTCACAATGTGGAGACTTTTGAAGTACATAAGTGAATTGATGCTTATTTTTTTAAATTACCGGTTTAAATACCATTTGTACGTAGAAAATTATCTCAAAATACAAAAACAAACCTCTTACAGCAAACTGATATTATTTTTCACAAATACTCAGAGATTTGTCTGTGCTATGCGCAACTCTCTCAAGTCAGCATCATCTGATGTTAGTAAATGTTATGTAAAAAAACTTGCAAAGTTTTCACATTTTAGTCAATCTAGTTGTTAAAAAAGAAAGATTCCTCTATTCGCTGCTAATTGCCTTGGTTTATTCTATTTACCCTAGGGTTGCAGCATTTTGAACTATCATTATGTTACGGCCTTTATCTGTCTAGAATCGCTGTAATTTGCTGGACTAATCAGAGCACAAGGAACAGGATTAAAAAATGGACGCCTGTAAAATTTGTTTTTGTTTTATGCCGACTTTAGCATACCCATGCTAAACGGAGAAAAAATTGGATGAATTTCAGTGACATTCTGAGTCATTTGGTAAGCTTGAAGCAAGTTCGTGACAAAAACTTATGGTTAAATCTAATCAGGGATTATCTGGGGATTATCAAAGGGTAAGAGAAATACGGCCAGCATTACCAATTATATTATTAAATTTCAATGATGACTATGTTAGTTTTATTAGAAGTTGTGTTCTCATTGTTTTCGCAGTTCTATATATATATCTTCATGCTCATTTTGAAGATATATATAGTACAGAGTTGCAAAAACAATGAGAATACTAAAAGTTTCTCATAGAATTATCTCCCCCAGGGGGAGATAAGTCTATGGTCAAGAACCTCTAATGTGATAATTGTAGCCAATCAGTAAACAAGTTTATGAAAATCGACCAATGAGAGCAATAAGTGTCTAAAAATTAGTGAATGATGAAGTGTGTCGGGCATATCCGAAAACCTTTGCAAAACAGCAATAGCATATGTCACGTTAGAGCTCAGCATAGGTCAAGATCACAAGTGTAAACACGATTTAAAAAGGATGTGATCGCTGTGTGTCTCACTCTAATTGTTTCCCCACCATAAAAGAATTAAGTATAATAGTAACACAATTGTTATGAATACCCTCGAATGTGGACTACAGCCCACTTTTCTTCTATTTAATAAGCTGTTAATCAAACACATTCATGAGGCACTTACAGTTGATAATGGTAAAATAACAACGACCTTCACTAATAATAATAATAATAATAATTAAATTTAATAATAATAATAACAATAATTAATAATTTAATAATAATCATAATAATGATAAATAAAATAAATAAATAAAAAAAATTTAATTAAATGAATAATAATTAATAAATGATAATAAATTATTTATTATTATCTATGATTTAATATAATAATAATTTATTCTGTGTTGCCCACCTATCCCATGATAATAATAATAATAATGTTGAAGAAGTGTTTGAGTGATGGAAGCCATCACTCACAGGCCCTGGGGACTTTTGCAAGCATGCTCTTCCAACGGCCTACTATCATTTATACTATAGTATAGTATAAATGATAGTGGGCCGTTGGAAGAACATGCTTGCAAAAATCCACAGGGGTCCGTGCCATCACTCCCTCACATAATAATTTTATCTTTATCATCATTAGATCATCATCATGCACGCAAGCAGACATAATTATTCCATTTCATGATTGTTTGAATAAATAAAATAATAATGAAAATTATCTTTTATTTTCTTATTATTTATTACGAATAGATAATAGTATTAGTAGCAAGTTGTTAGGAAAAATATTGAAGATTCTGTGATTCTTAATCTATGACTGTGTATCTCCAAATCATTTAAACAAAAATAAATTCATATTTTCAAAAAGAAAGTTGGAAAAAAGTGTCACAGAAAACAATTAAAATAATAAACTGCAAATTTTTTATTGTTTTCAAGCTAGTAAGTAATTGTTTTTACATTACGGTTGATTGCAAATAATACTATTGTTTATTTGAATGCTTTATGGTGTTAAATAATGAATTTAATATGTTATCTTTGAAGTAAGCTTGTTGAACGATGCAGTCCTATTTGACTCAAAATCATTTTATAAGGAAATTACCGCTTAGGATGAACAATAGTTGTCTTGGCTCAAGAGTGGCTATTATCTAAAGTCCAGCTTTCTAACATTTAAGAAGAACAGCCCCCGGAGCAAAAAATTGTTGTTCCATGGTTGAAAAATTCTTAAAGAGTTGTATTTAATGTCAGAGGGCAAAATATAGAAATATTAGAGAGTTCAACAAAAATAATACTCAGTTTTTCAAACCCGAAGAAATAACAGAAATGATAAAAGTGATTAATCTTTTCAGTGTTATCATCGTAATATTAATTACAAAAGTTATTAATTATTATTGTTATATAAAATAACAATAAATGGTTAATTATTTTGTCATATATTATTTATTTTATTGAAAGTAGCGGTAGTAATAAGAACAATAATAGAAATTTGCAATTACAATAAATTTAGCTTATGATAGTGCTCACAATTACTAATCCCAATTATAATTGAAAAAAAACCAGCTCATAGAACTACCCATATTTTATAAAAATTATATTGATTATGCATTTGTAATAATTAATAATAATTTATTAACAATATAATACCACATAGTCTACTAATAAATAATAATAATGAGGAATATTTTAATAGGAATAGTAACAAGTGCAAAAGTATGTTTTTATACAAACTATACCGATATTAATCACGAATCGTAATAAAATAATGAGCTTTTTTAACCATAAACAACAAAACGGTGAAGCAACAAAAGAAAAGACTGGTAGTTACTACTGCTACTACTATTAATTGTGACTACGAGTAATAGTTAATGCAGGAAACGCCTGATTTGTATTGTACTCAGTACAAGAAAACAGACATATTAGCATAGCACTGTGAAATTGTCAACAAATGTAGAAGATCAATTTTACATGTACATGTTGCCATGAATGAACATAATCACTTTATTAAATTAATGCCAAAATATTTTTTATAGCATAGTCGACATTCGTTCCTGGCCTGTTGATGGTCATTCCAGGAGATGTTTTTGTTTATTCCATATCTGTTTGCACCGCTCCTGTCAACATTTATTTTTGTCTAGTTTTGTTGCAATCCCCTTGTGGCCATACACAATTTCTCAAATGCAACAAATTGCATATAAACTTACCATGACATAGTGTGCACATTCCCCATTTGCTCAAGAGAGTTATCTACTCCTTAGCTTGATTGGTTCTGCACAAAGCTTAAAAAAGTTAAAAGTTTAGATAGGATAATTAGGTATCGATAACCGAATTTTTATATCACATAATTTTCAAACTAAACATGAAACACTATTTTATATCACATATGATTGATCTACATGATATACAATGTTTTAGGGTTATATTTTACCGTACCTCAAACTGAACATCCAATTCATAAAGTGGAGATTGTCGGGTTGATACGAAAAATCTTTGAGAATACAGAAAATGCTTTTAGAGTTATAACTGGTGAGCATAATAGAGTTTTGTTATATTAAATTATTTCATTTTCATATCGGGTTTTTGTTAATTTTTAAAGGTTTTCAAATATTTCATATAATTTCAGTGGATGATGGTTCAGGGTGCATGCAATGTATGTGCTCAGGAAGTACATTTCATTCAGCCTCCGTTGACTTCTCAGGTAAGTTTATCTTTTCATCTTTAAATAAAAAATGTAGTTTGTTTTGATTTTATTGCCCATAATTATTATTATATCCTGCGCCTAGAGGAGGGATTTGGTAACTCACTGAATGCATTGGCTAACTCTATTCATCGACCTTCACCTCAAGTTGGTCACATGATCAGAGCTCGAGGTATTTTGACGTTAACCAAAAATTCACAAGATCACATGACCAAACAGATGAAAGTACTTGAGTATGGTTAGTATTGTTGTTATACATGAAATAGTCAATTTGTAGTTGTTGAAAATTATAATTTTTTAATTGTTATTGTCTAATTTTAGGTATAGAAACAGATCCTGATGCATTTTCTGATTGGATATTGGAGACATCGGATGTCTGGAATGAAATATTTTGCAGAAAAGACCAATGTGGAAATACTCTGGTGGAAAAGAAAGAGATACCAACAGAAATAACAAAAAAGGTTGATGATTTGTGTTGTTGGATATTAAATTCTGTTAGTGTTTTAGCAGGGAATAAGTTTTGATTTTGTTGATCTCTGATACCCAATAGTTTCTAACAAAAGGTATAAAAAAAAAACAAGAAAATTACAGTTAGAAGTTGGTTTATTTAAAAAAGAGCATAACTTTAAATTTCAGAAACAAACATGACAATTGGTGAAATGTTTAATTCGGCGAGTTTAAGAAAATTCCTCTTATCTTTTGATACTTGGTTTAGAATGTTGATGAGAAAAGTTTCAAAAAATTTGTGTGCTACTAATGGAAATATTTTTTGTGTGTTTCCTGGATTGGCAGTTAGCATAGTGGTTAGTGGTTTTGATGTTACATCACGGAAAAAAATTATCCGTTGAAAAGATGATTGTTTTTGTGTGATTCTCTCATACTGTGTACACTGTATTGGTAGCTACAGTTACGACTTTTTATATCGCCAAACTGGCCACTAACCCAAACCTCTCACGGTTTTTACGTACAAATGGTAGCCAAGTACAAATGGCAGCCAGGTACAAATGGCAGCCAGGTGCAAATGGTAGCCAAGTACAAATGGCAGGCAAGTACATATGGCAGCCAGGTACAAATATACATTAATAATTACCATAGTCATAGAAATTGTCTATTTACTGTATATTCATGGATGCATATTATATCATTTATGCTTATGCAACGATAAAAAAATCTCTAAAAACCTAATGATTATTTTTCACCAATCCATGGTGTGGGATAGAAGACTTTCATATATCACTCGGTTCAATTTATTTTCTCAATCATTGCAACAACAATCCTAAAAAACGTTTTGTTTGATGTTCTGAAGATTGTACAACAACTTAATACCTATATTTTTTTTATTCCTTTTTGGCTTTTTGAATGTTCATGCATAGGCAAGCGAACGACATTATCATACACCATTCATAGATAACACCTGATGCTTGCTGGCATGTAATGATGACATTGTGTGCGCAATGATACATGGTGTGCGTAATAGTGACATTGTGTGCGTAATAGTGACATTGCAGGTCAAAATATCAAAGCTAAAATTAATTATCACTTGTACTGGTTAATGAGTGATAATTACCACTGTGCAAAAGTTCAACTCCGGCCCTGTTTGCACGCAGCATCTTGTTACACACAGCTGTATCATTACGTGCGCTGTTTGTCTCTCTACATTACACGTTTATACCCGCAGGCATTAATTAATATTAGACTGTTTGACAACATTCTGTGGTGTTTGGTTTGCTATTTTAAAACTACAGAAACAGGAAAATAAAAATATTTTCAAGTTTGTTAATAGTTTTTTTTTATGCAAACAACTCGCGCGTTATTTAATGTTATTTGTAAGAAACAATTTATAAATTATTTAGCTTTTTATGATTAAATATGCTATATATAGATCTACTTCAAGCTCACCATACAATAACAACCAGGTACAAAGCTTTCTTACTGACTTAACTAGTCTTTAATTGTGTCATTAGGCGTATGAGTGAGCACAATTCCGACATTACATCTAAAATAATTTTTTTAGCTTTTTATATATATTTTATTGGCAACATTGCAGCATTGTTACCTTTCACATCTGTAACACCTGTCACATCTCTGACACCTGTCACCACTCTCTGACACCTGTCATATCTCTGACACCTGTCACATTTCTGACACCTGCAACAACTCGGACACCTGTCATATCTCTAACACCTGTCATATTTCTGACACCTGAAACATCTCTGACATCTGTCACACAATGATTTCTATCTCACGAGCTAAATAGCATCAGCCAACATTGATGTTGAACACAAAGCTGAACATATGAATGACTTGCATGAATCAAAACTGTAATTCTAAACTTCTATTAGCGTATTATTTTTGCCATCATTCTTTACTATTATCTAAGGTATAGGTGAAGAATTCTCTAGAAGGTTTGGATGGAATATGTTTGTTTATTACATGGATTATAACGTCTCTGATATGTCACGTGCGGCTTGTGACTTAACTGCACAAAGTCTTGTGGGAGTTTAATGGCTAATTTGTTTGATAAACACTTTTCTCTTTGCTTTCTATGCTTATCGGCACCTGCTGCCTCTATCTGAAGCATGCTGGACAATTTATATCCATAAATAGTAGAGAGATGCTGACGCTCAATGTTGGTTGTTGGCAGCAGGCGGATCTCAATCAAATTGTTGAGACCTTGTTTTTGTTTGTTTTGTTGATGGTTGCATCATGATGTTATGAAAACATGATCACATGACAGCCTACATGATCGCATGACAACCTACATGATTACATGACAACCTACATAATCGTATGACAACCTAAGTAATCATATGGTAACCTACATAATCACATGACAACCTACATGATCATGTGACAATTTACATGGTGATATGACAACCTGCATGATCACATGACAACCTACATAATCACATGACAGCCTACATGATCACATGGCAGTTAGTAAGGAACCTACTGGTTCAGTTGTAAAACTAGTAACTGGTATCTTTTAGTTTCTGTGATTTATTATCAGGATTGTTGAGATGCCCGATGAAATTATGTTGTTGCTGTTTCCGCAGTTCCATTGAGCATTTTACGAAATATCTTGCTACCAAGAAAAACCGAATGGATAATTAAATTGAAAAATTCAGTGCTTTTTACTTATGCTATGTTAATGGGGTAGTTATGCAATAAAAAATCTTCTCTATGGTGAAAAGTCATATAATAATATAAATCCTTGCCACCATATTAATGTGGAGTTGTCTTCTCTTTGGTTTTTCCAGCAAACCAATTACACGTATTGGAAGATATAGTGAAGTATATCAACCTATTGTTTTTTTTGGTTAAGTTATGGATACGGTTAAGCTTACATAATTTATGCAAAAATACCTTTTAGCTGAGTATTTCCTTCTCGTGTCTGCGCTTCATTTTACTGTTACTATAATTTACCTGAAAATTTACATCTACCCCAGTGCAAAATTAAAAATTGGTATTTTCCCATCAACGTCATTACATAATGACGCACCAGAAATGATTATTATATTTATGATACAATACGCTCGGAGCCAATAACTTGAGTTGCTTACCTCATTCTCTACGTATGTTTTTATAAAACTCAAGCGTTAATTCATGTCTGCGTAAGAAGACTATTTAATCATATTTATCTGAATAAAATTGCGATTTTTTTCTATGAAGCAGGAAGACTACGAAATTTGAGATGACATATAAAGAATCGATGTGACCAGTTATGTAATGAATTGCCTGGACTTATTACTGCTTAAACTGAGGGTGGAAAAAATTAAATTTGAAGAAATTTGTGAAAAGAAATTCAGAATTAACAGAAAGCTCCATGTTTTTTTTAATTCATATTGTGTTGTCTGATAATGATTATGTAACAGATTACGTCACTCCCTACTCATCTGTGTGAAAGTATGGGGTATCTAGATTGAGGATGGACAATATTTCTTCTAAAGCCGCACCTGAGCAGATATGAAATATTGTAAAGGCTGGTGAATAAAAATGATTATGGAACTTGCAGACCACTGACTGTTTTTGCTGCCATTGCTCAATTGTATAGTAGATGCCTTTGTGAGAAAAAGTTGAAAATATGTGATTTGTGAATTACTTGTACTGGAAGAAAAAGTGTGGATATTGTTTAGTTTTGAGAAGAGCACTATCAAGCACATTAGAGAAAAACGCGCAACCTGAGCAAAAGTTTTATTCCTGGGGAAACCCAAAAAATAATTATTGCAGGCTTATATAAAACAATAGAGAAAAACGCGCACCCTATGCAAAAGATTTATTACTGGGGAATCCCAAAAAATAATTATTGAGGGCTTATATAAAACAATGGACAAATTCTGGAAATTCCCGTAATAAATTGGGGATTCCCCACTGTTTGAAAACTTTCACAGTCCGCGCGTTTTTCTCTAATGGATAAAATCTGGAAATCCCCGTAATTAATTGGGGTTTCCCCACTGTTTGAAAACTTTCTCAGGTTGTGCTTTTTCTCTATTAGCATAAGTATTGTGATCGACAAAATGCCAAGAAAACTCATTCTAACAGAGATATTGAGGTATAATATAATACGTTTAAATTTTCAATTTTTATATAATGAAATTTAAAACCACGAAAAAAAATTAGTTGAGTTTTCATAGCTCACGAATATATAAATTTTGGAACTATTTGCTGCTCTGAAATTTGTAGAAATCCATTTTTGTTTATTTGCAAAGTAATTTTACCAATGATGTATTGATTGGTTATATAACAGCCTGCATCATACGTCCATTTATATCCACTCAATTGAATGAACTAAACATTTTTACACAGTTTTGTTTTTTCTTTGAAATCTATTCAGTTAGTACGACTGTACTAAACATTTATTACCATGTTTTGAGCTCATTTTGAGACAAATAATATATAAAACCAAACCACTGTGATATTATTTACAACTTTGAAAGAAATTGGTTGGCGCTGTGTTTATTGAATTATGAATTAAACTTGACATGTATGGAATTATTAAACATTTATTTTAGTGAAATGCTCAAAAGATTAAAGAATTTAAAAACGATTTGAATCAAAATTTTATTTGGAGCTTAAATACTTAAAATTTAGATTGCATTGCCAAGTTGTCCAATGTTTTATTATATACAACATTGTACTTCTACAAAAAAAATTTATATTTAAAAATATTTGCAGGAGTTTATCAGCTTATGGACGGTTATTGAACACACCACTGATAGTTCTACACTTAGCCCGAATTCCCTGACCAACCTGTGCAATGAAGAGACATTATCTGCTGCACACCATCAACTCTGTACAATGTTACAGACAAACACTGAGCTATGGAACAAGTTCACAAGCTGCTTGTCTGAACATGGTTGTATCCTTAGAAAAAGTTCTGGTGAAGACATCATTGTGACACGATACGATAAGTTTGTTAAGTCTGTAATGACTGCGACTAGGGCGGAGAGAGCAATGACGTCTATAGTTAATAAAGTACGTAATACGTTTAGAGGTCATTGCACAGAAAAGACTGTCTTATACGCTCTAGATTATTTAGAGCAAGAAAGTTTGATTTACTCTTTTGTAAATGATAAAGGACAGAAAATGTATGACATAGTTTGAATTTATATTTCGTGTTAACAATTTTTATATTTCAAACATTGTCTATTCTATATTTTTGTAGCTGTTTAACATATTAAATAAAAATAGTATATTAACGCTTGTAAATTGACTTTGTTAATTTCTTAAATTAACTTTTAAAACAAAAAGACCATGTATACATGAATATAGAGTTGGTTCAAAGTTATTATTTAAACTCTTGCGAATATTTTTATAATCATCATGGTACTCCTGTTGAGATGGAAATGAACGCTAAACCACAAAAGTAGGTGTAAGAATACAGGAAATAACCAACGCAGGTTGTTGTGTATTTGCTACATAAATCAATAATATATAATAACTAGGAGCAACATATAAAGTATACGCATGAAATGTAATTGCAAATTTTTCTAATAAAAAAACCGTAATGAAATATTGTTGGCCACATGGAAGATAAAAAGCTGTCATAACACGCAAATTATAATTTAATGATGAAATACTGAATGCTATTACTGGCCAGTTTTTCAAGAAAAATTGCCTTTTAAGATGGTTATATACTGTAGAGCAAACAAAATGTATTTCCTAGTAGCCCATTAAGTTGGTGAAGTAATTTTGGCGAAGTTGTTGGTCAAACCAATTATAAATGTTTTTTCAGCAATCATCAAAATTTTACTGATTTTTACCCATTATGGCTTTTTCCGGTAGATTTTATTACAAATCACTGAGCAATGATCAACATACATTTAATAATTCTTTGCTCATCACAGTAAAAATTATGGCAATCTGTATTTATATATCCAAAATATACTGACTTTTTTACAATTTATAACGAGCGAGTTTTCATTATAAAAAACGAAATTAAATTTTTAAAATAATTTCAAAGTTGATAGCACAAAAGAGTGTTTATGCAGTACTAACTTTCTCACAAGCGCTCAGTCTCAATTGGTAGCAGGTTACCCTTTAGACGACTCCTCGTTAATCACGGCATTTTCGCAGCAAAGCATGGATCTAAGATATTTTCGATAAGCTTTCTTCTACCAGCCATAAGTTACCGCATTGACGACGCCATGTATAGTTAGTAATGAGTAGAAATAAATCCAAGCCTTAGTTCCTAAAGCATGCCCACTCAGTGCCGCTAGAATACCACCCAGTAAAGGTAAATAAAATAGAAAGAATAAAAGTGTAATAGTTCCTACAACGATACTCATCCTTTTAGTATGCCGTGCCAGTAGTAATATATGAGCAGATCTCCCTACCAAGATCTGCTCATATATTACTACCCGTGCCTCATTCTTCACTTTACCAAACATGGAGTAAAACTCTTTAAATATTTTTGTATAACAAATCATTATAACAACGATAGCTGCACCGCATAAAATAAAAGCTTGACCTAGATACAAGTAATATATAGGTCTGGTGCTGTACATTCTACACATTTTACTTCCTAAAACACAAGAGCCGTCTATTATTATGTTCTGAATTGCGATAAATACAGCGGTAGCGCACCAAACCAGCGTCGTTATTTTATTGAAATTTTTGACAAAGTAATGTTCCGTGTAGTCAAAAGGTCTGCAAACAGCGATGTATCTGTCTATGGCAGCCATAGAAAGACTAGCCAAGGTCAGGGCTATCAGTGCGTCATTGATGATGGTAGATAAGGTACACAACCATAGTTGGTGCAAAAGTAGCTTTATCAATATTGTGATATTGTTATTAGCTTTGTAGTAGCGGAGAAGTATAGCTAGATGGAAAATGTTGATAGCGAAGGAAATGCTACCTGTAATAGTGTCTGTTACCATCGCGTCAACCTGCAATAGAGAGTATACTGTGTGAAGTTAGGGAAAATGGGTGAACGAATTCTCTGCAAACCGTATGATCTTTGCGCTACTATATTACCAAAGTGTTATAAAAGTCGCATTCTAAGAACAAAAAAATAAAGCTGAAAGTTGCTGTGTTAAATTTATTTGCTCTTTTTCACTTTCAAGGTATTATAAAACAGTGTTAAAAATTACTGACAAGCTGTGTATGTGATCTTTCTATCTAGTACTGTGCGCAGATAGCGGAATTGAAGACTGCTGACAATGAATGATTGAAAAACATCGAACTTTAAACAAATATTGGTTTACCACCGGTATTTATCAAGACAGGTTAATCGTGTTTGCTGACGTATTACATAGCTTACTGACCAGTTGTATTCAGCTGACTTCTATTTGAAAGCAAAGATCACGAATGTTTGTAGAAGTAATTGTGATGGTGAGTGTTATTATTTGATACATTTTCTCTCAATCCACAATCACGTTTTGACATATCTCAGCATAATGTTTACTATAAAAATTTCAAGCTTAAATAACTTTCAACTTATTCTTCCGAGGCCAGTACTTTTTCTGTTTAATGCGAAAGTTTTTAGCTTCTTGTGTCACCTATAATTTTTCTAGAAGTTTCCAGAAATGGAATTGATCAATTTAGAATCATCAAACAGCACAAATATTCAACCTCAAACTGACAGGTTGTTGCAGGTAATACCTGATTGCAGATCTCATCTACACCACGCAGGTCACACGCTACAGGTTCTGTTGTATTATACACAAAAGTAGTCTGTGTGGTGAGGTTTATGTGGCTCACCAACTCAGTCGTCATTCTGACTTCCTGTTAACCTGTAAATTAAATAACTTCGGCATCGGTTTGTCATCTACTAACAGCAGTCAGTTGGCATTAACTTTCGCTAACATGAAATACCGCTTTGTAATGATAGCGTTCCCACAGGCCAAAGTAACAAATGTATATAATATTATTATTATAGAGAATAATAAACTTAGTTATTACGCACCGATTTTTGCATGGCACATGATTTTTCCAAAGCTACCTTACCTTTCTCTTCAAACTGCACAAAAGTTTGAAGTTGGCTATTATAAGTAGTAGCATGTGTTCTATATAGTACAAGGTTTAAAACTAATTTTGCACTCGATATGTACTTGTAAATTTAATCACACAACGTCTAACGTCACTGACCAATATTTGATATATAAACCAAACTATGAGTGAACTAATGCAATTCCTGTTTTATTCTAATTATAGTACTTTCGAGAAGTCAAGCACCACTTGACTACCTTGTTACAACTTATCCATACCTGTCACGTCTCCGGATTTGTCAGGGACCTTCCTGGAATTTTAGTAAAATTTTTCTCACTTTCTGTAAACTCCAGAAAATTTAATTTTCATCGCGAGTTGGTTATTTGAATTTGAAACCTCATTGATGTGCGGCTTGGCATCCTGCCAATTTCCTGTTATAAACCCTCAAACCCAGTTGTGACGAACCAAAGCAATTAATTTTAGGTATCTCCGTTTTTTTTTCTTTCTCCAACACGGCAGCTATGATTATCCTACCGTACAATTTTAAACTTTTACTTTGAAAATTTAGTGAATTGAGTACACAATATACAACCTACCCTAGTCTTGGATTTACTGCTGCAGGTGATTATGCTTACCTGTTCCTGACAAGGTTTTGCACGTTCAATACAAAGACTTGCAGTCGTCTGCTCATAAACTGGATGGTCCAACCTTGATAAATCATTAGAATATTGATTTTTCCACTTAGCGGTGGACAACCTTACTATTTCTACTGCATCAATTACTGTCTTATTAAACATCACAATATTAGAATGTACACTCCATAATTACAGAACTATTTGTTAGCTTAATGTATCTGCACTGGTTGTGCAAACTATTGCTGTCACTTGCTGACTGTTTCCAATCAGATTAATCTTACCTGCCAAATGTTTAATTTTTTAATCTTCAATTAACGGGTGAACTGTTCTTGGTTTAAGAAATGTCTGTGAACAACCACTTTCGCTCATACATTTGGTTTGGAAAACCACTTATAAGTTGAAAACTTATACTTTTATTTTTTACAGCAGCTGAATGTTCAAGTGCTGTGATTGCGTTTTAGCAAAATATTGCGAGTAAGATAAGTTACATAATTTTTAATCTTAATTTTAATCTTTAATTTTTTCTTATAAAGGCTTTCACTCAGCATTGTTTTTGACGTGTTTTATTATTGTGAGAGCATACATTATGTCAATCTTCTCCCTAACAACTCAGAAGTCAGAAAGGATTATATGAAAACTATTAAATAACTTATTCCGGAATGAGATGGATTTTTGATAAAATAATCTTAAAAATGGTTGTCTTTAATCCCTATTTAACTCGATTAAGAGACAGCATAAGTACAAACATACTGGATTAACTGCTACATTAACACAAAAATAATTTACATCTTTTGGAAATACTTTGAAAAATATTTAATTTGTGATTGATGTGTTAAGTAATATCGCGAGCGATCAAATGATTGAAATGAAACCAAAACGCACTAAATTGTATTTTACAAAATCTAGTTGAGCTTTTGAGACTCAACAGATTGTATGTTTTGATAGTCTAAAGATTTCCAGACTCAGTCATTATTTGTAGACAATAGAAAAATTCTGGGGTTATGTTTACTTGTTGTTTCTTGTATAGTTAGTAAATACTTTGACTGTATTATCCAGGTTTTATAAGTCATTCTACCTGCAACCTGCAATCTTTACTATCTGGATCAAACGTAAATTCAAGAACTCCCACATGACAGACGCTTTTTAACGGGTAATAATAATAATTTTTGTTGCATTGTTACGGTAAATACTATTTAATTATTGACTAGAGTTGTGCTATGCCATGAGTACTCTTACACATAGCTGACTCAAAGAGACCTGGACTCTTTTCACAATAATAAAGGAATTGTAAATAAACGTAGGTAAATTATTTATCACCATCTCGGTAGATGTCTAGATGGCGTAAGGGGGTGGCTATCTGCCAAGTTCACCATCTCAATGCAACAGAACGTGTATGACGTAACGTAATGTTGTAAATTATTTTCACATGAAGCAGATTTATAATAACTGTAGATGAAATGAAGTTTTACTTTTTTTGAGAGTTGTCAGCCCATTGGTCTGACAAATGCTAATTCATAAACTGTCTCTAATAATCAACTAGTGTTGGATAAATAATTTCTTATATCTTTAAATGGGAAATACATCATCAATGTTTTTTCTCTGCAACCAATCTGCCGTTACAAATGGAAAGAAATGCTGAAGATAACAGTTTGTGTTTTTAATAAAATATTTGAAATTTTGTTGCATGGATCAAAATACGCCTTCGGTAAATCAAACCTCTCAAAGGATGCTACAGAGAAGATGAATTAATTGTTACTGAGCCATAAAGGAAACCCTATATAAACAGTAGTTCGTATTTTTCTACAAGTGCATGTGTTCTTCTATACATTTTACCTTGCATAGAACTGTTCAGTACTGTCTCCTGCCATTGACTACTGCTAACTACCATGTGTTCATTCAAACTGCTGGTTAAAAATCAATTTAACATAAATTTCTTATGCTGGTTTGACCTCTTTGGTTTAGTTTATATGCCTCTATCCTGTGGCATAAACAGATTAAGTTGGTTAAAAAATAATCAGAACTTTTTGCATGCTTTAATTTATTTCACTTCCCAATCACACTGAAAGTGATCGACACATGAAGTGACAATTTTGCAAGTCACAGGTATTTATTCCCGAAGAGAAAGTAATTCTACTTTGGTCTTGTAAGTAAAATAATAATCGCACTACTGAAAATAAATAATTAAGCATTAACAATGGTCAAAGCGATAAATAAGCCGATTAATAATTATGATAATATTATTAATTAATAATAATTTTAATAACAATTATGATAATAATTATAATTAATGATTATGATAATATAATAATTATAAGGTATACAAATCACAATCATAAAACAAGCAATAATTTTAATAAAAAATTATATAATAATATGCAATTTCAATTGTTTTTTTTATGTTGAAAATGGCAAGTATGATGCTGATTATTGCCTTGCTGTTTGCATACTTATATTTTCATGAGCTTAACCGTAGAGACATGGTATTTATCCAATTTCATGTCAGCATCATGAATGATGGATAAACTGATGCTGAAAGACTGTTTCTACTTCAAAATGCAAGAACAATCAACACTTCTCGCTAAATGAGTTTGCATGAACCAATCAGAATCGGTTTGACTGGCCAGAATCAAACGTAATTGATATATCGACCTACTATGCATTTTTCTGAAGCTACAACCAAGAGTGAAATTTGCCGAAGAAATCTGTGCTTGAGACCTCCAGGGTTGTATTTGTGCATTCTAGTTTTTGCCTAACTTGAACTTTTTTTGCTGATTTCCAAGCCTTTTTCCCGCTTTTTATTACAAAATATGCGTTAAGCTTATTGTATACACTATGAATAGATCGATTACAGTTCTGCTCACTCGCAACAATTCTCAAAAGTACCCTGAGAGAAAATTGAAATTTCAATTTTTTGAGTTTTTATAATCTGGACCCAAAGCCGTATTGCAGAAGAGTGATCTATTAGTCAATGAAGGGCAAACAAAGCAACTCCTGGTGCAGGTTTTACGCCTTTTACAAGTTTCAAAATGTTATAAATATAATTGACGATCTCTGGCCAATGTTTGCTTTGGTCCAATTATTTTATGTTTTACCATAACTCTAAAATATAGTTTTTTAAATTCTTAGTTTTCATTTATTTATTTTTGCATCATTCTGCAGTGATGATAGTATTTTATGTTTTTTTTTTAAATTATAAAGTAGAACGATGCATTACATGTTCACCAAAAGCTGAGCATACGCAGAAAAGTTTGAAACACTATATTGTAACATTAACTGAAACACTTGAAATATAATAACAATAGATTATCAGAAAAGCAGTGAAAACAGTAAAAAAAAGTGTTAATAACCAGAAAAGAAGCAATAAGTTTATTAACATTAAAGATTTTAATACCAGCCATTTTATGAATAAATTTGACAAACTTTCAAGCAAAAAATAGTCAAATAGTTAAAAAACTTTCTCAATTTTATATCATTACAAATTGGATATAATTTTATTGCTTTCTAACTATTGCTCATGTTTAGCTCTCAATCCCGTCTAATAACTCTCTCAACTCCTCCACTTGATCTCTCCACCGCTCCTTTGGTAATTCCTCATACAACTCTAAAGACCTCGTTGCCATCTCTAATGCACTTTCTTCATTTTCTAGAGCAAGGTAGCATTGGGCTAGATGTCTGTGGATATCTGCACTAATCTCTACGTCTGTGGTCATCACTAGCAGCATCTTCCAGTACTCGATAGCCTCACCATGATTTCCTTGTTTCTCTCGGCAATTTGCCATATGGGTCAGCAGTAACTGGTATCTGTAACAATGTCAGTTTTTCTAGAGAATTTTTTTTATGAATTCAGTCGAATCTAATATAATTGAAGTAATTGTTTCTTATTAATATTTCATTAACTGTACAGAGTAAATATAAAATTGAATGTAAACAAAGTTGAAATTTCAATGGAAGCATTGCAATAATAATTAATATGGGTTATGCCTCATAGAGCATGCATTTGGGCATGTTTAGACGTGTCTCAAATTCATACAGACATGTCTAAACCTGCCCATCTATGGCTATTGCTGCCTTAACAAACCTTTCTCTGCTCATTTTTCGATCTTCCAGTAGTTCTTGGCTAACCTCGATAAAGTCAACAGGAAATGGCTCACCAATGAACGTAACATCAGATCGATGTTCCAGGTACTTGTAAACAGCCTGGCAACCATCTTCATATCTTTCATCTTGTATGCAAACTAAGGACACTGCTAACTCGTTAGCGTTACTTAAGAAATCTATAACAATTTAGTAAATACATTAAGCTACCCGCACATCTCCCAATTAGCTAACGATTTACCCTTACCAATTGGAAGTGACGACAGGGTGTTTCCCTTATTTTTTTCTCTACTTTCAATTCTCATGCCATAAAATGCTTTGCAACAGCAAACAAGGGGCCCCCATGAATGATCCTTCTTTGTATAATTGCTTGGGCTCAAGAAACAATGTTATTTGAAACATTGAAACTGTGAGGAGTGATCTGATTGGTCAAATCAGAAGACACTTACCAATATTTTGATCCTGATCGAAACCTGGCGATTGCCTCAAATAAAAAATGCTACCGATTGCTTTGGGCCATTTTGCAGGAGACGCAAAGAAGAAACTCCTCAATTGGTAGGTACAATTGGTACGTAATCGGTAGATGTACATTGGGCCTTAAATGCATAAAGTAATTTTTTTTAGAAAGTCTTTTGGCAGCTTAAATTTTGTATAAAATGCATTACCATAACATTGACCAAATTTTTGCAGAAGTTTTCCTCTACTGGAAAAAAACCGACATGAGACCCTACTACCCTACCTATATTGCCATATAGCATATTCTTCAGCGCAGTCAGGTTTCCGGCATTTTTGCTGATTTCCTTCAAGGTTTCTATTGTTGGCAGCAGTATTTGCAGAGCTTTCCTATACACTCGATCCAAAACTAGTTGGTCTAATCTTGGTAGCTCATGGCCTGTGACAACCATTGGCTTCTTTTGCTTAGCATACTCCATGATCTTTACCAGGTAGTTCAGAAGAAGCCAGTGGTGTGCCACATTACCACCAATCAAATTTCTTTGTTTGCCTGTGAAGTTTGGCGAGGAGCCAACTTTTCTATCATACACTTCGATAGGTTCTGGCTCTTCTGGAGTTGTAGAAGTGGACATGATGGGTGATTCGACTAGTGGTGCTTTCATCTTTGCAACTGCTTGTACACGATTAGATGCATTTTTTGGTTGTATCTGCTTTTTTGGAGGCCGTTTGGGGGTCACAAACTTTGATTGTTCTTTTCTAGGCCTTGCATCCGATTCATCCGGAGCAATGAGAATGCGGTTTTTACTTTCTGATTTGTTCAAGACTCGTTCAGAGTTGTCTTTCAAGCTAAGCAACATCTGCTGTCTGATGTCAATGCTTTCAATTGGTAATCTCTCAGATTTGATGTACTTCAACTCCTGCAGAACTGTTGGTGGTTGTCTGCTAATATCACTGATATAAGCATTTGCTTCATGGTGATTCCAGCTCTGTTTCATCTGTGGTAACACCATATCCTCCAAACTGCCCAAGAACTTGCTCTGTAAGCCACTCTCTTCTTTCTCTGTAATTATGCTCAACAATGAGCTGGGAGGGCGGTAACCAGAAGTTGTAACTTCTTCTAACCTGCCTTTGGTGCTGTCTGTTGTCAGCTCTTTTACAAGGTCAAACATAATGGTTTGAATGGCAAAAATAGTGTTGAAGTCTTCAGATTGGTAACGATGAGACTGTTTCTCTGACTGGCCGATATTTTGTATTCGGTTTATTTTGGTGACCAATTCGTCAAAGCTCTGGAGCATTCTACCGGTGTATTCAACATCGACTTGCTGTCTCTGTATTACCATTTGTCGTATGGTTGGTAGCTCCTTGGACAGTCTGTGGTCTCCAACGATGAACTGCGAACCGTCGCATATACTATACACTAGATCTCTCTCTTTTATTTTGCTACTTGTGGATGAGCGGATTAAATCATCCGGAGATCTCATGCAATCTATCAAAGGCCTGGTACTGCCTGTTGAAATTGCGATATGATTAACCAAAGAAAAGCCAGACATTTCATATAAATCTGGGACTATAAAGTCCAATGAACGAATGTTCAAGTTGGCCAAATCGGTTTCTCCGATGTCAGCGACTTTCATGGAGAAAAGAGTAAGAGCATTGCGAAAGTAGGCTTTAACTGCAGCAGTGTCTTTCTCAATCAGAAGAAAGCAAGACCATGGATTGTATGGAGTAAGAAGTCCGTCATTGCTATCTTTTAACTTTAGCAACGCGAACCGACACGGACAGCTTCCTAAAAGATTTAGACACTGCATAAACACAACGCCGAGTATTGCTTTTCCTCGTTCAAAGACTTCCGCTTCCATCATCGATACTACTGCTATAATCTTATCTTCAGCTAGAAGTTGCTTGGCTGTCAGCGTTTCATTTTCAAGCAGGTCTTGTTCATCCGGCAACTCTTTGATACATTCAGTCAACAAGTGGAAGTCTGCATTGAAAACGTCCCTCATATTTGTCAGATCTGGTGGAAAAAGAAAGTTTATTTTGCTTAAACTAAACACTGACATATAACGTCCATAACAGAAATATTGTTATAAATGACAACGTAACATAACAGAGTTTAGACAGTTGTATGAGTTTGCTACCTTCAGCTAGATGTAAATTGACTCTTGCTTTAAAAAATCCGGTTGGTTCTGCTGATTTGATTTTCATGACACGCTTGAGTACAACAGACTCCATGCTTAGTAGTCGCTCTATTATCTGCTCCTGCATATTATCGTCGTCTGCTGATAATCTCTGCAAAAAAGTATAACTGTAGAAATATAGAAACCTGGACCAAAAGTCTCATAAGTTTATTTATTACTGTTATTATTTAATTTAATTATCTTTTTATTATTATTTATTTGATAAGCTGACAGCTGTCCACTCACCAGACAGAGGTTGAGCAAGCCGGTTGCCCTGAGCACATTGTAGATGTTCCCTGTCTCCTTCACACTGTCCCGGTAGATCCCAGAGAGCTTGAGGAGGTGACTCACATAATCTCTTAGTTCATTGTCTCTGGTAGAATATATAAAATATAAAACAGTTTCTCAGAAAAAACACAGTATGATGGCAGCAAAGCTGTCTTACCATGTTTTCATACAAAAACGTTCCATATCAAAACCGAAGCAAAGATAGCACTGTTTTAAGGTTGAATGATTGAAGAGCATAAATTTTAAAATAGTTTTTTTTAAATGTCTCTAGTTATATATGATGTTTCCCCCTCCAGAAAAAAACAACCATTCAAAGAATTTGGTATAAATTGTAAAATTTGAAAAACTTTGAAATAGTTGTAACTAAACTCTTGCTGCCATTATAATACCAAGCTAAAGTTTTGTACAAATGGAAAATTAATCTGATAGAATAGAATAGACTCCAAAAACACAATATTACAAATGTTCTCTCATAAAATTTATAAATGGAAGCTAAAGTAACCAAACCACTCACTCTGAGCATTGATGATCTTTGGTTAAATAGGCCTCTTTCAATGACTTTACACAAATTCTCTCTAGATCTCCAAATGTCTGTGCCTGGTGCCGGTCTTCTGTTTTACTCCCCGCCTCTTTTTTATCTAAATATATATTATATTGGATCAACATTTATTATGTAAACATTCAAAATATTGCACGTGCAAACAGTTTTCTCAAAGAAATTACTGAAAATTAATAAATATTAAATTTCCTACTTTTTGTAGCATTCACAAAAACTAGCTGCTCATTTTCTGGTTTGTCAGCAAAAAAAGATCTTTTGAATATTTCATGCAGGAAGTTGGAAAAAACAATGGAAAAGCAACTCTCGATTCTAGAACTGTGTACAGGAGTCAGCCAAGCGGAACCGGTGAAGTATTTTCTTCGCTCCTTTTGACTATGTTAGGATAAGACAACTTCAAACACATTATCCAACATGGCAAGCTATGGTGAGTTCAATGTATGAAAGTGTTGGTCATGAATTTCCGGCAAAGTATAAAATTGATATCTGTAAGTGTAACTTTTTGACTGACGTGTCTGAAAAAGTGTTAGAGATCAATTTCTTGTCAGCAGTAGGCTGCCTTTCTAAGACGTAGCTTTCTCTAAAGTCTAAACAATGCAATGGCCATCCAGATAATAAAACTATCTGGTATTTAAGGCCCCATTTTAAACCAAACAAGAAGCAATAGCAGAAAGGCTTTTTTAGCATTAAAAATTGAAAGCTTTTCTCAATCAGTAACATACCAGAGAGCCGCTTTTGCAAAGGTTTTGCAACATTTGTTGTTATCGCCCTTGGTAGACATCTTTTGTTGATGTTTGGTACATGCACAGCAGTAGATGTTGTTATAGAACCGGAACCTTCAATAAGCCGCTGTTCTCTTCTTGCTGCGAATGGATCACCACCCGCCCCTCCCTGTAATACAGTTACATCATATTGGTTTCAACGCAACAATTTTTTGCATCAATCTTGTGCTTCACGGTAACATAAGTTAGTAAGTACGATAAAACGTATTTGCCAGCTGCGCACATAAATTACCATTGTTTTTATTTATATAAAGTTTGGTAAGATATAAATAATTAAATAATTAATTTTGAGCATTTGCTGTGATTCACAATCAGTGTTTGATGGAGCTTGTCACAGCGCTTCCCAACGTACACAAAAAGTGCTTAAACTAATTTAGCATGTGAAGTAATAAATAATAGAAATGATGAAAGCGCTAATTAAGAAGTTGGTTAAGCATATAAAGCTGAATAAATTAGCTCTAGCGAGAGAGCTTTGATCAGATTAAAATTATTTATTTAACTGTATTCTAAGCTGCCAAAAACTGCATAACCACAATAAAATGCTGAGAGAACACTGTTTAATGACGACAATATCTGGTATGCAAGCATTTACTAAAATAATAAGCCACTTACAACCATCAAACTCAGTTATTGTAATAAATTATCACATACATGAGATGAGACAAGAAATTGAGCTATTTTAATTGATTTTGGCTACATAATTAGGTCATGTAGCTTTTCTGCACAGATCTAATACACCAGAATAAATGCTAGTTTAGCTTGGTTCCCACTCAGGTAGTTTTACCGTGTGGTCAGCAGCCACCCGGCAATCGCCCAAGTGTGAACTACAGTTGAACTCGCTTATAACAGCCTCACTTACAGGAAGTTATTGTGTATAACAAACTAAACATCAAATTACTGAAGCACTAAATTGCATAATACTATAGTTCATTTATAGTGAACATTTTATATAAAAAACTAATGCGTCTGGTCCACTCAGGTTTGTTATAAGAGAATCCTACTGTAGAAATCAAGAGTAACTTTGGTATAACCAATCGGCAAGTTGAAAATTTTAACTTCTACTCGGCTCATGCAGTGCGTAGTTTTGTGTACCTGCAGATGTGAGGAATTGTCTTCCTTATGTTTATTTGGAGGTGGAACTGTCCGTTTGTGCTCTCTCTTTCTGTGATGGTAAACTTCAGCAGACATGTTGGATAGTTCACAGGTAGTACCTGCTATCACCTGCCGTTGGCTGTCAGTCCATGTTTGTCACAATATTCAAACTTGTTGTCAAGGTGCTACTTGCTGCCAATAGTTTACAATAGAATTATTAATGACTGAAGAGAAAACATTGATGAAGATTTGAAAAGAAATAAACTTTGGAATGCCATGTCTATTCACACAGTTCAGTGCGCTTAACATGAGCGTGTTCATTTTATTCTTATGAGAATTGTTGTTCACTTTCTGTTGATTTCAACCTAATCTCTATACACATCAATTTTTAATTTGTTTTATGAAACATTTTATAGAATCGGTGTACAAATCGATTCCACTTCATCATAACTGGCCACGTTATATAATTTTACCCCCTTGGCACCGCTCCCGGTAGACTGATCAGCGCTTCAAAACAACTTGAAAGCTTTGTTGAGATAAACTATTTGGCAAACGTACTTCATACAGCAAGGCATATATTTTAATTCTTTAATTTATGCGAGTATTTTAAGTAAAACAAGTTTCTAGAATAAATTATTCGAGTCACTTTTTAAATGAGGAGTTACCCTCCCCCCATGTATTCCAACACAGCAAAATCCATCATTTGGTAATTTCAATAAATTAAAACAAAAAGGTGCTATTGAATTTTATTGCAACATATCTAATATTGCCATTTTGACTTGCAATAGTTAGATAATCGTCTTTTGAAGGATACAATATACAATCATTCAATTAACAAAATTAGAAGTTATCTATTCATTGTAGTTAGTATCAAGAAAAGACAACTACCAGTTTTTTCATGAAGGTCTGTCATTGCAATTACAAAGACTGAGCGATTGAAACTGCATGTTCATATCTGCTTGGTGATTGCAAGGTTTTACAGCTTCCGTTACCAGAAAAATTGCTAAGTAATCGCTAGCATTTTATTTGAGGTTATCACCAGGTTTTAATCCAGTTCAACAAGTTGCTAGGCGATTCCTTTATCTACCAATCGCAGTGCCCAAATACCTTACCCTCCTTTCCAATAATGTATCTTCATCTCGTCTCCCCGATCTATCAACGATCATATATTGAGTTGTAGGCTATAATTTGTAACAGCGAGTTTGACCGGAATCGCTCAAGAAAGAATAAAAGTAAACACGTGGGCAAACTTTTTAGGAGTTTTGGCTATTACTGAGGAAAATCGCCGCGAGATCGATATATGTACACATGCACTAAGAAAGCAAGAGCTATCCAGCTAAATAGAGCTAACATTTTCATTTAAGAAACAATGCCGTGTTCTCACAGAGCAAAATACATATGATATATTGTTGTGCCGTATCAACGTGTCAGGTTAAACTTGTATGTTATAAAGATCCGACCTGATGCTGAACACAGCAAAGTTCTATTAGGAAAATTGTGTAAGAGACAACACCTTGTTACCAAAGTATTAAAATATATCTACTGTTATATAACAGTTACTGTAGATGAGTTTTGTTTTTTACAAATCTATTGTTTATGCCAAAAGTTGGACATAATTTTATATCGTAAAGTTTGTAAAAAATGCAAAAAAAGCAATTATAGCATCAACTAGATTATCATAAAAAAATGAAAATCAAATAATAGATAAGTGTAACATTTGTGTAAGCTTACATGGTGTAACCATACACGGTGTAACCATGCACGGTGTAACCATACACGGTGTAACCATACACGGTGTAACCATGCACGGTGTAACCATACACCGTGTAGCTATACACTGTGTAGCCATGCACGGTGTAGCCATACAGTGTAGCCATGCAGGGTGTAGCCATGCGCGGTGTAGCCATACACGGTGTAGCCATACACGGTGTAGCCATACACGGTGTAACCATACACGGTGTAACCATGCACGGTGTAACCATACACGGTGTAGCCATACACGGTGTAACCATACACGGTGTAACCATGCACGGTGTAACCATACACGGTGTAGCCATACACGGTGTAACCATACACGGTGTAACCATGCACGGTGTAGCTATACACTGTGTAGCCATGCACGGTGTAGCCATACAGTGTAGCCATGCAGGGTGTAGCCATGCGCGGTGTAGCCATACACGGTGTAGCCATACACGGTGTAGCCATACACGGTGTAACCATACACGGTGTAACCATGCACGGTGTAACCATACACGGTGTAGCTATACACTGTGTAGCCATGCACGGTGTAGCCATACAGTGTAGCCATGCAGGGTGTAGCCATGCGCGGTGTAGCCATACACGGTGTAGCCATACACGGTGTAGCCATACACGGTGTAACCATACACGGTGTAGCCATACACAGTGTAGCCATACAGTATAGCCATACACAGTGTAACCATACACGGTGTAGCCATGCACAGTGTAGCCATACACGGTGTAGCCATGCACGTTGTAACCATACACGGTGTAACCATGCACGGTGTAACCATACACGATGTAGCCATACACGATGTTACCATACACGGTGTAGCCATGCACGGTGTAACCATACACGGTGTAACCATGCACGGTGTAACCATACACAGTGTAGCCATACACGGTGTTACCATACACGGTGTAACCATGCACGGTGTAACCATACACGGTGTAACCATACAAGGTGTAGCCATACACGGTGTAACCATACAAGGTGTAAAATTGGAATCGTTTGAAATGTAAAATAACCAAGTCATCGGTTTCTGAGATCTATGCAGACTCTGGTGACTAACACAACTACATCTCTAGATCTATGGATACCAGGCTAATAATTAATAACTCTACCAATCTTACATAGAAACAGTCTGGTGGTGAATGGTCACACAGATCTCTGATTTGTGTAAAGTATACACAAAAATACACAAGCATGTAATTATCTTCAACTCGCTGATTACGCATATAACATTTTTATGAACTTTTAATATAAACTTTTCGGCTACAGTTGTGGGTGGGTGGGTTGGCTGTGGTGTTTCACTTTTCTACAGGTTAGTTCATTGCAGCATTCATTCAAGTATTATTCCCTTCAACAAATACGCAACAGTATTTTTTATTTATACATCTGTACAACTAAAATCTTTTGTTGTAACGAATGTGTTATTATTTTAATTGTAAGAATTAATGCAAAAGTCGAGTAAAACTTTTTTTAAACTCAGGTATGGATTAGACCAATAGTAAAACACTTTGCCATGTGGTAAATGTGCTGAAAATATATTCTAAGCATAATATGTGAGATATTTGGTTTTTTTTTTCTGTTGCCGACTTGTAAAGCGTTTGGAAGCAGCTGCAAAGATTTTCCTATTGGCTTTGGGAGCAGGAATTAACCTGGATTAGCAGAAATTGTTTTACATAACATGTGATTTCTTTGAACGCTAGAAGTTTGATTACGAAATCCAGGCAGCACCTACTCGCATTTGGTAGTGAGTAAAGAAAGAGAAAACAAAACTTTGACGCGCAACTTTCATCTTTTCAAAGTAGATTCGCTGCTCCTTAGCTGCCGAGGTCAGCATATTGATCTCCTCTAATGAGATTATTGATCTGGTGGGCTTCACAAGAAATCTCGGAGACTATATAGCTTTAACTTTACCTTATATGTAAACAACATGATATTTGACCCCATGTAATCCAGTAAAGCTTTTGAATTTCTCAAGTACGAAGGCCGATATAGACAGGAAATGGGCAGCGACATTGCGCAGTGCGTAATGTTTGCACGTCTTAGCCGAGTTCTGGTATAGAAGTATCAGTTGCATGCTTTAAGGAAGTGAGTGATTACTTGGGGCATTAGCAGTACAGATCTTAAATGCTTGGTAAACAGTAGCGCTGAGTCAAGTTTGCATTGTATTTACTCTGGGTCGTAAGTGCCATTGGCATAATCGGTGTGTTTTAAAGATCAGTCGATTGTTTGCTTTGTGGCTTTTATTCTTTACAAGTATCAATAAAACCTGATAAAAAGCTGATAAGGTAATTTAAGACTTAAACTTTCTGTTAAGTATAACAAATTTAATCAATACGACAGCTTTAGTAAATAACAAGGCTGTTGAAGATAAGAGGTGCTCAGCCCACTCTATACAAGGGAGATAACTTCATGTCAACGAGTTATATTTATTCCGTTGGGTTCTATACTTTATCTTACAGCTATAAAGCTATCTTGGCCTTTTGTCAATCATATATTTAAACATTTGCAATTACCAGTGTAAATGTCATCACAAACAATTCAGCTGAGACTTTTGAAGCAATTACGCCACTGGGTGGCCCCATAAGAAAACGATTGATTACACAAGGGGTTTGTACAAATTAATTAGGAATTATCACGCGCAAGAAAAGTTACAAGAAATGTCAAAAGACATCGATTTTTTTTGTTTTCTAGCATTACTTATTTGATGCACAGAAAACGTGGTCAAATCTGTGATAACATCACCTTTAGTGGGTTAATGAGCTGCCGTATTAGCCAGTGCTGCCAAAGTAGCCAGTGACAGCCTAAATGTCAAGTTGATAACCCCCCATGACTTTTACTATTCTTAGCATTCTTCTAGCATTTTCCTTTCTCTCTCGCTATTAAATGTAGTTTGCCCATTGGCTCAGGGATCATTCGATCAGTACTAAGTCGATCGCCTTCTCTCCGATTATTCTCTACCTTGTGATAAGTAGCTGGCAAACTCTGTGCATATTTATTATCTTTTCATAGAAAATATATGCCTTTTGATTATTTGACAATGAGAAGCCTTTGCCAAGGTTTTGGAGTACTTGAATAGCAATATATTATTAAGTCTGATGAGAAAAGGCTTGGCTAAAAATACTTCCATATCATTACTAATGAGTGAATGTCCCTAGCAATCAATGTTGTTGTTTTGAATAATTTTTTAAACTAATTTTATAGTTTCTTCATGCAAACAAGAAGAACAAAAATGTTGATATTGACCAAATCAAGGGTGTAGCCACATTCAAGCTATTTTTGTTTGTGTGTTAAATTGGTGTGGCTTTTTCTGGTTGCCCACAGAATTTGATTTTAAATTTCTTGAATTAGTTTTTTTTAACTAAATAGATTGTTTGTTATGTCACATGTTAAGTAACAGCAATAGATTGCTAAAGTACAGCAATCATCAATATTTTTGATTGATCGTCAATGATGACGATGCAACTGTGTCTCTGACCACGACCCTCATGATACCCATGATACCAAAAGATTGCAAGAAATAAAGTTTTGTAATAATTTTGTCTATCAAATTGTGAACATTACTGCTAAATAATTAATTGAACCTAAAGATAACCATGTTAGAATCATCAAAGTTTTAAGTTCAGAATCATTTTTTATTTTTTCGTAATTGTTTTTAGGCAATAAACATTATAGTTTTTTTTTTCTTTAAATTAGTGATTGTGGGGCAGATCCTCAGGGCTGTTCAAACGTCGCCAGTGGTTGTTGGATCTTCATTTAAAACCTTCTGGGAGCTATTGGAACATTCTATTGGCTTGGCTACATACACTACTTTTTTCTTTTACGTAGCTTGCACGGAGGGAAACTTCAACAACTTTCAAGAAAAACCATTAAAAATAAAATCAAGACATTTTTCTGCCAGTAGGATAATCCAATCTAATAATACCATAAACTATGAAATTAAAACAATCAATTTACAAAACATTAGTGATTGTAAAATATTTAGCTTTGGCTCAGTAGAGATATGCAATGAACCTGTACTGGAGAAAAATTTGTAATTAATTTTTGTATGCTAAAATTAGGAACTATTTGCAATGTCTGCCGTTATTGCGCTCATCTGATAGCAATTAATCTTCTGCGTAAAACTGCTGATCAAAAACACAAATGATGCGCAGAAGTATATCACTTAGACTGAGAGAAATTCACGATGGAATCCGCTGTCTTAGGACAAACTCAGTGCAATAAATAACTGCTCACAAATTCAACAAAGTCCACTGGGAATTATCGCCGCAAGTAACTAGATTCAGAACAAAATATTTATCAGTCAAGCTGACAATTACCAAGACAAAGGTTGTCTATAAGAATATACAAGTGTATAGCGTTCATATCAAATATTAATCTAATGAGAGAAAAGGCGCAACTGTTTCTTCTCCCAATGCTCGGAATAGATAATTAGCGAATTGCTTCTCACCTACAGTCAAGAACACTGAAGCATCAGCTTCTCTTTTCTTTTTGTCTACCTCCTATATAGGCTGAGTACTAGGTTTGAATTATTTAATAGCCCTGGTCCAAAGACGGTGCCGTAAATAATGCATTTTGTGCTTGGTGTTGATGTGAAAGCGAGTTTAAACTTTGGACTTGGGATACATAGTCTCTGGTGGCCATCTTTCTTTGCGTGTCGTTGATATTATACTTTCCTTAAAATAGTGATCAGCCCTTTTATTTGGAGTCATTGATTGAGCTTTTCTTAAAGTTGTTGTGTTTTTGCGAATTTTTTATTTAGATTCTTGTAAAACATATGACCAAATTGTACACTCTTAGAGATTTGGTGACGATTTCTTTTTAGCCATTTGTTGATAACAATGATCAATATTTCATGGGATGTTATAAGAAAAATTGTTGTCATTGTTGGCCTCTCAGCTGCATGGAACAATAACAACTCTGGCATTCTCTTTCGATGAAAAACTATTTCATTCTTAAAACTTGACTTATATATTTAAATTATGCAAGGCTTCACCTCAACACCAATCCTGCATAAACATCTGGTGTGCTTGAAACAGTTTATCACAAAGCACCTTGGCTTCAAATGCAGCCTGTCAATGCAATAGCAAACGTTTTTGTAAAATAAATGCAAAAAGTAGATTGATCATGTTTAAAAAAATAATAAATAAAACTGTCCCTTCTTTGTATGTGAAAGTAATACAAAAAAGAGTTTGACCTCTCACTGCAGACATTGTAGAAGTCAATAAAGGATTTGTAGGCTCTAAACCGCAATGACTGAAGGAGACAGATCCATTAAGCCCAGTTGCAGTTGATTAAACATTTGAAGAGATCATGCATCTGATCAGAGATCAAAGAAATACTTCTTATATTACTGTATTCTCTATGCGCAGTCAAAGTAATGCATCAACTTGTCACAGCTTTAGTATGCTATTGTCAAAGACTTTATTATTAATCGATCACAAAATTAACATAAACATTTAACTTCTACAATTATGATAAATGAGTGAAGTAGAAACCGCAGCTATGAAGGTGGCGAACGAACAGGCAAGGTTGATAGGTGCTGTGGCTATAGCGAGTTCACCAATTTGTCCTTCATAAAGATTCGTCAATTTATTCATTGCAAACAAAACAACAACACTAGCCTTAGAAACAAAAGATATATGATCGTAAGACCAGAGACGATGAAGTCAAGCGTGGACAAAGGCTGTCTTTTTTAAAAAACAACTTGGCTATTATTTTCTAACTTGTAACAGTTCATCGACGAGATGAGCTTGGATGGTATTAAAAAGCTCGATAGCCCCTGGTCAAACCATTCTCTTGATTCTAGTCATTACTTCGATGAGCACATTGATTTCAAATTGAATGTCACACCGATATGGGCTGCGGAAAGGAAGTTACAAGTCATTATTACCTACATGTATATCACTTTCTACTCCCGTCTAATTCTGAGAGAGGATATGGCTGAATTAGCTCTTGGAACTGCCCACCATTCTAATAGAAACATTTAATGACAAATTGCCGCTTTTTTACAACAAAACTGAAGCATTGAGAACTCTGGCCAATATTAAATTTATTGCAATATCCAGCTGCCGCTTGTAATTCTATTTCATTGATTGACAGCCAGTTTGATGAATGACTGAAGCTCGTACAACAAACGAAATTTAAATTTTTTAACCACTTCCGCTTGATGGTTAATTCACTGAAACGAGAATTCAATTAAAAGTGTAATAACATCAGCCTCTAAAGAAATGCTTTCAAACTCACGTAAATTGTCAAGCAATGTTTCACATGTCTAATGGACACTTAGGTTTTGTAAGAAACGCACTGAGGAAGGTCAATTATTATTTTAAATTTTGGCGTACAATGTATATTAATGCTAATTAGATGACCATCGTCTCCAATTGGCTGAACACATCATATCTCCATCTGTTATATTCCCCAATTACATAACATCTGTCCAGCCTGGCACTTGAATTAATTAAATTCCTGTTCTAGGTTTGGTTTCAAATATTCCTTTTAATTTCTGGTGCAAAATCATATTTTCTTCCGTTTTAGCAGATTTGTCACAAGTTGGTTAAGGGTGTGCGTGTTATGAATTATTCTTTACATCTTTGACAATGTAAAAAATGATCTTTTTTTAACCAAAAATCATTCTTTTAAAAACCTCAAATACTTGAAAACTAGCTTTTGATGATAAATGCGTATGAGACTTCAGTTGATTGTACTATTTTCTCACAACATTTTTTTGGCAGATGTTTTATAATAATTACTGGAAATATCACCTATTTAGTCAATGTTTAATTTTGGTGCCAAATTTAAAAGTTATTAGTGTCTACGATAATGTAGCTTTGTAAGGATGATGAGTAATATGGAAAGGATGTCTAGCAACCGGAAAATGCAACCATTTTTTTTATTTCTTACAAGTGACTGACTCACTTTCTTGCCTACGCTGGCTATAAAAGCCCTTGATAACTTGCCTGGCATCAATTATAGAATATTTTATCTACACTGCTTCCAGTTCCGACTGTTCATTTCTAAGCAAACTTACTCCAAAGCCTCTATATCAAGCTAACGCTCTCTCATTATCTAAATTATATCAAAAGACATATGTTAATACTCACTTCACTACGATAAATCAACACGAATGAAAAAATTAGGGCTTTTGTGTTTGCTTTATGTGTTATTGTTTCAAATATTGTTGGTTATGAAAAAACAAACGGCGTGTGCCCAGTTTGGTTAGCACTATTATTGTAAGCTAGTTTCATGCCACACCTGGCTTTTGTAACATCTACACAGGTCTTTATTTATTTGACAAAAACCATCAATACACTTTTTTTATCATGAAAATAGCACACTACAGTATGACTAGTGAAAAATAACGAATCAAGTTTTAGATTTATCTCCCTTGTATTAAAACTTGTTCAACATCTTTACACACTTGCATAGTGGTTTATCATAATTATTAAAGGAGGAAAACAAATACTACTGTTTACAAGCTATCGTTGAGACGATCTTGAAAGAAGAAAGACACGTCATTAACTGATAAGATGAAAGATTAGATTTGTTCTAAGTCATACTTATAAGCACCTCTTTCAGAATATGCTTCTTGTGTGTAAAAATTATTGATTATTTTTCATTTTTTTCTCTTCTATTCAAAGCATATAGAAGCATATCAAGCATATTTGATTTCATTAGCAAACAGGCACACGTGTCATAATAGCAACATGCTATCGTATAAATCACTGTAACGTCTTGTTGTCTCTGTCATTTCAAGGCATCGCTTGACCGAAGACACTTGTGGCAGCATTTGTTCTGGGTTGACTTTCTTCAAGACTTGAGCAGCTGTCAGCTTTACAGTTAGAGGTGAGCACCAGTCGACTTATTCTCCCTTAATTGGAATTTTTTTACAAAAATTTTAAATATAATCAGAAATTTAGTGGCGAATTGAGATGGAGAAAATTTCTTTGAAACACTCGATTCAATGTGCTGGAGTATGACTCACAAACTGGGCGATATTTATCTAAATTTGTTCTTTGGGATAATCTTTCCATGTTTAACAGATTTTGTATAGCTTTGAGTTGATTCAAACAGATAAAATCTAAGCATGAGTAGTCTACACTCTGCTAGATAGCTCTTAATTTCTCAGTGCGTGAGAAACGTCTGTATAAATTTTTCTTATCAACAAAATTTTGGCAACTGTTTTAAAATCAACAAGAACATTAATTTAATGGCTCAGTAGACGAGATGGCTGTTGTCTTTGTTGTTCAACTGTACAGACATTTGAATAACAGCTTTAGCTCTGAATAAGAGTCTAACCTAGAAAAAATATTTATTAATGCTCACTTCGACGATTATTTATGAAATATAATTTGGGTTAATCATTAGTAGCCTTGGTTGATGGTGGTAGTTGGTAAGGAAACAAACAATGAATCATTCGACTGGATTAGCGGTAAATAAGAGATAAAAATATATTATTTAAAGGAAGACAAGAAAGCTTAGGAGGAAACCATTTATTTAGTAGCTGCAAACTAGGAACTTGTTATGTTAACTGATATTTTATAATTATACATCAATAAAAGTTATTTACAAAAATTAGCTTAATTATTATTTAATTTTATTTACTTTTTCAAACTTCATCGAGTTCAGGATGTTATTTTTTCATTTTAATTAGTAATATCAAATTAGCAAAACTTAATTTAGATTTCATTTTACTAAAAATGGCAGCTGTAAGGACATCCACGCGAATGGACACAAATAGCTTGTAGGTTCTATGTGCCTTAAAAGTTTAACTGAAATCGTTGCATTAGCAAAAAGTCTGCCAGAAGACTCGCTAATAATAAATAACATGCACATAAATAATTTGTGCTTGTCTGTCAGTTGGCAAGGCTTCTTACGAAGGCATCAGAAAGGAACTGAGATGATAAGATGAAAAGCTGTAAAACATAATAGCGCGAGACTAATATCCTCACTCGGTTGTCGTTAGCAAAATCTTTATCGCATAAGAAAGCAGTTACAGGCAACACTTTATTT
This sequence comes from Cryptosula pallasiana, assembly GCA_945261195.1. Lineage (NCBI taxonomy): Eukaryota > Metazoa > Bryozoa > Gymnolaemata > Cheilostomatida > Cryptosulidae > Cryptosula > Cryptosula pallasiana. The sequence continues at coordinate 39,912,157 of OX183130.1, forward strand.
CACTCACTCGAGTGCTTTGCACTAAATACATACTTTATCTACTCTACTTTCCTACTAACCAAGCAAATTGTTTTGGCTCTTGCAAAACTATTCATTCTGTTGTTTTTTTGCAGAAAACTGAATATGTAATTAGCTTACATCTACTGGTACAATTTCTTAAAATTGAAAATAATACCATTCTGTTATAAGAGTCGATGCAAAAAAGAAAAACAAATTCATTAATCAGTACAAGATTTATGGTTGTAAATTTTACGCAATGTGTGTAATTCTTTGAAGTTGTTGAACTGATCACTTGTTGAACTTGATTCATAAAAAAAAAACTAAGCTTACAGTTCACACTTGTTAGTTAATTATAGCATTTAACCGCATTATTTATTATTATCTATCAATCAATATTCTTTTGTTTCTTTCTTATACAAGCCATGTCAAGGGAAGATAACTTCTGCTTGAAAGTTAGCACCAACACAATGAATTAAGTCTTTTTATCTTTTTACGATTTCAAGGTTATTGGATATCAATTGTGAAATGATGTAAAACATTATTATTATTATTATTTTAATGTGTGAGTGCTAATTATTATTAATACAAAATCAGACAAAATAATTATTATTTTTTGTCTTCTCTTGGTGATTGTTTATTATAATAACTTATAAATTACGTTAATCTTTAAAAGTTTTCAAATAAACCGCATTTAGGGGGTGTCAACTGTTGACTATTACCATCACAATTGGTTTTTACCTCTGCTCATTTTTATCGTTAGTGTTTCTTTCATGTTTCAATCAATATGAAGTCTTGCGCTGCGATAAAAGTTCTCAAGGTACTGAAACTGTAAAGAGTGGAGGCGTTTCCACTCCAGCAAATCTTTTTCTGATACGAGCTTTGGGAAAATAAGGTGCTTACATAGTTAGAAGCTCGTTGATAGCTACAATATCTAACGTTGAGTCGTTGGTATCACCTGAAGCATGTCACCAATCTCTCTACTCGGTCACCTCGCTCATCTCAAGAACTTCTCAAGTGCCAATCAAGCGCTTTTAAGCGGTTTTATTCAAGATGTAGCATAAATTGGTGTTAGTCCTAATCATTGACATAAGATTTAGAGTGGTAGCAATCTGATTGATATATCTATTGTGTAATCCTTCATCACCTTTGAGTGAACATGACATGCGTAGCTAGTGTGTAAAGTAGTAGAGGTGTCACCAAATGACAGCGTATGAAGATAAAATTTACACGAAGAGAGTAAAAGAGTTAATCACGTCTTTATATAATGCCTTCCATAACTTTCTCTCCTGTCACCGTAAATCTTGCTTTAAAATTTTCTACTTTTGACATCATTAAAGTGTGGAGTATAACAATTGCTTAATTTCTTTTTAGAAACTTCTCTTTATGGTGATAAATACAGCAATAAAATACGCTAGTTAAATGTGCTGACTCAAACAGCAATTGATGCTACCATAAATTACTTTTATTTATTTAGTAACTATTGACAGTAAACGTGATATATTTCGAAATAACGTTTTATCGATTAAGTTTTTCTTATCTATTTTGTCGATGATTTCATGAATATTTTTTGTTGACAAAAGCCTTTCAAGTGAAGTTCGATCAAATCTGAGACAAAATAATTTATGAAATGACATTTAGTTGGCTCTGCTTGGCAGCAAAGTGACTAATGGACTATTGCCGATCCTGTTGATAACAATCAAAATTTACACCCAAATATTTTGGCAGTGTTAAACTTCTTCAACGAGTATACCAACTGTGCTGATGCATTTACAATGGCGTGTACTGGAACAGGGCAGTTAAGACGTTGACAGGAGATGTCAATGCTGTGCTATATAAATCTATGGTGTCATTTTGTTAGCCAGACAATAAAACTGAATAAATTTTTTGTCAATTGATAAACAAGTTAATCAGGAATCTAGTAACACAAGGCAGTCGCTAAATATAGATTTCACACAATGTCTTGATCAGTCTTTTACCAGCTCGAAGATTGATTGTGCAATGTTAGATGCCCGCTACTTGCCAACTAATCACCGCGATATCTTGGCGGCATATTTTGTGGTGCCAAATATGTCTCAGAAAGCAATAGATGTGTTTAAAGCAATACGCTACTTCTGCTCTAAGTTTGTACTACAGTGCAATGGTCTCCAACCTTCCCAAACCGTCAAACTTTGTTTCATTTCTTGCGCTTGATAGATTTATGTTTTCCTACTGTATTGCCAACTGATTACTAAAGGTGACAATATTTGGTGGTTTTTTTTGGATAACCTATCTACTTACTTCTACTGATGAATTATCTCACTATTGGTGTGATGTACGTTTAGATTTTGGCCGTCATTCAGATTGACTAGATTAAACCAGTTGCTTTCTTTAAAAGTTTCAGTCAAACTCGCATTAGTATAAATTAATGTCTTGTGTAGAACACCAATCAAAAGAGACCATGTAATATTAAAAAAATAATTTTAAAATCCAGACTTTAAAACTTAATATGCTGTAAACCTGTTTCTCGATTTACTTCAGGGTTTCAGTCTTGGAAAATCTTCAGGGGTAATCATATTGATACACCCCTGTTTGGATTACTTATGGAACTCCCCCTACTTGAGGCAGCTACAATACACCTGTGATTATCTACACCAGTTATAACTGGGGTTTATTTATTTCAAAACGTTATTACGACATCTATCGTAATAGTTTCTAGTTTACCACATTTGACAAAATTATTCTGCTTTTCATTACATAAACATTCGGAGAAATTATTGCATCATCAATCCTTGTCAGTTGTACCGGTTGTGGCCATATTCTTATAGAAGACAATATACGCATAATACGCATAATTTAAGATGTTTTACTTATTCCAACAGCAACTCTGTCATCATGGCTTTCTCAATGCTGAAATTGTGTCAAAGTCTCACTACAGTTTCGTTGAAACTCTTGCGAAATCCCGCCGCACAACTAAAATTGTAATTTTGACCATAGTTATGCTAATGAGGCGCAACTGCTGGACCTAGTCAGTTTAGCTGCTGAACAAAAAGCATTCGTATTTTTTTTCATTTGTATATAAATATTAACGATTTATGAATTAATCCGCATTAAAAAGTTCACAAAATATTTTTATTCTAATTTCATCTGCGCTTATTTGGAGTCATGCCAAGTCTTTAGCTCATTCGAAAGCCACAAAATTTCCTGACTTTTATGTAACCTTTTACCAAACCGTTAGAGAAGGTTGTGTTTGTTTTCTCTAAATAACTTGATTTATTTTTTAGGATTATGCTAATTTTTGTGGTTTGCATTGCGTGAGATCCTGTTGAGTATTCATAGCCAGAGGGCACTATCACAGGCGAGCGAAAGTTTGTGTTTGAGCTTTGGCAATGAAGTTGTATCACTTTCTAAAAATAGATGCCATCACCACAAACACACCACAGCCTTGTTTCATGGTTTCTGTTGCTATGGGTTCATTATCCAGCTGTCACTACTAGCCTGTTAGTTAAGCGGCAAAGACCATTTATCAACTAGCTTGTGTCATAGCCATTGCACTACATCTTAGACCTCTCTGATTGGTTGTTCTTTATCTTGTTAAACAATGATCGCTTCAGCCGTAGTATTTAGTGTAGATATTACGTCGCTATCGTATTGCTGCTCATCTGATTCTCTCTACAACACGCTAGTGGTAACTGCTTCTTAACACATACCTACACTTTCTTGTGGCAGTTTACTCCAGATTCACAAGTGATAGCCTTTGTTTGTAAGTAAGTTGATATTACCAGGCAAATATTTGATAGTTTGACTTTAAATTTAGTGAAATAATGCTTAATTTGGGTCAAATTAAACTATTATTCTATAAAAACTGCTTGGGTTACTTTTTCTTCCTTTTTAATCCGGAAAAGAACTGTGTTTGTTCGAAAGCATGAATTGTATATAGCGTCTGCTTCTTCATATGTGTGAAGTCAAGGTAGAGTTGTCTGTTCTTTCCAATGACTAGACAACATCGGTATGCTAGGCATGTATTTTGTACTGTTAAAACAGAAAATTGTCTCAAATCACATGAAATGCCTCATTAGTGATGTACAAAGAACGTTTGATTGAAAAAAAGTACATCTATTTTGTACAGTTTTCAGGCAGAAATTTTTCGTCTTCCTTTTTATAAAATATTGTTTTACTAACAACAATTACTTTTAAAAATTTTGGTTGTACGCAGCATTGGTGTAAATTACTTCTAATGAGCGATGGGTGAGTTTATTGATGATATTTTTGGCAATTGTTACGTTACCAGCTGTACAGTTGGCATAGAGAACCGCGTTGTGCAATCTACGTCTATCAGGCGGCATTGGGACGTGACGGAAAACATTTTGATCCGTTAAGGATCGTCTCTCTTTGTGAAAGAGTTCAACAATGGCTGAACTTTTTCATAGCTAGTAACTGACTTTTCTGCTGCGTTGGCCAATTCGGTTTCATTATTAGTTTGTTATGACCCGCAAAACTCAAAATAATAAAATTCTTCAATAAGCGATAATAAAATATTTACAAAATGCTTGTTAATTCCATAAATACTAGTAATATAAATGTAAAGTTGTTGATCTTCTTCGTTACTTCCAAAAGCTTATTTTGATGGAAAAAACTTTTAAAATTAAATGAGAAATGAGTGCACACCTGCATATTTGATAAAAATAGCAGCTTTTTGAAGAAAAAACGAATAGAATATTGAATTTTGTTACTTTCCAAGAAAACTTGATTACAGAGATCTATCTGATAGAGTAACATGCGCTAAAATAAAAACTTACTAGAATTTCGTCAGAATAAAGTTTCTGAGAAAAACTGATTGAGTCAAACTAAAAAAATTTAAACTTTCCTAAGAAAAATGAGCCTTCAGTTCCAACACCCAAGATAAAGTACAAAAAAGATTTAAAAAAGAAAGTCAGCATGGCACAATTGTGAATTTGATCTATTGTAGGCTACATTAGAGTGATAGACTCGGTGATTCTAGCGCTAATGCAAGTCTGCAGCAACCCGATGGTTGCCATGACCTTGTTATCAGATCTGGAACATCAGCATAGAAATCTTGGGCAGCGCATACCTCTTCATCAACCAGCATCTGACGTGGAGGTCAATGAAAACTGTGCTCACTTTCAGTCTCAGGTAGATACCGTGTTTTTATCTTATAAAAAGAAACAATTTTTTTCAATTTAAGTAACTTTTATGTCTTTAATGACTTTGACCACCTGACAGGAATGCCTTATTGACAGGAATTTTAAAAGGAAAAAAATGATTTTCTTCTGATTGATTTGATGAAATAATATTTTATCTACCTGGTACGACCTTACTCCAAAATTTATGCAACAAATAATTAGCATAGAGACTTTCCACAAAAAATTTTAATTTATTGTAAATCCCATGGTCTCAGTAAATGCACCAGACCTACTACGCTAGGGAGTTGCTTATTTGTATCGCGGTTTGCGCGGGATCGTCTGAAGCCATCTGTTTTCTTGAGTACAAACAAAAGTGTTTAGTTATTGTGACAAGGATGTAATTACCATGATATTATGACATATACTCTGTAATCTGCTCCAACCATGTATCATATCTTACCTATTCTAATCAGGAGGCTTACCACAGCAAGATAATTTTTGCTTAAAATTCAGCGTAAGATTTTTGTGGAAGAGTTGATTAGGTTTTAAAGACAGAATTGAATTAATTAAGATATTTAACGCACCTGCCATTTGCTTGTTTATCGTTTGAACAAGTTCAACTCTTTATCATATCCACTAAGGAGTGTTTGGTATATTACATGAAATAAAAAATGAGTTCCATATTGTTTTTTTTTACATCACAGCTGCGTAAAAATTTTGGTTTAATTATCTTTTCATTTGTAATTTATATCACAATTTCAGGCATTTGGTCAATTTGTATATAAATAGATTTTAGACTTTAAATTGTCCATAAATACTTGGAAACAACTATAATATTTAGCGTGTCAATAGTAGTGATTAATAGCTCATTTTTATTAAGAAACTTTGTGTGTTTTTTGCATAGTCACAGCAGGTAATAGGCATGACATTATTTCTTTTAACTTATTGTAGTCTGAGAAATCAATTGGCGATACTCCTGAGGATTTGCGAATTTGCTGCGATCCTAGAATGGAGGAAATACAAAGATCTCCCATCAAACCAGCTTTAAAAAGAACTTTTTCTACTGAAGACAACAATGGGAATATTTCTGAAGAAGGTGCGGAGAAGAAACGACAAAGAGTTGAGAACATCGTCACCAGCATCTGTCAACCAAGGTATCGTGTTCGCTGAAACTTTAAATGGTGAATTTTTAAAGCCAGTTTTTAACTTGAATTATTCTGTGAATGTTTTAATAGTCATGTACATTGATAGCTAAACTGCATAGTTTATCCAATCATGAGATTGGAAAACTACCAAAATTTTAAATTCCTTTACACGCCAAAAATAAACGTAAAAATGTTGAAGCTATCAAGCTATCAAATTTCATCAAATATACAGAAGCAGTAACACTTTTGTAAATAAATGAAAGCTTTTCGTAGTCAAAGTTTTTCTTCGCTCGCTCGTAAATCAAATTGTCAAAATGTTTATTCATTCTAATATTATAGCAATGAAGCACATTTCTTTCTTATTACTGCTTACATTGTTGAAGTGCATCCCAATCTATATCGCATTAGACGGCTCAAACCTGGTACAACATCGTGGTTTGGTGTAGTGCTCATTACACAATGTTTACTACCCTAGTTTATGATTCATCTAAGAACAATACCTGAGTTCTGAGGAATTCAAATGTTAGTATGAAGTGGTGGAAGTGAAAGAAGGGTTGTACCATGTCAGTGCAGCCATCCTTACTATTGAGAGCCCCTGCCACCATAAACCCCTTTGGTTATGTCTAATTAATGGTCTGAACAGAAAAACACAAAAAATACATTAATTGTGTCAATCAAATATCGGGTTTTGTGATTTCATCAAAGGCCGTATAGATGATGTCACAACAACGCCATCAGCTGATTGGCTAAACCCTTACTTGACTTTTTTAACAAAAAAAATTGTAGACGATACGGATCAAGCTATTTGCCTTCAAAAACAATTTTTAAACAAAGAAGTATGGTTTTTCTAAGCAATAATGCGCTTGCAGAGGGTATTCATAAAATGCAGGCACCCGTATGAGTGTACATTATATCTCACCATTTCTTAATGTTCTGTGGTCTTTGTTAAATTTTGGCTTTTGTCATATTTTGAATATTCGGCGACCGTCGTGCTATGACTATAGTCAGCGTCTCATTTAACTTATAACTTTTTGAAGTTTTGGAAATGGGTGGATGACCTTTTCAACTTTGTTATCACTACATTGTCTCTCAAGATATCTATTGCCAACTGATGATGGGCAACAAATCAAATGAAACTTCACAAAGAAAATTAATTTAGCAGTTTGTAAGCTTGTCTATGGACATAATGATCGAAGTTGTCGTGTTTTTTTATTTTCTCCTAAATAACCTTTAACCTTGGCTTTAGTGTTGGATTATTATAATATCGCTGATAACAAAGTTTTGGGGGCAGCGAGCGAGGAAACAATGTCTTATGCAACTACAAGCTTACAGCTTCTTTATTCAAAAGTTAGTTACCATAACCTGACCTCTTCACCACTCCAAGCTTACCAAAGACTACCTCATTATGCTAGACTTCAATGCAGTTGGCAGAGCCAAAATATATTCCACACCTTGAGCCAATATCAGACTGGAGTGTCTTGAATAAATCATGTGAACAAAAAATATCTTTAAACTATGCATAGACTGTAATATTAGATGAGCTACGCATGAAATATGGGCAAGTGCGCAATACCCTTTAAAATTTATTTTTCCTGTAAGGATTCTTAGCTAATTATGACACTTTCAATAGAAATGCTTATTCACAATGTTTCAAGTCGAATAATTTATCTACTTAAAGGGTTTCTAAATCTGGGCCGTATTCAAATTTTTTGTTGAGCTTACTTGAACTTTTTTGAATTATCTTTGAGGCCTGAATTTTGGCAGTGACAACGAATGGTAATAAGTTGCACACCTGGCTTTTGTTGGACGAGACAAAAGAGACAGCTTAAACACCAGGGTTGGCCTGGCATCAGAATGGTTTCTTATACCCTGAATGGGTTGTAACCAACATTAATAAGATGCATGGCAAAAACTTCACCTTGTATCTTCAATACCGCTTTTACTGATAATCGGCTTACCTGACAAAGATATTGTAATCTCTTCAACTTTATGGTCTATTGTTTGTAACGTGTTCAGGTAAAAATGAACATCAAAATGTTTTTGGTATTTTTTTTTATTTCTATGTCGAAATCCAAAAGTTTGGTTCCAGCAGTATTTCTAGCCTCAGAATCAATGTTTGGATAGAAAAGACATTTATTAGTGCAATAGGTAATTAGACTATTCTTGGATCTAATCCTGTAACTGAATTGTTGACATATTGCTCTCTGATTCACAAAAGGCTTAGACAAAGATGTTTTCCTTGTGGTGACCTTTCAATGGCCAGAAACACTCGGAATTGATGGTTGCGTTGGTTTATTTATGTGGCAGTCAGTTGCAGAAATATGTTGGCTCGGTTTCATTTTTGTTTGTGCTTTTCTTACAAAATTAGCATTCCATTTTTTCCTAACTTATTTACAGTCTGTATTGTTTCCTGCCCGCATTGAATGTTAAATTATTTGATGAAACAAAGGCTGGAATATTGATTAACTTGAGAAAGTTGCTTATCCTGTTTTGAATGTCTTTCACGGTTGGATGACTTTTGTTTTTGAGACGACTCCCACTAGTACAGAATACATTCTACACTTTTTGTGAGAAACAAACAAATTGAGAAATTCTGAAATCAATAGAGATTGCAATCTTCTTGCATCAAAGGACCTTCTCCTACATTACACTTTCGCTACTAAATGCCATTTTAACACTTTCCATTTATTTTGTTGCCATAGTGATGATAAATATGTCATCTTGTGTTATTAACTCAAAAGACAATAATGCCAAATTTTTGTAACAATTGATTTTAGATTGTCGTTTCATTCTATTTTCTCATTATCCGTTCCCTTGCGAATCGGCAATGTTGTTAGATTTTCTAATTTTGTATTTCAAGTAGCTGCCAACTTGATTAGCAGTTACCAGGGACCAGCTCTAAGATTTATCATTGGCACGTCAAATCTTTTAGCATCAGTAGCCATTTTAGTGCTTTCCATTCAACTTCTAGCTGTCGCGTATGTAATATCATATTTCCTTGGACACACTTTCGAGTGCGCCAACTCTATTTTTCAGTGTACCATCTACTGTACAAGAAAATAAATAGCTTGTGAAACGAAATTATTTTTTTATAATAGCGATAATTCACGCGTCATAAAAAACTACTGAGTCATTATTCCAGAAAACAATATTGTTTAAAAACAACATCCTGGTCTTAGCTGGAATGTATTAGGTTCCATTTGTCCCTGTCATACAGTAATTGTGGAAGTAAATTGTGCTCACTGAGGTTTCATGCCTGGTATAACTAGATTCTTTCCACGCACCTGGCTCAAAATTCTGCACCTTAGAGTAGATCCAACATTGGGTGCATGTCATCTTTATCATCAGACATCGAGTACAAACACGTTGAAATCTTGAGACATGGCAAGATCAATGGACCAAGGGTGTTATAATGTATACATTATCTATACACTTTATTGCAAAACTTTTAATACAGTCAAATATCACCTTGTGATGCAACAATTTTGGCAATTTACGTTTCCTCATTCTCAGTTTAAAGCAATTGTTCTCAAGAAAGTCTTTGGTTTCGGGTTTGAGAGGCATCATAGCGTACAATCATGAATTATGGCAGCCTTTGGAGTCCTTCTTTGATATCTGTCCTTGAGAAGCTTAACGTACAGGCAAAGCTGACCTATATTTGGGCTAACATTGGCACAAAAACAAGAAAAAAAAATTTGAAAATAAATTTTCTAACAAAAGTGAGTAGTGGTAGTATATATACAGTCTCCATCTTCTCATAGATCTCCTAAGCCACAAGACCTGAACACAAGTCCTGAGTCTCAGAAGAATAAACGTAAACAGTTTGTGCCTCAGCAGCATGGCAACCTCACCAATGGCGAAGTAAACGTCGATGTCGTGTCCTCTGATGATGCCGCACTTAAAATCGCACCTAGCCAGCACAACAATAATGAAGAATACGCTCAAATCAATCAGTCTGCTGAAGACAAGAAAGAAAATGCTTTGCTGAAAAATCAAATAAAAATAATGAGCGAGCAACTCCAAAAAAATCAACAAATGTGAGTTCTTACTTCATAGCATGAGTTTCATACATCATTTCATGAAAGTAGGATTGCAGCTACTGTCTTCTTATGAGATATTTTTTAGGCTAAAATATTTTAAAATATCTCTCAGAGATGACAGGAAGTTGGGGGTGAAGCAAAGATATTTGATTGAGATGGTTTCGCAATTCGTTTGGACAACTAACACCGATATTTTTGTTTCCTCATAATTGCTCAAGATATAAAGCAATGAATCAATTATTTCAACAAACAACCGCCCGATTTTATTGGTTTTTTAATTATCGATGAGCCATCTTGAAAGCAAAGTACTGAAACATTGCCAAATTTGTTAAAATTGAACACTGTGTACGCCTAGCCTTGGGTCAAACTGAGATTTTACTCCGGATAGCTGATGTTGAAGTTATTTTTGGAATTTTTTTCAGCACTCAAGAGTTGACGGAAAAAATGAAGATGGAGAGATACGAACTGATGACAGCCAGGCTAGCTCTGCACCAGCCGCACGTAGAGATGGAGTCTTGCATTAGAGCTATCAGAACCGAAATCAACCAGGCAGTCAAGATGGCGTTCAAGGAAGCATTTGACAAACATTCCTCTCTCACCCCTCCACCTCCTTCTTATAGCAAGGACAAAGCGGTAAATACAAGATCAGATAATACAAACTACATAGAGTTGATAACTTTCAACTGTATATTTTCTAGTGTCAACTTTGACACGATTATAAAATTTTGGCTGCACGAAGCTGCGTGTACCATCAGGTTTTTGCTCTTTGACATCTTTATTTAACCACTGGCTATGCCATAAGTGTGTAGTTGGCAGGTTCTTTTTCGTTAAACATCAGGGCTATTAGGGATGTGTCACTTTCGGCTGTGTAGTCAACATTTCCTCTCCCCAACAACTACTAGCTCTCAACTACTAGCTATTCCGTGAACACGAAATGAGTCAAGATAAATAAATTAAGATTTACTTTCGAATTTATTATTGAACAGTGCCAGATATTGTCAGTGATCGATTTTTTGTTAAATTTATTGCATATAATTTAGTACTGATACTTTACATGTGGTCACGTGACCCAACGTTACCATGGAGTTGAACAATTTATATGTCTTGTCTTTAGCGTGATGTGAGGTGAGAATTCTTTCGACTATTTCTTGTTCGCGTGATTAAACAATATAAAATGTAACGTTAACCTCATTTCAATGGCATCTGAATCAAGCCATCAGTTTGTCATTCCAGAATGTTCAATAACAGCATTTATGCAAAGCAGAACAGATTAAAACTAGAAACTTTGCTCACGGTCATCTTCCAACAACACACAAAGTTTCTTAAATTTCATCATCTATCTCGGTTGTCAACATTTACATACATTCTCAGCACACAACACAAGAAATATGAATTTAATTAGTCAATCATCTTTTAAACTTTGAATAGGAACATTATCTATCTGCTACGATTAATGACTTTCGTCACAGTTGTGCATCTAATACAGCTGCCAATGTACATTTATTTTTGGTCACACCCTTCTTTTTAAATATATAATTTATTCTTCTTCACTTCCACCTCAGTTCCACTTGACGAACTTTGCAATTATTTACAGATTCGTGAATTGAAACCTATAATATATGACTTCTAACAATATGGGTAATTAGCCGAACATCAAAAGAATACGTAATACGAACAATTTAGGGCAAGATTGTAATAGTTTTGGTATAACCTTGCTATTATTACAATCCCGAAAGATAATGATAAACTCTTTTTATCAGCATCGGAAGAAATCTTTTATGTGATGTTGAAAAACTGTCTAAATTTGGTCTACTAAATAATCACAGGCTGATACGAATGTTATTATGTGTAGCAATTGTGATAATATCACTAGATAAGGAAAATCAAATAATACGCAGAGATAGAGAATGCGCTGTTAGGAGATATTTCTCATTGCTAAGACATCATTGGTTTGATACACAATAGGTGAGCGCATGCAATGACCTGGATAAGAAGTTTGACTCACAGTTTTATCAGTTTAAACCATTGTTAATAAAGATTCGATACAGTTATTTTAACGCATTACAATTGTGGGAATTATACTAGAGAAATCGTGACATACATGGCACTTGATGTCCAGTAGCCTTGGCTGTCGACCCCCTTTAACTTATGTGTCAGCTGCTTTGAACTGTCAACTTCATTAAGGAAATATAATTTTATTTAAATAATATTAATAAAATGTGGAAAAGTCATAACTTTCTTGAAGGTTTATTGGCATGGGTTGGATATATTTATGCTAATGCGCTTTTGTAAATGTTTGAAAGTATTCTATAGCTGGCAAGACACTTTCTTTTGCATTTGTAACTGCTCAGAGCGCTGAGCGTTTGATAGATAGCTATTTATAGAGGAAGTTAGCAGGTCATAAGTATGTCAGGCCGTGACTGTCACTATCTCCACTCGTTTGCTATGTACCAATTATATACCTTTATATTCTTACAACAATTGCTTCCTTTCTAGTAATTGTTTCCTTTTTGTTACCGTCAAACTTGAAAAACGAATTATTTTGAACAAGCAATCTAAAAATAATTTTATCATTTCCCGTTATATTTCTTGTTTTTTCGCTTTATCAGATCTGTTAAAAATAAACTTATGATTGCGATTAGATGAACTTGAAATTTTCAGAGCTTGCCGATTAAAAAACCGATTTTATTGTTCTACATAAATGCAAATATTATGGCAAGTGTTATTAATTCATTAATTATTTTATTTAATGATATAATATTTTGTAGACTTCAACAATCAGAGAACCTCTACAAAGGGAGACAAATCCCTCACACAATAGTAACAACAGTAGTAATGTGCTTCACGTTCCAGAGCAGATAAAGAGATCAAGTTCAACATTACCACCTGTACCATCATCCCACATACCTACAGCGCCCCACGCACATCATACATTGCCCAATCCTCTATTGCCTCTGCCCTTGTATTACGGGCAGGCGCTCACCACCCCCTCCCACTTTACATCATCAAATGCATTAACCTCTCAACTCAACAACAATATGGTAAGTGTAATTGTTTACTCCTTGACTTAGGATTTGTTTTATTGAACTGCTTATAGCTTCAATATTTTCAAAAGCTAATAACTTGACATTTCTGGTGTTGAGTTCCCACCGGAAACAGCCTCTTCACCATAGTTTTTTGCATTATAAATTTGTGCGATAAATCCAGGCACAATTAATAAATTTGTTGCTGTGGCTTAAAAATAAACAAGTTATAATGAGTTGGATTTGGAGCAGTTTGCTACGCTCATTAGGCAAGCAGTAATTCTCTCAGACCCATGCGGGCCTGATACGAGAGGAAGTGTTATTGGCGTGGCCCACATTGTACGATTGACAGTATAATTGTTCGGTATCTGTTACAACTTCAATGTCCTGTTTTTAACTGAGTTTTCTTTAAATAATTCTCACCATCAGAATGTGTCATTCTGTTTTACCAGGTAAACTCTTGCGTATTAGTAACCTTTTGGCTTTGCTTCTTAGTTCTGCGTGAGAGAAAAACAAGCTGGTCTGTCATTTGCATCATAACAATGTGATTAATGAAAGTTAAAGAGTTGTTGAGAGCTGATGATATTGTCCCAGGTCAATAATTATCTGCAGAACATTCTGATTAATAAGTTGCAGATCATTTCTAATCCTTAATGAATAATATATATTATATATAAACGGTAACAATAATTAATTGTTTTTAACCAATCCACCCTTTTGACCATTTTTTGTAGATTACGGAGTGGTTCTTTTGTCAATTTGTTAGAGGGCAAACCACAATGCATTCACGCCGTAACAGATTGTATTAGAAAACAAATAGCTTTGGCTGTAATCCCCCACAATTCAGTTGCGTTTTTGCGTACATCCAGTGCAAAAAATAACATGTGTATTCATGGCATTACCGTTTGTCTCAGGGCTTTACCATTCAACAGGATGTTACTTATGCTAATTACCCAAACAAGTCTTTAGTCAAAGATGCATCTTTGCACTTGTAGATGTCAGCACAGCTGTTTCAGGCAGCGATGGAGAACGAATTGATAGAGAGTCAGCTCTATCGTGATAGAGAAAGTCAGCTAAACAAAAAGAAGAGGACTAAAGTAACCGACACTCGGCTGTCACCTCGTAACTCCAAGTCACTAGACAATGTATCGCCCAGTGGGAAACAGGAAATAATGGATCCTGGCAAACTGTTCGACAGTACGTGATTATTAATTCAGTCTATTCATAAATCATGTGTTTAGATTGCTTTTCGGCATCTCAATAGGAATCTAGGCAAAATTTGACTTTGGGCCACCAGAACAAATCATTTGATGCATATATTCATTTTATCAAGAGTTAAGCTGACACAAAATGGGAACACAACTTCTAAAAACTTTGTCATTAGTTTTATTTACTGACTAACCTCAAGATCACAGTCTAGTATTGATTAGACTTTCTTGTATGTAATTAACTCAACATGGTCGTTGTTTTATTTTTTAGCTTATGGCCCTGGTTCAGCTCTGTTTCCAGCTATGAATGCCAGTAGTATGGCCGCTATGCAAAATGCTTTGCTGACTGGGTTCTGTGCTCAGGCCCCAATAGATGTAATGAGGGGAGCTGTAGGAAATGGGGCTAAATCACCAACCAATGAGAGTGACAACAGTGATCAGCCTTCCTCCCCCGACATGAACATGTCTATGCACCCAGCTTTGCCTGGACAAGTATCCTTTCCACATAAAACTCTTTGTTTTTAAATTTGTCTAATGCACAACTTTTTCTCATAAACAAAACTTTGAAAACTTTGGGCTTCAGCATTAGAGAATGAATTAAACCTGGTGAACAATATTCAATGGCGACAGCGCTCATTTTAAATCTTTGTGTTCTGTCGGAATTAATCAATTGTCAAATTGTCTATGTCAGTGACTTTTTTTATCAATCGTTTCAAGATATTTCCTCTGATATTCAAACTTATGCACATTTTTGGCAAGTATCATAGATTTTTTAATTCGGATAGTTCTTAAAATATTGTGAAGGTACATCAAAGTCTCTGAGGAATGTGTAAAAAACATCTTGAACTAGTTTTGAATATAGAAACTAGGTCTGCGTAGACAATAACATCATTGGTTTCTGGATCAAGATCATTTATAAATGACACATTAGGGATCTTTTATATTTTGGGATTAAGTTTAAGAAGCTTTTTTCCATGTGGACATAATAACTAAACACGTGGGCAGGCAACTCCTTACATAATTATTCCTAAAAAGAATATAGAGACCTACATGATAGGTGAGAAGCACTAATAAAACAAAACATGCATGTCAATAAGATAGGCGCACTCGTTAGCTCCAATTTGTCATCTGATTCAGACCATGTTTTGTTATGAAATTTCAGTTTTTGTGTATCAAAACGTAATTAGCATGTTTAGTACAAAACTTTTAGTTGGTTCCTTAACTGTGGCTATAGAACGTCACCCTTACTCCATTACATTTGAGGAAAGCTAAGCTGATGTTCTTCTACGTAAGATATCCCAGCTCTGTGCTGCTCAAGAACTACTTCTGTGATGTCCATTTCAACAAGAACAACACAGCCCAGCTAGTAAAGTGGTTCAGCAATTTCAGGTATGCGTAGACTTCATGTCACCTGGCATTGACTTATATGTCACAGTAGCAGGCCCAAAAAATGGGTTCACTCATTTTAACGGTATTCATTTAATTCGAAGGAAGTTAAAAATATTATTATTTTGTTCAGTAGTCGTCATTAAATAAGATGGTAATCGCTGGCAGATGAAATTGTTACAATATCAAGCAAAAAAAAAATGATTATTAAAAATTTCCATAAATCTCGCACCACTAAATTTTTCAAGAGTGACAAGATCTTCTCACCAGCCATTCTAAACCTAAGTGAGAGCGTTGAATGCGAGCTTTCACTAGTAACTAAAGAAAAGGTTGTCACTGATTTATCATCTGTTTCCAAGAACTAAAACGTTTAACCTCCATGTAGATGTACTAGCGCACTTGTACTTAACAATGACCTTGCCCAAGGAATTGCAAAAATATCACAAGTCCGCAGGGAATCAATCCCACGACCCTTGGGTCAAGTTGCAACACCAAATTTACCAATAAGAGTGATATGTACTTACAGCGTGGTACAAAAGAAACGAAATTTGTTAAACTTTTTTATCACCTGAGTTTTCGGAAGTCAATTACCAAATCGCATACTTTGGTTGTGTGTGGAAAACACTAACGTCAATATTGATGAAGTTGTTTTTGTTTCTTATGCCTTTTTTGTATTGACACACATAAATCAATGTATCGTGTGAACTAAAACGTAATTATTATTGGTGTGGGTGGTAGCAGAAGAGTAACGACCTATTAACATACAAAAACTATGGCTATTCCGACCTTCTAAGCATTACTCATTGACATATTTTAGCTTAAGTACCAGATTGTGACAATTGAAATGACTTTTACCACAAAAGTTGGAAAGATAAATCTAACGTTAAAGACATTAGATGGTGTGATTCATTAAGCTTGAGTACTTGTGAGTTTTTGAACAAATAAATTTAGACAATTTCACAATATTTTCTTTGCCAAGTTTAGATTACAAATAAACAGATCGATTGTTATTCAATGCAGTTTAAACATCTCACAAACAGACTCAACCATGTCGAATTTCTTTTAAACATGGCAGCCACTTATTGTTCATTGAACCGATTCAACTTATTATTTGCCGTGGTCTATCTTACTGCACATTTGTTTGGCTTAACGTCAAACGTTTTGTTTTAGTAATTCAAATATGTCTTCTGATGTAAATTTTTTCTTCTTCAACGCCAATGTCCTGTTTCAAAAATCATAAATTGCTTTTCTGTCATCGATGAATTCAACAGTGCATTGTATACAGTGTCTGCTCCTCACTGAGCGGATAGCCTGCCAACGAATGATCTGTTTTTATCAACTGCAGTCTGCCATCTACCAGTTGGCATACGCAAACGCTAAATTTGCTTTAAGCTGATAAACGACCTGACAGAAAATCTTTTTATAGATTGTCTGGAGGTTAGAGCTTTGCCAATCTCTACCTTTGACTCTGCTTATTATTCTAGTGAAGATTTATAAATATTTAATAAAAAATACTTTGTTTCTCATTATAAAATAATTTATTTTGTATCTTTGCAGAGAGTTTTACTATATTCAAATGGAAAAGTATGCCAGACAGTTCATCGCCGAGGGTCTATCTGCTGATCAGGTGGAGGTAACTACCGACTCTGAACTCTACAAAATATTGAACCTACATTACAATAGAAATAATCAAATAGAGGTGAGTTTCTGGCGATCTGTGTATAGTGAATTCATACTGCATTCAATATGCAATCATTGTAGGCAATTTTGAAAAAAACTATTTTGTGGTTCAAATGAGTTTAGGTTTTTTGTACTTCAACAGGTGCCAAGGAGCTTCCTGGAAACGATACAAACAACTCTCAGGGAGTTCATCAAAGCCATCGTGCTGGGCAAGGATCGAGAACAATCATGGAAGAAACCTATCTACAAGGTGATCGCTCGTCTGGATGACATGGTGCCTGAGTATTTCAAATCTCAGGACTGGATGGAACAACTAAGTGATTAGGAGTTGTTTGCTCTTAATAGATAGATTTTAATGGGAAGACAATTCTACCGCCTGCTTAGGATACAATCATGGAAAAAAATTCCATTGTACATAAATATCACATTTTACATGATAAATTAAATCAGAATCAACAAATTTGAATATTATATTTTTCAAAAAGCTTTATTTGAAAACTAAAAGGTGCAAGGGAAGACGAGTACCATTGTGACTTGTACTATGTCGACACTTTTAGCTTGCATTCCATTAAGTACGGTAGCATTATACTGGCTATAACTGACTTTTTTATCCTCTTAGTCTAGCAAGCGAACCTACTTTTTTTAATCATGAGATTATATTTATCTACCTGCTATTCGCGCTATCTCAGACTACATTTTATTTCGTTGGATAGATCAAATTTATTTGAGCATAATTATATATTTTTAATGAATTCATTCATTCCGGTGGCAGTCACTTCACTGAGTTTAGGAGTCACCGTATATAGTGGGTATTGTTATATAACTCTATGGTGACTAGTATCCCTCTATGACTACATGTTATCTCTATTGATGTAGCTCTATTTAGTGGTTGTTGTAAGCAATCACTCTGCCTTTTACACTTTTCTCGTACAGTTTATTTTTCTCCCTTTTCACGATCTTGAATTGATGATCATTTCTATATGCAATCTGATGTTGAGTACAAACAACAACTTAATATTATTATTAAAATCTATTGCAAACGTTGTAGACTGCTTTCTTTTAACTTAAAGATATACGACATAAATCAAATTCCTATATTCCCCTTGGTTCTCTCCCCTTTTTATTTCTCCTCCTGTTTTCATTTCCCCTTCTGTTCCCCTCCCCCTTCATCTTCCTATCCCTTCTCTGGGTATAGATTATGCTAGGCAAACATCACAAATAATGGCAGGAAAAAATTGTAAGTTTGCTTTGTTCTAGTGCACCAAAAATAAAGAATTAATAATTTGTAAAAAATACTAGTTCAAAGATGAAAACAATGTTATATTAAAATTTAAATTGAGTTTATGAGATATTAGCACAAACAAAATAGTGATTTCAGGCCTGTACTGGACAAGGTGCCAAGAGCAGACAACTGCTAGTGCTTTAAGATTATCAAATAATCAATGTAGTGGTTCTAGGCTTTTCATTTATAAACTTGTTATTTATAATCCCAAATTATCATTCTGCTTGTGTTATAACATTATAAGAGGTTGTTTGTTGATGCTATTTAGCGCAACATTCTTGTGAGAAGAACGTAACGACGGAGCCAAATACTCAGAGTTTTATTTTCATCTCATCACTAGAGCGATAATTATAAGACGACTTTCTCCAGAACTTTTTTTGAAAAGCATAAAAGAGACAGAGAAGTCGGTGACAACTTCACTACTAGTGAGCCCTCGGCTCAGACAAACTAAGTATAGTTTTATGTAATGAAATACATTTATTGTCCACATATCAAACTCTAGGGAGGCAATCGCCTAGAGAAGTCCACAGCAGTAGCAGCAAGTGATAAGTTGCAAAGTATATATGCAAAAGCAGCCTATAAAAGGCTGCTTTTGCAGGAAGTGTATTGCATCATGTTGGTGCAACCAATAAAACATAACAGGAAGTTCTACAACCAATCAGATAACAATACATATAATGGCATACAATATTAAAAGGGTAAGGCGCCAAGTGGCAATGAAATAAGCTATATAATTAAGTCCTCAGTCTAATTAGCCTTACAATCCAGGTAGACGGGAAGTGGAGGTAGTCAGGTCCTGGATTCGTCCTCGGGAATCGATACAGATCATCTTCGGAACTCTGGCTAGGGCGGCCATCTTGTTACCGACCCGGTATGTCACTACAGGGTCGGTAGAAGTCACCCCCGGATCGGTAAAGGTCACTGCAGGGCCGGTAGGAAAAGCTGCACGGCCGGTATAAAGTTTGCAGGGCCGGTATCACATTTGTAGGGTCGGTAAGGTAAATTCGTCTTCTAAGTGATGGCTACTTGGTGCATCACTTGGGGAGGCCTGTCTGACTAAATAATAGTGTCAGAGTCACCTCTAGGTTAAAATATATGTATGTGCAAAGCATGTGTGCTGCCAAAATCCACCACAATATATTGTTTGCTGCATATATCTTATATCTTAATCGCAGAACAACTGACCACATTTTGCCGAGTTGCACTTGATAAATATACTCTCTGTCTATTTATCAACCTCCAGCGTTCTCAGTAGCTCTCGACTATTTTAGAAAGTGATTCCAAGCTCAAAGTCTTTCCTTACAGGCCCTCATACTGAGCTTAAGGTATTTTATCTGAAAGCTGAGTGAACATGGACTTCAACAATGCTTCAATTAGAATATGTATACTGAATAATTACTCACTACAGTTTCACTTAAGTTACTGAGGCAAGTATACAGCCCGTCACAGACACAAAAAGAAATACACAACGAGAACTATTGAGAAACAACCAATTATAAATTTAAACGTTTAGCATACTTGTTCCTATGAAAGTTAATCACAACTATAACAAATAATTAAATGCATGAAATGTTTTATCCGTCTTTTTCTGAACTTGAGGGGGTTAAGCGCTAAAAAATATCTCTAAAAATTGCTTGTCATATTTGTAATGCTGATGAATTATCTAACCAGGATGAAATGAGGATTTGTTTTTCATCTGATTGATGGAAAATCGATTTCGTGTGGCCACTGCACTTTGCCTATGGCTCCCTGTTCATTAGCAGACCACAGAGAGGGAAAGTTACCCTTTCATGTAAATAATTGTTCTGAGTTTCTTAGGGCAAGCTTCTTCTTCACGCGCATGACGGCAGTGTTTGATTCGCCTGTTCATAAAGTAACTTTTGAGGTAGCTAATCATTTATGTGGAGCAATACCTACTCCGGTTTGGGCAATACCTACTCCGGGTTGGGCAATACCTACTCCGGGTTGGGCAAGTTTCCTTATTAAAAGCTCGGGACAAAAAATTGATTAACTTGGGGTTGCTCTACACAGTTTCTGAGAACAAATAGAAATATTTTGCTGCCAAGAAGGGAAATTTTGAAGTTCAAACAGCTTAGACATGATGGTGGCTGTCTGTGAACAGAAACAGCAGATTTTTCAAGAGTGGTTGGACCTGAATAACAGAACTTTTCCTGCTTGGTTGAATAAGTACTGTTGCCACTTTACTCTGGATTGTTCATCTCCTTGGTTGCTGGCACTGGAATGCTAGCTGGCAGCTAGGTAATGATGTCATTGTGCGGAGGGTAGCAGAAGAGAAAAACGGAAGTGGATCCATAATGCCATAGTACTGTAATGGAATAATAAGTTTGCATTGTAAGTTAGAGCTGTTATCTCTATGACGTTCCCTAGTCAACTCAAGTTGAATCATATCAAAGTAGGCTATTCCAGTGCCGCTGCTATTGTCCAGGTGTCACACAGTAATATATTGTACCAATAATA
The DNA here is from genome assembly GCA_945261195.1 of Cryptosula pallasiana. Taxonomy (NCBI): domain Eukaryota; kingdom Metazoa; phylum Bryozoa; class Gymnolaemata; order Cheilostomatida; family Cryptosulidae; genus Cryptosula; species Cryptosula pallasiana. The sequence goes on from OX183130.1 coordinate 39,933,519, forward strand.
CGGCATACAGTAAACTATTGATGATTTCCTTCGACAATTTATTCTAAATAAAATATTTAAAGTATGTATTGTGATTGCTTTACTTTTTAGGAATTTGTCTACATCTATCAAAAATGTTAAATACAAAGCTTATTTGCACATTGCATGCATAAACCAGTTGAAGACTTGATGGAGTTATTCTCTTTGCAAGTTCAAGAAAAGACAACTCTGAATCCTTTTGAATGGATTTGAGCTTGTAGCTGCGTTAGATTTTCCGATATGGTAGTGAAAATAACTGAGTCAATATAACTGAAATGAAACAAAATCATCAGCTTGGTCAATTAATAACAGAAATTCAAGCATCAAGAAATAACGTGTGAAAAAATGTTAGGATAACTACCAATCATGGCCAGTATTTAAAGCAGCAAGCAAGTGAAATCATTAGGTTTTAAAATCATTTATGATATTATATCGATGTTAATGAATGGTTTAAATTTGTGATTACAACACCAAACTTTTAATTGTTATGCCCAACATATAAAGAGTGGAGAAAGATGTGAATACCTGACTAGAAATAAGTAAATTTTTTCTGTTATTTTTGCAGGATAACGTTACCTTTGTTTTTTATTTTTATTTACACATAATGGGTGAAAATTTTATTGTATTAAGCAACAAAAACTAGCTAAGTTTAAAAAGCCACTATTGGCTGACAGATAGTTGCAGGCCAGAGCAATGACAGCCCAGCATAGTGTGTCTTTTTACCAAATGTCCCCGGAAAAAACCGGGACCCGGCCACTCTGGCCCGCCCTGACCTGCCCCGACCTACCCCAACCCTCTCCGACTCACCCTGATCCCTCCCTCTCACCGATGAGTTCCTGATACAACCCCAAAGGCATATTCTTACATCCTATGAACATCTTACATTGTTCTAATGGCCAACAATTTTAATCTCAGAAATGAAATAATGTGATTTGGATGGTATGACAGACTGCTGTCAGGTATAACTGAGAACAAAAATAACAGAAATATCAAAAAATCTGTTAAATCTGTTTACACAACCTGTTGAAAAAGTGAGATTGAGCTATAGCAAGCCATCTAGAACTTTTTCCTTTTATTTTACACATTGGAATATCGCTGGGGACAAGAACACCTCCACTGGCATATTACAGCCAACTGAAGAGAACTGAACAAGTTTTCCTGTTGAATATAGGCTGAGAAAAACTCTTACACATAAATCATCGACACGACGCAATGTTATTCTCTCTCTATTGTTAACAATTATTTATTACTACGCTCTCCGATTATAGATTTGAGATAAAATTTTTTGACAATCCACATTCAGATTGATAACATTGATTGAAGTTTGATTTATGTCTATGTAATGTTCCGTGTCTATTATATTACAAAATATTTTATGCATAGACATTCTTTACAACATTCTCAGTGGATAGTCAGATTAAACGCGTAATATGCTATAGCTTTTTATTTATGTCCGAGCTGGTATGGAAATAAAACGAATCAAAAGAATAATTTTTTTAATTTGTTTTTATTGTAATGCGGATAGATCATTGCAATCTTGAAAAGCATATTAAACAATTATTAGCATTATATACTAATACTATTGTTACAAAAAAATATCATTACAACCTGGAGTTAAATGGTGGATGCTTGAGTTAGTACTAAACCAAACACCAATCAGTGAATCAATGAATAAACCCAATTAATTTTGAAACAAGGCCCGTTAAAGACCAGGAAGTCAAGTCACTTTGACGTAGATTGACTCATTTTATCTTGCCTGCTATTTCGGAGACACTCTGTATAACTAGAGTATGTCAAAGTCCGTTGTGAGTGCTTTGTAAAAGAATGCTTGTAAATATTTCAAACTGGATGAGATCATGGAATTCGTTTGACATAAGCTTGCTGTATTGAGTGACACTTGAAGCAGGTGATGGGGAATGAGTAACTGCTATCAATGGCCAAAAAAGTTACTTCAGATAAAACTAGGGAGTGTCTCATGTATACCAAGTGTACGGGTCTTTTGTCGGTTCCAGGATGAAAAGATGGAAGCCGAGTTCAAATGTTTTCTCGATTAATAAACAGTTATAAAGAAGAAATTTGTGAAAATAAAAGTATTCGCGGCCTGTTCGTCGAAAAAAATACAAAATATGATAGGTGTTCGTAATTCCATACCTAGCGAATGCAATGGAACATCAGTTTAGAACAACATAAATATTCAATGAAATGTTATAGTTTACCGAACAAATCCTAAATATAAATAAATACTCGTTGATTATTTTTTTTAATCAGTGAACTACTCTTTATTGACCCACGAGTTCCGAACAAAATGGTTATTTACTGACTAAATTTATTACCGGTCTGATTGTTTTTATTGCAATGTGTTTGGCCAACAGAGGTCGCGAATGTGTAAGTATAGAACTGTGTAAATATCTCCAAGTAAAAATTAAATAGAATCTTCCACAAGTCGTTTTTTCATAAAAAAAGCTTAATCTGCAAGCCTTATTGAAAAATTCTAGCTTTTTGGTTTCTTCAAAAGCTTTTTATTATGACTAGAAGCTACTTACTGACAATCTTACAGTTTAGCAGACCTGGTGTGAATGTAAATAATGCTACAGGTCAACAAGGTGACAACTCCAATAGATAAACTAGGTAAGTTTTATACATTTTATCAAAAGCGTTTCCCCGATTGCATAAACTGGCAGTTTCACTATCTTCAATTTATTCGCAACCAGCTTCTCTCTTTTAATGGCTGTGGTAATCTAATTAACATCGGAACCAAATAGAAGCGAGATTCGTATCTTTGTATCTATCGTATCTGCCCATTTGACCTCTCAGCTGCATGTTTAGGATTAGACGACAAGCTGGTAGATAACATGTTGTCGTTTGTCACCTGAACCTAAATTTATAGCATTCCAAGAGAAGGTTGTTCCCAGGAATGGTTGTAAGTAAACCTACTTATCCTAAGGCTAAGCGGTAATTTTGCTATCTAATCAAGTTAATGGACTAAATCTTCACAATATTATTAATAACACATTTGTAGAATACATTATTATAATCTTTTAGAAGGTTTCATGTTGCCAGCTAGCAATAAAAAGTGTGTTTAAGCTCCAATTTTTAGCGTTGCAGCTAACACGTTCGTTTTTCTTTCTTTTGTATTATCTCGATTTTTCATACTAAATAAAGAGGAGGCAACTACTAACAACATCTTAAATTTAGCTTTGCGCTATTTATTACAAATGTTGCCCTCTATCCATGTGAGTTTTGAATATTTTTCTTCCAAGCGCACTAGATTTATGCAATTCTACCTTTATGTGAAGGTACTGCAATAAGTTAGCAAGTTTTGGAATTGCCTGCTCTTAAAATGAATTGGAGGCTAACACTTATCATGTTTATAGAAAAGATTTTAATGATTATAATTAGGTCTGCTAGCGATGTAGAAGCTTGTTTTAAATCTTTATACTATTCAAGCTTTTTGATATAACTTTGTAAAACTGTATGTTCTGCAATTGAAAACGAAAGCAAAGTTTAAATTATTTGTTAGTGAATATCCCCAAAAAGAACATCATAGAGGTGAAAATATACCACTTTATATCATGAAAAGCCCTTCACAGTCTGAAAGTTGTTGAAAATTGATGTGGTGACCATTCAATAATGAACAGTGAACTTTCATAAGATCATATATATAACATGTCTATTGCCTTTATACTGGGACGCAGCTGGCTATAATTGGCTAGACCGGTTCTTCAGCTCAGTGGGTAATCTATCTCCAGTCAAGCGTGACCAAAGCTGCACACGATAGAATTAATACTCGGATATTCAGATATGGCTTTTGTTTACATCGGAGTAGCATCATCATAGCTTTCTAGCTAAAAATCTCACAGTTAGCATTAGTTATGCAATTATTTCATTAGTTAGGGCGGTCAAGTAGGGTGTGATGCTTAAATTATAGCCTATAGGTAATAGCAAACAACTTAGAGCTTGGATAGAAAGCGGTTTAGGTGGAGCAGCTATTTCAGCTATGGAGGCATCTACAAGCCAACGGCAAATTGTTAGCGAACTTATTACTACAGAAGAGAAATACGTTAAAGATATCCAAGATGTCTGTGAGGTGAGTGAGAAATTTTTATTTATAATTCGGCAATCGAAAAAGCTAATTATCACAGTTTTATAACGCTGAGTACGATAGCCAAGTTTGACAGGAAAAGCTCTATGGACAACGATTTGCCATAGAAACTCTTTATGTTTGAGACTTGCTGCCAAGTCAGCATCAATGAAAGTCAACTCTGAGAAAACGATAAATCTATCCATAATGTTAGCCTACTCTTCTGGTAATTGCATTATGGCATCGGTCAAAAAATGATTCAGTTTTGGACTTTTCCGCCAAATTCTACTCGAAAACCATCGAGCTATCATAAATAAATTACTCTTGAAAGCTAATCAACCTCTTCAAAAGTACTCAGTTCAACAGAGTCAGCTGACTAATGTGGATACATCAATAGACCTACAGTTTTATGTGCTAATCTCGAGTATATCTAAACCAGATGTCTGTGGTCAAGATGTACCCAGTCATGGAGAAAAACAATTCTGCTTTTTCATGTGAGTGAAAATTTCACTTTTGCTGCTGGGATGTATCTTGGACATAATGGCAGAAGCCGCACAATTAATCCAGCCTTTTCTTTTTTTGTATCACCGTATGTGTGTGTTTGGGAAACCAAAACAAAGATGTGTCCCACCACTTCCTGTTAAGTTTGCTACTGTAGCACCACACCAACTAGCACTAGATATACCAACATACATACATAGTATGGTTATATTATCAACAATGCGGCAAGCAGGCAGAACTTGTGTGGTCCAATGTCCAGCCAACGTATGCAGTGTCTCTGTGTTTATGAATGCGTTGCTGTCACAGGATGTGAAAGCTCAACCCATCGCTCTGGGAAAAAATTCATCATTCGTACATAATCTCTTTTCGCATATAGCATTGTGGGAATTACAAGTCCCATTTAGTAAACCTGTCGTTGATACTAATTCTAAAAAACTATGAATTAATGACAAAAGGCTACTAGGATGTGCGCCGACACGGATTGACAAACTGCCGGATCTGCAATATTACCACCTATATGAATGAACGTAGTTTATTGTGAAAGTTCTTTTTATCTTTCTCACCAAAGCAGAGAAATAGTTTACATCAATTAGCATTTTTCCTTTTACTAAGCCTGCTGGAGACTTCGCTGTTTGTAATTACGACGGATGAGCGTACACTCACTAATTACCCCACAAGACATACTTTCATAATTAATTTAACAGTCTACCGGGGCCTAATTAGCTTTGGCCCTATTTTGTTCTACTTTGGAATGATTATTTGATTGACTACAAAAAGTGTGTAATGTTCGAGCAATTGATTTGATTTTCTTGTTAAAATCCAAACAAGTCTATGATCCTGGCACCAAGGGGGCTAATAACCATTATATTCTTCCTACAACAACAACAAATCATTCAACACCACAAACAGTTCCCTAGCTATAAAATTATTCATATTAACTTATTTGTAGGCACAAAGATATGATTTTGTGGTTGAAATGATACATGTGACTTTCTTTGTCCACATCTCAGCACGATATACATTAGAAGTAATATTTGTAAAAACTATTAGCGTTAATTCAGTGCAGAATAGTTGTAAAGCAATCACCTGCAATGACATGCCATACTATGAAATAATTTGTACCGTATTAACTTATGTTGCAAGTGTGCACTGCGCAAGGTACAAAACTTGTTTCTTTCCAACACTGTAACTAGATGATGTAAGTTGTTACATATGTATATCTATTTATATAAGTTCCTTCCCTCTTTGCATGGAATGATACGCGACATTGTATTGAATCATATCATGTGATACAGTACGTTTCTCATATTTTATCTCCGATGAATGCATTTGAAACCGAATACTACAGTTTTATCTCTATTTCTATTGTTCATTCACATGAGAACAGATCACTGATAAAAATTTTTACATTTCACTTCTATCAAAGCATCAAAGAATGCTTTTGGCTTGTGGATTTACAGTTAATAGGTGTGGGAATAATTGAGATAGTTATTTTTTGCTAAGTAATTATTTCTAAATAATTATTGTTTGCTAAATAATTATTTTCAAATAAATATTTTTTGCTAAATAATTATTTTTTGTTGAATAATTATTTTTTGCTAAATAATTCCTTTTTGCTGAATAATTATTCTATAATTGCTGCTTCAAGCAATAGTTATTTTGGCAAATATTGTGTGTTCTATGTGATTTTTGTTCAGCATCTAAGTATAACAAACTATTATTTGGACCTTTCAACTTCTCTGCATAAAAAATACGAAAAAAAATGACTGCTTAAATATGGCGAACTATCTAAACAACTTTTTGAGTCCCTACTCTCCTATTAGTTTTGAAAAAAAATAATATGATTACTAATAAATCATTGCCATTTCATATAGATATCGATAATAGCTGTTTTACTAATTAATGTTACTTTTCTAGTTTTATCTCCCCTGTTTTACTATACTGAATGGAATAACCAGTGAAGACGTCAACACAGTATTTGGTAACATCGAGTCTCTGCTCAGGCTGAACAAGTGAGTGCAGACGTAGATTAAACCCATAATGGTATGATAATCTCTTCAACAGGAGTGACAGTTGGAGAGCATTTTGTGGGAAACTTTTCCTCCTTATCTAACCAATCCTGGTGCTTTCAGTGAGACATAAATATTAGACTCTAATGTTTTTAATACCCTGCACTTTAATGTACACATAATCAGCTAATAGTTAGGTATAAAATAGCTGTTACCACAAGATGTCCGCAAGCAATGCAGTTCACTCTTTTTCATCTTTCAGAGCCATGCTAGATGACCTCATGGCCTCTGACAACAAACTGGCAGCGATTGCCAGCAGCTTCCTGGCCAACGCTTCACAGTTTCAGAAATATTCATCATACTGTACACGCTATCACAGGTGAGTCACTTTCTATGAGGGTGCCAACGCGAGAGCCCAACTTTGACGTAAGATTCAGGCAACTTTCACTGGTTCTAACTGATATATAGCCAAAGTGCTTCTATGTTTTGGACAGTTCTGTCTCTCTCCCCTTTCTCATCCCTTGATTGCAATCTCAGCTCATTAAAAGCAGCAGTTATCTCCCCAGTACAAAGTGCGCAAAACAATCTATATGTAGACGCTAGGCACACTTTTCCTATTATACAGCATTCATTCACTAGTATATAGCAATATACACAAGGTACTTACTACACAGACCACTTTGTTTGTATATATTGCATGTTTGGTTAGCTGGTAATACAAAGGTCACTGACAGATATGTTATGTAAACTGCGCTAGACAAGGGCTTTATATTAAGGTATATTATACTTCTGTCAGAATAAGGTGAGGTTTTTGCAATCTGACCCTGGGCCTTGCTAGTTGATAAGTCTGAAAGCACCAAAGATAGTACATGAGATCTTTGGTGCTTGTACTGGTGGTATCAGTAACCTCAACAAAGAGGTAGGAATGTTAAAGGAAATGTGAAACCTGAACAAACAAGTTATAAACCAGAGTATTATTACATGTAATATTTGTTTTTGCTCTGACATAGAATCTGCAATGATTGCATTATGCAATACTGCTGCTTCACGGCTTTTATTTCAAAGAGAAGCTACTTTAAAGGGGCAGCGCTAATAAAAAGTTCGTTATACGAGAAAGACAATTTTGATATATCTTTCTTCTAAAGTAGAAGATAACGATCTGAGCATTCATACATTGAATGGAGTAGACAACAGCATACATAGCTGACAGTGAGTGAGGCATTCATGCTGTGAAGGATACTTCAATTGCTCTTTGGTGTTCAAAAGTTCATGACACACAACATCAAATGATCTTTGTTTCTTTAAAAGTCATTTGATTGCACAAATGACTTTTGTTGTGACAAAACATCTGTATTTCTCACAAAAAAATAATAAGGGCTCACTCATAACGATATTAGCTTCGAGACAGAAAATGCATTATTACCTGATACTATTACATATATGGTTGAGTAAAGGCTGGTATGCTAGTCACTTAACATGATTTAAGTTGAAATTAAATTTGAATTGTGATGAAAATACAAATAAAAAGTTTTTTGAGCGTTGCTAGTTTGTTGACGGTTTTCTTTACAGAACTCACAAAAAAAATGGCCAGATTTGACTAACTAGTAGCTGTACAAAGACAATCAGCCATTTGCCTTGCATTGTGCTTTGTCTTTCATATGTGAAACCAGAAACGTGAAATGGTCTTGTCTAGTGGTCAAGCCATTTGGTAGTCTAGTTGATACAGACACAAACATTCTAGAACTTACAAATGTAATCTAAGGTCTGTTAGCTTTAGCCTTAATTTGCAGGCGTGGTTACTCGCTGGATTGCTGCCATTAATCATGGGCCAGTTGGGGTGGGACTGTAGACCCAAGTAGCAATTAGACTAAGAAATATATCCATATAGTTTACTAGTAGTTAGTAGAGATGACTTGTTTGATGATTTATGTGGCACTATGTCTCTAGTAACCAATTGCCTTATTACAAAATAATTGCAGGTGGCTTTCTTATGCTAGGAATCATTTACCACTGATAGACTATCTCTAAAAAACAACATCTAAATATAGCACAGATTAAAGTTCAAATGTTTCTACAAAAAAAATTTGAATTTTGTTATGACTTGTGTCTACAAACCACAATTGCATGGTGAATCAAGGTGTACCAAACATTATAAATATTTCTAACTAGTGGAGTGTGTTTGTGACATCACTATCTCTCTCTCCAACAACATTTTCTATTGATTTTCCATAATCCAAGGGTAAAAACTTTATTCCAAATAGTTTGTTACATCCTGATAAAAAGTTCCTGCACGTGTCTAGTATTGATACAAAACACTTTTATTGCAGAGCAAATGAAAGGTTATTTGAGCTGAAACAAAACAACCCTGTGCTGACCACTATCTTACAAGATTTACAAAGGTCGTTAGGTCACCCTCTACCGCTGTCTAGCTACCTTCACAAGCCTGTACAGAGAATATTGAAATACCATCTTATATTGAAGGTAGGATAGCCCACACCTGTTGTAGCCCTTTACCTGCAGCGTGTAGATTCAACTGATTATATGTTTGATTTATGACGGGTGTTGACGTATTTATCAAAGGCAGAAGTTCTTTAAAGATAATTTAAAGAAAATTAAAGATTTATTGATTAAAACTATATTTCTTTGTACTCGATAACTTATTATCTTTATTAAGCAGCAGAAAAATGTTGAAGTCGGGGGTTTGCGCGGGTTGAGGTTGTCAGATGTAGGAGGTGTCAATTTTAATAAAGCGATCAATATATGGTGCCCATATTATATTATCAGCGATGTTCAATGCTTTCGCGCGTAACAGGACTGTTAGCTAATGAACGAAATATGCAAAACTAGTTAGAGGATTGTCTTGCATGGCACCCACTCTGCATATGATTCACAATCTATTGACGAGCGTAGATATGTTTCCTATTGTGTAATTATGCACCCGGCAATACCTGCAACGCTTTTTGAATTATTCATGATAACACACGAAGTAGTAACAGTCAGAGCTGTATAAATGCGTGGCCTTGGTATCAGTCTTTGCGACATCAACTTTTCTGCCTCAAATTCGGCAGCAAGACTTTAGCATTCTTTAACCACCAATTGAATCAATCAACGCATTATATATATTCAGCACACATTACTCGTCTCGGCAGCAGTTACAAAATTATTGATTTTATGTAGGAGTTGTTCGCTCATTTAGCTAAGAATCCATTATTTTGTACCAGTTTTCTATTGTAGCGGACAATGTGACTTGTTGTACAAGAATTTCATTGTATTAACTTGGTCAACATAATTAGTGGCCGTGACAGTTATTTGTAGCTTTGTTAGCAGCTGTCTCTGGCAGCGCTAAGTCACTTTCTCATTTTTACCTGTAGAACCTGTTGAAGTCAGTCGATGAAAGTGACTTAGCTAGGCCTCTACTGGTAGACGCTTGCACATGCATGGCTAACTGCGCTGAAGAGATAAACAACTGTAAACGTCTAACTGAGATGGATGTTAACACGAGAGAGCTCCATGAGCTCCTATTGGCTATCAGAGAGACCGACCATTTTGGTAAACTCCTACGAGAGGTAAGAAACGATAAGCCTTCTGGAATAGCGATGCACAACTTTTAATTATAAAATTTATTATTATTTGTTAGAATGACAACCATCAAGTGCACAGTAACGATAGCTACTAAATTTACTAAATTTACCCACGCCTCTAGGAAAACAATTTGGCAGTGATTCTAAATTGCATAATTCTTTTGATGACATCTACCGCATTCTATCATACACCCAAATACATGCATGTAACAATTAAATACTTGTGCCAGCTTTGCTATCAAAGGAAATGACACGTGTCTAGAATCGTGAATATGAAATTACTTACAATACCAGCAATATAATCTGCATAATTTTTTAATTTTTTATGCTTTTTGGCAAAGTATTATCTGAACGCCACTTTTTGAAGTATACTGTGGTAGTAATCAATCAATTCTGCGTTGCCATTACATCGGAAAAGTATTATTTTTTCATCTATCTTGTGATGAACCGACAGACTTATAGAGCTTCTGTAGAGACTGGACGCCGTTAGAGGACACGCTCTGTGGTGGTTTTATTACCATTTTACCTAAACTAATGGCCCCACAGAAGGATTAGAGATATGTACATTTCTCTAACTGCCATATTTTATAGCTCCTGGGTGTAGAAGCTTTACTAGCTCATCTTCAAAAGGTTAAGATCAGTTTGCTTTGGCTTCACTTTTGCCAACTGTTGTTGACTGAGATGTAGGGTAATCGTTCTCTATGTGTCTGCGTGGGTTGGGCCTCTTAAATACTAAAATCCTGCCGAGAAAAAGATTAATTGATATATTTTGTATACCAGTTGCTTGGCCAGGTTTGTGAGTTGCACACAATTTTATTTGACGGGACTGAAAGAGTTTTGAAATGCTCATTTAGATTAGTTTTTCCTAAGCAACTTCTTCCAACACCTACAATAGAAAATAGTTTACTAAGACTTCTATATTCCTATTTAGTCCCTAACCATAAGTAGTTTGTTATTATTTGTTTATTTTATTCTTCATGATTTATTAATATAAACATACAAGATGACATAACTCCTCTTTTTTGCAGAGTGAGATGGAAGTTTCCAGTTCCTGTGCTGCACCGAGGACAATGTTTATTTATATGTTTGAGAACGTTCTAGTTCTCTGTCACAGACTCAACGGAGCATTTGCTCTGTACGCCATCCTCAGGGTAAACCAAGTTTAATGAAATCTTTAACGAATGATAAAAATAATTATTTATTTTGTATTTTCACGACAACAACTTATAAACTCATAGGTACAAGTGTGTATGTGGTCAGGAGGATCAAGCTCAGATATTTTAAAAGATTGTTGATGAATGAAAACTTGAAATATCAATTTCCGTAACAACTCAGTAAATCTGTCAAGCAGAAAATAATTAAACTAGATGTAAACGTACTCATTCATAGACTTGTACATACAGCCATTGTGGCGACTCCAAAAGTGCTCCTCTATGTGACACTTCTAACTTTTCCTGCTACAGCTTAGCAATCAATACCTTGCCAAGAATTTCTCATGTAATTTATACAAAACCTGTTTTTTAGTGAATCGGCGTGTAAAATATGTAACGAAATGAACATTGCGCACCATGGGTTTGTCCAACCAATTGTAATGTTTTATTTTGCAATTTTTTCATTATTTTGACATGAAAGTAAAAATCCAACCTTTAATGGATATTTCTCACTTCCACAGAAGTGAAAAAGTAATTGGCGGTTACATTCCAGCTGGTGACAAGCAAATATTCCAGCAGTTTTTTGAAATTTTTGCAAGAAATTTTTATATTTGAATGCAGTAAAAATTATTTGGATGTACAACACAGGTGATGGGAACGCGCGTTAATTATTAAATCTAGCCAAGAATTTTATGAAATGAACCATAAATAGAATATTTGCTAACTGGTAGTCAAGGCTTGAAGTGATAATTTTTTTGTTACCAAGCAAAGTAGGCTTTTGTGGAAGTACTTAATGGTTGATTGACTACTAACTTGTTTCTAGTAGTTGTACATAACACAGTGTTAGTAGCATTGTTATCTTGTTACTTAATATAAAATAGGATTTACGTTTGTAGAACTGATGGAGTATTTAGCATGTTTGATCCACCTTAAGTTAATAAATTATTACTTTTACTTTATTTCTTTGAAGTGTCCGGATCTGGTTGTGATAGAAGACTATTCTTCAAAAGAGTTAGAGTTTATGGTTGTCCCATTCTCCACCCCGTCTCAAGCTCTAATACTCAAGGCTAAAACTTTAGCTCAGAAACTAGACTGGTGTATACAGCTAGACAAACTGACAGATCACACCATCCCTGACAAAGCTAAGAAACTTCTGCTAGCAAATAATGGTATGTAAAAACAACGGGGCTTGTTTTGCGGTAAAAAGTAAATCATTTGTGGAACATCTGTTAGTTTTAAGACGTTGGTTTAAGAAAACAATTTATTAGTGGTGTATGGGTGGGTCTCCATAAAACTGGGTGAATAACTCTGACAGGGCAGTTCTAATAAATAAAAGAATTAAGAGTACTGAATACAATGATTTATATCCCCTTTTATCTGTTTTTGTATTATCAATCATCGATGATTGTGATCTGGTTTCAGTAGAAGATCTTGCTAATGATTATACTACATTGAATTCTTTTAGTTAATTTTGTTTTTTTTGTACATCCGGCTACAAACGGTTCAGCGTGAGTCTCTCGTAGAATTAAAACTTAATTAGTTATCAATGATAAATGTCACTTCAGTGTCGGTTAATAGATAATTTAGACTATATCTAATTATTATTGCCTCCTGCCCACATATCTATTGTCACGATTCAGTGTCTATGTAAAGTCGCTTTGTATGTAAACTTGAAAGCTTCATCCAAATTTGGGAGCAGCTAAACTCTATCCGTAAACTTGTAATATCAAACTCTACTTGAGAATTTAAAATTCAGCTTTTTTGCAGCGTTGTCATAAAACAATGTCTTCTCTGTGTTACAGAATAATGATGTATAATATTTTGAGATCATAATATTTAAATGTTCAATCTTTTTTTTAGTAAAGTTGAGGACTGTCTTCTAGTTAAGCGCATATTTTGTAGATTATCTGAAGCAGCAGAGTATTCTGTCTCCAAATGAAGAGAAACAGATAAAGCGAAGACCATCTCTACCACAAATATTGTCACCTTCCGCTCTAGGTAATGGCGACTAAAATGCCAACACGCTTTATTTTGCTAATTTTAGTTGTCGGTCACCCTCTTTGTCAATCTCACTTTTTGTATAATTTTTATGTTCAATTTTTTTCATAATGGTTCTATTATAAAACTTACCATGAGTTATACAGAAGTTGTCTACTCTTTCAGGCAAAAAGATGAGAAGACGACTCACTACTACAGTGACAGAAGCTCTGACCAAATCTAAATCTTCTATAAACCTGCGACGCTCATCCAGCACAACCAGCGGTGGAAGCAGCAGCTTGATGAAAAACTATGACTCAGCGTTTGAATCGATGTCACTGGTAAGTAACAAGTATTTTATTTGGGACTAGGTGAGTGAGTTAACCAAATGAAAAGGTGAATGTTTGAAATCTTAAAAGAGTAGCATCAAAATTTTAAATCAAGCTACCAAACTTTCATACTTGGACAGAGTCTGCACATTTCCTTGTCACTAGTTGCATTTTAATGCAAAACAATTGTTACCAATTTATACCTAACTATGTTTATAATGCTTTGGTTTAGTGTTGCAATCTAAATATATAGAAGCTGTATTTTTTTGCCAGGTAAAATATCATAGCGGAAAAAATTTAAAAAAGCTCATATAAAGCGACAGCGGAGCTGAAGCAATTGATAACTTCAAATTTGTTTCGAATTTTTGTCAGAAAGCATTAATAATTTGTACACAACAGAAACTGCTATGTAAGATAAAGTTTGTTTCATTGCTAGCTTGTGGTTGATTTTTCTTGAAACAACAACTGCTGTAGTTTTAAAGTTTTGTCTGTTTAGTTTTATTGCATAATGATGGCCTATAAGTATTTTTAATCAGCGTGTGTTGCAAAATAATTAAATGCTTGGAGTTGTCTTCTCTACAAGCATAATAGGAAAACTCCCCATCAATGGGTTTTTATCATTGAAGTTATTCTTGATAGAATATAACTTGTAGTTTGTAATTTCACCCGCAAAACTGACCATTCAGATGTTTGCATTCTCTTCTTATTATTCACAGAAGTCTGACATCAGTTGCTCTTCAGATAGGCTGTCTTCTATCAGCTCTCAGGCCTACACTAACCACAGCCCTCACCGTACTCTGGCTCAACAACACAGCTATGATGACTCGTCTCCCCATGCTAACAAGCTACACGGTGACCTAGATAAAGGGGAAGTCAATGACTGGCATCACCAGCTTATCTCAAGGGTGAGTTCAAATGGCCATCAATAATTGAGTTAGTGTTATAAGATTAAAACAAATAGACGTAGATGTTGTCACAGATGTTACTCATGAAAACACCAACAACAGATACAACCAACGCTTGAATGTAAATAACAACTTGTTAGTGGCCCAGCATCGTAGTACATGAGAAAGCATTTATCTCGTTTGAAGATTAACTTTTTATTGCGCATGTTTTGTTAGATCAATTACTTTGGGCCAGTTGAGACAGCGACCTCTACTTGCACCATTTCAAAAGTGAGATCAAAGTCTTGCGCTGACTTGCTAAGTGATAGTAACGGCAGCAAGTTGAGTAGACAACCAGATCCGATGTCAAAGTACCAATCTTCCAAGTTGCAAGCATCATCTCCAGGTAATTGTATTATTTGTTAATAATTAATTTGTGAAGATATTGATTGTTGACGTCACAAGGTTATTAGAACAAATTAATTAAGTTAATAAATTGTGATAATAATATGTCTTCAAGTTTATGTAGTTTTTAATCAGTAATGCTAAAGCTTGTGTTGTAGATGGTCCAACTTCAAGAAAATCTCAATTTCTAAAAAAAGTAATCCGATGGAAGTATGGAATCAAACCGCATCACCAGAAAGTTTCTGTCCTAGAGGAGGCAACTCCCACACATTCTCAGGAAGTTTTACCTACCGAAAAAGAGGAAGTAGTGGAAAAAAGCAACAGCTTAAAAAAGTCAAGTTACAGCTCACCTTCGTTATTGGAATCATTCGGCGATGACAATGATGTCTTTGGTAACTCTGACCAAAATTGTACTTTCGATTTCGACATCTCCAAAAACTTTTCAGATTCTCTCATTGAACGTTTTAACACAGCGCTACAAACAACCAATGCAACGTAGCATGCTCACAGTTTTGCTCTATTTATTACATATTGTCTGTTTTATATTTTGTAAATGTTTTCATCGATATTATTGCGACTCATCAAATCAAGAGAAATTTATTACGAATACTGCTGCTTTAAGGATTCTTATGGGATATTCAGTATGATCATATCTGTACAATACAGCTGAGCAAATAAGATACGATATGTATGCATGCAGGTGCAGTATTTTTTATTGTAAGTTGAAAAAAAACCATGATATTTATAAAGTTTCACCTCAACCAAAACAGAAGTAGTTGACAAATTTCAATTGGCTTATTCTGTTGGCAACCCACAATTACGATGTTTTCTTTCCCCATCGTGAACTTGCAAGGCATGAAGACTTGAGATTGTTGTTCAAAGAGAAGAAGTAACAAGAGGGTTATAATAGCCCATAATCAGTGCTGGGTACTAATACTAAACATGATTAACAGATTAGCAAATATGATCAGTGTCATAAGCTAAGATATATCGGCATTCTTATATCTCCTAGGAGATAAAATTAAATGATTAACAATAAGTAATAGATGCAATTACTAAAACGATGACAGCATCATTTTTTATAAATATAAATTTATTATTATAAACTGTCGTAAAATAGTTGAAAAAACTGTTAGACCGTTTCGCGGTGCGACACTGCTTGGGGTGGACACTGCTTGGGGCGGACACTGCTTGGGGTGGACACTGCTTGGGGCTGACACTGCTTGGGGCGGACACTGCTTGGGGTGGACACTGCTTGGGGTGGACACTGCTTGGGGTGGACACTGCTTGGGGCGGACACTGCTTGGGGTGGACACTGCTTGGGGCGGACACTGCTTGGGGCGGACACTGCTTGGGGTGGACACTGCTTGGGGCTGACACTGCTTGGGCTGACACTGCTTGGGGTGGACACTCCTTGGGGTGGACACTGCTTGGGGAGGACACTGCTTGGGGCGGAAAGTCTTATAGCTTTTGAGGATATTCCATTTTCAATATTAAAAATCAGCCTGTCATAAAAGGGGTGGGAATCATTATTTATTTTCTTAACAAAATGTGAAAAGGAAAGACTGAACATACAATCAGTGAGTCGAGCAAAGTCTAAAAGTATGTCTCTCATACTCATAGTCAGGAAATAATATATTGGTTGCTGAGCGTTGGATTTGCTGCAATCTGTCTTTGAGGTTATTGGCCGGAAATGTAAACCATGCGGAAGCTCTGTAACACAGAGTTGATCAAATGTTTGAGGAGTAAAATAGCTTGAGGTCTTCATTACTTGAGCCGTTTGCTCTCAGCTTGTTTTATAAAAAATAATCTCAACTTGCACTTGGGGACTAGACTGTCGATGTGATAGTTAAAAGAAAGCTTGCTATCTATTAGTACTCTTAAAAACTTCCTTTTCTGGGCTCGGTCTTAGAGAATGGTTATTGATTTGATTAGTTTGTTCGTACTTATATCTATAATTCAGGCATGAGTTCATGATCTTCGTCATGTCTGCATTTAGCAGCATATTATCATCCGCAGATCAGCACTGAGTTGATATGATGATGGAAGCAATCGCAGAATGCTCAGAATGGTTGTCGACTGCTGCAGAATATATCTTTTTGTCAGCTTCATTGCTCCAAGTTAGCGCATTCGTTAAAACCATTGTTAAAATACCTATCCAATGATATAATTATTATTTACTGATCTAATAGAAATGCTTTAAGCAAAAGCTCTGGAAAATGCTTTCTATGAATGTAATGGATGTCTAAAAAGTTTGGTGTTGTATGAGATCTATTAAAAATTAGATAAGCCATTGATCTCTAATAGAGAGTCCTAGGTTATGTAGTGTTATAAATGTTTAGTGGCTCGAGTGGTTTAAGGAAAAGATAGCTATTCACACCTGCAGACACACTTCAGATGTATATTGGCTAGTGCCCTGTTTCACACACTTATATTGTTTTTTGGTATCCAAGTACATTTGCTCGGTCAAGAGAAGTAAATAATGAAAAATATGACCATTATGCAAAAAATATTCATCAAAAGGACAAAAAATAAACTCAACTGTTTGTTGCTGTACATTTTATAGCATAATAATATTGTATTACGCTCAAGTGTCCAGCAGAAAACTGGGCATTAAACGGGTGTTTATGCTTGAAACGAGAGGAGGACAGGTTTTTTCAGGCTTACAAACTTGAGGTGAGTGGAGCCACATTAAATTACATGTTCCTTAACTGTTAAGTTCCTTAACTATCAAGTTGTACTAAAGCCACAGTTGACTATCGTAAAAGCAATGGCACCCATGAGTCAGTGGTCATGACTCTGTTCCTACAAGGGTTCTGAATTATACAACAAAATCTGCAGTATCACAGTGTATACTAGTTACTGTAGGTACAGTTACCAACAGCTAGTACACTCATTAGAAAAACTTTCATTAATTAATTAATCCACTGAATAAATACTCTGCAGCTGTTAGCAGTTTTATCTCAGAATTGCGGTTGTAAAAGCCTCACCATGCTGGTAGGTAGTGATCAGGCAAGTGAAAGCTCTATTTAGATATTATAAGCTATTTACAAATGCGCTGATGAATAAAACAGCTTCTATATAACTGCACTAACAGATTGAGCACACATCAAGTAGTATTGAGCAGTGTCAACCAGAAGTTGGTAAAGTGTATTACTGTATGGATAGGGTCAAGAGAAAAGTGGCTTCCGTTAAAGATATGTCATTCTCTAAACAAACAAAAACGTATAGAGAAACTTTCAAAAAGTAAATTTAAATTCAACACAGCAGGCTACGGATATTCAGGTGTTGTATCAGCACACGCCAATAAATTCCCGTGATTATGCAGTATTTGAGTTAAAACAAGTGATTCATTGAAGTTTCCAATAATCTGGTGATCCTGAAATTAGGATAAAGAAATCTGACACTTTGTGATGATGTAGAAAGAGAGAATACTGACTGAATTTTTTCGATGCAAGTAAGAAAATCTAGATGAGTGAAAATCTCATGCATTACTGGGGATAATAAAGTATCTGATATAAGGGCTGAGAAAATACAATAACTTGTAGAGATGAGGAGTCATGGAATATCCCTGGCCAAAAAAAGGTTGCTGGCCATGATATCTTGATCTGACAGTAATGGAGAAATATGGAAACATGTACAACATGATATAAATTTTCAATAGAATGTCGAGTATTTAGTTTAAAGGTGCAACCAATTCAAAATCTGGATAAACAGTGAATACTGAACCGTTTTAGCCAAAAGCTTAAACTATATTATAGACGGGTATTAGGTATAACTCGCTATTGACAGCAATGATTAGCAAAGGCTTAGAGTGGATTACCAACAAGACAAACATAATATATCTCAAGCTATAGTAATTAGAAATGCAATGTGGCTTTGCTCTATGCTAAAGTCCTGATTGCAACCCTTAACACAGAGCAACTCCCACATTTACAGGTATCAAAAACAGTGTGCCACAATTTCTGCTTCATCTTATGCATGGATTCCTCTGTTACACACATAATCAAGTTATCAAAAGCACATTCTGATGATTTATGAATAGACATTTGTTGTATATTGATGCCAGTTAGAAAGTGTATTTCCTTATCAGTAGATTCGTAGTTGTTACAGTTTAAAACTTGTGTCTGTGGTCAAATGAACTCCTAGTTTGCCGGCACAGAAAAGTTGGTAACGTTCCGATGGTATGCTGCCACCAGTTACCTTTCTCCTAGAAGTAACAACAGGCCGATATACACCGAAGCAAAAATGAAGGAGTATACTCAACTCCATGACTAGTAAAGGGTCCTTGACTCAGACGCATAACTCAGTGCTTTATAGCAAATATGCCTTTATTCTTCCATAAGAATACAAGTAAGTACAAGTCCCAGTACAAACTGATTATCACGTTAAAAAGTTCGGCCTTTTATAGGCAGATCGCAGGAAGTGATTCATGGTAATAGACAATAATACAAGAGCAACACATAATGCAACAAATGAACAGGCAGATATAAATACAGGCGAATAAGGTGTGGTATATAGGGTTAAATAAATGTGGCGCCCAGAAGCGGTAGGCGGAGTTATAAGTCAACTGGCCAATCATAGGTATCTCTACTTCCTGCTGCTGGCACATAGTTTTTCTAGGCTCTGTTCCTCGGCTTTCTCCTGGTATAAGAGTGGATGCCTCCTGGATACGATCCTCTGCTTCTCTCAGGCTATCTTCCAGATTCTAGTCTAGGATGATTCACTTCCTACCGACCCGGTGTGGCTCATACAGGGTCGGTACTGACTCATATACAGGGTCGGTACTGACTCATATACAGGGTCGGTACTGACTCATATACAGGGTCGGTACTGACTCATATACAGGGTCGGTACTGACTCATATACAGGGTCGGTACTGACTCATATACAGGGTCGGTACTGACTCATATACAGGGTCGGTACTGACTCATATACAGGGTCGGTACTGACTCATATACAGGGTCGGTACTGACTCATATACAGGGTCGGTACTGACTCATATACAGGGTCGGTACTGACTCATATACAGGGTCGGTACTGACTCATATACAGGGTCGGTACTGACTCATATACAGGGTCGGTACTGACTCATATACAGGGTCGGTACTGACTCATATACATGGTCGGTACTGACTCATATACAGGGTCGGTACTGACTCATATACAGGGTCGGTACTGACTCATATACAGGGTCGGTACTGACTCATATACAGGGTCGGTACTGACTCATATACAGGGTCGGTACTGACTCATATACAGGGTCGGTACTGACTCATATACATGGTCGGTACTGACTCATATACAGGGTCGGTACTGACTCATATACAGGGTCGGTACTGACTCATATACAGGGTCGGTACTGACTCATATACAGGGTCGGTACTGACTCATATACAGGGTCGGTACTGACTCATATACAGGGTCGGTACTGACTCATATACATGGTCGGTACTGACTCATATACAGGGTCGGTACTGACTCATATACAGGGTCGGTACTGACTCATATACAGGGTCGGTACTGACTCATATACAGGGTCGGTACTGACTCATATACAGGGTCGGTACTGACTCATATACAGGGTCGGTACTGACTCATATACAGGGTCGGTACTGACTCATATACAGGGTCGGTACTGACTCATATACAGGGTCGGTACTGACTCATATACAGGGTCGGTACTGACTCATATACAGGGTCGGTACTGACTCATATACAGGGTCGGTACTGACTCATATACAGGGTCGGTACTGACTCATATACAGGGTCGGTACTGACTCATATACAGGGTCGGTACTGACTCATATACAGGGTCGGTACTGACTCATATACAGGGTCGGTACTGACTCATATACATGGTCGGTACTGACTCATATACAGGGTCGGTACTGACTCATATACAGGGTCGGTACTGACTCATATACAGGGTCGGTACTGACTCATATACAGGGTCGGTACTGACTCATATACATGGTCGGTACTGACTCATATACAGGGTCGGTACTGACTCATATACAGGGTCGGTACTGACTCATATACAGGGTCGGTACTCACTCATATACAGGGTCGGTACCTTGTGATGCAGGGCCGGTCAGTTCGTTAATGATTATTGTAGTCATTCTGGCCATCCAATAGCTATATTAGTGATGCCTGAATGGTTGTAAAGCAGTTGCGCAGATGTGAGTGATATTCAAATCCACTACACATTCGTATTATTAAACGAAAACAAATAATACAAATAAATTTGTTACAAAAATAAATATTTTGGTTAATCAAGCTAAATAAAACAGTCATGCAATCATTGGTTCGATATGTGTTAATGGGTACATTAGTAACAGCACTGAGAAGGGTTTTCATATCCTGAGTAGAAGGGCTTTCTCATAAGGCTTTAGAGCTGCATTCATACTCACATTAGTACAATAGCAAAGACTTTAATAAACTTTGTTTTCCAGTTTAAATAATGCTTGTTGAGTAAGTTCTCCAGACTTGATGTAAAATTCTAAACTTAGCAGTGAAGTAGCTGCATTTGACCTCATGTTACAGACTGTACAGCAACCAGTAAGTTTGAGTTGCATGTTTGCAACCAGATATTCAGAGAAGTCAAAGAGACTTTTTTATTTTCTTTCAATTTTACATGCAGGTTTTATATATTCATTGAAAGTAGAGATTATTAATACTTTATCTGTGGATTTTTTGTGCCAAGTAGTTAATAAATAATCAAAGTCCACTTATAGCATAAGCAAACCGCGGAATGTTGAGGAACGTTTTTTATAAAAAATGGTAGCTTCAGAAGACACTGTTCTCCTGTTGTAATAAAATTTAAGGTAAGGTGGATAAACAGGGAGGCATATACACCTTCAGTACACCTGTAGTATAAGTTTGTGATCCGAAATTACAATTATTTCATTTCATAAAAATGAACAGATAGACATCGTTGTATTGCTAATTTTTCGAAGAAAATGAAACTACTGAACATTTCTGACTTTTTTGGGTTTCATATCAAGCGCAGGTAAGATAAAGTGTAAAAATCAGAACACAATTGACCAAGAGGTGATGATGCTTTGACGAATTGTTTGGGCCACGGATCAACAGTAATAACACAATGCTGTATTTTTTTAAATGGCTCATGCGTTCTTATAGATTTACCCAACCTTGACCTCTGATTTATTAAAGGGTCATTTGATTAATGAGATTGACAATATAACAGCCAATTAAATAACTAGAGTGGCCAAACAGTTTTGAGACTAATTAATTTAAACTATTACACATTTCAACTTCAATGTTGTTTTTCTAATTTCATGATATCTTTGAAGTTTTTATGATTTCAGTTGATCTTGAAAGACACACAAAGCAAGTAAGAGTATATGAAACCCAAAAAGAGTGATTCACTTACTTCTACTGACTTGTAGAGTACTTGATCTCAAGAACTTGCTGGTAGACTTTGCCATCAGGCTGTTCCTGTGCCTTGGTTTAGTTGGCTATAATTTAGTTACAATACAAATGTTACATGCGGTGAGGAATGTAAACTATTCCAAGAGATGTGTTTAAAAGCACTTGGCAAGAATATGGTGGATTGTATAGTCTTTCCATCCATTCTGTGCCCCTGCCTCTTTTACGCAGCTGTAAATGGCTCTGTTATTAACAATTATTAATACAAAATATAGTAGTTATCTCCCCTACTGTATGTAAGGGCCCAATCACATCTCTCTGCTCTTCTTTGTTGGCGGTAATAATAATAAACAACCTCTGCTCTCAATCACGCAGCATTCAACCCCGTATTTCAGTTACAGACCTTCCAAACATGCTCTAAGGGGAGATGCATAACTATCTAGGGACTGCATAAAGATCTAGAATTGGCAATCAAGAAATAATGGTAAAAACTTCCTGTAAAATCATGAGGATGTACTAATAACCAATCATTAAAATGAGGATTACCACACAGATTTGGTCTAATGGCAAAACACATGTGGAGACCACTACCCTCAGGGTGCTATTGGATACATCTGCAAAATTTCTTTAACTACCAATCTTTAGTCATGCAATGCTGTTTACATCATAGCAATATATGATTATCATTGACTAGAAATTATAGATATTTGTTGTAATTGATTGTTATTCTATTATACCGATGCTTAGTTTTGCCATTATTTGTGCATGTTTCTGTGTTTATTCCAAAAAGCTGAGCCACGGTTACCTCAATCTGTTTTCTTCTTTCATTTCTGTGTTTAGGTTCATGAGGAGCTTGAGCAATGAGAGAATGTGGTGGAGATTAATACAAACCATTGCCTAAATCTGCTACAGTACATTCAATCAGACAGCTAGTATTCTGATTGAGTTGAGAGACTTTTAGTAGTCTATCTCTGTTAGCAGTTGGAGATCATTGCGACTTGAACTCACCTTTTATCAGTGATAGAGGAGTGGTAGCTGCTGGAGTAACTAGAAATGGTTGTTAAGTTGGACATCATCAACCAAGAGATGGTGGCTTGAGTGTTTGAGCATTAGTGGACAGGAATGTGACTGTAAAATCCACGAGAAGAAAATAAATATTATCATTGCAGTGTATCTGCTTTTAGTTGAGATATCGTGCAGAAACTCTCTGTTGTAGAAGGTTCAAAATTCAATTACATTTTAACTGAATGTATGGTTTCAAAACAAAAGAGAGATGATTTGAAGAGCAGCACACACAATAAGCAACATCACTGATGGCTAGAATTTTTCCTTGAAGTGTTGATGTTGATCCAGTATTTTTGTATTCGGCAAAAGTGAGAAAAACAGACTTTAGCAAAATAGTTGTCTTATACACTGCAAATTTCTCAATTCATACAGGGTATATTTCACTACCTTCTTCTACCAGATTATAACTTTTTATGTCTTTTTTATGCTTAAAAAAGAACTCTGGACTTTAACGGTTATATCAGTCGGGACTGCTGAGATATTATGAGAATACAATGTTTGATTACGTTTCTTCATTTTTATTGTTTAAAATATTTTGCTTTATGTAAAATTATGTTGCATCAGAGACTCTCTTCACCTTCAACAAATTATGTTTAAAAACAATTGTAAAACTTTGTAAAAATTTGTTTGCAATGCAGCATTTATTCAGAAACCAAAAGAATTCACTAATGGTTGATTTCAGCAAGCAGCATATCCAGTTTAGTTTATCTATAATTTTTGCTTGCTCTGTTGTTGTACACATATTTGTTATTTTATGAAAATATTTGAATTGCCAGAGAAGAACATTGGCAATTTGTAAGTTTGTAGCCATACTTCTTAAAAACATATGTATTTCGTTCACAAGAACTCACACTTGCTTTAGAAACTAATACTCTGTTTATAAAATATTGATATATAGAGGATTCCAGAACTGATACTAAAAAGTTACTAATTCACTTCTGACCAGCTTTAATTGGGATAGTGACCATAAGAGTACATACCCCAGGAGTCGCTAGATACTTCTGTTATTCACCACCCACCAAGTAACAAATGTTTTAAACTCAAACCTGAAAAGGTATGGTTGTTAATTTTATAGGTTATTTGAGTTGTATTTATCTAGAGTCTAGAGTGTAGGGAAAAATAGTAAATATGAATCTTTCGCTCTGTAAGTTCCCTCTTGCTATTGACAGCAAAAACAGCAAACTTTCTTTGTAGAGCTCATCTATGTTTGATGTTTACCAGGTTTTTTTTTATAAAGCTATGACATTGATTTTATGAAAAAATCATCTTTAGTCACTTTATCCCAAATCAATTCCTTTTAAATCACAACATTGGGGCTGGATTTTGTGAAAGCAGTAGAGATTTCCAGAGAAACAAAAAGCAAAAAAAAATTGTGTTTTAATTTTGGCTTTTGTATTTATCATAAGTAAAAATATCAATGACCCAATGAAAAAAACTACACTAAGAGTAAGAGACTAAAATTGACAATTTACCAAACCCTCAGCATTTGAACAGCTCTGCAGAATGCTCTACTGCTACATCTAGATAAATCCACAGATATATTTATGTGTCATTGATTATAACCAAACTAGTTCCGGTCGGTTTTTACGTTTAAACTGTAGGTTGGTTATTTATAAACATTAACTTGCAAACTAATCCGCATGTCTCTGTTTCCTCCAAGTATTCGGTACACCTTACTGAATGTTTATTTGTTTTTGAATTGAGAATTTTACTTTTTATACACACCGAAATATATTTTTGGTTTTGAATTGGGCGTGTAAAGTTTTAAAGCATTTTACCTTCTCCACAGACACACAGATCTTGTAATCTATATTTGTATTCCACTGTAAGTTTGAGTTAACTTAAGCCATAGTGAAATGTTTTTGCCTTCCAACTAATTTTGCACCACATCTTTTGTCTACCAGTTGATACAGTGTGTACTCTTGGTTCTCTGCTGCTTTTCTTTCATCACAAACTCTACCAACCTCCTGCGCTAATGGATAGTCAAAGGACTCACACATATGAAACGCTATTCCAGAGTAAATTAGTTATATTTTGTAACAAAGTTTTTGTGCAACTCTAGACAAATAAAAGAGAAAATGAGGAAAATCTAAATTTATGGCTTTAAATATGAAAAATAATGCAGCATGCCCATATTTAGACAACCAATCAAATTGCTTTAACTACAAGATATTCAATAAAAGTATTTCATGTACATAAGAGCTAACAAGCAGTGTAATGGTGGCTGGACTCTACCAAGACTTCTGCTGGCGAGTTCAATCATAAACAAAGTAGTCGGTAGTCGGTTCTCAATGCCGTATTGAGAACCTTTAAGAACAGTTAGCAACCTTTTCCTCATGCTTTGAAAACAAGATTTTGCCCCCAACAGCATTTTCTGCCAATAATGGTTTATAACATTGCTTCTTTTAAAATCACAGATCAATACAACAACATGAAGTTTACCAGCTGTTTGTCTTCGAAATCCTCAGCTCCAAAAGCAATTGCAGGATTCTAAATGGAAGTAGAAAACTCCTCACTCCCCTTCTCCACTAACTACAACTCCACTGCATTCTAAGGCTCGGTTTACACTAGTGCGCTAAGAAGCAAGGTAAAAAATCGTAACAGCTGCGGTTTGGTACTGGTCCGCACCAAAGTGCCTGTTTAGACGACCGTTTGTCTAGCGCATTAGTTCCGTATCCGTGTTAAAACACTTTGGGCCCCATTTCAGTTTTGAGGCGATACGGAACCGGTATTGGTGCGAGCTTATTTGAACAACTGGCGTTTTCGCTGCGAACTTCAGTGTTCACATTTGGACGAAGTGCGCATAGCGCACCAGTGTAAACGGGGCATTATACACTATACATAGTATCCAGCAGGCCTAGAGGTCATACGGAGCTTCAGTATAAATCAGTTTATTCCTCCTTGTGTAATAAAAGTCCAGAGGTTTTAACATAAGGCTCAACATGTTGAGAAATATACCAAATAAAATAGGGTAACAATCAATAATATACAATTTATACAGAAAAAACGAGCCAATCACAAATAATAAGGGTATTTACCTACACAAGCGCACGCACAATATGGGTGGAGTCATGGGGCTAAAATGACCTATTGAACTATTGTCTTGGTCTTTAGTCTTTAGCCTTAGTATCTGCTGTATAACCATCATTCACCGTAAGGCTATAGCGAGAATTTCCACATCTGATTTTTGTATGAATGTATAAGCTCAATAAAAGACTTCAGTAAGCATTGCACTGTAACTGTGTGTGGTGGCTTCTGGGTAAGTATCTGGCCTTTCTAGAATTCTTTCAAGGTGCAACCTCTTGGGGATGGATGTATTTATACCCTTTGTGACTGGGTGACCATTGCGTTCAATTTGCTGGGTCCTGATAGAGGGAGAAAAGGGGATTTGCTTCTAGTTTTATAGACCCAGGAATTTCTGCCATCCTGGTTAGCAATGGGTCTACTGGGTAGCCCTCTGGTGTTTCCTAACACTTCCTGGAGGTTTCCAAGGGGAGTCATCTGTAAACGGGGTGTAACTGGGGGGTGGGGGTTTGTCCTGGTCCATGTTCTAAACAGTTAACTTCACTCTGAGGAGAGGAAGAGGGAATAATATACCCAGTTTGAAGACCTCAGACTTTCTAACACACATGGTAATCTGCTCATTTGTCATTTTTACCTGAACAAGAAAAAAAGGTGTAATAAGAGATCGGGGAATGTAACAAGGGGGTAACGGGGCTTTCAATAGGGCAAGGGATGTACTGATTGTGTGTGGAGTAGGGGTTTAGTTGGAGAGGAAGAGTACGAGATATAGGAGATATTATCATTAGGCAACTCAGTAGTTTTTCTCGCAGTGTTTGCTGAAATAACTGTCACAGGAAGGAAAGAGAAGGCAACTCCGCGACTCCATTAGCTTTCCACCTAAGACCACCAGAGTTTACCATGACTACACAATCAATTGTTGGGCTAACAGATTATCTCCTTAAGCCAAACTTAGACAGCTACTAAAGCTGAGGTGTGTGGATACATTCTATCAGCTACCAACACAAGCAGCTCGCTAACTGACAGGTGATCCATCTGCGCTCTATCGGCGAAGTACGATGGTTAAAAGGTGTACAAGTACTAGATAGTCCCAGGGGTGAGTTGTCAGATCAGCAGACTCTCTCTGAGACCAATACTAGCAACAAACAGGTTCTATATATATGAAACCAAAAAATATGTCTGTTTGTGTCATTGTGTGTCATTCCAGAAGGGTAAACACCCGGTAAACGCCTAAACCGCTTTCGGAGAGAAATCAAAACTGTTCTAAAACCATTCCATTGGGTTAATCTAAAGTATGGCGAGATGGTATAGTTGTTATTTGTTCTCAAACCTGAGAGTTTTGTAGGTCTAATATATTTCAATAATAATGTAGGTGGAGACAATCACAGTTTGATAATTCAAGTCTCAAATGAGTCAAACATATATATATTTATATCTATGCCTAAATTACTACGCTGAAAGAAATAAAAACTTCTGTAAAAACAATCTGTTGGACCAACTTGCTGGATGCCAGGAATTTAAACTTGCCATCTGTTCTCAAACTTGTGATAGTTGTAAATATGATATTTTCGATAAAGTAGGTGGAGGCAAATCACAAACAGTTACATTTTGGTAATATGCGGTGGCTGGAGTGTGTCAATCAACCAATGGGTTCCCGGCAGTTTTTTGTGCGGAGCTATTATTAAAGATACCGGGAGCCCGCTTTCCACCAACAACACTATTAAAACGAAAGTCACTTCATTTTAACAATTACTAAAGAAACATTTTTTTAGTCACGGCGGCTGATAAGTTTGGTGTATATAATACTGATGATGCGCCATCAACATAAATTGTAAAACTACAACAGCACTGTGAAAGCAAACCACAGTAATCGTTCAAGGGCGCGCTTCCATTAGTTTACGCTGGCAAGCTCAATTAAACCCGAAATACGAAGCTATGGTTTTACCCGTGATATTTAATGATATTTAATTATTTTTTTAAACTGAATAAACCAAATTTTTTTCAAAAAAGAACTTCCAAAAGTTTTATTGATTCTTTGAGCTTTTTCAACAACATCATTTTTGTCATGTTATCTGCTCTAATTTCCTCACATCAGAATAATAGTCAAACAAGTCGTGATTTCTAATGATAAG
The DNA here is from genome assembly GCA_945261195.1 of Cryptosula pallasiana. Lineage (NCBI taxonomy): Eukaryota > Metazoa > Bryozoa > Gymnolaemata > Cheilostomatida > Cryptosulidae > Cryptosula > Cryptosula pallasiana. Next base: position 39,962,065 of record OX183130.1, read on the forward strand.
TTCAACGATCGACTAATCTACTTCCGGTTGCATCGCTAAAGTGAAACTACTCTGCCGGGACCCCAATCCAAGCTGGTTTATGAGTCACATCACTTCTTTTCAATATGTATAGATAGATTACAACACTCTTCTGTAACATTGGTTTTGCCAGGTTGATAGCTGGGCACACCTGTGTCATCTTTTAACTTCAGCAGGGAGAGAGGGAGAGGAAGGGCGAGATGGTTAGGATAAGGTAGAAGGTGTGAAGTGGAGTAGGGAGGACAAAAAGGCGAAGCGGTGGGGGGGGGGGGGAAGGGGGGCCAGGGGAGGTTAAGCGGGGCGGGATTGGAGCAGGCTGACATAATTATATTTGAATACAACGGATAATACTGCTAGTAGAGTATATATGTATTGTACAGCCCCCTGCACACTCTCTCCATAATCTATTGAGCCAGAAGACTCTCCTTTGAGGGCCAGGGACTTCAATACACAGAGAAGCTTTGCTACTAACTTTATTGTACCGGCTAGCAGACTAACTCTATTCAAAGAAACACAGTTACTGGTACAAAGACAGTGCTGCACCAACATTTATCTCCAAATAGATTCTGAGTTTGAAAATATGATGGCTAACTTAGTCAAAACAAATGATAGCCTTAGCTGTATCAATAGCTTAAAGTTTCAAACCGGAGTTTTGTAAAATGAAGATTTGTGGATTTTTTTAGAAATATGAACTTTAAAGACGCTACATGAGAAAGACCTAACGATGAACTGTATTAGTTATAGAACCATATTCATTTTATCAATTCTGAATAAGATTTAAAAAAAATATTATTAACAACCACCAAGTAGATATTTCAGAAAGGCTAGCATGCTCAATCACTAGCGAATTGATTTCAGAAATAACAACAGAACATTTCGTGCTATCACAAAGGTTACAGGTGATAAAATATTGGGAGCAATAAACAACAAAACTTAATAATTTTTTTATACAGTTAATCATTTTATTCTATCAAGCAAACTCATGGCTCCATTTTTCAAATACAATTGGTGATCTCATCTACATCTATTTCTCATATCGTAAACTGCTCACTATGGTAAGTAAGCCAACTTCTGGTTTATGTAACTTAACATGTTGTTTGCCTCAGTTGTTCCATCTGGTCCCTACCTCCACCTGGGCCCTACCTCCACCTGGGCCCTACCTCCTTCTGGGCCTACCTCCACCTGGGCCCTACCTCCACCTGGGCCCTACCTCCACCTGGGCTCTACCTCCACCTGGGCCCTACCTCCACCTGGGCTCTACCTTGTTTGTAATTAACCTAAACAGTTTACTAATATCACTAAGTGACATCAACAGGTGGAAAAAATAAATAAAGAAATAGAGCAGGTGAATGGCAGACGAACTTACTTTAAACCTGGGATAACCAATTACATAATATTAAGAACTCATCTGAATGCAAGTGCATTGAAGGACTAATTCAACTAGGTAATACTTATTAAAAGACAGAACTTAGTAATTTATTTAGGTTTAGAAATTGATAAATTTCGGTCTTGGAATTTCCAGATTGATAAACTTCGTATGAACTTAAAACTTACAATAGAAATAATGTTTCGATGCTCTAGAGTTTTTTCACCAAGAAATGCTTTTGAAATTTGTTTATGTTTTTTCATAAAGTCAAAAATTAGCTATTCTATCGAATCCTGGGGAGACAGTTAAACACATACTCAACCAAATACTTTTCACAGAAAGACAGTTAATACTCAAGCAGTATCTCTTTTTCTGAGCTCCTCAATTTTACAATTTATTTACTGTCCAAATACAAATAAATGGGTGCCTAATTAGTGTAGGGATTAATGCGTTCAGCTGCTGGACTAGGTGGTGCTGCCATTAGGTCTCAGGTACAATCCCTAGCCAGGTATAAAGTGTTTTTTCTCCAGTTCCGATAACATTCATACCTGATTGATCTGAAAAATTTTTTATTGACAAAAAATTTACTATACAATAAAACGACCAACAGAAATATAAAATACCAATAAATAGTACTTGCTCCAACAAAATTGTCAAATACTAATAAATAGTACTTGCTCCAAGAAAAACTTATTTTTTACTCCATCTCCCTCAAATCACAGGTATGTACGTCGTGCATTCCAACAAAACTTACAACTGCCTAATCTGCCCACTGCTGCAAGACATTGCCGAGTTAGTTGCAGGTGTGGTTCCTTATGGAATGAGTTGCCAAGTTTAATTCTTGCTAGTACAATGGTAGCTTGAGAAATGCTTTGAGGCATCATCTGCTTCGCCTGACATAAATATGGCTCTTGACCAGACTGAGCCTGTAGCCACAATTTGCTGCTGCACTTCATCTTTTTGTGTTGAAATCAATAACGCAAAGAAACAAAGAAGCAAGGGCTACCTATGTCGCAGAAAGCAGGGGCTATAGTTTTCAGTGACCATCTAACTTCAATATCAGTTTCAGAAGTTTTGGTCGAGTATATTATTGATGCCCAACTTGCACCCAATCGATGACTTAGAACTACCACCACAGAACCTGTAATCTCTCGTTATATAACTTAATTTCATGCTGCACCACCATACACAAGCTCTACTTCTCAGCTCATTGACAATTATAGACACCTGTAACTTGTAAGGATACCATATGCAGTACAGCTCTATATAGATTAGAACTTCAAGAAGAAAACTGATTATAGCACTACAAAATAATAAAGCAGTAATAATAAATTCGTTTACACTTATGTCACTGAATTTAATTATAAAACCACTTCATAAATAGCCATCACTTCCCAGTTTCCATCCCTATTTTTATGGCGTTACCACTTAACTGGGTCACACAAAAACTAGGTCTTCACAGAAAATCCTTAAGAGGTAATAATGCACAATGAACAGAAGTTATGAGTGTTCCAATCTATTTCATGTAGAAATCGAGTAGTGGGTAAACACTTTCAGATGCAAATTTTAATTGACTTTATTTACAAACATCACTTGTATTTATTATCCTTAAGCAAAAGCATTAGAGGACAAAGTAAGAAATACAATAAGATACAATTTTGATACAAAATAAGAAAATAAAATAAAACAGTATAGAATAAAAGTCGGTCAATTTTGGTAATTAGTGTAAAACGCCAATATTACTACAGCAAATGAATTATCTTAGAATACAATTGCTCAGAAATATAAGGGACAATAGAGTGCATGTAGAAGTTTATAATTGACATAGTGATTGACCATATAAGGTGAGTGATATCAGCAAATGCATGAAAAATACTTGTAAACCATCTTTGGCCTTCTTCTCTAAATAATGTCTGATCTTTGTTGATATACAGCTGGAGGCACTTGCTGAGATTTTCCAATGAGCGTACTTCCGGATGGCTGAGTGGACTATAGAGCTGATATTCCTCCTTTTAGAACGCCCAATGACAGTCATTTATGACCATTCTGTTCCTCGTTATTGCAAATGATAGTGGTGAAATGCTTGTCGCTAGTTGGTATGTTTCAACTGAATTTAAATTATCCAAAGACGGCTGATTCTCAGACGGATTCGCCTACAACTTGTCAAAGTTGCTCTTCCTCTGGCAGAAGACTTGAAAGACTGGCTACCAGGTGGATAAGAGAAGCTGAGTGCCTGCACTTAATGTACCTTGCCACCCCTCCCGTGGACTAATTTCTGATGCGCTCACTTTATGGCAAAATAAAAAGGTATAAATTATGAAAGACAAAACCAAATGTTACTCCATAGGACGTCATGATTATTTACTAAAAAATTCTACATTACTTTTTCTCTGCTGTAAAGCATGAACTGCTAGCAGAAACAGAAAAGAGTGTATTTGCAAAATAGCTGAGAAAGAGAAAAAGAAAAAGTGTTTTTAACTATACTTTTTCCACTTCAAAAGTCTTATCTGGATGATTCGTCAAGAAATGATAAAATCATAATGTCAACAGCTTGTACGCGTTTTTCTTAATTGTTTTGGAAATGTCTTTGTTAATTTGGCAATCTAAAAATTTTACGACACTGTAATTTTTTAATCTGTCGGGAGATTTGAACAAAAGTTATGTAATTATTGCTCTAACTTCGCCATTTAGTTCCATACCAGTACTAGCCATACCAGTACTAGCCATACCAGTACTTGCCATACCAGTACTAGCCATACCAGTACTAGCCATACCAGTACTAGCCATACCAGAACTAGCCATACCAGTACTAGCCATACCAGTACTAGCCATACCAGTACTAGCCATACCAGTACTAACCATACCAGTACTAACCATACCAGTACTAACCATACCAGTACTAGCTATACCAGTACTAACCATACCAGTACTAATCATACCAGTACTAGCCATACCAGTACTAGCCATACCAGTACTAGCCATACCAGTACTAACCATACCAGTACTAACCATACCAGTACTAGCTATACCAGTACTAACCATACCAGTACTAATCATACCAGTACTAGCCATACCAGTACTAGCCATACCAGTACTAGCCATACCAGTACTAGCTATACCAGTACTAACCATACCAGTACTAATCATACCAGTACTAGCCATACCAGTACTAGCCGTACCAGTACTAGCCATACCAGTATTAGCCATACCAGTACTAGCCATACCAGTACTAGCTATACCAGTACTATCCATACCAGTACTAGCTATACCAGTACTAGCCATACCAGTACTAACCATACCAGTACTAGCTATACCAGTACTAGCTATACCAGTACTAGCTATACCAGTACTAGCCATACCAGTACTAACTATACCAGTACTAACCATACCAGTACTATCCGTACCAGTACTAGCTATACCAGTACTAGCCGTACCAGTACTAGCTATACCAGTACTAGCCATACCAGTACTAGCTATACCAGTACTAGCTATACCAGTACTAGCCATACCAGTACTAGCTATACCAGTACTAGCTATACCAGTACTAGCCATACCAGTACTAGCTATACCAGTACTAGCCGTAACAGTACTAGCCATACCAGTACTAGCCATACCAGTACTAGCTATACCAGTACTAGCCATACCAGTACTAGCTATACCAGTACTAGCCGTACCAGTACTAGCTACCACTCTAACAAGATCAACTGTACAGTTTAACAGTGTGCAACTCAAAAGTAGTATGAGCTGTGTTATACCTGCAAAATTGAGCGCCCACCATTTAATTATTTTACATCAAAAAATCTAATGTATGATTTTGAATTATGTTTGGTGAATAATAATTTAGATTCAAAAATGGCTGTGAACCAGAATTGTTTTTACATAAGTTTTAGGTAGAAGTGAAGCAGTCGATGTCCTGACAAAATTGGCAAATGCAAGACAAAAGAATATTATTATTTTTTTTCTAAATACTCACCAAGAAGTAAGTGTCGGATACCATAGAATTGTAGACTCTGACATTGCCCTTCCTTCAGATGTTGCCCACCAGCAGTTGAAGTGAAAATATTGCTTCATGGCTTCCCTCTTGCTTATTTTAAAACTTTCATCATCACTCCTGTTCACATATTTTTGGCCTCTCAACCTAGAAGTCTTTTCCACTCACTCCACAACACTACTAAAAACTTCTGTGCTAATGGGCAGAGGCTAACAGACTAGTTTTTAGTAAAATATAGACTACGGTAAGTTTAGGGTTATTAAACAATCATGTAAAAATTATTGAAGATTTTAAATTTTAAAGCTTTCTCATGTAAAATGTCACATTTCTAGCTCCTCCTAGTGTTCCTCCAAAAAGATGATGGTTGGAGTTTGTCCTAATATGGTAAAGCTCTCTCAAAAGAATATTTACCTCCTGATAGAGTAAATTTTGGAAGAATTGTTGTTTCTAGCCTTGGTTCCTGTACTTTTACATGTTATATCGAATTCAGCAAGGTTAGAATCAATAAACTCAAAAGCTTGCAAGAGTGATTCAAAATGAAATTAAAAAATATGCTTAGAATTTTAAGGAGCGGCTACGGTTCTGGACGTGAGGGGGGAGGTGTTACAAAAATGAAAGTGATTCTGGAGGTAGCAACTCCAAGTTTATTTATTTACTTACTTGCAGGTGTGTTTTCCTGATGATACCAACCAAAACACTGCAAGTGTCTGACATCTCAAGACCTTGAACAGTTGCTCTAAGGATGTCCATAGGAGAAATGGTGGAAGAAGACAACTCCCACTGCTAGAATTCTAAATGATTTCTTTACTGCAGAAGGAGTGACAGCTTGTCACATAAAATCTGAAAAGGGGGAAAGGAGAAAAAGCAATGTTGTAGAAGAGAAGAAAGTGATGGTTATCGATAAGAGTGGTGCAGGTGGGTGGTGGCTTGCTTAAGTTAACTCTGCCTGAATTTTACACCAGATCATACTCAGAGCAGGTATGATGTTTTTGCAAAACCGTTTTCTTTTTACCGTAAGACTGAGGTATTTTTTGCAAACCTGTTTACAACTTTGTTAAATTTATTTTGTCCATACAACAAAAATTTTCTGTCACTTTGACATGTGCAGCTCTTGTACCATCTCTACTGCTGCAGATCTGGTTATGTACTTTTCTCACTTGTTATCATATCTAATCTTGTTATTATATTCTTCCCCAGCAGCTTCAACTACTTTCTATTTTTTCTTGTATCAACTTTTAGTGTTTGATTTATAGAAAAACATTTATGGAAAATAGCAACATGCTTTACTCGCAAGTTTTTACCCACTACTTTTACCGATAAAAGATAGAACTCTCGGGCCCTGAGATGGCCAGCTACAATTTACTTGAAAATGTTTGAGCAGTGAAACAATTTATTGTTGGTTTACTCCTGGCATGGCTCAAAGTCTGTGTAACCTGTTCAATAGACTTAGCCAGTTGCTCCAGAAGTAAAAGCAACATCTTGCTACCTTTAACAAAAATCTAAAAAACCATTTGGAGAAATTCAGATCTCCATCTAACAACTTAACGCGATACTGTTCTACTGTAGTTGGAGCTTACAAATAAAATAGTATCAGATCTTCCACTTTTTGGAGGAGCTTTTTTAGCTAAAGGTGCAGGTTTTTGGCCCATATTTTACAAACTTCTAATGCATGAAAATTTAAAATCTAACAAAATAAAAACAGCTTGAACGACTGCCTACGGCTACAAAACCTTTTTACAAGTACTTTCTGGAGTGAAAAATTGCAAAACCTGTTACGTAAGTTATGCCAACACTCCGGCAGTAGATGTTGCCAGACAATGTATTCTCAAACAACTCAGTTGTTTAGTGATTACCTGGTGAAATGTTGACCACAACATTTTGCGTTACCAACTGCCTGAAAGATTGAATGTCTGTTTTCTTTCCAACACTGCTCCGAGACAATTGTTTTGTAGGCCCAATATCTGCTAGTAGGTAAAGCTATCTGCTATGTGAGACTGGCTCAAACTGCTCTTTCTCAATTTCACTGGTGCCAACCAACCTCGAACAACTCGGGGTAAAGCTCTTGACCCAGACATCAAGGCAAATATGGAAATTTTGGCGAGTGTATTGTTGTTTACATATTCATTAGAAGTAACAGAAAAAAGCTGACAGTGTGCATCACTTGCAGGGTCTTATACAGAGAGAGAGTAGGGTCACTCACAAAATAGAGTCGGTCAAGCTAAATATTATTATATTCCAAGAGGTAAAAGATTTAATCATAACCAAACCAAGCATTAGCTATATTGTCGCTTGAACACACTGTATGAGCTTTTCTGTAGCTATGACCTTTGCATTCACCAGTCACAGTTGTTTTTATGGTAATTTATTCAGTTATAGGCTCAGTTATCTGTCTTTGGTTTACGTCTACAATGATACACCAGATAATTCGAGAAGTAATGAAGACCGGGTAGTAAAACAAATAAAATTTCTTATTTTTTGATTGTTTCACGGACACCAAATTTTCATGGATGCTTGAAATAGGTTTTGGGAGATGACTTGGACCGAGGTTCTCAATTAGCAGTTTGACTTCAATATCAGGAGTTGTCTGCCATCGCTGGTTTATTTGCATTTTACGTTTAGTTTGTCAGTAGGATTTTTGATGTACATCCTCAAACAGATACTCTTCAACAGGCTCATTTGGGTAAAGATAGAGAGATATTTTTGAATAAGGAATGAGGCAGAGAAAGAGATCACACATTCCCAAGGGGAAGCAACTCCCTGAATACTGTCTTTCATCTTTAGTTATTCAGTATTTGCCAGATTTACTATTGAGCAGTGAAATTCTTCTTGTCGATTGGGTGGCAGTGAATAGAAGAAAGGGGAAAGAGGGCACGAAGGGAATGAATCGATCTCCTGGGCAAATGTCGACACTTTGAGACCAACAAGTCTAACTTTTACTAACCTATTATTTAGTTTTTCTAAAAACCCAACTTGCTGCTATCAAAGATTTTCTGCGGCGGCGAGAAAATTAATAACACCAAAGTTTATTGCAGGGTTATTGGCAGTCTTTAATGTGGAACATAAAAGTTGTCTCCTCTCCAAATTACATAACATCACTCACAGTCTGCTGTAAATAAACCTGAGTGACACTGGCTTGTATGGTGATCATTCCATTGATCTCAACCTGCACAATATTACATAGACATTAACCTCTCCAATCTCGTTTGAAAAGTCTTTTGTTCATCAAAACTTACAAACTTTCAAAACATAAAACTTTGTTATTGCTATTATAACAAAAATCAAATTTCATATTTTGACACTGGCTCTCGTATCGTATTGTAACGAATAGTTAGTCTACTCTACATACTTGTACACAATAGTATGTCTCATATTTATTGCTTGTTATGTAAACTTCATTATTTATTTATGGTATGAAGTTGTACTAGGTTATACATCATGCCTAATGCTCTAAGCAAACAATGTGATTAGCTAAACACCTTGAGAGAAAGGTAGCTATTGAGAAAGTAGAAGTAACCATTCATAGTTCTAGCTACACTCTTGTGTAACACTGGTTCAATAAACAAGGAATGTGAAAATACTGTCTAACCTAATTTCAAAAGTGTAAAAAAAGACCTAATCATCAAGTTACCTAGTTAACATGAAAAACTACATTCTCTAGCAATGACATTGTACAAGGATCCCTCATCTGTATAAAGCTGTTGGGCAGTAAATACTTGACGGGTTAGTAGCTCTGTTGATTGGCATCTACTAGTAGTAGAATCTACTAGTAGTAGAATAGATAAGCAGTCAAAGGGGGTATAAGATCAATCAAATCATAAACTATTGCAGAGCCTTTGATACTACTGCAGTTATCCTTCAATAGTTCCCTCATCACTCAGTAACATAGCTACACCTACTTTGCCTTGTTCTGATAACAGTCTCTTGGCAGCGAGATGGCTCTGCCACAAAACTCATATCAGGAAAGTTTGTGATCCCAAGAGTTTTGTACAATAACTGGAGCTTGTAAAGGGAATGAGCAAAGGAAAAAACAAATTATTACATTTGTAATATATACCAGCAAACTCGCCATGTAAATATTTATCGCAAATCGATAGCCTCAGCCTGTTTAATTCTATTTACATCAAGAAACTTGTGGCTATTCTTGTGAAGACATGAATCACTCACTGATGCTGCCTCGAGCAAAGAAAGCTATGGCCGCCCTTGTATTTGTAAATGCTTAACTGTGAGGGTCTAGACAAGGAAATGCTGGTACAGTGCTGGGAGCGTTTAGTTCTTCAGCTTTTTACTGTATTGTGCATGTACCATTGTGTCTACTGTACTACAGTGACTGCTGCCACAAGGCAAAGAGCTACAGCAAGCGTCATCATTGATTTATCTCTTAACTTCGTCGTTAGACAAGAGAGTTATTAGTGGTGTATTGATTTTGTACCAGTCAGCAGTAATTACATTGCTGCCGATGAATGGCTTGGCTCCTGCTGTACTGCCTTTTACTGATAAGAAATGCTCTAAGTAAAATAATTGCATCATTTCCTGCATTGAATGCTATGATAAGATCATCAGTAGCTATATAAAGCTGCTGCCCTTTTATAGCTAATTGGCTAGATTGATGCATGGCTAAATAAAGTTAATGGCTGCATATGGTTTAGTAATAGAAATGGTAGCACAAAAACTGCAAGTCAGGAAATACCTTCGTGGTAAAATGAGTTAGAAAGCATTCGACCAAGTTTTGTTTCAAAAATAATTACGCAAACCCTGAAGCTTTAAAGCATCTCATTCCTAGCTGTGATTTTCGACTTTGCACTCAGACTTTGTTATCAGTTAGTGTCTAATGACATGGAGGAAAGTTCAATCTGAAATGCTTGGCTGTCTTGTTATTGCTTATGACATTCATTCCTCTACTGGCTTATGAAAATCTTTCATCACTGCCATATAGTAGGTAACCTCGTTGTTATGGATGACCTGCTGTGCCTCTTCAAGTTGAAAGAAACTAACAACATGATGGGAGACAAAAACATGGCAATAAGGAGCGCAAAATGCTTCCTGTCAGAATTTAAAATCGTTTCACCGCATTTGCTCTCTACCAATTCCAGAAACTAGGAGTTAATGATACTACCGCTATAATAATGCAGAGCCAGGCATATGGCGCCTTTCAGTCATTTCCTGTGAATGAAATCATGTTGAATAATGTATGCGAGTAAGCAGAACGGCAAAGTTGCCATGCATCAGCAATCGTGATAGCGTGAGAAAGGAGATACCCAACGCAGTCCTTTGTTGTTGCGCACAAGCTAGTGATGAATATTAGCAGCTGTAATTCATGCAGTGCTTCAGAGAATGCAAGAAGCATGAAAATTAAAGCATACTGAAGTGCATCGGTGACTGACAACTGATATTTTACTGTTAGTAGTGCTAGTAACTTACATGTAGTTTAGCTTATGGAGGATGTTAATTAGACTAAAACTTTTGCATCCTCAAGGAAAATCTAAAAGCCGCTAAGACAGTTTTCAAGTTTAAGCGATATGCTCTTATTTTAGTTGTAGCAGCCGACAGACTTACAACTTTATCCCTAGAAATAGTAAACATTTACTGTTTTTTGTTTAACCTTTGTGGATAAATTTTTTGTCTTGATGTTTGTTCTGTCATAAAAGGCTATGGGTATCAGTATGAGACAGCCTGGTGATAGATGAAAACTTAGCTTACGCAATGTAAAAGCTAGAGGTCCGGCGTGTGCAACGTTGGACCGATGGTAAGTGTACAAAACTTTGGTATTTGATTCAAACCTGGTCGAGGACATTGCCATCTTTAAAGTGACTACAAAACAGGCTACATAGACTCACCACAGTAAAATTTTTCAGTAAAACTGAACACTACAAAAATGAGAAAAAAATGTTCTTATGGTTAAACTCTGATCGAAGAAAGGATTTCACAAATTCATATCGCTAGAACATCACTGGAATAACTGTTATGCTGCGTGTACATAAGACGATTGCGATAGAGACTGTGCTTCGCGATTCAAGAAACTCCTCGCAAAAGTTGCACCATCTTTCCGCAATATCTACTCTTTGACTATTCCGAGCAAACTCGCTGTTACGAACTCCTAGCCTACAATTTAATAATGATCATTGATAGCTTGGGGCACTGTCCGTGACATGATATTATTGGAAACAGCGGGGTAACATTTGTGCTTTGTGGCTCATTAATCTAGAAAGTAACTAGTGATGACGCCAAATAAAATGCCTTGGCAATTTTTGAAGAAATGGAAGAATGGAAATCCTTAATGACTAAGCACAATTGCCAAGCGATCAATTGCTATATGTACATGCAGCATCAGGTTACACTTTGACCTCTATTACTTCCACTCCACAACATTCTTTCTCTCTCCATCGTAAAGTTACTGCGTTTATTTCAAGGTAATTAGTTATGACATTTTAAAGCTCAGTCTTACTCGACGTGCAATAAACGCAGTACACACAGCAGGAGTTATGGAGGTACTAACGGTTATTGCTATAGAACATGTAACCATGCAACCATAAAAATAAAATGTTTTCTCACTAGTAACTGATAACAACACTTAGAAAAATCAATAACATAGATGTGAGGATGAGTGAAACCAATACAAAAAGCAGTCAAGTCATATCATAATAACTTTGCACTGATGTTCTAAAATTTTTCTTCATTGTAGACTCTGAGTTGAACTTTAACCATGAAGTTATGATTTTAGTTCCATAAACCTCTTCCACAGTGATCTGCATCTGTAAAAATGTAAAACCACCTAAAGTGAGAGCTCAAAGTTTTGTCCAATCTATTATTAAACTTTTATTCAGTAAATGAATAAAAACTGTGTGGTAAATAAGCAGAGTGCTTCAGTAGCTACTTGCATTAGTAATAGAACAATACTTGTACTAGTTAGATAACAAACTTCTAACCACGTTGCATTATATCGCATGTTTTTTATAATGGTTCGGGAACCATTTTGAAACCAAGATACTTAATGTTATTGCTACAGAAAAGATTACTTGATATAAACTGGCAGATATTACCAGTCAGCTATTTTTCTGAGATTTAAAATAGCTTTTACAGAATTACAATTAATAAAAATTCTCGGGTGCAAAATTAGCTACGTCAATTTAAGAAGAAATCTAGCAGTTCCTTTCATGTCACCAGGGATTGATAGTCGGACTTCCACCATGTAAGCAAAGAGTAGCCGTTCACATTGTCAGAAAAAATTTAAAAGTTTAAAAGTAAGTTGATATTAAATAAGTTGCCGTTGTACTTATCAGCTTTTGTTGACAATTTCTCTCTTGTGAATGACATTTACCAAGTTTTGTGCCACATCTAAAAATAACTACAAATATTTTTTATGGGGAAACAGAAGGCAGTATGGGATCTTTATTAGTCGGGAAAACCAGTGACAATATTTCTATTAATTAATGATTTTATGTTTCTATTTTGAAAATCTGCATGAACTTGTTTGGGATAACAATTGCTCAATAAAACAGCTCATGTCAACACACTAATAAAGAGTTACACATTTCCTGCTAAAGGCGATAATAATTTAAAACAACTGAGAGACTACGTTATTGTTGTAGTTTCAGTAATCAATCGGCACTAGTAAACTTTTTCGCTCCTAACCCAAGCATCAGTTTAAACAGCTGACCACATACCTACATGAAACCATTAACCACACTCAAAAGTAATGTTTTTAGATGTTTCATGAAGAATGAACTTCTTAATCGTGGACATATTGGGAATTGTGAAGGCCATAAAAGGTGAACCCATCGTGTGATCAAGCATACAAATTAAAAAAAAAACCTGCCTACTCATGATGTCTAAAATGATCTCGGGTTTCCAGGAGCGATGGAACATACAAAACTCTTTGAAAATACTGAAAATATATTCATAACTGCTTTGAGAAAAACCAAGTTGCACTATGCAACTAAACTTTTTTTTGGTTAATTATATTTTATGATGTAATTTAGCACTTAGTTTGAGTTTTTAGAAAAAAATTTAAAAAATATTTAGTTTCGCAATTCAGGTACGACACTCACAATGACAGTAATCCACCACATCCACTTATAGTAAACTCCAAGACATTTCTGGCCAAGTTCTAGCATTTTCTTGATCTCTCCATGGGTTGTATTGGGATCAGACATGCATTTATTGACAAAACAGTCAGTTGAATGCAAATTAATTAATATGATAAAACCCTAAATAAAAAGTTTGTAGAAAGTAGGGGTAAGTGAGCCAAATAGAGGCAGCATTTACTGGCTTATGTTCAACAAAAGAAATATCTGTTCAGCACCTTCTCCAGTTCTATAGCAAAAATATGATAAATTAACACCAAAATTTTTGATCCCTCAGAGCAGGTGTTAGTTTTGGAAAGTAAAGGAGATGTAGCAAGTTTTTTAATGTCAACAATTCACATTTATTCACCTTCCAAAATGATCATCAACTTATTTGTTTAAATATCTTCTCACTCAATTACATTGTGGTAACTTTATGCAAAGATCTGCGTAGAACTATGTCACTGCTGTTTTTGTAAACCAGATTTTAGAGAAGAAAAGTGAACTGTTTTTCTTATGCACTTGGGTTAGTTAGTTTTTTTTTTCTACTGGGTTTCATTAACTTGGTGTAAAATTTGAATATATACTTGAAACCTTGGACACTTGGACTGTGTCACAACACGTCCTTGCAATAAGCATCGACTTATAAGAATAATTCTTAGTTTTTCTGAGCAAACTGCATCAACCATCATCCCTGACATTTAACCATTGATATTTAGAAAATCTGAATTACGCATAACTTCTCAGTGTCTCTTCAGTAATAAACCTTTTTATCAATTTAGATATTTACAAAAACTATTTTTAGTTCCCTGCAATACCTGATTTCAGAAATTACCACAAAAAAGTGAAAAAAAACATATTTCAAAGTCTAATTAGATAGAAATCGATTTACATTGAAGACGATAATAAATTGGGTTTCGAAAAATGTTATTCGATTACTTTTTGCTGTATTTTGGACAAGAATGGTGTAATAGCTGCAAGAAAACAAGCGTTAGTTGAGAAAAATAATTTTGGTAATTGGAATTTCAAAACTTTCCAGAATTGACCTTGGCCCATTGCTATGAGAGCTCTCTCACTCATACCCTCGCTTGTATGTAAACACACAGTTTGACATGTGAAAAGAAAAAAACACAACTGATTGATTTGTGGTTGCTCAGGTGAGTATAGTTGATAAACAATGAAGCATTCATGCATTATAGTATTACAATGCAAGCTAGGGGGTTCCCCTTTTTAAGTTATTCACCTCCGATATTTGTACTACCTCTTAGCTGTGTTTACACTGGGTGATTTGTCTGATAGTTTACCAACACCGTCTCTCTGCAGCGATACTAGAGTTTTCAACTTAGATTTTCCACTCGTTGCCATACTGCAGTCGCTGGCATATGCAACGGCCAATGGGATTTGACGGTTATGAATGCAATAAAATAACTGGCCGATTTGTGACATTGTCACAAAATTCCGCCATCCACCGACAACGACTTTTCCATGACGTTTGACCATTTACATGAGGCATCAAGAGCATGGCATCGGCAAAAGCACAGACGAAATGCCCGATGTAAACTCAGCTTAAATTGTACTGATAACTAGTAATGTTTTGTGAAAAAGTTGATCATAATATCTCTACATAAATTATTCTGATTTAGGCTTAATCACTCTGTTATGAGTTGTACTTCGATTTATAGTTTTCGGACTTTTTCAAAGATAATCCTCAGCCATGCTGTAGACTTCTAAACAGCCAGCTGAGTACCGATGTAAATAAATTATTCTGCTCTTTAAACGCTGACGTTCACGGATTAACTACTTTCTGTGACATTTTCTCCTGACACGGTAGCAGCGCAACATTTGTTTTTATTACTACTGTGTGCTTACAAATTGGAGGATACTAGCCTTTTGTGTTATGAACATTGAACCAGTGACAACCCGATGCAGCTTTCATCTTGTAGTGACTTTAATTTCCACTAGATTTATGCCGATGGTAATACACAGAAAATAATGAACAGAAGCATTAGCTACAAAGTACTATTCTACGCAGGGCTTTGGTGAAAATTTAACTTGACTTCACTGTTCAGTAAAAGGTGTCTTTTCTCCCAATTGGCATATAAAAACTGTTGAAAGGTTTGGTGAACTTGTGACAAATGCAAGGATTGTTGTAACGGTGTTAGTACTGATATATCAATACATAATTTACATTTATGATTTTTGAGTAGATGGTATTTTTTACAACAATTGTCTTGTAAAATTTTCTATTATTTGCTATTTACATTGCATTCATCTACAATACCCCTAGTATTATAGTATTTTAGTATTCTAGTATTCTAGCCTTCTAGTCTTTCAATAAAGCGATTACTTTTGATATGTTGAAATTTAGCTTTCAAAAATCTTTTATTCTTTATTCTGGTTAATTTGGTTTATGACTTAAAATACTTCACCTATCGATTAATGCCTGAAATACACCTTTATCAAGTTTTGAAGTATTTGGTTTGTAATAGAAATGATACAACTTTATTACAACATATATTTTTTAAAAAGCAAATTGTTGTTTCACAAACACAATAGGTGTATTTGCCTGCAGTACCAATGCATACAATAAATTAAATGAATAATATTTCCTGCAATTCATTTAATGCAAACTGGTCGCTAGTTATATTTTAAATGGATCGCAAAATTTCATCCCCACGCAAATATAAAGTTGATTTGCAAGGCATGCTCAAAGTCCCGAACACTACTGATCCATAACATACAATAAATACATAATCGTATGGGTGACGTTTATTTCAAAGCAGTTCATTCCCGGTATAATTATTTTAATATTACTATTATTTATTAATAATACAAATTACATACATTGATTATTATTAATACAGATTATGATTATCATGTACAATAATGATAGATTATAAATATATCAATAAAAACTAGTATACATGGAGATATCTCCTCCATTTTATGTACAGGATAAACGCTAATCAAGAATGAATTGGTTTTAAATAAAAGTCACCAATAGAACGAGTAGTAAGTATTTTCCTCTTTGGCTCGTACTACTATCTACTACTTCCTATAACACCACACTGTCAGTACCAGAAGGGAATCACAGCAAAGTGTTGCTAATTAAATGCTCACAAATGTGAAATGATATCGCTCACTACAGTGCACTCTGGACATTTATGTCTTCAGAAACTGATCCAGAAGAACAAAATTTCTTGTCTGTATCTATTGAAGATTGAAAGCCTGAAACAATGCATTGTAGTCCTCCAAATATAAATAATAGCAACTGTTCATTGTTCCAGACAGCGAATACACTTAATAGGCAATCTTTTTTAAGATTTGACTGGTTCCATTACTTTACTTGCTAATGTAAAAGCAGAAAGTGATATTGTGGGAGGTTTTGATGTAAATAAGATATGATAACCCCGTTGCTTAGCCCCTGGCTCCTCATAACAACAGTACCCCATCCCGTACCAGAATCAAGCAAAAAATAATAATTGCTCCCCTAAAAATTTTCCAAGATCTTCGTGTAGAAGTAAAAGATTTGTATATAGATCATGTAGGGGCTATCCCTGCTTCGAATAGCCCAGATCCGGTAGAGGCTTTTTGAGTCTGCATATAGGTTTGTGAAGTATTTATGCCAACCCAGGGTAAGTGTTCCCTCAAAATAATTCGAGGCCAGGGAACCTAATTATCAACTAGCCCACATACAAAAAATCCAGATGAAACAGGCAAGATGAAAAACCTCAGACTAACGAACCTACACCACCATATATCGACTGATGACTTCCTTTCATGTGATTAGCCAGTACGGTTACAGAGAAACTGGGCCATGTACTTAAGGTTTTATTTATGTATTTATTTACCATGAATGGGGTCCCAGGAGTTTCATAGGGACCACCAGTAGTGGAGATACCGGAAGTCTTATTGCTACGATGTTACAAGTTAAAATACCATTAATGCTAACGAAGGTCTATCGTTCTTATTTAGATTTAAGAAATCTGAGGTCAACGATTCATGAGCAGAAGATATGCACGGAGTGTATAATAATGACGATTCGCCATTCATATAGAGCATCTCATTACTGCCCAACTGTGTAACCAGCTTATGGCAAGAACGCACCTTCATTTATTTACATCGGCAAACCTATTTAAACTCAAAATGAGAAACTATGGCGCCACTAGGTAGTTTTATTAACATAATACTTTAAGTTTTTTCAAGTGAATAAATCATTATCTTCTTAAGAAAAAAAGTTCAAAGGCTTTATTGATCTCTTCAGCTCACTCAACAACTTCATTTTTTCTCATTTCAATCACACAAATCTTCTCAAATCCGGATAATAGTCAAGCAAGTCGTGATTTCTGATGATAAGTTCAACAATCGACTAAGCTACTTCCGGTGGCATCGCTGAAGTGAAACTGCTCTGCAGAGACCCCATTGTTATGTGTCATGCTATTATATGTGATGGCCCATCCCTTATATTTCTGGTGGTCTCCTATAAAAGGAGCGGCCCTTGCTTGAGTGAGGCAGAGGTTGGTGAGCTCTTCGGTTGTACTTTTACTAATTACTGTGTTCCAAAGTAGAGTATGAATAATAAAGTTCTTTATATAACATAGGTCTATTTTGTTAGAGTGGAGGACTCGACTATTTGATATCAATTTTGGTTTCCATGGGGGAATAATACTAACACTGTGTTACCTTATGGGATTACCATTCACAGAGTAAACCCAGTGAAATATTGATAGATAACCAAATACTAGTGATGTTTGTTCTTACAGTTACAGTCGTGCCCGTAGTAGGCATGCAGAACTACTACAATAAAGTTCAAAAGAAAGTATGAACTTCATTTAATCAAAATTAATTTAAATGTCAAACTGCAATTACTTTTTAAATTATTATGGTGCTGAGGTGCTTCAAGAGGCAAATAAATATTAAGTGTATGTGCTAGACCACTTAAGTTGAGCATCTGTTTTAGTTATTAGTGATTCATTTCTCTGCATTTCGATCAGTTCTAGATGTTGACCTCGACCCATGTATAACATCTCAAGCATAACATCTTTTACTGCAGAGTTCTGTTGTATTAAAGTTCTTAATGCCTTTAGAACTTCTATCTATAGGATTTTTAAAAAATGTTTTTCAATATAATTTAATTTTTTTAATTATAAAATGCACTTTTGGCAGTAGAACTCATCATGTTTTTTTGCCTTGCATGAAAAGTATTGTTCTAATACGAAGTCGGAAGATCCTAAATTTGTTTGCCTGTTTTATTTAGAGTCATATTTAGTCTGGACATGAATGAATCTAAGAAAATTATGCTGAATACAAACTACTTTTCAGTTGAAAATATTCAAACAACCATGTTCAATTGCAAATAAAAAAAAGCAGTACCCTGTAATAGTAAAAACTGATGTCTAGAAAACTGAAGAACACTACTGGTAAGTTAACTTTCCACATGTTGTTCCAACCACAAATGAGTAATAAAACATTATGCAGCTATAAATTAAATTGATTACTTGAATTTAAAAAATGTCAGAAGTTTATTTCAAATAATTTTTTGCGATACGTGATAATGATTTTTTGAATTGTGTTGCTGGGAAAGGTGACATTGTCAGTTTACTAATACTGCAGTTTGTGTTAAACTTAACAGAGCTTGTTTGTATGCAGAAAACATAGCTTGATGCACATCTCAAAGCTGTTTAGTCTAGCTCAAATAGCAGCTCCAAATGACTTAATGTAACACTGAGCCAGCCCACACGTGCTGTCAGAGACATTTTCTCAATTGTAAAAAAGTTTGTGACAAAAACTTTTAGGAGGATTTGAATTATAAAAGACAGTGAGTACAGTTATAACTATTATTATAGAGACAAAGCTAACGCTTTAATTGTTGTGTAAGTCTTCATACAATGGGGTCCCGGCAGTTTCTCTTTGGCGATGTAACCGAAAGTGGCACGGTCTATCATTTAAATTATCATTAAAAATCGCAACTTGCTTGACTATTAATCCTGACCTGTGACATTCTAAGCAGTGATATGAAAAAAAAGAAGGTTGCTGAGAAAGGTCAAGGAATAAATCTAGCCATTGCAAGTTTTTTCTTGAAAATATTTTGGTTTATTCACTTGACAAAAATTAATTAAATATTATGCTCATGGGTAGAGTATTAGTTTCGTATTTCGGGTTTGATTGAGCTTGCCAAAGTAAACTAATGAGGGTGCGCCCTTGGTGAATTATTGTGGCTTGCTTCCACAGTGGCGATGTACTATTATGATATAGGTAAATGGCGCGGCATTATTATCATACACCCCATACCTATCTCTTGCTGTAAATGAGAAAAAAAATTGATTATTTGGTTAAAATCAATTGACTTTCGTTTTAATGGTATGAGTCGTGACAAGCGGGCTTCCGGTATTTTCATTACTAGCGCCACATATAAAACTGCCGGGACCCCTTTTTTTATAATATAAAGTTAGCTAATGCAACAAACAATACCTCAGTATAAAAAGTTTCAAAATGTGTAATGGGTGAAATAAACGAACAGCTTCATGGCCAGATAATAACAACGAAAATCAGTTGAATAATCAAATGCCTTATCATTATTTGGTTTGGTTCCACTTTCTAAATAGTTCTTATACTGAATTGTATAGAGAGTCATTCTAAAAGGTTTCTGAGCCAAGTAGTAGGCCACGAAAATCATTTGTATACATATATAAATATAAACATAAAAAACGTCTGTCTTTATACCCGTATATTTGTCTGTCATTCCAGGTTGATGGACGCCTAAACCACCGCACTAGGATAAATAAAACTGTTGTACAGACATTTCATTGGATTAATCTAATGTATGGAGGGGGTTTAGATTTGCCATTGGTTCTCAAACTGGATCTATTTGTAGGTTTAATATTTTTACAAAAAAGTAGGTGGCAACAAGTCGCCAAAAATTACATTTTGCTAATACACGGTGATTGGAGAGTCGATCAAACAATTCTGTATTGGCTGATGACTAGAGATGCTCCTATTCACAAAATTTTCACTGATCCGATTTGATCCCGAATTCACCAATTTTGCCATTACACCAATCCGAATTCTATTCAAACCGATCTAATTTACAAAAAAATGTTTATGGTAAATCAGTAACAATAATCCTGGAGGGCTTATTTACTTAAATACTGCTAAATCACAGATTAAATGATTAAATGTCAGATTAGGCTTTTCCTCATCATAATAAGGGTTGTAAAAGCAACCTAGCCAGACTGTTATTGTCAATTGGCATTGCTATTGTATGAGGCAAAGGCAAAGGCAGAAACAACATGGTAGTTGGAGCTAATCTGCCTTTTATTCATTATTGCTGAAAATAACTGTTAACAACCGGTCGCGAGGTTTTTGCTGATTCGGTGAATGATTAAAAAAAAACTGCCGACCAATGCAGTGAATCTGAATCGGAGCATCTCTACTGGTGACACATTTTATTTGTTTCCGGTATGCATGACATAGACTGTGACATTTTTTTGCCATCTTGGTTTTGCAAGTTGGCTGTCTCGGTAGTGAATGCAATGTTACAGTACACAGCATACCTGTGTCTTCTTTCGATTTGAACAGAAAGAGAGTGAGAAAGGGAGAGATGGAGAGGGTACAACGGAACAGAGATAGAGCGAGGTAAGAGGTTGAGAAATAAAGCAGGGGGGGGGGGGAGAGCGGAGTGAGAATAGAGCGACTTGGGGAGCTGTAATATATATACATCAATCATTAACCCAAATCACATATGACTTTTCCCACAAATATAAAATCTTCTGTATGTTCTGAAATTGAATTGAAAATAACTGATCAGGCGGTATGGTACATAGAGATGACCTCACTTACATGATGTTTACATTCTCAGGAAGCCTTTGCAAATTCTGTATGATAAATAAAAATACGAATCATGTCAAATTCCATTTTCCAAAAGATATAACAACTAAAATATATTTTTTATATCTTTCCCACTATTTTTTTTCTAAATTTGACTCAAAAGTTCAATAATGTAAAAAAAACAGCTGTGGCAAGCATAAGTTTTTACCTATTTTTGATCATCAAAATACCAGTTAATGACTTTTTTATTTGCTACTAGTGATGGCAATAAAGGGTCAGAAAGGTCAAATAATTATTTATGAAGTAATGGTCTTATTACAAAGTTAACTCAAAGCATTAGCGAAAATATCTGCCATCAGCAAGAAACTTTATTTGGACATGAAACATCAACACAACAAACAGTCTGATTGATTAATCACAGATTATAAATGACTGGATATTCATGAGGCCAAATTAAAAGCAGCACGAATTGTTTTGTGTCAGCAAAACAAATCTGCTAGTTTCGGTGGTTCGATGATAAAACAAGCTGCCAAAATAATGTACCACTAACTATCCCTTTGTATCATAAATGTAGGTTATTTTACAACAAGATAACTTTGTATATTCCATACTGTTTTTATTGAGTGTACATAACTTGTTGCTTTTGTTGTTTCTATGGCAGTTTTAAAACCTGAAGCCTAATGGTGACAGGTCCTGTGCATGGTTTGAAGACTTTTGCGGTTTTAAAATTTATGAAGATAATTGATTGCAGGCAATATAGTTGAACATAAAATGGCCTTGGAAACGTTAAACTGCTAGGTTTAATTTTATTTATCATGAGACCTCATCAGTTTGCCCTACATCTAGCACAAAAGTATCTCCAAAGCTTGTTTATCATCCATACCATTGCACAATTCTTATTGCTCATATTCATTTTTTATTTAAAATTTTTTTTTTGGCTTTTTGTGAAACTAATGAAGATTGCCTATCATTTGTTTGTTTTTTTTTTTTAATATAAAACACCACGTGGTTTTGTCTTAGAGCTGAGTATCAGTTTGTTTTTATTTATTTGTTTATAACAGCAATTCCATTTTATACTTTACCACAATATGATTAAAATCCCCATGCTGTTATCAAGCAGTATCTCAATATACAGCTTTTGAAAGCACGCAGAAACCACAGTTGACGTCCCACCAACATGACCAGAGATCACCATCATTCTTATATGCTCTTTTAGCTAAGCCTCTCTCCTGGGTTGAGCAAATATAATAAAAAAAATGTATAGTGTTGTGAAGTTCAAACTCTTGCAATTTTAATTTGCAATCGAGATCTGCTTGGTTTCAATGCAAGTACTTATTAAATCAATCTCTGTGGTCTGTAAACAAGCTCAAAAGACAAATCCAACCACCAAGCTAAACGGAAATGAAATGAAACTTTCTGAGATACAATCGACAGACAAACAAACGTTTGAAAATTTCACTCAAGTTTTCTAGCTCCTTATTTGAAACTACAAAAATACTTGATGATTGCTGAACTAGAATATTACTAATTTTGAAAAACGTTATAATAATAGGAATTTATCTTTTCACGTTTGTACAGAAGCATTACCATTACTAATAAATTGATATTTTCTGTCAAAGCTAGTAGGGAAGGTTTTGATACAAAATTGAGGAAAGTCTAGTTTTTGACTGAAGGAAATGCATTGTATCAGTACTAAACCATCACAATACACAAAGACTTGCCAGACTACGTGTCTACGCACCTATGTGTCCATGACATCAAGTGCATGTATAGCGATCAACTTCCTACTCTTTCAATGACAGTTCGCACTGCATAGTAAGTGCAAAAGATTGAAAAAAAATATAAGTCATTTATATACCCATTCCCTGAGAAAGCAGAATTTTAAATGTGAAAAACTTATTGATAAGGAGTTTGAGGAACTTCTTTGTCAAAAAAGTACAGGGAATAACTTTCAGGAAATGGTTTCAGTTTTATCTATGTACCACTCTTACAGCTCAGCAACAGCCCACTATAAGGCTATTGCTGTCAATGATTATTTACACAATGATGTCACTCACTGATTCAAAGATTGCAAATAGGTTATACCTCTTTCTGAATGTCATTGGCTAATTTGTTATTATTTTTCGCTAAATGTAATAATTTCTTCTTGTCGTTCACCATATGTTATATTATAATAAAATAGAATGCTGAGAGGTAAAAATATGTTGTAGAGCTAGAATGAACATGTCCGCCAGCTGACAAAATAAAACGACTTTTGGTTTATTTCTCTTAAATATACTTACGGGTTTTGTATCTTGGTATGTAGAATAGTCGCTTGGGTAGTTGGTCCCTCCCTTCAGTACAGCAGCTAATTGTGAGATAGTTCTCTCCACAGATAGGCAGATTCACAGACTCAGAAGTACACGAAGGTGGGTAGTCTAAACAGAGTTGTGTCGTCTATTCCCTTTAACTAGAAGAAGAGTTAACGAAAAAAGTCATATTTGCTTACAGTAACACCAAATCGTTCACCCAATTTGAAAGTCTTTACACAGGGAGGTGGATCTAGTTTCCATTTCATTATCTTTGCTCATTCTGTTGTTCAGCTTAAAGTATATTCTCTGTTGTACAGTCTCTCCAGGATGAGTATTTTAGCTGGTTATCCATAATTGTTGGCAATCTTCAAACAACAGCAGGCCACAGATTGATTATTATGAGCAATCGAAAACTTTTGTGGCTTTTTGACAACCTTTATGAAAATAATCTGGACTCATTGGTCACTTTCTAGAGGAGCAGCTGATGTCTGGTTGGTCCATGAAAAGCATTGTGAAGGCTCAAGGGAAGCAATTTTTTCTTTAGGTCACTTTCTAGAGTGCTTGGGTTGATTGTAAATCGGTGGAAGTTTTTCCATGGCTATCAGTTAGTTTCAAGTGATTTACAGGGACGGAGCATGCGGGTGATTTCAAAGAGGGTGACAGACTCCCAATAGTGCAGGAAAGTCACAAAATGAGATTTATTGAAGAGGTTTCCGCTGTATTTGGCTCTACACCAAGAAAAGGCGAGATTCTGAGCCTCTGAGCATTAGATTTCTGCACAGCTTAGCACAAGAATATCTTACATATTGTGACTGGCAAGTAAGATGGTGTAGGTATGTCAGTCCGGTTTTTATAGTTCAGATTTGAGTTTGGGTATCTCCTGCTTTTGATTATTTTTTGCGATCAATTAATAAATTCATCACAAACTTTCTGATAAAATGTATTTTTTAGCCAGATTTTGTTTGAATAGCTTACTGCTCAAAAACTTTTGCATACAATATTTAACGCAAGGTTAACTTTCGATTTACTCAAGTTGAGTATAAGGAGTTGCCTCCTCCAATTCACTAAAAAATGGGTAGCGTGATTTGCTCACTTTGAGTCTATCAGTGTTATTGCGGCTACATGACTTGGATT
Source organism: Cryptosula pallasiana (assembly GCA_945261195.1). NCBI lineage: Eukaryota > Metazoa > Bryozoa > Gymnolaemata > Cheilostomatida > Cryptosulidae > Cryptosula > Cryptosula pallasiana. The sequence goes on from OX183130.1 coordinate 39,986,752, forward strand.
TGAAGTCTATGGAACGCACTCTAAGATAGAGTTATTTAATACTGAGTTATTCTTCATGGATGTTCTCTCTCAATCTGTTCCTCTGGATGTAAACGCTTAAGTTCCTTCTCTTCATATTGGCAGTCGTAAAAAAAGGTTCATCAAAGTTCAACTCATGTTTAGTATGAAAGAGCTGAAAACATAGTCCCACAGAAGTTTATTTATAGCAAGAAACTTGAGCAACATTTACTTGTTTCATTTAGTTACCTCGTCAATGAATTCTATTTTATTTTTTAATGTTTTTATTATTTTTCAATGGTCTATCAATGGCATGACTGCCCCATAACTTTGTTGGCTTTAATTTTATCTAATACTTGGGCTCAAGTCATAGCAAACAACTGGAGGAGTGTCATTTTCACAACATTTTTAATAATTTTTTTACAGACGTTTCTGAGTAATAAGAACTTATGAGCCAAAACAGTATTACAAAACTTCTGTTTCCTCAAAATTGAAAAAAACAAAATGATATAACAGTGATGTGACCAATGAAGTTCGCACTTTAGAAGGAAGTTTGTTAATATCGGATTAGCCATTTTTTTAATTTTGAATCCATTTGATAACTTTTGTGATTGGTACAAGCTTTAAAAAGCATCAACTCTGATTGCAAATGGCAAATTTCCCTATGATTCAGAATTAAATAAAACTGACCATTATAGACAGATGACTGAACATCTTCTTCTCAACAAACTCAAATCTACCTCAGAGTTGTTCTTGTTTTGTTTACAAAAAAACAAACTCCAACAAACTCAAAGTCTTGCTTGTTTTGTTTACAAAAAAAATGTTTAATGCGCAATCACTATTTCATCATCACAATGTTGTTTTTGAATAACACACTTCCTTCTGCCACATGGCATGATTTCTGCTTTGGTCATCTTGGTTAGTTTATTATCCACAGCTACTGTGTGGAACTGTGACGTTTTGATGTAGCAGCTGATGTATGGACAACAAAGATGGCAGCTGTCTCAATAGCATGAATATTTGTTTGTCTCCAGTTAGATATCCAGAGGTATTTTAGTTTCTTCAAATGACTAACGATAACTGAGGCAAAAACTTTCACAATACAGATAGTCGACTTGCTTTGTGGTTAGTGTATTGGTAAATCACATGTACATATCGTGAATGCTTGGTGATTAATTTAGTGATTGTGGGATTTTGTTTCTTCTGTTTCTGTAGAAATCGCTAAGTAATCGCTAGCATCTTATGTGAGGTTATCGCCAGGTTTTGATCGTGATCAAGAAATTGCTAGCAGCATCATTGATAAACCAATCACAACGCACAAATGTTATACCCTCATTTCCAATAATATTATGCCAGATGCATCGCCCCGATCTATCAACGGCCATCTAATAATTTGTAGGTTATAGTTTATAACGACGCGTTTGACCGTAATCGCTGAAAAATGGATTGTAGTAAAAAGTTGTGCAACTTATCCCTAGCGCTAAAGACCATCGCTAGCTTGACTGCTATATTTACATGCAGCTTTAGACCTCCAGATCTCAACACCTACAGCAAAAAAAGCGAGAATTTTAGAATTGTTTCTGATGAAATACTTGAAAAGAACCAAGTCTGTACTTTATCACAACCCACAATAGTGAAAGTTTGTCAGCTCCATTAGCTGTCACATGATGCAATGGCAATGCCATGGTTAATCAACTCTGTATACTTGGTATCAGATGTCTGTGATGTCTGTGGATATTGTATAAGTCTGTGACAGCGGTCAAGTAATGTCATATAAAACTCTTTGGGCATAACTGATGTCTTCGTCTGAAAATAAACATCTTAACAACTATTTATAGTGTCAATTAATCTATAAGACGTATGGCTGTGGCAAGTATTTGCAGATGATCTAGTACTGTAAAGCCATGTGGTGGCAAGTGTCAGCAGGTGAGCTAGTACTGTAAAGCCATGTGGTGGCAAGTGTCTGCAGGTGATCTAGTACTGTGAAGCCAAGTGTACATCCATTGTTTTCCTACCAATTAGCTTCTGCCGGTTGGCGGTGTCAATTAGGTATTTTCCTAATTTTATTCTGTACTTTGCATTCTCATGAAATATCACTTAATATCGCTGTAGGTGATATACCCCTATCAATTTAATGACTATGTCAAGGTCATTGTTAATCATAAAACACTTTACTATGACAAGAGAGATGTCTACAGATAACTCTCTTTTCAGGAATATTTACGGACAAGAAATAATTTTATTAGAAGCAGTAATATTATCAGTTTTGATATAATTGATTGGGTGGAAAATTGTCTACTGGTTTTGCAATTTTCATCAAAACCTAACGTTAGTCTCAAATAAAATATTACCAATTATCTCATCAGTTTTTATTGGAAACCAAAGTAGGAAAATCCTCAACCGGTAGAGTCGATCGGTAGAAAATTTGTAGATGTGCAAACACTTTCAAGTGTAGAGCTCTTTACTAGTGAGTGAAATCTTTCTTTGAGGGCAAAAACCATTCTCTGAGTAATGTTATTATGAAAAAAAAAACTTTCAAACAATTATTAACACATTATCAGATTTCAATAAAAAAAAATTTGGTAGCACTTGAGTGCTCTAGTATTTTTACTGGAGTATTTTCTGGAGCAAATGATGGATTCAAGTGCTACCAGCTATAATAATTGTAGAGTCCTGATGGCAGACTCTGTTCATTAGCCCAAACCTGTATCATAAAAAGTAGGTGCAAATATAAACTGATGGAAAAAGTTTCTTATATATACTATTACGATTCACTTTTTTGGCTCAAACTTTTTATTTTTTCCGGTACAGTATCTCGATACTCAACCTTTAGCGGTGTACTTGTAGTTTACTTCATTCGTCAAGCACTCGGTCTCTCTAAGGGTGCTTTCGGATATCCTACGCGAAGGGCACTCGCTGAACACTGGTTGAGGGCTCAACGATGACTGTCGTTTAATGGAAGTTGTTTGTGCTCAAACCATAGACTTTTTTATTTCCATCAACGTCTATGAAAACTGTATAGCTAAAGCGAGCCCACTTTAGTTTCTTTACAAACATAAAGTAATTACGATTATGTTATCGTCAGATGTATTTTTTTATATACGTTATAATGGATTGTCACGACTTGAAGCGGGGAGAAACAGTTGACTCGTTAAAATTGTTGGTCAGGTGGAGACAAGTCTATGCCCTCAACGACGCTACCTACCTCGCTTGTCACTTCCATCGTACAGCCCAAATTGCTCATTTCTGCCATGTTTTTTTGCCCTCAACGATGTGGTTTCCCAATGGTCTCGTTTAATCCGATCGTTAAGCCCTACGCGTAGGGTATCCGAAAGCACCCTTAATCATACTTTAAGAAGTTGTTTAAATAAAATATTTAGAAATGTATTAGTAAACTGTTTTGTTCAGAAAACTTTTGGAAGAAGCAATAATTGATGTTGGATGAGCTCTAAACTGCTCATCAAAACTGTAATAAAAATTTATACGAAGTTCTACGATTGATAAATTTTTCATTTGGATATAACGTAAATTGTTGCAGGCTTGATTGGAACAGTTTTCAAGTTTTTTTTTATGTGCAGCCTAAATTTTGAAGCTGCTTGACATACCTCCTTTTTCTCGCTTTCAATTTATCTCACCTATTGAGAATCTACCATTGTTACTTTTGCAAAGCTTTGCGCTCGGCTTATATTGATCTCTGTGTTTGTAACAACATAGCAGCTGCCAACTCTAAAACGACGAAGGTGGGATGAAAAGATTTGTGTTAGCACATTATGTAAGATTTCCTTTCTCAGGTTTGTGACAAGAGATCTTGAAACCTTGTTATAGCTAACACTCACAACTTGTTAATGGAAACAATTTATTTCATCCGACTCAGCTGCAAAAGTTTGTGTTCAAATTCTATATTATTTAAATATCAATTAACATCAAAACAGATTTCATGCAAGAATCACGCCTGAGATTTCAACTTTGATCAAAATCTTTGTCATTACATCCACTCTGAGATTTACTTTGATTTCAATTTTAATAACTTTCACACTAGAGCAAATATATTCCTGAAGTAGTAAGTCTCTAGATAGATTCAGCCTCTGCCTGGCTCTTTAGTTATGTACATCAAAAGAACTGTGTAACATACATTGCTAGGTGACAAAGTCAAAACACGAACAACCTGAAAGAAATTGTTGACAGATTTTAATTACTTATGGTAAGAATTACTTGTCATCTTGTTTAAACCTGAGAAGGTAAACAAACACCAGGAATTTTGTATGAAGGTTTATTTCTACCAAGAAAGAACTGATATGATCAGTTTTATTTTAAACTGCCCTAGTAGACATTTTTCACTCAAAGCTGGCCGAGCTTTCACAGTTTCATGCCACAGACCAAAATAAAATAAAATAAAGTGTGAGGTTAAATCATTTTAGATAAAACAAAGCCTTAATAGAGCTTCAAGAAGAAAGGGTAGTTAACAGGTCATTCAAGTAAGGCTTATGTGATTTTTGAGGAGATTATTTGGTCATAAGCTATCTCAAGTTCGACAAGGATATGAATTAAATCAATGTGGCAACGAGAATCACCGTTTTCAACATATTAGTGAACCAAAGACTTCCTGTTTTGCTTTCTGTTGTTTCACATAAAGAAAAACGCTACTTATGTTCGCTTGGTGATAACTTTCTGGAAAGAAATTTGAGCAAATTTTTGTTTCTGGAATAAGAACGACTGCTGAAAAAAGATAAAAACCTTTTAAACAGTGGTTATTATTAGTGTACGTAACGACTCAATTAGTTGAAGCAATATTGCCAGCAATATCGTTTTATTGAAACGATATGTTTCTAAAATCAGTATAACTTGCTTTGTTTCGAATAGGTTTCTTTTAAATATTTTTTATGTTTTAATGCGTTGTTTAGGGGGAAAACCTAAACACACTTTGACTTTTTATATTTGGTTTTAGCACTGAAAATGGAATAACAACAAAAGCAAAAAGCATTTCAAAATTATAAACTTTAATGTTGAAAATCTGACCTTTGGTTTTTGTAATTTGTATTTTTTAAGACAGCTACAGCAAATCATGTAAATGTGCTCTTTAATGAATACCTACTACCTACACCCATCATTGAACATGTTTGCACTCAGGCAATAAAGATGTGGTGATGATTACTAGGGGGTTGTTTGCTCATGCTTAGGTGAATTCTCCAATAACACCACTTCTTTCATTTAGGACTTTTTGTTAAATGAAAAGCAAACAACAACGGTAAATAATTATACCTTATTCAACAGAAATATTTTGATTCAAATGCTGGATTTCAATTCCTTTAAGTTGTTGCACTTCAAAGCTGCAGTTCAACTAACTATTGATTAAAAAATCATAATGTAATTGTTTGTTGCATCTAGTTCTTATTCAGATTCTTGTTTAACTTTCCTGCATTGTATTGTCAACAAAGTCAAAACAAGCAGCATATTGTTGTTGCCCAAGCTTCCAGATTTAAAAATTGATTCAAAATAAATATAAACTTTGAGCAATGAAGAAACCTTGCGGGGGAAAAAATGGATTAATCTTCGGCTATAAACTTGTAGACATTGTGCACTACAGTAATAAATAGGCCATAAAAACAATGAAACATTTGTAGCTGATCGATGAAGTAAGAGAATATACGAAAAAAATTGCATCGCTGTGAAAATTTTGACTGATATGTTGACTTATACCCAGCTTGGAGTAAAAGAAAGTTGGACTGATGCACTTTGACCAACTTCTCTTTCCAGTAACTCGACTATCAACCAGCCAAACAAAGAATCAACTTCTCTGATTAACGGGGCTTGATAAGCGCATCAACAAATTACTAGTCAAAGATATATCATTAACAGCAGAACTTGGCCAAGCATGCAGACATCTGATCAGCTTGCCTGTTTGTAGCTGTCTGTAGTTAGTTCTACTACGCTTAGCAGGTGTCAGCAGGTTGTAAGCAAGTGGTTTGATGATAGCTCTTGAATAGTAGTTATAGCTGGCTAACTAAATGAGAGTGAAGGCATTCTTTAGACAGTATACCACCCAAATAGTACTTGAACCTGTCTGATATGTTAATACCTAAATGAACAGTGACAATATAAGTGTAATAAACTCATTTGTATGTGGAAGTCATTTGAGTTCGAAGTTGTCACTGATAGATATTTAGTCAGCATTTTCATAGGGCGCATCAAGGAATGATGACAAGCTATCTAATGATAGAGTTGTATTTCTGGTGGTTAGATGCTGTGAAATGAATTGGAGGGAAACCTGTCTCTCATGAAATGATTATCTGTGACTACTAGACATGTTATGGCTGTACTCTAGAGACTTGCTCTATCCCGTCTCAGTATAGCAAGATCCTCTGGAGAGCCAACTTCTATTAGTCAAAGCTTTGTTTGTACTGTGATAAGAAGGTTTATGTCAATCAACTTGATGGCTAGTTGATAATGGAATCCATACAAAGCAATTGGATAGTTGCCAAGTCTCACATACTAGCTAGTTACTACTAACTATAACCACAGCAAACAGCTCAACAAAGACTCTACAAATAGCTGCTCTAAAGGCGTATACTTGGCGTAGCAGTGATAGCGCATGCTAATTTTGCCAGTTAAAAGAGTTTGTACTAGATAGTCTAGTTCTTGTATTCTAATAATTGCCTGATTTCACAGGGTAGTGATCAGAGAAACCTCTTGCTCTCAGATCTGTAACAAACAATGTTGCTATATTTTGAGACACCATCACTGTTCAAATCCATTTATTTTTTTAGAGTGTATTAAGAATCTCATCTGTCAACATCACAATGCCAATTTGTAAAAATAGTTTGCGCATTCAAGCAATTTCTGAATAGCTTGTAACTTAAGGATTTTTTGTTGTCTGTTATTTATGTAAGTCGATAGGCAGGCAGTACATGCATTTAGGACCTCTGCCGTGTGCTATACATTGTATCACATTACACATTACCATAGCTGGAAACACAAATGGATGTCAAAACAACTGTAACTAGAGTCTAGACAAGACGTCATTGCACGCCTTTGCTAGGCTGCTTACTACAGCTAAGCGTACAGATTCTTTAGTGTTGTAGTTAGTAAGCTACTAGTATAATGCATCAGTGGTAGACAAACAAATCAATTGTACTCTGTTGATATCCCAAGCCACACCTGCTTCCAATTTTGTTTTTCAATCAATGCTGACTCAGTAATTCTATATAAACTAGAAGTTTGTGTATGTGGGGGAAGGTAACAGCTCTTTGATTGGTAGTCAGAACGTTAGAGAGGATTTTGAGCTACATAAATAATCAGTTTATGTACCACTCAAGAATGAACTGAATATCAGCCATGTTTAGTAACTTGTCATCCTGTTCATTCAGTCTTTAGACGCGGTTATGACAGCTTTCTGGGTATGAAAAGTGACTGAATCACACGAAATCTGTGTCTGTCAGCATTCGTAAGTTTTTTCATGTCGACATGTTTTTGTATGTACTGCATCGTATCATCTTTTGAACAAGTTCTACAAGCAGACAGACACCAAAGTTACTAGAATAAGTGATCGGCCATGTTGATTTAAAAATGACAAACGACTGAGCCAACCAATGGATAAGCATGAACAAAAAATACTGTTTCTTTGTCATACATTGCATCCTATTCATGCCATGAGCACTGCATGATGCATTGCTTTTGTTCTATGTTCACTATAGTTATATTGTGTTGCCCATGTTCATAGATTAGATTAGCATTCATCGAGGTATTTAATTAATAAATGGACCAATCAGAGAGAGGCTGCAATAGCATTCAGTTATTTTATTGGTCTCCTCTGTTACTGCATGTAATATTCTTTTCTGATGCGGTCTGGCTTCGCGCACGCGCAGCTACGCCTGACCAGAACAAGAACTAGTCATGGTGGAAAAGCAACATGTCTGAAGAAATAAAATGGCTATCTGTATTTTTTTAATTTGGTGAGCGATTGAATGTATGGATCACGTGTCCATGTGCCGCAATTGAGAGATAATTAGTATTACTTTTAGATTTTATAGATGAAACGGTTAAAAAACAATCAGTTTTCTAGATTTAGCGTAGAACAACATCAAACACTTGCTGGATCGAATGTTGTTGATGGTTTTTTGCCGTAACCATCCGTTTCTTGTTGTTGTTATAGGTTTGATGATTAGCACCTGCGCTTCCTGTATGAATAGCTGTTGCTGACTGTTGAGAATAATTATAAATATTATTATATCTAAATAATTAGATTTATTGCATATATTATTATTATAATAATTATTAATAAACAATTACAGTAGTTATAAATAAGAATAATGATTTATTTATTAATTGTTAAATGAATGCTGTCATCGGTAGTTGTAATAATAGTTGCAGTACTAGCTGTAATAGCTGTACTAGTAATAGGTGGTAATAATAGTAGTACTGTAACTAATAATAACTAGAGTGATAATAATCATAATAATAATAAATAACTATTACTTATTATTATTATAATATTTATTTATAATTTATCATATTATTATATTATTACTTTGGACCGCTCACTAAGAAGTTGTTGTTGACAGTAGTTAATTGTTAGTTAAATAGAATAATAAGGGCGGTTGTCAATGTTTGCTATCAAATATAATAAAAAACTGTTGTTCATTAATTAATTAATACTAATCATTATAATTTTAATTAATAATAATATTTTATTATTAATTAATTAATAATAAAAGCGATGAAACTGACCTGTGATTATTATAATAATTAATAAACTAATATGAAATAAATGCTTAGGTTAATTGCTTCAATAAATGCTTCTTCATACCAAATTTATTTACTTATGGTAAAATTTGGTATGGGTTAGTAGTTCTCAATATTATTATAAGCCAATCAAGCGCCGTGCTCCTTCCCTCTGTTTTGTTTTGTCTCTTTTTATATTTAGTTTAGCCATGTGTAATAAGTCATTAATAATGATAAAAGGCAGCAATCCTGGAATTAATTTCAACCAACCATATTTTAACGTTTATTCCAGGATGTGCTGACATTTGTTTCCTGCAACACTTAAATTACCATTTCAACATTCGCTCCAGGAATTTCAACATCTTGTATTTGGAATTTGGAGCGAAAGTAGACAGAAATAAATGCAGACATAGCTGGAATGAACATAGGCACATTTTGGAATGAACATCAACATACCTGGATTGAAAGTTGACAAAGCAAAAGAAAGATGTTCATTCTCGAAAGTGTCGACATTCATTTCTAGCAACATGTAAACTATCGTTCCGGCCACAGGCTTACTGCATTAAAATAATGAGGTTTGGGTCACTTTTAGTAACTTTGTTGTGTGTTTTTTCTTGGTGTTTGGAACGTAAGTCATGATCTGACAAATCTGTCTTCACGTGTTGGCGTGCTAGATCAAAAATGATTTGGGCAACACCACCAATATTTTATCAAAAAGTACACCCTTTGGGCTGTCGATACGAACCTCTTTTACTCCAATCAGATAAAAACCTGAGAAGCAGCAACAGCATATTTCCCAAATTTATGCTAGCAAATGATGTGTCAAGCATAATTTATTTTGATAACATGAGTCTCCTAACCAGCAAGTCGTATTTAGGGGGCGACAAATAAAGGGTGTACTTTTTGATAAATCACTGGTGGAGTGCTGCTCAAATTATTTTTGAGCTAGCAGGCCAGCACTTAAAAACAGACTTTGTAAGACCATGACTTATCTTCCAAACACCAACAACAGAACACAACATAAATTTTCTAAAAGTAGTTCAAAACCTACCAGTTTTTTTGCAGAAGGCCAAAAACCAACTACAAAACACAACATCAATTTCCTCATCGGCTTGAAACCCACCAATTTTTTGCTGTAGGCTTGTGGTTTCAACGTTCTTTCCAGAAATAAAACAGTTTATCATTTTTCCCATGGATGAAATATAGTATGATTACCAAAAAACCTAACTAGGTGAGGCCAAAAGTAGGCCGTCCTGTATTTCAACTTTTGGAACAGAAGTTGCAAATGGCTACGTTGACTCATGTTAAACGTAGTAGTAAAAATCCGGCGCTGGTAAAATATTAACAATATTACAAAATGACGTTTAATTATGGCTTTTGCTATATGACCAGTTATTATAGTTATTGCAGTTTTCGGAGCAGAAGGGTAGTACAAGTGGATATACTTGAATCGTCAGATATAGTAAAGTACCGGCCACCATGAATGAAGCTCATAAAAATTGACAGGAACATGATGGTGAACTACATGATATAACAATACATTTTTTCAAGAGCGCATATTGCGTCGAATTACTCTAACATGGTGACTCCCATAAACGGCTACATTTGCATCGTTGTGGATGTTATATTAAATAATGGCGGCTGGCAATCCTGTTTTATTTCATCTATGGTTTTTCCCAAAATAGACAACTCCTCGAATGAAAGTCAAAAGGATATTTTATATATTGCTGAGAATGAATGTGGACCGTTCTGAAAACAAACATGGGAATGAAAATTTCTTCTTTATAGCATAGTCAACATTCATTCCAGTTCCGTTGACTTTCATTCCAGGATGTGTCTACGTTCATTCCAATCGTGTCTGCATTCATTCCTGTCGACTTGCATTCCTGTCTACGGTTTTTCCAATTCCCCTCTTATTTTCATCAAAACAGATAACTTATAAAATTAATGTTGAAATTATATTCAACGTGTTGTTTATAGCCAATATGACACTTCCTAGAATAAATGGTCAAACTTCTACGCACAATATCCAAATAAAATCCTGTTTGTTCAATTAATGCACATTCTAGCTGTCTGTGTTCATTCTACACCTGCCTGTATTCATTCCTGTCTACATTTCTTACATTTCCATTATGGAGTCATGCTGGTATAGATCCCCCTCTTCGGGCATGGAAATAGGGTGCTGCTCAAATATGTTTGGAGCTTCCGGCAACCATCTCCCATTCCCATTTTGAATGTTGTCATTAAAGCACAGCAGAACAAAGAGAGCAAGTACAATGAGTCATACAGGTTTGGTGAAAAACCAAATTATAAAAAAAACAGTCTGCTGGCAATGACGATTTTTGTCCAATGTGGCCTTAAACAAATGCCAGAAAATTGAGCGCAACAAAATATTAAAAGCCCACCAAAAATCCTGCATGAAATTTGTATTTTGATGATGTTTGGGTTACTTTTTCACAAAGCTTAAGCTTCTTATGGAAATATCTGTTGGCGTGACGAAACAGTGCAACCAATATAAATACAATCAGCTGACCATGGAGCGTAGAGGTAATGATCACCAATGGCATTGGCTTGGGTTAATTTGTTTGTGTCTTGAGATTTTATCATAAAATTTAATTTCTATCAAGAAGTCCAACTTGAGATTAGTCAGAGTTAATAGTTTTATTTCGAGTAATTCAGATTTTACTTGGTATTTTGCCATTAGTTGAATAGTCTGACAAGAAAGAAAATAGAGTGTCATCATGTTTGGGATTTTGTTAGTATATACATTATTGTTTTGGTTAACTTTTTGTTTGGTTTCAATGCTTTATTTTTTGTTAACGATATATGGCTTTGTGTGACAGAAAGTTGTGATCCTCTGTTGCACGAAATTTTTAAGGTTTCATCGGGGTACTGTTTTATAGTAGCTACTGAATCATTCAGTAACTAAAATTTGCGAAGTAGTGAAAGTTTTATTAATACATGTTCTCGCAATTTTAGCATAGTTTAAACATTGAAACTCTTTATTGAAGGTGGTTTCTTTGATCAAGAAAATAATACTGCGAATAAGAAAATTCAACAATGGTAAGAGGTTTCTGTTCATATATGTATTACTGTTATGGTATTTACTGATGAAGCGTGATAACGTTCTTGGGTCCAAGTATATATTTCTTTATAGGCGGCCAAGCTACTTAGAAGTCAGTTCGAAATGAAGATCAATTTGAAAATGGGTTCTCGGGATCAGTCACCTGATGCGTCAAGCGTTTGCAGCCAGGGTTCAACAAATACATCTAGTAAAGGGTCTCTTGGTATGTTATTCAAAGTGATTCAAGGGGTATATCACTTCATTCTTGATAAACAAAAAATTTATGCATTGAATCGATGCAATAAATTAAGCAGTGTGTCATAACTGAATTTAGAAATGTATTATTATGCAACTTGCTTATTATATCAGTACATGCAAAATAATCAATTTCATTTATTTGTTGTCTTTAACCAGATTGGAACTTATTGTGTGACCGCATAAGAAAACCAGAAGACACTATGGTCCAGTTTTACAATAACGAAAACGTTACAGTGATAGAATTATGTGCCAAGAACGTAAAACCATTGCCACGTCCTAAAGCAGCAAAGAAACCTATCCCGAAAGGTAAAGCTTAGATCCTGTGATATTTTGATGAACGAGCTTCCTTAGCTCTAGTAGAAGAAAGAAAAATTTGAGCATGTGTTCACTTCGGCGATCTTAGCCAGCATCGTTCTTTGGAAATTATTTTAAACTGCCAGACTATCGTATCGAAATCTGCTTCTACAATACCTCAACAATCTAGGATACAGAAACGTTAAAAGTTATTTTAGTAAATTATCAATTTTTGTCTTCAGGGTTAGGTCTTTTCTGCGTGTGTGCTCTATCCACACTTAATTCAAGTAAATTTTCCACTAACCTTTCTCTGCCAATTTGAATAACTGGCGCTTATAAAATTTCCACTGATATTAAGGGTATTTGCTGTTTTAGATACATACTCCAGTTCTTTGCACTCACAAATGGCTGTGGTTCCGCACAATACTGTGCAAACTAATTCACTTTTCTCATCACAACGAACACCATCAACTCACTCCAGACGTGGTCTACGATCAAAATTAATAGATCCCGCACCTTCCCTTTTACCTGGATACAGGCGAAAGCGTAAACAATCTGAAGTGAATGGGTGCAATGAAGTTGCCAAGTGTTTAAAACTAGATGTTGAACAGACTCCAAAGTTGAGTGAAAACACAATTAACTCTACTGTATTGCCGGATAAAAATGTAGCTGCAGTAGATATATCTTTTTCAAATGGGGAAGTGTCACCACCGAATGTTGAGGTGTCAAAGCATGTTACTAATGATGAAGATGTAAAATGTGACAATATGAAGTGTGCTGCTTTTGTAACATCTCAACTAAACGAAGAAAAAACAGAAATTTCTCCACCTATGCGGATTGAGACCTCGAATTCCATATTGCACAAACCAGAGAAGCGAGTCAACAGTGAGCACATTGAAAAAGAACTTATGGAATTGAGTTCCAGTGAAGTAAAGTCATCGAATCCAACTGATAATTGTGGAGCATCAATTGTCGATGCTTCCTTGTGCCCTACTAAAGATAAAACAATTACCCAATCTGATCTTTCAAATCACCTGAATAGTATCATTCCTGGTGAAGGAAAGTTGACTGAAAAAGGTGGATCATGTGCTGGACCAGCTGCTAACGGCGCAGCTTTTGGTCAGACAAATTTTGAAGACAGTGTATCGTCTCTTAAACCATCAGAAGACCATGCGTTTTCATCTGAACAATCTCAAGATATCGTTTCATGTGCAAAACCACAGGAGAAAACTTTGGAATCTGCTGTTTTCAATGTCTCTCCACCCCCTGCTGATATTTCTGTCATTAGTATCTGTGCAGAGACATCAAAAAGTGTTTCAATGACTTGTGAAACATCTGAAGACATGGTGGTAGATACTGTAAAATCCAAAGACATTACAGTTTCTATTACATCAAAAGACAACAAGGAAAATGATGAGACAGCCAAAAAATATGAAGTCGGTACTACAGCATCTCAAGGCACCGAGAAATGTGCTGAAGCAAGTAGCAGACAGGATAAATCTAGTGTAGAGTCCACACAGAGCAAGAATTGTGCTCAAACCACTGAATGGGAATGCTCTGATACATCAAAAGAAACAAAGGTATGTCCTAAAACATTTGAAGACACTCAGGCTTCCAAACACAGTGGAACGCATACCACAACATCTGTGAACAGTGGAAAGTGTGCTGAAGATAATTTGAGACCTGATGAAAAAATTGGGAGTGTTTCAGATATCACCGTGCCAGAAACAGTCCATACAATGTCTGAAAAACATTTTGAAAGTGGAACTGTATCACATAACCGACTTGATGACCAAGATACATGCTTAGACCTACCTAATAACGATGGGCAGTCTGATGAGCTACTGGAAAAGCATGAAGTTTGCGCTCAACCATGTACAGGCTCTGAGAAATGTCCTGTGCTAGTTGCAAATAGTATGTTTGTTCAACCAGCTGCAGATAGTATGCCCACTAAGGAGTCTGCCGACTTTGAAAACTCTTCAAAGCTGCCTTTTAATGAAACCCCTGTTTGTCAAACTTTAGGCAGTGGGATGTCTGCGCAACCATTTCAAAGCAATGCCGCACCTGCTGGATCTTCCGTCACACTATGCTCACCAACTGATGACAAAGTCGAACTGTTTATGGATGATTCAAGACCTGATAAAGAATGTCTTTCAAAGATTAGCGAAGTGACTAAAAGCAATGATGAAAATTGTGAAGGTGAAATAAAGTTTTCTTGTGAGAAACTATCTTCGCCTAAGGAGACGGAGTCATTTTTAGAAGTTAGCACAAAAGAAGACATGGAGGCTACTGGTCACCTCTCTACAGCTGATGCTCTAAGCACCGATAATATGCAAATAACCCCTAGTAATCATGAACGCTTCAATAATGATTTATCTACCAAGAATGGTCCATTCTCTGAACTACTCACTGATGGAGAGAATAAGGGAACAACTTTGAAAACTAATGAATCCGTGGTCTCAGAATCTGTATGCACAACCAAGGTTAGCAATGAAAAGGAGGAGCAAAAATTAAGTTCAGATGCTAATTCTGACAAAGTTGAAAAAGCTGATGAAATTGCTGTCGATATTGATCAAACCATCGAACCTGCAAATGAAGATGCCATACAGCCACATAAACCAACGAATACAAACCAGGATGAAAAGTGTGACAATTCTGCAGATGAGCTTACTTCTGTCAAGTCATCTGCTGTGGCACTAGTACCATCTGTAAATCTGGATGTTGATGCTGTGCTCTCTGATGTGAGTAGTCTCAAAAAGTTGATTCCAGAAGTCTGTGCTTGTGACACAACAACAGGATCCACAGATGATGAATTGTCAGCTGGTAAGCCAGTTGCAGTTGCGGTAGAGAAAGTTCTGCCCCCAATGTCAGATGTGACCTTACCTTCATTTCGTACTGATTTTGTAAAACCTGTGAGACTATCTTCAAAAAGAAGTCGTCGTCAATGGGCGAAAGAGTTAACTAAAATTCGAGTGAAAATGAATGAACGTAAAAGAATGGCTCGACATGCTGGACTTGTACGCGCTAGGCAAACAAGGCGAAAGTTTTTGGAAGCGAAAAAGGCTTCGAATGTGACAAATAAACAAAAAAATGTAGACTCACTGCCTGCAATACCTGATCCATTACTAGAAAACGATTTACCCATTGACATCACGGGTGGAAAAACAGCCGAGAGTGTTACTGCAGTTCTGTTGTCTGGCTTTGAAAGCGAAACTGTCAATGCACCAGTTGAAAAACAATCTATAAATAAGATGGATGCAAATTCACAGTTCCAGGAGGAATGCCCCACTGTTTGTTGCAATGTTGGTGCAGAAAAAATTGTGAAAAATTCCGCTGACAATGTTGAAGTTACAGACAACATACAAAACATGAACAATTCTTCTAATGGTGGCTTTGAATCAATCGAAGTTGTAGATGACGAAGTTGACGATGAGGATCCGTGGCCTTTTGTAACTAGTCCGTCCCAGCCATCTAATGTCCCCACCCCAACTTCTGCTTGCTCTCAAAAGTCAATGGTTTCTCCTACTCCATCATTAGGCAGTGAGTCTACACCAGCTATTGATGAACCTCCAACTGAATCAGAAAACTTGGATGCTCAAGACAGAACTTCTTCCATTCCTTTTGAACCTACCCTTAGTATTGACAATATCCTGCCATGTGAAGTAAATAACAAAGCCTCCGATTGTATCAACGAATTGGATGAACCGTCACCGAACCAGGAAAAGTCACCTCCTGAAGGAGACGAACCTTTGGTTTTCTGCACACCTAGAGAAAATTCTATTTCTAGTGAATCAGCGTCTACCTCGGGTACTTGTATTGAAGTTGAGAAATCTCCAATGAACAGTGAGGAATCATGTTATGCCACACCCGAAAGTAGTCCTCGCAAAAAAGAACTTGATCATATTCAACATGCTAAAATGCACAGCCGATCTGCAGAAGTTCAACGAACCAACTCTCTCACTGATAGGTTAGTGGTTAACATTTGATAATTTCCATCTGATAAATTAGACAAATCTTGCTTTTACTAATTTTTTTCTGTGGTCTTTTTGCTATTTTATGTTATTGAAAAGCTCGAATGGAGACAATTTTGTCTTGGTGTCATAAATGTAGGTCTTCTGCTACTTGATTAGCTACGTTTATTCCAGCTTATGGAAAAACATGTTTAACTCTGAGGTGCCACCGCTAGACTTTGATGATGCCGCTACAGCCAAGTCAAAGCAGCATAAGAATCAGTTGCTGCCAGCAGTATTCCAAAGTAGGTGATGCTACTTTAGTGTCGTTATTGCCATTGATGTGCTTTTTAAACTAAATAATCCCAACAATATTCTTTTTGTTCTCAGCTTGAAAAAAATTAAACATCGTCTTGTTAATTTCCAAAATTAAAACTGTCTTCTTGGAGCAATCCTTTTCTTTTTAATATTGTATCTGGTAGGTATTTTTTTGAGATATAAGTAGTTTACTATTTCACAATCCATTGCGTTGTTGTAAAAGAAATTCAAAAGCTTTGCTTTTCGCTAATTATACTGTGGCTGTACATAGATAGCTTGTTACGACTTTTTAAACTGTATTTTATAATTGCAGAGTCTCAGGAGATCGCGTTGCTTTCGCAGGAGAAAAGAACAATTGATGTATCACAAACAGAGCCTACTTTTGTGAACACTCCTTGTGGAGACACCTACCCTATTGCTCAATCTGATGTGTCTGAGCCCATTACAGTACGTTGTATTTTTGTGGTTGTCTATTGAAGTTGTCTTCTATTGTATATAAACTGCTTTCTTTGGATTTTTTTTGGTTAGTTACTAAAGATAATAAAACGGATAATGATTTTTTTCACTGCTGTTGATATAGCATGTATACAACATATGGTATCTAAACCTGTGACTTTATGACAATACTGTGTGGCAGAGAGAACCTTGCTTGAACCATTGCACTAACTAGGCACACCGCTTCATTTGGCTTTTTAACATCTTGAAAAAACAAAATTTAATCAAGTTTAACCTTCAATATCATGAAGTTAATGAGAATTTCAAACTTTTAATTTTTCCAGATTGCGATAGCATCTGCGGATACTGATTGAATAAATAATAAAGACCAATTTATGTATGTTATGTAGGCATCGACACTGAAACTGTGCTCCTGCAAGCTCAACAGTTCTCCTCTCTCTCAGAATAAGAAGAAGTCTGGGTCGCAAGTGTCTTATTGTCAGGCAGTAGAAACTGTCGGAACTAGGGTAGGCTCAATGTGTCTTGTGACTTGCATTGCTCTATCTGCTGCTGACTGGGTCTGTGCTGATAGTTCTATGTACTCTTTAGGAGTTATCTGTTCAATGTTTTCCTACTAGTAATTTCGCTAATTGTTCTTTTGTATTTCCATCTTGACGCTACTTGTTACAACCAGAGGTTGTTAAGGCTAATAGATTGGTGTGCATTGGTGCTTTATCACTTGTTACAGATCTCCAACTGCATGAGTAGAATATCAGATAAAACTGAAGGAAGGCGGGCGTCGTCCAACCTCCCCTTCATGACACTTTGTAAAGTTCATAGAAAGAAGCTATCGCAACACACCTGTTGTCCTGTGTGTGGTCTCTTCTGTGCCGGGGTGAGTAAGTTTTGTTGACACAAGGCTACTTCTTTAATTGGCTCACTCACCAACATTTTTTCTTCACAAGCTGGCTTCTTAGTGTAGAATTAGGTGGAGTTTGCGATCTATTAAAAATTTATAAATTTTATTTCTTAATTGGATAATTATAATCGCTAGCTATTTTATTGCTTGCACTTGTTTGATAGGGGGCCTTCATTGATTGCATGAGCGGTAGAGGTCACCTGCACCACAGCACCTGCCAGGTAAAGGGAGAGGATGGAGCTTATCTCTGTCCTCATTGTGGTGAGAAGTCGTCACAGGTGTCGGTCAACATCCCTTTGAAAAATGACCTTGAATCCCAAAGAACAAAGAAAGTTTCCAAGAAGTATGTTTCATTTAACGCATCAATTTCCATTGGCCTTGTCTGTTATTGCTTTACTGTGCTTTGGTTGGGCTTTATAGCGGTCTCAGAGTTGTCTTACCTTGGTTGTACTGTCGTTGGTCACATTTGCAAGGTAACTCCTTCGAATAGGTTTTAATGCATTTTTTTAATTTCTGATCCATTTAAAAAAATTTATTAAAACCTCAAATGTTTTTTCTGTGTTCAACTTTCGTTCACCTGACGATTTATCAAATTTTACATAAAATGACAACATCATTCCTGAAAGCTCAAGTGCTGGTAGCTCTATGGCTGTAACTCTATGGCTGTAGCTCTATGGCTATAGCTCTATGGCTGTAGCTCTATGGCTATAGCTCTATGGCTGTAGCTCTATGGCTGTAGTTCTATGGCTATAGCTCTATGGCTATAGCTCTATGGCTGTAGCTCTATGGCTATAGCTCTATGGCTATAGCTCTATGGCTATACTATCTCATTGGTTGATAGACAAAACCAGGAGGGAATAGCCCGAATGTGTATCAGGCTTGTTACCAAACCCACCGTGTCCTCAGGGACTGACAACTCTAACCTCAGCTATGATAACAAGTTGTTTGAAGTGTCCAAGTCTACCCTACTTGATGGAGCTGCTAAGACTAAACTGATCACCATCTTGTCTAGCTTAGAGCATTTGGTGCCTGCAATGTAAGTATTTGGTTTAAATCATTAGCTGTTTTTGTACGTTATTGAAGTTCCTTGAATTGCGCACGCTGCCTTTTTTTGTAAAGGCAAGTGATGTAACGCAGTTATTTACTTCTGAGGTCAAATCTGTTTGGGTAGGCAAGAGAAGCTAAGCAGCTCTCGAGTACCAATCTTCACCCTACACGATCTCTCCTCGTCCATATTCAAGAATGATTTGTCTCAGCTGACCCTTGGCATCTGCGAACTGATGAACAAATCCAACTCTGATGCACTGCTTACTCTAAACAAACCATTTGCTGAACACGAGGGGAAAACTCTTCTACACCTGGCGGTACAGACTAATTCACTGGCTACGGTTCATTGCTTGGTGATGGTAAGTGATGATATCTGTGAGATGGAGACAGTTATTTACACCGTAAACTTTGCAGTGGCTCTGTGTTTGCTTCACTTTCACTTAATGTCCATTTTTATTTCAATGCCACTTGATTAGCAAAACCTATTTTACTTCTTGGGTAATATACGATTGGTGGTGGGATATAGCTGGTTATCTCTATTGTTTGTTTAATCGTTTTTGAATGTTTACACTCAAGGCTTGGCACGGATTCTACATTTCAGAACATTTTCACATTCCTTCAGTTTCTTTTAAATTTGATTTCACGTAATTTAACTCACACTTGATGGCTAAAAAATAGCTTTTAAATTTCAATTTGATGGTTTAGAATTTGTGTTCGTGGACAATGTGACCATGGTGAATTATTGCCCTGTAATTAGTTGAGGAATTTGTTTGCATTAAATAGTATGATGGAAGACTGACTGCTATATTCTGATATACAACACCCATATGTTGACTTGCAGGCTGGGGTGGAGGTGAACACTGCAGATACAAAAGGTGTCTCACCTCTCATGCTTGCCGCCAAGTCTAACCAAATAGACGTAGTCAAGTATCTGATAGGGGCCGGTGCTTGGGTAAGTCTTTGTTTGTCCTTTTGTACCTCTGGTCTCTCTTTCCTCTAACTGGTCTCTCTCTACTGTACCTGGTCTCTCTCTCTACTGTACCCGGTCTCTCTCTACTGTACCCGGTCTCTCTCTACTGTACCCGGTCTCTCTCTCTACTGTACCCGGTCTCTCTCTACTGTACCCGGTCTCTCTTTCCTCTAACTGGTCTCTCTCTACTGTACCTGGTCTCTCTCTCTACTGTACCCGGTCTCTCTCTACTGTACCCGG
Organism: Cryptosula pallasiana; assembly: GCA_945261195.1. Classification (NCBI taxonomy): domain Eukaryota; kingdom Metazoa; phylum Bryozoa; class Gymnolaemata; order Cheilostomatida; family Cryptosulidae; genus Cryptosula; species Cryptosula pallasiana. The sequence goes on from OX183130.1 coordinate 40,006,962, forward strand.
TCTCTCTCTACTGTACCCGGTCTCTCTCTCTACTGTACCCGGTCTCTCTCTACTGTACCCGGTCTCTCTCTACTGTACCTGGTCTCTCTTTCCTCTAACTGGTCTCTCTCTACTGTACCTGGTCTCTCTCTACTGTACCTGGTCTCTCTCTACTGTACCCGGTCTCTCTCTACTGTACCCGGTCTCTCTCTACTGTACCTGGTCTCTCTCTACTGTACCCGGTCTCTCTCTACTGTACCCGGTCTCTCTCTGCTGTACCTGGTCTCTCTCTGCTGTACCTGGTCTCTCTACTGTACCCGGTCTCTCTCTACTGTACCTGATCTCTCTCTACTGTACCTGATCTCTCTCTCTACTGTACCCGGTCTCTCTCTACTGTACCTGGTCTCTCTCTACTGTACCCGGTCTCTCTCTACTGTACCTGATCTCTCTCTACTGTACCTGATCTCTCTCTGCTGTACCTGGTCTCTCTCTGCTGTACCTGGTCTCTCTACTGTACCCGGTCTCTCTCTACTGTACCTGATCTCTCTCTACTGTACCCGGTCTCTCTCTACTGTACCCGGTCTCTCTCTACTGTACCTGGTCTCTCTCTACTGTACCCGGTCTCTCTCTACTGTACCCGGTCTCTCTCTACTGTACCCGGTCTCTCTCTACTGTACCCGGTCTCTCTCTACTGTACCTGGTCTCTCTCTACTGTACCTGGTCTCTCTCTGCTATATCTGGGTTCTTTCTTTCGCTGTTTATTTTTTTATACCGTTGTTTCACTTTACAGGTGGAATGGCGTGATGTAGATGGCATGACTTCCCTGCACTTTGCTGCAGTGGCGGGAAACAAGTCTATATGTGAATATTTGTTGCGAGAGGTTGATGCCAACATTGACTGCGTTGTGAGTTGTTGACTAGCCCATCAGTTCTGTTGCTTAGGCGATTGTAGGGTGCTGGGTAGAATGCCAGTAGTTGCATGTGGTTATCATATTCTCCCTGATGGGTTCTTCTATCACCATCACTATATTGTGAAGATTGCAATAAGCTCAGCTTTCCCTGGGCATTTATTCTCAACAAGCTTCAATTTTATCAATTGACTTGAAATTTTAAGTCTCTTTGTTTCATTTGTCGAGTCTTTGAATCCACCAAGCTTAGGTTAATGTGAAATTTTCTAACTGCTGCTTGGTTGGAGGTGGTTAGATTTGAGAAATCCTAACTTACCTGCAGATGCAATGGTTTAATTTATCATATTTCAGCGGTTAGTCAAATATTATTGTATTTATTAACTGAATCACAAATGTATGTTCTTCACCATTTAAACATCAATAAATACTGTTAATTTAGTAACTAGAAGTTGTCTTCTCTTCTTGCTTATTACACAGCACTGTATCTATCCATCTGTTTATGAGTTGTCACTGACAGGTTGTATGGCGTTGTCTGTTACTGCACTGTTACTCTATCTACCTGCACACGCTTATTGTTAGGATGATGGTGGATGGACACCTCTGGTGTGGGCCATAGAGAACGGACACTCTCATGTAGTGAAACTGTTACTTAATAGTGAGGCGTGCATCCACAAGAGAGACGCGGAGGGCAATGCATGCATTCACTGGGGGGCCTACAGCGGAAACACTGAGATAATTAAACTACTTATAAACAGAGGCGCTGACATAGAGGCTGTCAATGAGCTAGGTCAGTGATGTCATTTCCTTTCGGAGCTAGTGCAGGCTCGCTATCCGAAAAATATTTCCTTTTTCTCACGACTCATTTTATTGGTAGTTTTTAATTGTCGGATTTTTTTATGCTGTAAAATGCAGGCGGGCCACAATCGTTTAATATTTGAATGAAGCCATTTTTAGGTTTTGTTGCAGTGACACTGATTACTGCCACTGGTCATTGTTTCCTGCTGAATTCTATGTGTGATATTATACAGTTACGTTTGTACTAGTTGTGACTATTTATCTCCAAGTCAATGATTGTGTAGGTGATCGCCCACTGCACATTGCTGTCAAACAAGCCCGTACAGATGCTGTCATACTGCTGCTGTCACATGGTGCTGACACAACGGCCATCAACAACTTGTACCAGACCCCAGCAGAGGTCAGTGTGACATTGCAGCATTGGGTATATATGGACATGTACGTAGTATACCGAGATGTATGGTATTCATGGACATATAGTGCTTGTAGATATGAAGTATATATAAATGTATAGTATACATACATAGACATTAGTATATGATAGACATGTAATATGCATGGGCATTAGTATACATAGACATTATGCCTCGTGTACATCTACTGATTGCCCACTGGTTTGCCACTGCCAATCAGAAATGACGACAGGGTGTTTCCCCTATTCTTTCTCCCCTTGTCATTCTCAAACAAATGCGGTTAAAATCACTGTATGTGATGTGATAGTCAGCCGTAAGCTGCTTTGAAACACCAAAGAAGGAACCCTCATGGACTACTCTTTCTACATAAATAATTCCGCTTGAGAAGCATTTTTATTTGGGAAACATTAAAACTGTGAGCAGTGATATGATTGGTTAAATCAGAAATTGTCTACCGATTTTTTAATGAGGATCAAAACCTGGCGACGATAATTTCAAATAACAAGCTAGCAATTGCTTACCTGTTTCTCCGGAAACTGAAGCCGCAAAATCATGTAATCAGTAAGGTTATTGGTAGGTTATCGGTAGATGTACACTAGGTAGTAGTATATATAGACATATACATGCCCAGATGTATAGCGTACAATAGACATAGTTGTGTATAAACGCATGGTAATTGTAAGTAGATATTTGGATTAATAGCGTTCTCTCATGCGAGGCTAAAAAAAATAACAAAAATATATATAGTTTCTACAGGCCATTATTATCATTCAAGTTTTTTAATTATTATAAATCATAAAATTGTGTACAATGATGTTGACAACTATTGTCTTTGCATGCCCTGCACCTCATATAAAACTGCTCCAACAACAAATTAATATTATGTAACGTTTGGTCTCTTCATAAAATGGCCCTGGATTGGTCTTACATTTCTATGCACGTTTGTTGTAGTGTTGTCATGGAGCCTGCAGTGAAAATATGAGGTCTTTTCTCACGGTTAACGGTGTGTTAAGATCATGTAGGATAGGGGACGTGGCCACACGTTCCTCAAGGTTACTGCAACAGTAAGTTTTGTATGCTCTCTGAAACTGTTGAATTTACTGCTTCTCCTTGATTGGATGGTAGAGAGTAGCCCCGCAGTGAATGGTTTTATGAACATTTCAGGGACATAGCTAGGGGGAAGGAGAAAGTGCCTATACCAGTAACCAATGATATAGACAATAGCAATTATCCAACAGGCTTCACATACGTGACAGAGTCTGTGTGGACCACGCCCGTACCTATAAACACTATGATTAGCAGCCTCTCTGTGAGTATATTCCACTTTATTTCTTTGCATTGTCACTAGTTCTGTTTGCTATGCTGGAGAGCTCTTGGTGCTACAAATTATATTCTTTTGTTAGATTGGAAAATGTTTTATGTGGCATCGAAGGGGCATTTTTATTTTCATTTTTACGATTTATCTGTTGTGGTTTTTAGGTAGTTAATTGAATTATTGTTGGTTGACACCCTAGGCGCAAACTCATTAATGGACCTTGACCTTTATTTTTATTGAGAAACCTCTGAAACTGGAATTATGATAATTAATCCAACATAATAATTATTATGAGGTTCCTTTTTCAATGCAATTAGGTTTTCTTTTTTTAAGTTATTTCTCTATAATTCCTTTAGCTTGACAATTTTATGCATTCCGGTGGTTGCATGGTGTTAAGCGCATGTGGTCGCTGATGAATTCTGGTTATACCAGCTCTGCTCTAACAGCTGTTCTCTCTATGGTGTATTACAGAGGTGCAATTGCCTTGGAGATTGTACAAGAGCTTCTTGTGCTTGTGCCAGATCTAGCATCTCCTGTTGGTATGAAATGGGTAGCCTTTCATCATCCTTTGACTTTACCAACCCTCCCCAGATATTCGAGTGCAACAAAGCTTGTGGTTGCTGGGCAACGTGCAGCAATAGAGTTGTACAACAGGGCATCACGTAAGTGTTTGCTCACTCATTGCTGTTTGAAGTTATTTGCTCTTGGTTCAGTCTCATGAACGGACCATGTAATCAAATGACGCGTGTGCGGTGCAGGGCCCAGCTAGAGCTGTTCAAGACAAAGGGCAGAGGTTGGGGAGTGAAGGCGCGACATGAGATAGCAAAGGGTACGTTTGTATGCGAGTACGTGGGAGAGCTGATCACTGATTCTGAGGCAGATCAACGGGAGGACGACTCCTACTTGTTTGATCTTGACTGCAAGGTAGGCCTCTTAAACTACTTTTCTCTATGTGTCTTGTTTCAAGTTTGGTCCAGTTTTTGTTGCTGGACCTCTATTGTATCAATATTTCATATTAAGTGAAGTTGAGAATAAAAATCTTCAAGCCCGATTCAACAATATAGTGCCGTCTACTAAAGAGAACTTTTTGTTGAAAGACATGCATAATATCTAAGCTTACTTCACATTACAGGCAATCAAGTGCTGACTTTCTGTCTTACTCATCTCTCTTCACCTATTATCTGTACTCATTGACTATGACGCGTTTTAGGATGGAGATACTTACTGTATGGACGCCAAACATTATGGTAACATCAGTCGATTTATCAATCACCGATGTGAACCCAACCTTACACCAGTTAATGTGTTCATAGACCACCAAGATGTCAGATTTCCTCGTATCTGCCTTTTCGCTAACACAGACATCGAGATGGGCACAGAACTTGGGTTTGTACTTGCATTGTATGTTTTTTATATCAATAATGAATAACCTGTTTTAGGTGAGTTGTTGATTATATACCTCAAGTTGCTAGAAAATCAATACGGCTGTCTTATTTTCGTTTTTGATTGTATTTATAAAAATTTTGGAAGTCGAGTTTTGATTAAATATTTTTTTTATTTTTATTTGAATTCTAAATTGATTTATACTTTTATCGAATAATCTTTTCATCATTTCAAGCAAGCCAGTGAGTTAGTAACATATGTCTTTTTATGGTGGCTACAATCTGTGAGTTTTTCTTGCTAGCTGTGAGCAATTGATGATTTCTCATTTCCTGTCTCACAAACTATCGGCGATGTTTAATTACTCTCGTATTTGAGATGTTTGTTTTTACAATTATATATTTAGAATTGACAGACAGTAAGTTGAAGTCGAATGGTTTACATGTGAATCGTCTCGCTTTATCTTCTCAAAAATTGTTTGTTTTTCAGCTTTGATTATGGAGAGAAGTTTTGGCTCGTAAAGTACAAGGACTTTCTGTGCGATTGCGGCTGCGCTACGTGCAAGTATAACGAAAAGACTATTGCCGAGACTCTATCTCAGAATCAGCAGCATCAGACTGAGAGCTCCACCTCTCAGTCTTCCCTTTAGAGCGCCATAGACATGTGAAGCAGCTGCCTTTGGGTAGAGTGCCATAGACATGTGAAGCAGCTGCCTTTGGGTAGAGTGCATAAACAAAAAATCTATTACCACTTTCTGTATCAGTGGAAACTAGCGCCGCTTTTTGCTATTTGTTGAGTGTGAGTAAGACTGAATTTTTTTTCATATTATTAATAACATTTTTTTTCACCCCAAAATGGTGATATTTGAAAAGAAAAGACTGTACATACTTTTAATTTTTTGCTTGGCCTTGCTGGTAACGCTGCATTGATCAATTATCTGTTATTTTACTGTTTATTAACTGAACAAATCATTGGTGTAGCTGTGATACGAGTCACCTTAGAATGGTGCTGCTTTTTCGCATTTAATTATTTCAGATCTCAATGTGTTCTCTTGACAGCATCACTAGATTGCCAATGATTTCCCACGCCACTACAACCATTGGCTCAACTAATTATCGCCACACTTTATTGGGAAATTTTTGGATGCTAGTCATATTGTAAGTTACTTAATATGTAGCCTAATATTTGCCTTGACAATCTAGCCTCTGTCCCTTGTCTTTGCCTTTTATTTTATGTTGGCTTTTTACAGCAAATGCAATCCTCCGTGTCTGAGGTTCTAATATTTGGTGTATATAAAGTTTTTGTTTTATTCATTGCATTCAGTGATGCATCCTTGCGGGCTTTTTGTTTCTATTCTATCATAGTGCATGCTATAATCTCAAATTTATTCTGTACAGTGACGATAAATCGGTTGTATGTATTTGTATTGTATTTGTATACTTATGCATTCAGCATCATGTGTAGTACCCAATAAACCTTGTCAATCTATTGTCAAGTGAGCTTTACTCGTGCGTTTATTGCTGATGTTTATTAGTTATTTTGAAGTGGCTTGTATTGTTTCAGTGGAATACTTGTTTTACTCAGTTATTTCATTCAATGATATGGACGTCATCGCGCCTTCCCGATGAGAAATGTGGAATTGTCATTTCTTTTTATAGTTCCTATTAGCCGAGATATTGAGAGTTTTTATTGGTGGAAATGGTACTGATCGCAATGTTAATGTTTACCCAATAGCAATTGAGCAAACAGTTTTGCGGAAATCACAAATTGGGAATTTAGGTGCCTGTGACTTGCAGACAAAAACTGTTAATAATACAGCTGTGGAAAAGGTTAGAAAGAAATAATGCAACCTGTCTAATGTTTTCTTTTCCATGCATTTGATGCTCACAAGCTTCTAGTGTTATGATGACCGATGAAAGTGTCGACTAAAATTAGCTCTGCGATTATTATTTATTTATTATTTAATAAATAAATAATAATCGCAGAGCTAATTTTAGTCGACACTTTCATCGGTCATCATAACACTAGAAGCTTGTGAGCATCAAATGCATGGAAAAGAAAACATTAGACAGGTTGCATTATTAATTATTAATTTATTATTATTAATTTACTACTACGTACTTATTATTTATTATTACTTCTTCTACTAATAATTATAATAATAATAACTAACTACTACTAGCTAGGCATTTATTATTATTATTAGCATTTTCGAATGAAATAATGATGATGTTATTTATTATATATAGAATAGTAGTAGTTGTTGTTATTATCGATCTTATGAAACAACTAGTCTAGTAGTAGGCAGTAGTAGTATTATTATTATAGTCATTATTAATTATAATAATATTATATTATTATTACACGCTAATAATGATAATTAATTGCTGGTTAATAATAAACATAATGATCACTGAATAATAATAATTATACTAATATTATTGAAATAATTATTATTATCATTATTATGGTATATAATTGTATTTAATATATAATATATATATTATTTATATAATAATAATAATAATAAATTAATAATTATTATGGTTACTACTATTATAATTATTATTACATCAACTTACATCATCGACTTTTAGTTACATCAAGGACGGCATCACACAAAACCGTAAATAATAAGGGGCGTGCCTCAATTTTTGAACAAATTGTAACAACATAAGGACATTGTTACAAAATACCATTCCACGGGATGGGATAGCATTTGGGTACAGAGCGGGTACATAAACCCATCCAGTAGTTCAGCATCAGCTTTGTTTGTCCTCTGTTGCTAGTCACTCTTCTTTAGGTCCCGTATCGTACGGGGTAGAAAACTGTTATAAAAACAGTTACTGTTTGTTGCGATAGACTCTGATCTAGTTTGCACTGCCGCCTCTGGTTTTTTTCATGATCACATCATAGGATGCACAGAGAGCAGGATGGGCTTCTTCCTTTGAAAGTATCTTCAACAGGAGATTTACCCGAGATTTATTTCGTCGGATGTCCAGCGGTTGAAGTTGTAGTTTCTCTTTAGCCTCTGTGACACCTCTCCTCCCCTTCAAACCACTGATCATTCTAGCACCTTGGTTTTGCACCATCTCCAGTGCCTCGATGTGTTCACTTGTTGAAGGATCCCATGTGAAAAAAGCATATTCTAGGCGAGGGCGGCAGAGCGATTTATATGCTATCAACTTAGCTTTCTCGGGTGCCCAGCTCTTCTGATCATTCCGATGTGTTTTCTGGCATTGCAGATTTTGTCAGCTATTTGGTTGGTGAACTTTAGATCTTACTGTAGTATCACTCCCAAGTATTTGCGATGATCAGTGTGCTCCAGTACTACATTATTCATGGATTACTCCAGGACCGATCTTTTCGGCTGGAAGGCGATAATCTTGCATTTTTTTGCATAAAAGCTCATCCCCATGTTTTCGCCCAGGTATTAAGTGACTCCAGATCGGCCCGAAATCTTCTTTCATCAGCTGTGTTGTCTACCTCTTGGCACATAAGGGTATCATCAGCGAATAGACCAACAAAGCAATCACATGGTCGGGAAGATCATTAATAGTACCAGAAACAAAACAGGGCCGAGCACCGAGCCTTGAGGAAATCCTGATGTCACTGGTAGTGTTACAGATTTAAAACCATCCAGGACCACTGTTTGTGATCTGTTGCATAAGAAGTCATGTATCCAGTACAGCATTTAACTTTCTATACCAGGTATTTGTGTGAGTTTCCGCATTAGTAGTGCATGTAGTACACGGTCAAAAGTTTTTGACAGGTCCAGGACTGCTGCATGCTAGAATTCCTGTCAGTCGCTGCTATGATATCATGAAAGGTGGCACATATCTGAGTTTCACAAGAAAGACCTTTTCTGAACCCATGCTGCCTGTTGTGGAACCAGCTATCTATCTTCTCCAAAAGATTTCTCAGTTCAATGAACTCCAGCAGTTTGCAGGGGATACTTGTTAGGGAGTTTGGTCGATAGTTGTTGGGGTTCTGCATACTCCCACCTTTATGAATGGGTGTGACATTAGCAGTTTTCCATTCAGGTGGTAGTTTGCCATATTTGAGTGATCTGTTGAAGAGGATGGTTAAGCAACGTTCAGCAGGAGATCTCCCTTCTTTAACCCTTCAGGACCAGGAGCCTTTCCAGACTCGAGTCCTTTCAGATGTTTTATCACGCCATTTAACTTCTATTTCTCCACAGCTGGGATTGTGCAAGGATATACTCTGACTTTGGAGAGTATGTGTTTTGTTGAATTGGTTGTAGAAGTGAGTATTCAAGATTCCGCAACATAATGCAGAATCATCAATGATTTCACCTGTTGAGCTGAGCAGTGAGGATGTGCTGTTTTGGTTGTGATCCTTTGAGATGTCTGTAAAATGGCTTGCTGTTACCTTCAAGCAGAGGTCTACACAAGCGTCTCTCCACGTAGGTCTTTGTTTGCTTTGTTGAAGTATTTCTTAGCCCCTCTTTTCTTGATCTTGTAAAGCGCCGCACTGGTTTATCACTTCTCTATTTCTCCCAGTTTTTTTACAGTTTCCTCTCTTTAGCAGCCAGTTTTTTACACTTTCTGTCAAACCAAACTGGTTCACTGTGGGGCCTTGGGCTTAAAGCTGTAGTTGGTACATATTGATGAACTTTTTTAAGCCTAGTGAGAGGTGATTCCACATTTCATCAACATCATCAATGTCTGCCAAATCGTGTTTCAGCTTCCACATACTGTCGCCTAAACTTTTTTACGTCAGCTTTGTGATACTGCTTCACTATGTGCAGTGTTTTCTTTGCTACTTGTGTTTTGACATCTATTGATACTTGGATAGTAGAGTGGTCGCTAAGTCCGGGGTCTACAACTTCTCCGCCATGCATCATCTGAGATTTATTAGTACACAATAGGTCCAGAGTGTTATCATGTACGTGGGTCGGTTCCATCACCAGCTCGGCCATGTGAAACTGGTTGAGAAGGGACAGGAATATCTGTTTTAGCTTGCGTTCTTGTGTTTGTGGTTTATCAGTGCTCTTTTGCCAGTCGATACCTGGCAAGTTCATTTCACCCACCAATACTATGTGGTAAAAACATGCTATCTCCATGATCATCTTCTCTCTCATCCATCATAATACCACCAATTTCCCTTGCAGCAGATGTGTTATTATTATTTATTATTATTATTATTATTATAATAATCAATGACGAAGATAAATGATAAGAGTAATAATAAATAATGATAATAATGGTTATTAATATTATTTATTGTGTGAAGTACAGTGAGTCATGATGATGAATGGTTAGAAAAAGCTCAAACTGGCGTTGTAATAATATAATTTTTTTATACAGTATTATTGTTAGTTTTAGGCACAATTGTTTCAGTTTGATGAGTTTTTGTGTATAGGAAGTAATTAATTTTTTTTTATTTTCATTTGTTGATATAGGTAAATGATGAAAAAATTATTGTTGTGGTTCCTAGCATTATTATATAATTGTGAATTTTTGTTGCTGGTTCTTGGACCATTCTTATGGTCACCTAGGCTTGAGTGTTTTTTGCAACTGTAGAAAAACGCATCATACCTGACTGCAATTGGAACCAAAAACCTTGGTCATTTTATTAATTGTAGTTACTAAAATAAAGTATAATGATGGTATTTTATTAATATTCCCATCTGATAAACTGTTTATTCTTTGTTATGCAAACAGATGTTTAATACTTAGTCTGAAGAACTCGATGTTAATATTTGGAAAGTTTTGAAAATCATGATTGTTATGGTGCAGCAAAACACATACACGCGTGTCAACATTACATTTACTGTTATTTTAGAGGATGTCTGAAAAGTTTGTTGGTCGAGTAGTCATTTACTCAATAGTGGGTTGTCAACATTGTAAGAATGCCAAGTTTACACTGAAAGAGAAAGATATACCATTCACTGATGTTAGTATTGACCAATACGCGTCATCGGTGAGAGATCAAGTACAAACTAAGTCTGGGGCCAAAACTGTTCCTCAGATTTATTTTAATGATACGTATGTTGGTGGAAACGTAGAACTTCAAAAAGCGGTAAGTTGCAAATAAAATATGTGTTTGTTTTTTGCAGTGTGTTCTCAGCTTAGCAAACTTGTGCGTTTATTATATTGGTATGTTCACATTATCAGACGTAGTATTATTAAGTTATATGGTATTACGATTTAATTAACTTAATAATAATAATTATAACTTGTTACATTTTGTGCGTTTGCTTATAAATATTGACAATTACTATTATTATGAAAATTGTTTGAAGGTTAATTTTCAATAAGTTATTGTAATGTGTTAGCCTTAATAACAAAATTGTGCGGTCACCTTAATGTTGTGTTACCTGAAGGTAAAAGACGCAGACAGATGGAGCGAGCTTATTCAGCAGATATCGGAAAATGCCCCACCAGATGGTTGGCCTGTTATACCAGGTGACGACCTCAAGACAGAAGACTCTCAAACAGGTGAGTACTGACTGTATATTTTTCATTTTATTCACTTTAAGATTTAAGTTTAAATTTGAATTTTAAGTTTTGTAATTTCCTTGGAAAATATATAGGCTACTGCTATTCAATTTTATTTCAATTTAATTTAGAGTCATACTCTGTGCTGTTTGTTTATTCAAGTGCATGCAAGAAACTACCAGAAATTTATTTTTTAATTTGGGCTGCAATTCAATGAATTTGCAGAGTTTCATTTGATAATAATTGATACAAGTAAGTACAATCGTTATACATACAGATATTAAAGAATTTATATACATATACCTTAGATATATAAGCATATACAGTACCTATACAAGTATGTGTTGTACATATACAAGTATATACAATATACTTCCAAGTATATACAGTACATAAGCAAGTATATACAGTACACATATAAGTATATACAGTACACATACAAGTATATACAGTACACATACAAGTATACACAGTACACATACAAGTATATACAGTACACATGCAAGCATATGCAGTACACATATAAGTATATACAATACATATGCAAGCGTATACAGTACATATGCAAGCATATACAGTACATATGCAAGCGTATACAGTACATATGCAAGCGTATACAGTACACATGCAAGCGTATACCGATATGATATCCCGATGTGATTACAGATCACGCTACAGACTTTGTATGCGAACCAGACGAGGATGCTCTCCTCATACGAACCATCAGGGAGTCTGACATTATACAAGACCATAGAAAGGGCCTGTTTAAACAGAAGAACACATTTACTGGCAATGATTTGGTGTGTCTGCTCATAGGCACTGGACTACGTAAGCTTGCACACACAACCTTGTAATACGCTATTGAGTATTGCTCATTCGTCTGCAGCGTGCGCTGCTGTTAGTGTTGTACCTGTAGACAATCACATGTTCGCTTCTTACCTGCAGAGGTGAAACAGGCCATAGACAAAGCACGCTATCTGCTAGATCATCACTATATCCATCGAGTGAAACATGATGAGAAATTTACTAACGACGATAATTTGTATCGTTTGTTGGAGGACGATGATACGACCGCTCTAAACCATGGAGATACTTCTAACTGTCGCACTACATCAGGTATTCTGTGGTGTGACTATGGAGTAGTTATCTTAGACCGACTTTACCCCTTTAGTTGTATAAACAACATGTGCAAGTCGAAGCAATCTATGACAAACAATCTCTTGACTCAGCTTAGCTCAAATATTATCAAACTAACGAATGGCAAATATAAAAGTTTTTTTTACATCTTTTCTGGCTGAGTTGGTCCTTAGTTCTGATTGGCTCGTCCTGTTTTTTACAATTGGCCAAAAAGTGAATTTTTTAGAGTAAATCAGTTTGTTTGTCTGCAAAATTGGTAGTTTATCAAAAATAATAATCCTAGCATTGTGTGTTTCAAAATTTATCGAAATTCAAGATTGAATTTGAGCTGTTACCAATTTTTATACACGAATTCTTTGTCCAAACATGAATGTGATGAGTTGGCTTTGCAGTCGTCAGAGTTTTCTAGTCAATAAATGCAACATATTCGTTTGTTATGTAATAAATAGCATACTATTGACTGTTATGTAATAAGGCATATTATTATTATCTGTTGGACAGTCAACGAACTGGGAGAAGACATCCGTAAGCTAATATTGAAGTTATACAACCAATATCTATCAGACGATGGCAAGGTGAGTTAGTAATCAGCTAGTAGGTGTCTTACGAAGGAGACCAGGTGTGTTTGTACCTGACAATTGCGGATTAAGGTAATATACATTACTTGTGGTGAGATTAAAAGAAAAAGGCAAAGCAAAGTTAGATCATTGTAGCAGTTACAGTTAACTAAAGTCATCTGTGAGCTCCGTGAATTTCTAAGGTTTATTTTATGCAAAATGCTTCAAGTCATTCCAAAACTGCAACCAGTATTATTGATCGAGTTGTTGGGTTTGCTTTTCCTCGTTTGTTTGGAAATGGGAGAGTGTCAACTTGTTTGTTGGTTATACAGGCTTACAAGATTTACTGCAAATTAAATCGTTTGACAGATTGTCAACTTTATAAATAAATAAAAATCATCTTGATTCATGATATGTAACGCTAATGTTGCATTACAAGGTCAACTAAAGGTCAAGTATAACTAGCAACTCCGGTCCTAAGGAAAGCCGTGTGTCGTTGGCTTTGAAATTAAGTTATTTCAGGTTTTTCACTTATTTCTGATCTTGTTCACTCTCTGATGTTCAACCAACAAACACAGAAAAAAATAGAAAGTCTTTTCTGGTTTCACATTCGTTCATTTTTTTCCATTTACAACTGAGTGTAGTAGGTTTTGGGCAGCTAGTTAGTCACTCGCTATATTTACTCTCACAGAAGGTGGATTACGCTGGCATCGGAAGTAGCGAAGACTTCAAGACGTACCAGACCATGACGACGATGTTACACAGGGTGCAGGTTGAGCAGGCTTCTAGAGAAGAGAAACTTGCCTTCTTCATAAACATATACAATGCATTAGTTATACATGCCAATGTAGTCAGTGGACCTCCCGCCAATCTATGGCAGAGGTACAAGGTACGAGACTTTGTGATGCAAGCCCTATCTGTCTATATAGTTTATTGGTGCTAAGGCTATATTGTTTAACTACATATCAACTTACTTGCAGACTATAAATTAACCACATATTTATTTTTGTGAAAGATTATTTTACTTCATCATTGGTGTAAGTTATGATGCAATATTATGAGTTGTAGCATCTACATTTATTTTAGTATCATTAAAGCTCAGACTATGCCCATATTTGGAGTCTACAAAATACTCCATCTTCATCAATATTACTTAGAAGGCAATGACCTCAGTGTATGAAGGATTAACACTTTGCATTTATCTCTGACACGTTGTTTGATATCGAAGGTTTAGCTAGGAGGTTACATCAGAAAGTGTCTCCTGGGTGTCTCCTTTGTAGCTTTGGTTTGTAATTTATTTGTAGTTTTTCAACTCAGTGAAGTATGTGATAGGAGGACATGCCTACTCTCTGCAAGATATAGAGAACGGAGTGCTGAGGGCAAATAGAAAGGGTGTAGGTGGGTTCACTACAGATATACTAGAGATATAGTGTAAAAGCCTTGCAACTGCTGTAAATATTATGTTTTGTTTGAGCCTGAATTCTATAAGAAGTTATATATTCTAGTTTAGCATTGAAGTTAGAAATGTCTGATTAGCAATGTTGACTGTGACATGTACTTCTCTTGAAGTCTTAGCTAAACAAAAGTTTCTTTTAATTACTTATGCGTTTGCTCCAAACATGCGCAGTCACGAGGTTAAAATTTCCTCATGATATTGATTGAAGAAATTGATTTATGTTTGACATTATGCATGAGCTGTGTGGTTTGCTCCTCGCAAATGTAGATTATGCATAACTAGCCTTGTTTAACTCAGACTTTGTGCTGGCCACATCCAGACATCCGTACATATGTACTAACATATACATTGTACATACGTACATATGTAGTAACATATACATTGTACATACGTACATATGTAGTAACATATACATTGTACATACAGACATCCGTACATACGTACTAACATAGCAATCGTTGCAATATTTCCCCTTCCATATGGCAGACTTTTGTCACAGTAGATTAACGTACATAAATTTGTCTAACAAATTTGTTCTGATCAAGTTCACTGGTTTGTCCTATCACGCAGGAATGTTATTTCGGCCATTTTCAAATGGGGATCCCAGGCTAAGTGTAGCCCTAGAACAGCATGAACCACTGATTCACTTTGCTCTCGTTTGTGGAGCTAAGAGTTGTCCTCCCGTCAAGACGTACTCTGCCGATGACATCATGAATCAGGTAAAACCTTTGTTTATTACATCATATCAGCATTTAGCTTTAGCTCTTGTGAATGGACAAGAGTGGTGGGTGTGCTTTTTAGCCTAAGGTCTTGACTAAAACTGTACTTGGATTTGTTACTGTTATTACTACTACCACCACCACTACCATTACCATAACTACTACCACTACTACTATTACCATGACTACTACCACTACTACTATTACCATAACTACTACCACCACTACTATTACCATAACTACTACCACCACTACCATTACCATAACTACTACCACTACTACCATTACCATAACTACTACCACTACTACTATTACCATGACTACTACCACTACTACCATTTTCACTACATACTACCAGAAGAGACCACTAGTATGCAACCAATTGTATTTTGTGCTTTAGTTGAAACTGGCTGCTGAGTCGTTCATGGAAGGTGATGATGTCACTATTGACGCGGAGAAAAGAACGGTGTCTGTGTCAAGGATATTCAGCTGGTACAAAGTAGACTTTGGTGGTACAGATGCAGCGGTGAGTGTTTAATCTGCATCACATCTACTTCACCCGCTGACTAAGTCATACACTGTTACTGAATTTCTGCCTGGTTTTAATTCTTTTTGCTGGTTCAACGAATACCAGTATTCTGGCTGAGAAAAAATTGTAGAGTATTATCAAAATTACTTTTTCTTTCTGTACGATGCAGCTGGCATTTCCTGTTTCCGACGACATCGCTGTCTTAGAAGCTGCATTTTTGTATAAAATGGAAGAATGCAGCAAGCAATTTGTCATCATAAAAAGTCGCAAACTCGTTATAAAGTTTTTAAGCATGATGATTATATAAATGAAATTGTCAGTCTGGACATTTGGTGGCACAATCAAGTTGTCTGATATATAGAGATGACACTGCCATGAAATAAACTCTAACAGGCTTTGTACTCAACTTCTAGTTACTGGACTGGATTTGTGCTAACATGGCGGAGTCGGAGAAAAAGTTGCAGCTGCAAAAGTTGATTGCTGATGGAAAGGTCAAAGTTACATTCCAACCTTATGATTGGTCGTTGAATAAGTAAGTACTAGTAGAACGTCTGATGGAGATGGCTCATTTATTGTTATACTTGCTTTACATGTCAAACAATGTATGTAATGATTATATTTTGTTTTTATTATCTTTGCACCTAGTTTTATATATATATAGATTAATATTCATTTATTTTTGCCGTTATGAGATTTTGAACACACTCTCGATTATTTCTCCATTTTAATTGATGTTTTTCATCCATGATGCATAATTGACCGGTTGGTATAACTTGATGTGCAAGATTCAAATGAGCTCACAGCATTTTTTATTTCTTTCAAATGAATCATTGCGATAAAATTTCTATCTTAGATGTTTTAACATAAAAATATCTAACTAAACTAACATCTTTTTTCGGTGGCATCAGGGTTGTAACATGTATTTTACGTTTCGCTGCTGCCTTCATGAATCTCTAATAATTGACGAGAAAACTTCGAACAAATTACTTCTAAAACTTTCATTTCTGTTTCAATATTTGTCCACGCAAAGGCATGTCACCATGTTTTGATCCATATGAATTATACTTGTTCTGTCTGACACTGTTTTGGTTTTGTTACGTTGTATAGAATTTATTTTGTATGAACCTGTCCGCTCGGCTTTCCTTGCTCTACGAAAGCTTACTAATGTTCGTATTTGTGACTCACAGATTCCCTGCAATGTGATTTATTAACAATATATACTTACCATTCCATTAACTTCTCTCCCATTTATCAACTCCCACACAATCTCTGGAGACATCTGACAGATTCTGGCTACTAACATTGGTATAGAGAGTTTCCACAGACTGTAGAGTGTTTAGCGATTAACGAGGATTTATGTGATTTATATAAAAAAATTACTTTTGTTAGATTTGGATGAGAGCGGTATCCTTTTGGCAAATCTCTAGTACCATCACAGCAGCCTCAGTCAGTTGATAACTGATCAAGATCTGGTAGTCACTAAATGGTGACCAAATCGTTCCTCATTGACACGCCTTTTTAGGCAACCCAGTTTTTCACTCTTTTCGAGTGCATGTATAGCGACCACCTGCTCAAGTTTGAATCTATGCATTACCCCAAGACCTAATGGAGCGTCTGCTGACATACATATATACTGACATAGATTATGATTAGACATATTAGTGGTGACGGGTTATATTCTGCTATTCAGCTGTATTCACACTATCAGATCATTAGCTATACATAATACCCTTGAAAATCAATATGTTTTTCTGATTATTTACAATTTTTTTACCTATACGGCCTGAGTGTGGGCTTCACGCAATAGGTAGACCATGTGAATGCAATCTGTTATTGCATCACAGCTAGACATAGATTTTGTCCAAGAATGCAGGTAAATGTTAACAATATGTTACAGCAAACAGTCTGGTAGAGCAGATGAAAACAAACAGCAGCAGCAAAATACCTGTACCAACTCATGCATCTATATTCCTAAAACTTCCAACCAACGTGTTCACCCCAAACCAATGCCTTAATTGCTAAAGTAACATTCAATGGTAACATATATTTTACATAAAAAATATGTAAGTATATGTACATATGTATATATACTTTATAAGACAAATATAATTGAAATTATTGCTGTCAATTCATTCGGCTCAAATGATTACAAAGTGATGTTATACTCAATCAATTTAAGATTTCAATTCAATATTAAAAAACATTGAAAAATGTAGTAATAATGTAAAGAAAATATTGCACAATGCATTAATAGCACAACTAAAAACCTTTGTTTTGTCTCCCTTTACTTTTCCTCCTATTCTGACTGGAGGGGGTGGCTTTGGAGGCAGATTGCTGCAGGGAGGTGTCTGCCATCCACAGACCACTAAGTACCGGGGCACTGAGCATACCCCCGCTACTTTTTTTTGAGCTGGTATCGCTTCCTGCCTACATACATAAATAACTGAGTCAGCAGTGACTAGAGTCACAGTGACTGTATCTGCTTTTCGTCACATTAGTGGAAACCTTAGACATTCACTAGAAATAATTTTCAGATGACAACAGTGAGTTTTACCTAGAATTTAAACGTGTTAGCATTAAGCAACCAGAACTGAGAATTCCCTCTTTCAAAAACTTTCAAACGGTTTACCAAACCATTATAGTTCAATGCCTGATATTTGTAGAATAAACATTTACTGCAATACTACAATTATTAGCTTGATCAATGTCTTGTTTTGCTTTGAAATAAAAGAGCACAAAGAAATTGCAAAACGATCAAAAAAAAATTCCAGGGCACTATAGCAAGGCTGATGTCCATTCCCACATGTTTTTTAGTAAAAAAACTTGTGCCTATACCATGAGAGTTTTACTCTGCGCACATCGAATATATTTCCATTTCACATTATTTTTTAATCACAAAGATCAACAGAAAAACTGCAGAACAATAACTTAATCACTAACCGCAAAGCGTCGCCTCGGGGAACCAAACCCAGGTAAAGACTTCTTGTTTCTGTTGCTAGAGGTCACTGAAAAACCTGACATAGACCGAGCTCCAACAGACTTGGCATTTTTGCTCATGCCAGACAACGATGTCAATTCGCTGAGTTCACTGGGGACAAAGGCCCTACAAGCAATTTTAAGATACGACTATAAAACAAAATAATAATTTGGAGTACATCTATGAAAATATCCGGAGATATTTGCATGCTGTGAAGCTGTGTGGTATTATCTATGAGCTGTGAAATGAACGCCTTCTCCGGTTGATTTTGCTTCCATAGCTAGAGAGAAGCACCCACAAATACCTGCGTTATTGATAAATAAGAGGTGTCGAGTTTGTATATACAGCAAAGTATAAAAAATAATAACAAAGATTTCATCGCCCTACATAGATATCATAGACATGCAAACAAATCGTGGCAATATTCCAATTTCCATGGAGCTTGTCATATACACCATGTTTCATTCATAGTAGTCATTTTCTGAGAAATGATAACACTATTTGTAAAAAAATACTTCATTATAAATTTTGCTAGATATGCTAAAATGTGACCTGAGCAGCTCTCAGCTTCTTGTTTTGTATTTGGTGGAAAAAAATTTGCAAAAGTTTGTCTAACAAATATTTTGAAAAATTGGACGGCATGCAGAGTATCTAAACCACTTTCCAGGTAAGCAAACTTGTGTCAGCGATTGGGTTTCGTTATTGTAGAGATAAAGTAGTATAATGACAATACGTATAGGCGGCATGTCAGCGATTGATAAGCAATTCACTAGTTGGAGTTGTCTTTTCTTTAGTGTCAAAGAGCTAAATAGTCCCAACCAAAATACTAAAGATAATTACAAGTTAGTAGCTATTTATTTTTTTATTGTATTTGAAAATCATTGTTTATTTACAATCTATATATAATAATTTTTTTCCAGTCAAACAACGTGTAATTCAGATTTGATAATTATTGTTGATGACAACAACGATGCCCGAAACGAAAACCTGACGTTCTTTTTCCTTTACAAATAAATTCTAAATACTGATACTTTAAACCTTATGATATTATTTGATTTAAAAATAATTCTTTCAACTGTAATATTGTTTTAGTTTTTGAGATATTGGCCATTTAATTTATCACGAGAGGGCAAGTGTGTACCTAATAGCAAACTATCAATGATAAATTAAAATGCTGACTCAACTAAAATCTGAAAATAATTGCAAACCTAACTTTTTATGCTCTTTGAAGTCTGTGCGCAATGACTATTACTGGAATGTCCTCCTTCTATGCAAACAAGCCAAATTTTCGCAATTCCACTTTATGCCCTTATATAAAGTGTTGTGTATCAAGGAAAAAATTGCTTACAAGTCAGCATTTATTGAGCTTATACTCTAAATGAAACTAAAGAGAGCACAACTCCAGAAAAGTTGTTTTAATCAAAAAACCACTAAAATTATGTTTAAATCAGCCCAAAATTTTCTGACACAGCACCTTTAACCGCTGGCTGCTACAGATTCGTCACAAAACAAAATGCTACATGCCAATGTAAAATCTCTTGTTCAAAGTTCTTATCTTCGTAAACGGGTGTAAAAAGCATGAGTACACAACTCCAGATTTGATATCAAGCAGATGCAATCATCTTTAGTTATTGCTACAGCATTCTAAACCAATTGGTTTGAAGAGTAGGTCTACATTTTCAAACGAGCGATGTGTTGAATCAGTTGTCTGCTCCTAGGCAATTGTAGATAGAAAAGCAGAAAACTCCTAAATACAACAACCAAGAATGTCTCTTGTATCAGTTAGTAGGTTGCACAAAACAGCTACCAGATGAAGGACAAATAAACCTTGCCGTGTTTATTCTGCCCATCCTGACATGATTGTTCAGAGAATTGAGAGCAATTCGAGGTTACCGACTCAATTAAACTAAATTCGTTTGTTGTAAGTAGTAACAACCAATGAAACCTTTTGTTCAGTTGTGAAACGTACTGGCTCAGACTGAAAAATGCATTATTTCTACCACCTACAGCCTAACTTCACTTTGCAAAAAGGCAATAGTGGATAAATTATCCTAGCTCATGCAGTTTGTAATTAACGGCACACTGTAGAAACGGTAACATGATGAGACAATTCCTGATAGATTCATTATAAGGAACCCTAACAATCCACAGATACAAAACTGACTAGACTACTACTATGTACTAATGTACTAGTCTACTAATATATAAGCAATCTGCTGACTCACCAGTCTAAGTCATTTTTCCTCGCTGCCATCTCTCGTCTCTCATCCCACTCCTTATTTCTCTCTGCCAAGTCCTCACTAAAGTCTTCCTCACTCCACAACTGGATATAAATATGGCAGAGAGCGAAATAATAGGCTAAGAGGAAGCACAGCAGGTACTAGGCACTGTCTAACATAAAACAATGGACACTAAAACATGCAGTTGTATACCTTGATTAATAGCTTGCTGTTAGCATCAGTACCAGCTTTCTCAGTTGGAACAAAGTCTACCAGTGAAAAAGGTTCTGGAAACTGTTCCGTATGGAATCCATAGTAGCTGCCCTGTTTTTGGCTTTCAATGAAGTCTTTGCTCTGTTGAAGTAGAAGTCCACAGGCCAAACACCTACAAACAAGCGCATACAGACCCATTCGCCATCGGGAAGCTGCCATTTCATAGAATTGAGATGTAGGGAATGTCGGAAATGGGTTATAGCCACAGCCTTAATGTGCACCACATCTATCTATGCAATAAGTGAAACAGAAACTAAAAGGCAGTCAGTTTGAGTGAAAAAAACTTTCTGCTTTCAAATCTGCGGTCAGCAGTTACCACTATCAAAGGTAATCAAAAAGTGCTGACACTAGCGCATACCGCCTGCAGTATGAAATAACTTTATATAAAAGCACATCATCTGTAAAAAAAAACTGTTTTGCTGTTACCTCCAATTAATTACATAAAACTGAAGGCCTGGAGCTTCTGCTTACAAACAAAATGATAAAAAACTAACACATAACCAGAAGTAGCTGCTATGTCATGGAATGAGCCATTTTGCATTTTGCCTCAAAACCACTTTTGTAGAAAAAAAACTATAAAATTACAAAAAAAGTAAATTTCACAAAATAAAACCTCATGAGGATTATAACAGAGATAGATATATTGTAATGTGAGTGAATGCGAGAGCAAAAGCGCTACAAAGATTATTATATGCAATAATACAAATAAAGGAAGTCGTCTTCTCTTGATATAATCCACAAATATCCAGCAAGCAATAACTAACCTGCTTCCTACACTGTTAAGCAAACCTACTGCAACACGAGAATGTTGCCCTTGACATTGCCCATGATCAATGTCATTTTCACGTATTTAATGAGAAAACTTGCTAGTTGATACTCAAATGATATAAAAACTAAAGAATGGAACTTACTGGAAGTTATCTGTGGAAGGGTCAGCGTCTTCTGATCTGCCATTACACAGAGAGCAGCTCTGGTGGGCTGGCAGTAGATTATTACTAGGAATGACTATCCTGTATTGCATCACTTCCTCTTCCGGTTCAGAAGTCAGCTGACCAGCCACCAGATCGTACCTGCAGCATGTAATACAGTCCGGCTATATACTTGGGAGTTATGTGCTCCATGTAGTAGTTAAACAGAAAGAATTGGGTCAGCGCAGATGAAATTACAACAGCAAGAAATCATCCGCATTTTACAAACAAAATGCATAAAACAACAAAGGTATTGCCTCAAAAGAAAACAACTCCCAATTTGTAACATAGTTCATTTTTGTAGAAAAAAAACTGGTTAATCTAACATTTTTGCAGTAATGATATCAGAATTTCCAAAAAACTATTTATGAGACTTTCAAGCTGTAGAATATAAAAGAAAAAATGTGCCAAAAAGTTTTTCCAATTCTTGTTTCCCGTTATTTTAGTAAAAAACCCAATTATTTCAGTTTAGTTTTGAGCTTCAGAAACACAGGTGTAGAATTCGATGGAAGAACAAGTTATTTATAGATAACTTTGTACTATTCGCTTTACGAACTCCTATTGTAAATTAGGTTTAACTACATTTAATATACATAATAGAACACTTTATAAGAAATAAAAAAAATTAAACTAAAAAACGTAAAACATTAATATCATTTAGGTACATTTATAATACCACACACTAAACCAAGTAGAAATGCTATTGCCAATTCACTACAACTTCAGTGGTGATGTATATAAAAGGTGCACTTGATGAACAGACTGTCTTCTACACAAGGAAGGATTACTCCAGTTTGTGCAATGTTAAATAAACCAACCAAACATACCAAGCACTACATCTGGCAGTTACATCTGGTGTAAAAGAGCTTCTGTCTAGAGCTGGCCCGGCAGCCCTGGTTCTGTCACACAGATCGGAGTCCAGTCCACTTTTATACGTCTGCTCAAACAAGTCGCCATTTCCTGTTGCAACAAAAATTTGATTGGCGTATTTTACTCCCATTTGGCAGCTTCGACCCAGCCACAACAACAGGTTAAAATCAGAGTTTAAAATTCACTAATTGCAATGCTTTTGGGTTAGCCTGAAAATAAAATTTTTAAAACATTCAATTTATAATTGACATCAGAGCTGTAAAACTAAAGCTAAGTTTGGTTGATACGGAAGAGCTAAAGGTGAACAGATAATTTTATATATTCAACAACAAACCACAGGGCAGGATAGTCTGAGAATATACACACCTGACAACATATACACATTGAAACCATCGTTTTCCAACTTGCTAGCTGATAGCCCTAAGAGGCCAGAATTTAGCCTGTGTTCTATCAACAGTCTGTCTGAGACAAGTGGTTTTGTTTCATTGAAGTGGCAGACATCAGTAGGCTACAGAAATGAACATAAATACTTCAATACATAAAAATCACCTCCAATACACAGCTGTAAATGTATCAACTGTATGCAAGAGCTGATAACTCCCACAATGTTTGCCCCCATATCAGCATTAGAAGGAAAATCAACCCCTAAAATGGTATTTCAAACTACATAATTCGAATAGCTCAGAGAGTATAGTGAACAACACAATCATATCAGTTTGGCATAAAAATTTATTTCCTTATGTATAACAGGTTAATAGCATTGCTGTGACAGAAATTCTAACAGGAAATCATCTTCGAAAATATGTAATAAAAACATATTTTTAGGTCTGCTCTAAAAAGTTTTGTCAAAAATAGGTCAAAACACAAAGCCCAACAGTTTAGATAAGCGATAGAAAAATGGGAATGAAGAGAATAGTGAAACAGGGGTGGAGAGGAGTGAACCAGGGGTGGAGGGGAGTGAAACAGGGGTGGAGAGGAGTGAAACAGGGGTGGAGAGGAGTGAAACAGGGGTGGAGGGGAGTGAAACAGGGGTGGAGAGGAGTGAAACAGGGGTGGAGAGGAGTGAAACAGGGGTGGAGAAGAGTGAAACAGGGGTGGAGAGGAGTGAAACAGGGGTGGAGGGGAGTGAAACAGGGGTGGAGGGGAGTGAAACAGGGGTGGAGGGGAGTGAAACAGGGGTGGAGAGGAGTGAAACAGGGGTGGAGAGGAGTGAAACAGGGGTGGAGAGGAGTGAAACAGGGGTGGAGAGGTGTGAAACAGGGGTGGAGAGGAGTGAAACAGGGGTGGAGAGGAGTGAAACAGGGGTGGAGAGGAGTGAAACGGGGGTGGAGAGGAGTGAAACAGGGGTGGAGAGGAGTGAAACCCGGGTGGAGAGGAGTGAAACAGGAGTGGAGGGGAGTGAAACAGGGGTGGAGGGGAGTAAAACAGAGGCGGAGAGGAGTGAAACAGGAGTGGAGGGGAACGAAAGGGAAGGCACGCAGACAGATATCTCACATACCTGACTACACTTCCACACAGGGGTAGATTTGAGTATTGTATCAGTTTTCTCAAGAACCAAGGCAAAAGTTTCCTGATTGGTCGGACAGGCAGCAAGCAGCAGGTCAGCCGTAGAGGTCAGATGCAGGGAGTCAACAAGCATGGGCCACGCCAGACAAGGGAGAACCTGGTAAAGAACTGGATACCTGCAATGAATAGATTGATCACATGTTGCACATATACTGTTTAGTAACTGAATATGAAATCTACATAAGCATCTCATAGTAACAGTAATTTCATGCAGATAAATTTTCATTGCTTTGGCTAGTGCCAGAAAATAATTCCAAAAATGAAAAAAAAATTATTTTTAACAAAATTTTTAGTCAACAGGCAACTCAAATGAATCAGATCATGTGATCAGCTATCAGATCATGTGACCACACCCAAACTACAGACACCACATACTTGGTAAACCTCTCATCGATAGAGAGTACAGTGTGGTGAGCTACGATATGGTGTATGAAGTCTGTACCCTGTACAGAAGTAACCAGCCTCTCGTCCTCGTGTAGGAGAGTGTTAGATGGCACCTCAAACAGATCTAGAGTTGACCTTGACCTTGTGTCATACAAAGAGCAGACGGTTGGGTCAGTCATAACCAGCTGTCTGGGATGACAGGCATAGTGCACCTGTGGACATGTTAAGGAGTATTGTAAAAGATTTATATTAATTGTTTTACAGGAAACAGAAAAGCGAAGATGGCTTTCATTTGGGTACTATATAAAAAAAAACTTAAAACAATCAACCAAACAATGTACAACAAATAGCATGTTTCTCAATTAATGCACAATTTAACAGAAGCAATGTTCACTCAATTGTAAAGTATTATTTGTTTTGTAAGGAAAATAATATGTCCAACAATTTCGGAGTTGTCTTCTAATAATAATGTATATCAACCTGAAGCTATATAATGATCATAAATATTCATATCATATCAATGTAAATGGCATTCAAATTAACGAAAAATTTATTAAGATCTCATCAACTTAAAAAAAAACATATGGGGAGGTTTCTTATAAGAAAATCTTGTTTTAATTTTTGTTCACAAATAAAACCATTACTGTAGGAAATATAAAAAATTGAGGTAAAAACTAAAAAGAACCAACCGTTTCAGTAGCATCGCAGACAGGAAAGCGAGTCGACCAATCAACAAACAGCTGTTCAGACTGTCCACTGCCAGTCCATCTGTAGATGCAGTGATCTTGTATATACAGAGCTTCTGGGAAGTAAGGACTCATGGAGACATGACGTATGTTAGGTTTGAATATTACATCTGTAGGAGTTATCTCATCTCCTTTTGAGTTACATATGGATAGTTTACTACCACTCCTGCGAATGTGATAGTAATAATAAAAACACAGTTTCAAAAAATAAGTTACACAATATTTAAAAATCATTCAAAATAGCCATCAATTTACATAAAATAATTTTTTTTATTCTGTTTCACCAAAAAATGATAAAATTGAGAAAGGTAAATATCGCACGTCAGTCTATTTACACATTTTATGCTTCATTTATTCAATGGCACCACACATATATAGCAGACAAGTAACATCGGTAAACTAGGTAGTAAATACAGTGCCGGATGATACCAAAAGCCACAAACTAGTAAGTACAAACTAACCTGACAGCTAGCCACAGGTCTGCATCATAGTCCTGTAGCACCACCTGTCTAACCCCCTCTGCGTTATCATACATCTCCGCATCTCGCATTTCTGTGTAACCTTCCCCTTCAGTGACCTGTGTATGACATTTACAGTAACTTATACACACAAAAAAGTAAGAGAGAACTGACAGAAAGGGAATTAAAAACCTAGTTACGTAGTAGTTGAGGGGTGAATACACTAAATATCATAGTGTAGGCGTATCAACAGTTTTAAAAAGCAATGAAATCGCATTTGAAAATAAGTTGTGATATAATAGGCGCGTCGGGCCAAGTGGACTCAAAGTCACGATTGTGATGAAGGGGCAATTTCTCTTGTTTCGGCGAGTACAAAAACAGTGTGGTTTCGTGAGAAATTTAGCTCCAGGGTCTCCCCGAGAACAACGCTGGTTTGCAAAATTGGGAGTTGTCTTTTCTTTATTTATGCATTGCTTTTAAAAACAGAGCCGTTTTATGGCAATCAATATTTCCGTTTTGGATACAGCAATAAAAACGACAAGTCATCGTCATGCTAGCAACAATAATTGATGCAAGGCCATAATAATTATAATAATTTATTATGTGGAATATCTTTGTGTCACAGTACCAATACATTAGCAATGCCAAAAGTTGTGTGTATTTGTTTGCATTGTTTTATTAAAAAGGAATTATTTATTACAATAATAAGAAAAAATATTGATTTATTATTGTTAAATTTTTCGTTTTTAGTTTGTACGACATAAGAAATATGCTAGTTGTGTTCCTGTTTGTGGGCTTGGCAATCCCTACATTCTATAATCTTTTGTTCTAGGACCGTTTTTATGAGAAAGATTAAAAATTAGCCGAGTTCTT
The DNA here is from genome assembly GCA_945261195.1 of Cryptosula pallasiana. NCBI lineage: Eukaryota > Metazoa > Bryozoa > Gymnolaemata > Cheilostomatida > Cryptosulidae > Cryptosula > Cryptosula pallasiana. The sequence continues at coordinate 40,033,947 of OX183130.1, forward strand.
CGCGTTCACTTAGCCGAAAGTGCCCAACGATTGTTACCATAGAGATAGTAACTGCCATAGTAACAGATCATTATAGTGAAAAAACCTTGACAAAGTTATGAAGTAAGAAAATTACAAATTTATTATAGTTCCAACTAACGACAATTATTAACTATGATAATAGCTCAAGTGAATCCCAAAGGAAACTTACAAGGTACTTTCCTGTATTATAGCACATCCTACTGAAGTTATTATATATAAATAAAGTAATCATTGACATATGTATTAGGTATGCAAGCACCTGTTTGAGATTGACAAGTGACATTTGAGCACCTGCAGCGTGTGCTATATATGATTTGTCTTCTGTCTGTGTACAACTGAGACAACCCCCTAAATAGTCAGTAGGTAGCATGGGTACCCTCACCTCTGAGAAAAGTCTACAATTCAGAAAGTCAAAAGATTAGTGTTGGGTTTTGAATAAGCCAAACACACTCAGCTTAATATTTCAATCCAAACATAAAAATAATGAATAATGAATAAGAATAACAGTTTGAGACGAATATATTAAAAGACGAATTGCTGCTCATAAGTGTGATACTATCTGTCCACAGTAAGAGAGTCAGTGTACAGTTGTACCTAGGATCGCTATGGAAACCACAGAGAACTCTTTGCACTAAAGTATTTTTCTGAGTGAGTTGTTGGATATGTCTATTTAGAGAAGAAGAGCTACAGTCTGATGTATCTCCTAATTCACTCTCTTCATCTGACAACTCAGAGCCGCTCTTTGATTTTTTCTACGGAGTATACAGAGTTATATAGGATATATGTATTATATACAGAGTTATATAGGATATATGTATTATATACAGAGTTATATATGTTATATGTATTATATACAGAGTTATATACGATATATGTATTATATACAGAGTTATATAGGATATATGTATTATATACAGAGTTATATAGAGTATATGTATTATATACAGAGTTATATAGGATATATGTATTATATACAGAGTTATATTGGGTATATGTATTATATACAGAGTTATATAGGGTATATGTATTATATACAGAGTTATATAGGGTATTATATACAGAGTTATATAGGATATATGTATTATATACAGAGTTATATAGGATATATGTATTATATACAGAGTTATATAGGGTATTATATACAGAGTTATATAGGATATATGTATTATATACAGAGTTATATAGGATATATGTATTATATACAGAGTTATATAGAGTATATGTATTATATACAGAGTTATATAGGGTATATGTATTATATACAGAGTTATATTGGGTATATGTATTATATACAGAGTTATATAGGATATATGTATTATATACAGAGTTATATAGGATATTATATACAGAGTTATATAGGGTATTATATACAGAGTTATATAGGGTATATGTATTATATACAGAGTTATATAGGGTATAAATGTTAGTAGAATTACATATATCTAACAAAGAAAACTCTAGCTAGCTCATACCAGAACACAAATAGAAAGATTCATACAAACTTACATTGCCTGATTCCGCTAAGGATTCATCTTCTTCATCAGCTACAAAACGAACAGAGACAATAAGTCAAGGAACAAACCAAAAATTAATGAGACAGTTTAATAATCAAAAGACAGTAACAATAATATAATATCATAAATTTTGGAAGCATAGCTAGAAAAAACCATTAACATACAAGATGAGAGAACTTGTGAAGTATCTGCATTGGTTTTGATTTGACGATGAAATCTCCGAGCAGCCCTCTGTATGTTCTTCACTTCCTCTCCATAATTTTTGCCCTTTTGTTTAGTCATCGGTATTCTATAGAGTATAGCTTCTTTCATTCTAGAAAGTTCTCTCTGCTCCTGTATGATTATGTTTGCGTGTCACCAAATGCAATATTTTTGTGTTCATTCTCCGTAGTGTTAAAGAAATTGTTCTGAATCTAATGGAATCTTCACCTCATTCACACATAACAGCAGTAATGGCTGTCATTCAAAGGCAAATGAATAATGTAAATACGTTGGTTAAACTAACGCTAAAAAATTGATCATTGCCACTACTAACTGTGTATCCTGGTTGTATGGCACTAAACCAAAACGCCATCATTAAAAACTCTACGTTATTCGACAAAAGTATAACCGCTGGAAATTGGAACAAATGTAGACAGGAATGAACGTCGACAAGAATGAATGCAGACACAGCTGGAATGAATGTAGAGACATCCTGGAATGAACATCGACAGACTTTGAATAAATGTCAACTTTCTTATAAAGAAGAAACTGTCCATATTCATTCCCGAAAGTATCTACATTCGATCTCAGTGATATATAAATTATTATTTTGACTTTCATTCCAGGAATTGTCTACTTGGGGGGAAAAACGATAATTTTCTTTTATTCATGGAACGAATGTCGAAACGGTAGTCTATATGTCGCCAGGAATGAACGTCGAAATTTCCGAGAATGAACCTCAAATTTTTTTTGTCGCTAAGATAGTCGACTATTATTCCGGGTCTATCAACATTCATTCCAGGATGTGTCAACATTCATTCCAGCTATGACTGCATACATTCTTGTCGACGTTCATCCCAAATTTCTAACCGATCTCATTCCATAAAGCTAAGTTAATGGTAGGTATATTAAATCGTCCTAAAGTAATAAATTCATATACCTGCAGTGGTTGGAGTGCAGGGTTGATGTAATCACTAGCGATAGCAGCATTAGGAGGCATACAAGGTATTGTACATGAAAGGGCTTCATAGTTCATTGCTAGATTATTAGATGTAGCCTTCGTCTCACCAGCCTCCTTGTTCAACTACAAGAATGTGCGATTGGAGCATTCAAAATTTTGTGTTTTGCATTTATCCATACTTTACAGGTATGGTATTTTGATTAGAGCTGTTGATTCCATGTTACCAGAAGTTGCTGTTGCCCCCAGGCATTGAATAAGTCCCATGGCTGTCCTCTTTTAGCAGCTCTGTCTTCTCTTTTAAAATAATAGTCATAGCGACTGTGGTCTTTGTAGTAAGATATAGATTCCGGTGGATACCCATATGAAAGATTGGACATGTTGCTGAAAAAGTATTAGTTATATTACTGTTGTGTACCACTGAACATTTTCAAATGTAAAAACGATAGTTACAATTATTCATGCGACATGCTGATACTCCAAAGTATAATAATACAATGACAAGAAGACAAGAAGTGTTTTCCAAGAAAATGACTTCTAATTCCAATCTTTATTATTAGGACCCAAGCTGTAGACAGCTATACAGATAGTATTAATAAACATTTCTTAATCTAAAATTTCCAGTTACTATATTACAATTTAATAAACTAAATACATTGTGATTGTAATTATTGTTTTTGACTGTTCAATCACCATTATAACTAACAAAAGTTAAGATAATCATCGCTACACCCTGTTAATCAACATAATGGTGAGATGGTTTATAAGTTGATGTTTTTTTAATTTGCAACGGTAACTGTGCTCCATCACTCACTGTACTGTTGTAGAATTAAAAACTCTTTGCTGTAACCCTCTCATGCAATACTATTAAACAAATAAATGATACATATGTAATACCACATAACATTAAATAAAAATATCAATAATAGCAAGTATTTATAATAATAATATATATATATATACATAACACAACAAGTAATAACATCAAATTTATTTAAGAATGATTATTGAAATGATGATAAAAATTATCACAAGCAACATTAACATAATAATTAAGAAATGGTAATTATTAAAAACTATCATCATGATGATCCCATCATTATTGATGATGTTGATGAGGATATTATTATTATATGATTATTACTTATTGCTTGCAAGTAGATGAAAAATAAAATGATTCTTTTTACTTATATATAATATATACATTAAATTATTTAAACAATAAATATAATTAATAACACACATTATTAATAATAATAATTTAATAATCATAATTATTATGATTACTATCATAATAATAATATAATAATAACTATAATAAATATACAACAATAATAATAATAACAATTATTTATTATTATTATAATAATATAATTATAATAATAAACTATTATTATTATTGTTATCAACATTCAACAGCACAGCCCAAAGAATAAACTAGTGATACTACTACTAGCGATCAAGCTTTCCTTCTTTTGGTATTTTAGTTTTGATGTTATGTATTATGTTCAAATTAATTTATTTCTAACTTTTACAACTAACATCACCGACGTCTCACTGCTCTTTCCATACCCAAGGGGTCTAGGAGATCTGGCCTCACATAACATATATATAATGATAATAATCATCGTATCACTTGCAAGTAGATCAAAATAAAACAATTCTACCATAATAATTATTATAATAATAATAATAAATAAATTGATTATATTATAATTATTAATAAAATCAAAAAATAATTAGTATTATTTATTATTATAATAATTATATTTTTTATTATTATTATTCATTGTTATAACTAACTAGTAGTTAGTTATAACAACAGTTATAACAGCAGCAGTAGTTAAATTACTGCTGCTGTTGTTAAAAAACTTGTTGTTCATCATCATCATTGTAAATAAGAAATATCATAAAAAAATATCATCACTACTATTATTATTATTATTGATATCAGTGAGTGGTTTACGACTTCGAGGTTGTTAATCGTAATTTTTCAATTATGGATCTCAAAAGGTTTTGCTTAAACTTCACAGAAAAGTCGTGGAATATTCAACAACATCATCAAGTTAAACAACATGCTCTTGAAACTTTTATTCCAGCCACTGCAAAATTGTGTAGCCTGTTGCTTGAGCTTTATGCTCATTTATTCTGTTTAATACCATTGGCCAAGTCATCAAGATTTTGTAACGCAGGTTAACATTTCAAAATAGCGACCACATATCTTTTATTTCTGCTGCGGCACGGTCAGAAACAAAAACTGGAGTTGTTCGCTTTACTAGAATTTTTAGCACACAACTCCATACCAGGCTATTCGTTAGAGTAAAAACAGCAGTGTATTGCAGAGTGATTTTGGTGGATAACAAGCATTCTTTCTCCAATATGTTCTACGTTTAAAAAGTTTGTTGCACACACGTCCAAGCAGACACTGTAACTTTTCTGTAAAACAAAAGAAATCTGAGTTACCACAGCGATCTCCACTTTATTATTGTAAACACTCGGCTAAATAGCTAGTATTTGTATTTTGAAAAATCACCAAAAATTTTCAAAACAAACTAAGATTATTGGCAATACAACTGATCTACTGAATAATGAGGATCAATATCACATCTTGTTGTGTTGTATCTACTTGAATATTGAAACGAATGTAAACAGAAGTAAACACCAACAGGAATGAACGCAGACATGCAGGAATGAACGTAGACACCTCCTGGAGTGAACATTGACAGTCCTGGAATGGATGTCGACTATCCTAAAATGAAAACAGATTCTCAGTTGCTTGCCAAAATTTTTACACTCATTCCTGGAGTATGGTGGCTCAGAACGTTTTGTGTTTTGCGTTTTAAAACGTCTGAACGATTTCCAAACCATTTGAACTCTCTTGAAATAGTCTAAAGTTTTGAAAATCTTCTGAATGCTTTGTGAAATCGTTCACACACTTTGAAAATTCTGAGCCAATTTGCTAGTTCGCTCCATTGATCATAGATCTCCAGTCCATTTACGATCGATGTTTTGCTAAACACCGAACAGTTGAATTTTCTTTGAATATATAAAAAATTATTTTTATTTATGAAATATTATTTGTTTTATGATATTTTGAATAATATATACAGCCTAATTATAATGGTAAAAAATTAATTTTAGAGATTATATGCAATAACAGTTTTTATGCAGTTTATTAATTTGCGCTATGTCTATTGATCTACGTCTATGTTGGTAAAGTTGCATAGGGGCTATAAAGAAAATGATGGGGATCGGTTTGGTTCAAAAGCCATGTGCTTTGCAAACCTTTGCAATTATTCCAAAATAGTTTAGACTATTTAAAAATAGTTTATATGGTTTGTAAATAGTTCATACTCTTTCTAAAGCGTCCATACGGACTGTAATTTTCTAACTCATCTAAATCATTTTTAAACCGTCTGAATTATTTGTAATACAACTATACATTTTGCAAAATTTATGATTGTTAGACAGGAAATACAGTTTTGTTGCATGAATCTCGCAACTGCTAAGGCCGACAATTTATTATTAATCATCAACATAGCTTCTTGGGCTATTTTACTACAATTGCCCAATTATTTTCAATGTAAAAGACGCTTTGCAAACCGTGTAGACTATTTCCAATCCGTTCCTACATTTTAAAAACGAAACCTTTTAATGTTATGAGCCATTCCCGAGCCACCATATTAGAGACATATAAACTACCATTTCGACATCTGTTCCGAAAGTATGTTTCCCATTTTCGTCAGAGTAGACAACTCCTGGAATGAAAGTAGAAATGATATTTCATCTATCACTGAGAACAAATGAGACGCTTCCAAAAATGAATGTCTAAAAATTCTTCTCTTTAGCATAGTCAAAATTCATCCCAGGTCAGTCGACATTCATCCCAGGTCGATCGACATTCATCCCAGGTCAGTCGACACTCATCCCAGGTCAGTCGACAGTCATTCCAGGAGGTGTCTAAGTTTGTTCCTGCTCCGTCTGCATTCATTCCTGTCCCATCTATTTTTTGGCAAATATTTTTTCATTGTATTTGCGTTTTCAGTTTAAAGCTCACTGACACTGTTCAATAGCAAAAACTGCTTTCAGTGGTTTAATAAAATCAATAGATTAGATATTTAATGATGTTTTTATTGTAGTAGGTAGCACAAAATTCAAATTATTATTACTTTGAATTGACCAATGAACAATGTAACGTTATCCTTTCCATACTAGAAAGCCATTAAACTGTTATTTGGTAAGTGGGAAGTTTGTTTTCACAGTTAAACATTCCGCGGTCAGTTTCGCCGTCAAGTAACTGATCGGCCATGTCTATGATCTCACTCAGCAAACAAAACTATTTATGCTCCTTACCAGATATTTACAAAGTTTCTTGTTTCTCAATTTCTATAGTCTAGTTTATACCAATAGGTTTACAATAGTAGCAATTCTCTGTTAAGTTGGCTGTTAGGAATATGACAGACTGTTTGTTTTTCTTTATTTTGCTACTAAATGAATGAAGTAAGTGGGAGAGGAGGTGATGTGATGATGAACACAAACAAAAGTCTATTAATTTGTTTAATTAGTGATTAAAACATTTGTTACTTGGAATAAAACAATAGCTTGGCGTTTAAAGGACAATGTTCTTTGTGTTTTGTCACAGTTTAGCCTGAAGATACATTTTCTATCCGGAGTGTTATATCTCCGGGCTATGAACAGTTAGCCTGGAGCTGAGGCTTGTGTTTGTTTAGTCAAAGCACTCAAAGATCAATTTTCTTGTCCTTGACTTTTTAGTTTTATGTAATCAAAGATTGGCAGCATGACACGACTGCTGCTTCCAAATATAGCTGCAAAAAACACAACCAAAGTGGAAAACAGTAAATTTATCAAGAAATGGATTTGATAATAAAAGTATGCATTAGGTGAAGAGCTTCATTGATCTATCATGTTGTTTATTATATTGTTCGTTAGGAAAGGGAGACTTTATTTTTCTACGATACCTTGAAGTAAGCAAAATAGATGCCTGTAGCGTATATTTTAAAAATGCGTTTTCACTAATGAAATATAAAAAAATCTGTGCAAAGTGTACAACTATTTTATTTTTCGTCCAGTAGCCATTTCAGTTCACTATAGTAGCGTTACAAATTGGATACTCATAAAAAAATAGATATTTTTGGTGAAAAATTTTATTTATTACCGTAGGTTTATGAAGTTTCAATAACAACAAATAATCGAGTGTTTAAATGCCATCTCCAATGACAAGCCCCTTATAAACTGTAAGCTGATGACTTCTACAAAGTTTTGGAAATGTTGGCATGAGCTCAAACACTTCTGTAAGCAGAGACCTCAGATATTCTTACTGCAAAGCTAACAAATATGAGCTAGCTAGTGTTTAGAAAGTGTAGCTAGCTAGTATACAGAAGGTGTAGCTAGGTAGTATACAGAAGGTTTAGCTAACAAATATACAGAAGGTGTAGCTAGGTAGTGTGTAAAAAGTGTAGCTAGCTAGTATACAGAAAGTGTAGCTAGCCAGTATACAGAAGGTGCAGCTAGCAAGTGTATAGAAAGTGTTACACAGAGCGTGTAGCTAACAAGCATATAATTCTGTCACTCAAAACTAACTTTAAGTAGATTTAATTAGATTCAACAGATAAAATCAATGATTAATCAGCAAAACTTAAACCATGAATAAAATCTCACCTGACATACATGGAAGCACTCAACATACCTAGAAGCACTGACTAGACAGATTTTCGTAAAATAAAATGTATCAAGTTAAACTGAGTGTTGAGACTCAAGGTTGTGTTGAGCAGAGAAAGAATCCACACCATCCGTATATTAGTCAAACCAATTGATTTTGTATTTATTTTGTACTCCGTGCATCACATGTTTGCTATTTTATGTATGTAAAAATCTATAAGCTCTGAGGCTTGAAAAATGTTTCAAGTTGGAATTTAACAGATAAAACTTTGTTACCTAGTTTTTTTTAATAATTTTCAATTAACAAATATAAAAAATGCAAGTGTTTATAATTATCAGATATGGCAAAAAGAAAACTTTTATCACCAACTTTCATTTACAACCAAATACTTTGGAACAATTCTTTTTGCACAAGTTACCACAAACCTATCTCAAACTCGTCTAAAATTAAGCATTCATGCAAAAAATTCTAATTACTGAAACAAAATATGGTGACTACATATTGTTATTAGGCTAAATATTCAGCAACACAAATATTCAAACAGAAAACAGATGTATACCAGGACTAGTTCAAAAATCATATGAGATAATTGTCAGGAATTTTGATGATTCAGACTAATAACTTTTATTGTACTATTTTATTCAGTTAATATATTCTAAACTATCGATAATAAAAAACTGCTGATATCCTCTTCATCCACACTTAGATATGTAAATTAGTTCTTTTCCGCCCGATATTAACTTTTTTAGCATTGCTAATTGACGTTGTTCATGCGCCTGCAAGCTATAGTATGATATATCCTGCACTGCAGTAGTTTTACCTGGCACATGACTTCAATTTTCTTTTCTAATTACAGAGAGCTGTGGCAAGGTGTCAATCATTGCATTTTTGGTTATAAGTGGCTAATATACTGCGTACTTTGTGTATTACTTTAGCCCTTACTTCAATATAGGCTAATTTTTGTGTGAATCTCTGCATAATTAGCTTCATGATATGCTCAATATTTTGTAGCTATATTTGTTCATGTTGTTCACACGCTTGTCTTGCACCTTTCAACCACCAGTTCAACTCAGTGATAGCTCCGGAAAGGCAGTTCATTTTTTTAATGATCGTCGACAAATAGATTATTCGAATACAGCGAAGGTAAGTACATGTTGTGGACTTGATTTATTTATTATGAATTAAAGGTCTGCTTATAAACCCACATAATTTCTTTCAAGCCAGAACCGTGCGAATTACATTGAGAATAAATTAACTACAATTCAATTATATAATTATTATTAAAATTAGGGTTTTATTCATAAGTTGTTATGAGTTTTAAAAATCTTGCAATGATGCGCTCATTTTTTCAAGTTTTCATGTCTTTTAATAGCTCTAGTCACACACCAGGTTTTCAATTTAGTACCTTGGCGTCTGCATGATTTTATCATTAATAATAATAAAAATATTTTTCAGTTGTGCACACATTAAATGCTGATGAATACATTACAACTTCTAAGAAATTACCACCTGTTTCATTATACTACATATAATTTTAAGACAGCAAATATTATTTTTGAATTATTATTTAAGCAGCCATAAACATCTGGTGAAACTATTTCTCAACATCCAGCTCACTCTATCATAACAATCTGCACAAAGACATAGAGATTTTGTGCATTCTATTGTAATACAAGTGTCATTTGTATACTTTGATCTAAAATCTCTTGTCATTTGAAATCGATTGTCAGGAAGTTTACAATTTATATGTGAATAGCTATAGTCAGACTAATAAATACTCCGAGTGCTTTGGCAGCAATGCAAATATCTGTGGCAGCAGGTGTCAGCATATGCAGTAAATGGAAGATTTAAGAGATTATTGTGTCACTTTACAATGATGATATTGAATGCATGTTTGTTTTGTAACGATTAGAGAAACTTGCCGTCTGACTGTTGCAGAAATTGATTTAAAATACACATTTTCTGTTATGTATGTGGTTATTTAGTATTCAAAAGTATTGGTAATCGTTTTCCAGTAACTTAATTATGTTTTGATTCTTGTGATATCAAAACTTCGTTAGCTTTTTCTTTTTTTTAGTTTAATCAACGCTATAACGTTGTGCTGAAATAATAATAATATTCAATACATTTTTGCACTTTTAATAATAATTGAATCATTTTTCTCATTTGCAAAAAGCCATGGAAAGTATTTTATGAAAGTTTTAAATTAAAATTTAGCGAAAATGAAAGTAAATTTTAAAGTCGAGAGGAAATTATATGTAGTAATAAAATCCATGGAGGAATATTAAATTTGCAGGAAATTGAAAATTTGATTGGTATGGATATCATTGCGGTTCAGAGAGCAGGCGATATTATTGCCAATCGAACTGTTTAGGAAAGGCCTTTGAATGCCCGTTCAAGCCCGTCGATAATTAATACGTTAGCAAACAAATTACGAGGAAAATGATGACATAAACAAGGTGCGAGGATGCGAAAAGGGATGAAAACCTAGTCAAGTCTTCATGGCTGACTGAAGACATGAGACTCTCTGGTTAGGGGAGCCAAACTAAATAGAATTACATGGAAAAGAGCTGACAAGCAACATTTACCATTAGTGTCATGCTGTCAAAAATCATTCACACCCGAGTTCAGATTCAACATCGTGTAAGTTTGTTGAATAGGTTTGTTATTATACGGTTTGTGAGTCAGCTAAAGGCATGGTGGGGATAGATCGCTGACACGGCATCACTCGGTAAGGCAATAAAATAAACAAAAATTGCTACATCGCTGATTGGAGAGTATAAACAATATTTTAAATAAGCTTCGTTTTCTAACAACGTTGTTATAACTAAAAGTTATATATTTTGCTAGTATTTGAATTAAGCTTTTACTATCAATTCTCATAGTTGTGGTGAGAAATCCTATTGGAATTGGCTTGATTTCAATGTTTGCGGAAGGGCTTGCAGATAATTTGATGACTCTAGAATTGATATAACAATTTCTTCAACTTGTCACCTTATGTATGGCTAGTTTAGTAGAATTCCGTTTAACAATGAAAGGGGGAGGGATTTAGCTACTAATTTCAGCAGTAAATCCATTCACTTCAACTGTGGTCTTGACTTGGACATCTGCTGCATTTCAACCAATCAAAACTGTAGTTTAAATCGACCTAGTACAACTTTCTTCATCGCTATTGGTTATAATGTTTGCTTGGATTACATTCACTAAGTAGTTTGTTTGTTTTGGAGGGATGTTATATTTATATAAACAAATGTTAGTCTACAAACAGACCACTTTCTCTTCTACCATTCTCTACGATTCATTATTATTGTCAGGTTGGTTTTACTATAGCTTTTACTTTTCATTCATAAATGTTTTTCATCTTTAACGCTGATTATAATCATGTTATTTACAACTTTTCATATTTTTATAAAAAAATTTTTATTTATGGGTACAAATATTATACTTTTTTTACAGAAGTCTGATGTCCATTCGATGGTGTCATTGCTTTTGGCACGCTTGTACGAAGCGTTTCACAGACAATCAATTCTATTACACTCGGTGAGTGTGTTATATCAAGTATTTACTCTACCAATTCCGTTTATAGATTGATTTTTGGTGAGAAAGAAATCAATTGGTTGAAAGGCTGCACTAGTTGACTGCTAGACAATCAACTGAGGGAGCTTGTCCACAGTATTGACTGTTTCTCATGCGGGTAAGTTATTTTCTTATTTTTGATATGTTTTATCTTTGAAGGAGAGAACGCTTGAAGTTTGTTTTCTATGTAAGAGATTTCTGCCAACAGTCTCCAACATTTACTGGTCTATTATGGTCAAACAGCAGCAATGTTTATAAATAATAAAATGCACCAATAATAATAAATAAATAATCGTAGTTAACCAATATTTTGAATATTTTAAAACTTTTTGGTTTTGACACAAAAAAGTAATTGAAAAATCCTGGGTCAAGTTTTCATTTCTGTATTGAAGCAAACAAGCTTTATGGAACAATCGTTCATCACTTTGATCTTTTATTCAATGTCTCTCCAGGAGATTTAAGTTTCTACTCAACAAGCATTTGAATACCCCCTACAACTTCACAGCCCACTTGAGTGCTCAAACACATGTTAATAATTATAGATGATGAAACACTTTTGCTTATTTAAACTGAAGTGAGGCATTTGATAAAGTTAATCTGACCCTCAAATCACCGCCGTTACATAACATACAAATAGATAACACTCTCCCATCCTAGTAATTGTTATTTGTGCTCTTGGGTACTATTGCAAGAATCTCTGTCTCACAATAATAAAATAATCTCTTTACATCTTATTTCACTGATGTTGTGGAAAATTAGTTGGCCATCAGCCAGTTTAAGTAGGTACAACCTAACTAGCTTTTTTTTTAAATAACCTATTGCCCAAAACTGGCAACTATCAAAATTCTGACTCAAAAAAATTATTTTCGTATTGTGAAAGTTAATGAAGGGGATATGTGTACTAATTATTTACCATACCAGCTGTTTCATAGAATTCAGTGAATAAATTTTGCTAAGTATGGCATTGTTATGTCACGCTAGTAGAAGTTGTAGAACTCATAGGCACAATTAGATAGGATTACATTGTTGCAACATTGATTGGAGGCTTCTATGGTATGTAGCAGTGGCATATAATCATGCTTAGCTTGACAATACATCAATGGTATTAACATTTTACTAGCGTCCATGTTCATATTCAACACCTTTCTGTTATTATACCTGCTGAAAGCTACCTTCAATCCCTCTGATGCTCATTAAATATTTAATTTCATTCTTTTTTAAAAGGACCTTTCGTGCTCCGCCATACTCGACCTCATTATTCGTCAATTTTGATATATTGCATGTAGTAATAATGCGAAAATTTGTGAATGTCCTTTACGTTGTCCTCTCGTTGCTCTGGTTGCAAAATGTAGGAAACAACTACTGAAACACTCAAATTTGGTCTCAGGAAGGCGTTGTTTTTGGACTTAAAATTTAAAACAGAAATCATCTTGGCTTCATAGTTTTTAGTGCTCATCTTCTGGCTCAAAGTTGTCTTCCCATGTGGCGTTGAGGTTGTTAGTGAAAAGACAACTCTCAATTTTTTATTTAGTCCTTGCAATTGTGTTTAGAAAAGTTGTATCAAATAACAATGATGTTTAAAAAGTTGAAACACCATCAGATCCTGGCGGAATGAAAACTGCACTAATGTAGGATTTACTAGAGTGTCAAATGGAAGAGTATTGCAGAAGAGACTTGCACTCAATGACTTTTACTAGACTGTGCTAGTTGCTATCTACACGCACCGAGGTAGATAAGAATATTTATGCATTATGAGCAAACCTGGCCCCACAATATATTTGCAGATGGCACTTGTAATGGGATTACAGGCTAATTAGAGGAGAGTCAATGCTACAGTTTATCAGAGAATGCCAGACCAACTTTTAGCTTTTGTACTCTTTGTGTCAGCAGCTATCGTGTGGTAGTTTGGAGACCAAAGATCGTTGAGAAAATAAAGAAATTTACCCTTCTTTATAAATCAATTTCTTTTATAAGAAATCAATTTATATAATTATTATTTTCTCTCATTATTTTCAAGTAATTTAGTTTGACCATTCAATTGGTTTCTAAACCTCATACGTCTGCGCCGTACATCTGCCCTGTGAGTCTGCGCCATATGTCTGCACTGTACATCTGCACCATAGTCTGCGCGGTATATCTGCACCATACGTCTGCATCGTACATCTGCACCGTACTTCTGCACCGTACGTCTGCACTATACATCTGCACCGTACGTCTGCATCGTACGTCTGCATCATACGTCTGCATCGTTTCTCGCATCATCTCCTGCATCTTACGATTTTTCAAACTTTTAAACATAAACGAGTTGGTGCATGACCTCTCCAGTGAAAACCACGAAGGAATGCTTACGCCCCCAGGCTATGGATATGTACATCTTTTCATTACTTCATGCCTAGTCTAGAGGGGTTTAAACGTTTGTAATAATCACATCTTGTGACCTTAGCTTTAAAGTATTTATTGATTGAATTCTCTATCATTATTTTTTAAAAGGTGAAAGAAGACGACGAACCTAAAAAAGTTTTCTAGTAGTTTTGGTTTTACCGGAAGCAGATCGTTGTTTTTTTTTTTAAAAGAGTTTGTTAGAATTTATACCATTTAAAGCCCAAAATGATTTAGATTTAAAAACATTATTTATACAATATTTATTCAAAATTAAACTATTTCAAATTGGTGGTTAATCTATTTGAACAATAATTTATAAAAAATATTATTAATGATATATGCATCAGCTGGAACTAACCAAATATTGTTAATTACTATTCACCAATACCCAAAGGCTCCAAGAGTTTCGGCAGGTGCCAGATTCTCAGCAGGTAGTAAGAGAGATTAACTACTATATCACAATCTATGATACAAACATTTTCCTATGTAATACCGCTTTCTATTTACCATTCTTTGTAGCTACTAACTTGTACTAAATTAATACTGTTCAAACGTAATATATAAAGCTTTGATCTGCTGCTGTCAGTGTGTAATAACAAGACAGGATTATTTAGTTGTTTCCTCGACTTTCTTTCTTTTAATTTCAGCTAAAAGCTCATTGAGACAAAATATTTGAAAAATAATATTCTTGCTATGTTGTCTATTATCAGTCACCCGATTTTGGTTATTTTTGAAAATACTGGTTTTGGTTGACTGCACAAGTGGCTGAAACTTGTAAGTGTCTTTTTCAATTTGGTCAAGTCAATTGGCAGTTGAGGTAGGTAGACGGTTGTAGAGGTTAACTCAGGTCTCAGTACTCAGGTCAAAGTCAACTTCTCAGCAATTACTAGTAACATTTTCTGCACTCCACTCAACATGAGCTAGCCCTTGTCAACTGATTTCAAATAGTTTTCAGTCGTAACAAAACAGAAAAAACAATAACTGTTTAAACGCATTACCCTAAACCCTCCAAATGGAGCCTAAAAAATTTAACTACCCGAATTTAGCATTGATATTATTTTAACGCTGCGCGTTCTCATTACGGAGAGTCAATAAAATGAATGAAAGTGTACCAAGTTACTCGCTGCCAACAATGCTGCCTCAACCCTTCCAGTGTTTTAGCTAAACTGCATGAGTAATTACTCATCAATTGTATCATAATTGACACTTAGTACCCAGTTACCAACTCGCACAATTCTTGTGCACTTTGTGAGCTAAATACCCACTGATTTCGCTATAAGTAGTATACAATATTTAACTTGACTAGCTATACAACTTTTTGTTTTGATCACGTCACCAGTGCGAGTGAATAGTCATCTGCCAAGTACGCTTTCGCATGAGTGGACGAAACTAACTGGCAGCGAACATAAAAAGGCGCTGTTTCAGGGAGCCAATTGTCTCCAACTGAAGCTATTAGCTAGACAAAGGCATTGTTCTAGAACTGATTGTAAAATATATAGCGAGTTAGTCAATCGTTAACAGCCTGCATTCATTAGGAACTTTTCAAAAGTGTTTTCGAGAGAGCTTTATATTTGACGAAAGACAATGCAAAATAGGTGATTGTTTTTGTTTAGCAAACACCACAAATTATGGCAATTTGCTTAAAGGCTTTTTTGCGGCTAAACTAGATATAAAAGCCCATTGAATAAAAACTCTTAAAGAAGCATCGGCTACCAAAGTGTAGAATTCAATGATCAACTGTTGCGGTCAAGTTTATTGTCTGTTAGAAATTAGCGGTATGTATGTGGTTTGTTGTGCAGTATATTCTATTTGTATGTTATATAGTAGAGCATGTTTAGATGTGTCGTGCATTCTATATCGTATAACAAAACAGGCATTGAAGCAGGCATAGCGTATAGCGAGTGAGACTGCAGTTGAAAGGCACAGCAGGTGAGCTTTAGTTAATACAGACTACCCTGCATCATTCACCTGTCGTTAGTCTCTGGGTAGCGCTAGTGGGCTTTTGTACGGTCTCTGACACGCTGAGTTATAACTAATACTGGCAGCATTGATAGTTGACTACACGGAGGTAACACTTGGGTGGTAGGCTTAGAGGGTTGTAGACGGATTCTAGACCAGCTGAGATAACATTCGAAAGGTGAAGTAAAGGTTTGTAAGTTAATGAATAACTGTAACAGGTGTTGTAATTGGGTGCATAGAATTTTTGTTTTTGTTAATTTAATAGCCTTATTTAAATACATTAGGCTGGTCTTTTGTTCTATTACACAATAGAGCCTTCATTCATAACTAGGGATAGTCTAACCGCCGTTATTTAGTCTGATTTGTACTCCGGAAGGTGGGTTGGTTAGTCGTCTGAATGCTACAAATGGAAAGGTAAGTAGATTTGTTATTACTAGGTAATAAACAGGTAGTTAACAGACAGAAATTTGGCACATCGAGATAAACAAGGTGAATGATGTTATACGGCATTCCGAAGCTAGTAGTTGATATGCGCACAAATCAGCAGTTTTGAAAGAATTCCGTTGGCATCATTTGTCAGTCACTTCACTGGGGCCTCGTAGCTTTTTATTATGTTGAGTTATGAACTACCTTACACACCAATTCAAATTCCACAACTTCCAATTAATTTGGATTGAAATTAAACTGTTTTTAAATTGTAAAAGCTGTACTATTATTATTATAATGAGTCATATCTAAACTATTT
This sequence comes from Cryptosula pallasiana, assembly GCA_945261195.1. Taxonomy (NCBI): domain Eukaryota; kingdom Metazoa; phylum Bryozoa; class Gymnolaemata; order Cheilostomatida; family Cryptosulidae; genus Cryptosula; species Cryptosula pallasiana. The sequence goes on from OX183130.1 coordinate 40,050,983, forward strand.
GTGGTCAAATTAATTAGTTCTTCACTCACAAATAGTAGCTGAGATATATTTAATGAAAGCATTAATTAAAATTAATGTAAGCTATAAAGTATTGTACACACAACAGCTGAGCAAGTAGCGTCTATCCATGTAATTATATTCTGTTGACTTTAGCCTAGCTCTATTTATTCTATCGGTCAGACAAGGAATTTTAGCTTCAAGCTAAACAAAATCCATAGTTTTTTGTCTATCGGGGTCAGTGATTAAAAATAATCAAATTATCGTATAAGACTCTGGGAACGAAACTATTTCTATCTATATTTAGCTAAAAACTATACCAACCCTATAGTCCAGCTTCGCTGATTCATCAGAAACATGATATTAATAGTCCCAGCCTATTCGCTTCTCTTGTTTGCAGGTAATATTTTATTCTATTCCTGTGCTACAGGATAGCTTTATTGCTTTTATATTTTTATGTATTTTGATATATCGCGTGTTTGAAACCAGATAACTTACGCGAAAGTAGGTATACATTACATAGCTGCTGGCAATTATCTCCACTTACTCTCTGTTTGCTACTGAAAATTTAAATTATAGTTTTGTAAAGGGCGTCTGTTTACTGTCTGATTATTTGACTCCATCAATGAGTATCGGTGAGAATGCGGTTAAACGGTAGCGTGTGAAAGATAAGTTTAAAATTATTCTCAAATCCACTGATTCTTTTGGCATAAAAATCAAAAAACTGCTTTCGTCTCGCATGGGGTGAAGCGTGGGATATAGCTTTTGGCATCACCTGACGCTATTACAATGTATCATAAAAAATTAGTCAATTTGCTGTCTCGCAATGACTACAAGTAAAACTGCAACATTTAAATGGTAACGATTAAGTTATCAGCACAAATATATGAGAACTGATGTAATAATTGTTTGCACATGTCACAAAGATTGCTGTTTAGGCAACAGTCAAGTGGAATACTTGAAACAGAATAGATTGGTATGTCAAATGAGTGATACATGTCATAATAGAGAACTTTCTCAGCACTATGTAAGTAAATGCATTAACTTTTGATCTACTAGCGAGCAAAGCTTATGTATTTCCCCCAGGACTAGCTTCAGGTATAAGAAAGTTACATCACGCTGACAATGGCAAGCAGGTGTGCTTGTGACATTTTAGCAAACTTGTTAACATCTGTTCTTGTCAATTTTTCAACTTTTTAGTGTCAGCTTGTAGTGTTTTGATGTCTATTCGAGCTTACTACATGAGCTTACTACATGCATGCGCACTAAATTTCCACACATGATATCGTCCGTGGCTATCCTATTACTTGAACAAACCACTGGAGCCACCAAACGCTAGGAAACAAACACATAAAGGGCCAAACCCCTTCAGGCTACCCGTTTTTGTTTACCAAAATATTTCAAGAGTGGCAAACGATCCCGTAGACGGATTTTTATTTAAAAAGTGAAAGACTACGCTTCAAGTGTTCTCTTAGTGGTTATTTCACAGCCCAGTAAGAAAACAATACTCTATTACCTTTTTATTATCAACAATGAATGATTGTGTTTTCGTTTTGTAAATATGTTGCTGACCTTTGCACTGAGGTTTTCACACAAAAGTTGAAGGGCTTCTTTTGTATAAATTTGTTGGTGAAATCCAATTAAGGGTAATAATTGCTCGTTTAAATCTTTTACCTGGTGACTTTCATTGAGTGAATTTAACTACTAATACTAGCAATTAGTCAATTGATGAATTAATTACATTGTGAATAATCTACCACTGTACTACTCCAGTTCCGTTAGCTGTTATTTTAAACTATTTTTTTCAATTTTGTTTCGGTCGACTCCCAGTCAGAAAGTAGTATAAATAGAAAGTTTCCACTTAGAAGCATTAGCGCTCATGAATAATGGAAGAGAAAGTAATGTATTAGGCTTCTTGCCTCTCCTTCACTCTAAGCTACGAACATGTCACGGAAAATCAATTTCAACAGAATTCAATAACATTCTACGATGTGTATTGAGTTAATTAAGTTTTTTGTCTTCATGAACGCTGTGGATATCCCAAACCCCTGATCAAACAAGCCCTCAAGGCTATACTGATACCCAAATGAATTCCAAAGAATCACAATATATGTAGTACTGGCGTCATGTTTCTAAACACATCAATACAGTAAGATTCTTGATAAAAATGGGTGAACAGTTTTTGTATATGTTAAGAAAAACTTACACTAGAATATCGTAAACATTGTACATCACATGTTTCAAGTTTAATTAAATATGTTGGCAAGTCTGTCAAGACATGCCAATCATTTCTGCTCCACTCTACTAGCATTGAGAGGTATTAGTGTCAATTTCTGTAAAAAATCAATGATTTTACTCTGCTCTAAGTTGTGCAACCTTCTCCAGACTTAATTTAAATTCTATTCCATTACGATCAGGCATTCTAAGGAGCTTTTTTCATTCAGCACTAGAGAGTGAGCCGTGATAGATGGCATATATCTAGTTAGATGTTTCTCAAATAAATAAACCTTCTAGTAACGGTTTTACTGGTAAGTAACAATTTTATTGCAGAGTTATCCTTCTTTCTGGGTAGATAACTCTGTCTAGATATAACAATTATCAATTTATGTTTTGTTTGGTATTCGCAAACAGATCGTAATTGAATAATGAGCAATTTGTAATAAAAATGATGATGCAAAATGTCATTGCACTTTGTTTTAGTTGTTTTACTTGTTTGGCAGCGTTCTAGACAGCGCAGTAAAGTCCAGGCACATCAAATCAATTTGTATAAAGTTTAGAAAAGCTATCAAATTATATCACAGCAGTGTTGGCTCCTAGATGCTATAGTTAGACAGCTGCTTCATTTATAATTGCAATAATTCGTCAGCCTATAAGCCTGTACTAGACACATGTTTTGCTTGTCATGTAAAACAAGCTGGAGTAAAGCAAATACCCGTGTTAATATCAACATTGACATGGTAGCAGCATAAATATTAATTAACATAAAGTAGATTAAGCTAGATTAGTCTCCGCTGATTGTGATATCTTGTATATCAAGCTGAGATCTGTGGCTAATTAACCTTCCTTATAAGTATTTTTTATTTTCTAACCCATTCCACATTTGTGCACGCGTACACAGCATTCTACTGTGTATGTTGTTATCTTTGATAATTATTATTTATGACAGGATCTGTTTGATGTTTATTTGTAGCATATCTATGCAAGATATCTATTTTTTATTATTATGTTTCTAGGCGCTATTTCCAAGCTGATGAAAATTTATGATAACTCCGTTATCTACAGTTTTTTATGTCGGTGTTCATGGTGATCGTTGCTGATTACAGACCTCCGCGATAGTTTTTTTCTGCTCTGTTACACCTTTAAATGTTATCGCTTACAGATGTTTTATTCTTATTTCCCTATCTCTACTATTTGGAAGACTAGTTAATAGAAACTACAAGGTGACATGTGGCATTTCTGTAATTATCACTTGAACATTGATGGCACACGCCGTTTATTCGTTCTTGTGGTCTTATTAAATAGATCTTAATCTCTTTAGAGACCAAAATGCATCAGCTGCTCCTTTTAAGAAATCTGTTGATGAAAGCTTTTGCTGCCCAAAATGCATTTATTGTAGTTTCAAGCAGGAAATGAAATTACCAAGCCGAGCCATAGCCCTTGAGTGACACTTTGGGGCACTTGCAAGCACTTGCAAGCACTTGTGTAGTATGTTTATATCTGTGGTATAGCTGACATTTAGCACCTAATCATCTTCCACATCCAACACCAGTAGCTGTTGTTGTTTATTTCTGTATCACTTAAAATACTGCATTATTTTCTATACATACCCTATCATAAACCACACCTCCTGCTACATTAGCTCAAGTTCTCATTTATAAAACAAAGTAGGGGGCCATTAACTACCACCCTTATTAGGCATTAATTGTTTTTAAGTACTTAGGCTATCATATCAACACTCAAAGCTGTTCATAACTGTGAAGGCTATCTCTATAGCAACGATTTAGTAAAAAGGATTGGAACTGACAGTATCGTGGCAGGTTGCAAAGACGTTAGACTTATTTTGGTTTGTTTAAATGTTGCAGAAGTGAGACTAAAGCATTCAAACAAGATTTCCTGGTTCAGATAGGAAGTAACTACTAACAATACGAACAAGTTTCTACATTCACCTACATTTGCCAGGTAAGTTTTATATATCATTATACGTTGTAGGTTATTTACATAATGGGATTGGACTGTATTTATGTAGTATAGGCAGACATACATACATGCACATACATGTGTGCATTGATACCAGAAATAAATTTGAACTTTAAATATCATAACGATAAAAATATAATGCTTCGTAACTCCATTTATCTAGCAAGGCTTAAAATAGTACTGGTTTTGTAAACTTTACTAATATCCCACTAGCTAATACACTCCCTTATCTAGTGGTCAGATGGTCCTGTTAATAATTCTATGTAATGCTATTTGTGCGAAAACCTTGTAACGCGAGAGAAATTGTGTGACCGAGAACCAACTAGCGCTCATTTCACAGCGTTACAGGATGTAAGTTCTCTTGAATGGAAAGAAAACAAAATCTTTGGCAGAGGAGGTTGTTTTTACTGCTATTAACAGAATAGCTCATTATATGATCATTTGGGGCATCATTCATAAATGGATGAGATTCTCGGATGACGCAGGTAGCCATCTTGCAACGTTAGCTTATATTTGGAAGGAAAAAGTTTGGTTCAGATTTGGAAGTAGTTATGACTACATGCTTAATGGCCTTGCTAACATCTACCGCAAGGGCCATAATTTGTTTAAAATGGACATATCACTGGCTGGCCTGCGGTGACATAACTCAGGCTTTAGTACTAAAACTGGTACTAGCTGCACCTATGGTCAGAGATGGATGACACTGGTTTGCTAATTGCCAGATACCACTGTGTTAAACAGGTGGAAGCGTGTATCATTTGTAGTTGACTATTGTTTATGTCTGTTTTAGAAATATAAATTGCCCATGTTTTTTTTATGTAAGATTTTGTTACAAATTGATTTTTGTACCGAATTTTGTTGATTGGTGTTCAATAATCTTAATTGATTATTGAATAGAGCACTCATGTGAAACTGAAAAAGGAAAACATGTTTTCAGCCATGGTTGGTCTTGAACCTGCGTTCCATAGATGTGCAGGGTCAGTGTTGCTTGTGAGCTAGCTAATTCACCCATCATGCCTTCAACGTTTTGAGTTCTTTACTCAGTTTTTATCTCTAACTAAAAAATTTTTACCAGTTTTACTATTAATAAGCTGAAAAACCAAAAATACTCAAGTCTATTCTAAATATCTATTATCCAATAGATTCGCAATGCTAGAATGTGTAATAAGCTTTTGGCTTCTAGATTGTGTGTTAGAGATAAGCTGCAGAAAATTGGTTTATATGAAACCTTATAATACCTAAGGTCTGGCCAGTAACATATCTATGATTACATCAATACAGACAAGATACCCTAGTAATCCTATTGGAAAGAAATTTGTTATTCTTTAAACAGTAATTTTGGCAGCGCTGCTGCTCACTCAAACTTCTAACATTCCAGATATGATCTGGCATCTGCACTATTCAATGATTATGAGCTATTATTTCATCACTAAAGGCAGCTACCGAGCTGCCGAGGGCCTGCTGTTTTCTCCGATGTAGCCAATAATACATTCGAGCCAATCTATGAGCGCAGAGAACTATTATAATTAATAAATAATACATTAATTATTATAAAACAGCGCTAGTAGTGAACATCGGAGTAAAAAATGGCCCGGAATTCATTCATGCAATCTAGTAGATATAGCATGCTGTTTATGATTGTTCTTTTAGTATTGTCCCTGCAATTACAGCGATTATTCCGCTGCCTTCTCCCAGCGGTATATCTGCTTGGCAGCGGCTATACTAGCTAATGATTGAGATAAAACTAGCTTTCACTCCTTTGCAATGTCAGAATTAAATTGTCTACAGCTGATCTTGATGGTTTTCCTCGCTTACAGCATCAAGTTTCTCTCTCCATGATATAACAGCAGATATAGAAGGACTTGTATAGGTTTTCTTCAGTATTGTCTGTATTTGTGGGTTTTCAAGCAATCAAATCATCATCAAAGGCCTATGAAATAGTCACTGTGTAGCGATTATCGTGTACTCTGGCATTATTACAGAACTGGCTGTGTTTGATCGTTGCTAGTAGCCATGTTGATTCACTCTACGTATGGTTTGTTCAACTATATTGCAAATGACAGATTTTATGCGTTTCTCTAGCTTTGAAGACTGCCACACAAGATTTCTCTCATAAAATCAGCATCTAATGAACCTTGTTGGCATTTAAACATCATACCACGGGCATAAAACATGTATACACTGGAAGCTGAAAAATTATTATATTATTATTATACGATGATTGACAAGAAAGCCAAAACCTTACAACTGTCAGGTTTTGTACCCGTGTGACATTGCCATTAATTCACTGACTAACCAACCACCATCACACACACAAAGTTTGCACTCAGTCGATGCCAGCAAATCTACATAAATTACAGCTAGTACTTCGCTATTCAAACAAAGAATCCAGGCGTTTTTGACACTATTTTTATATCCTGGCTAAAACCTCGTCCAACCAAATGAATGATGGGAATACATTTTTGGTAAAGTCGTTAAAAATTTATGTTTTACCCCGAAACTATAATGCGGTTATATTACCCCCATACAAAGGGTTTTGCGTGTGGCTAAGTGTGTTTACACTCGCTAATGTCAGGGTAATTCAGTGCAGGTTTTACCAACAATTTGCTGCCGCGCAGTTCATTTCCCACCAGATTAGTCAAATTAATATAAAGTTGAGGTGAAACGACATGGCTTAGGGGTTGGTTGCCCATTTCCTTTAAGGATCTACTGAGGAAAGATTTAGTAACCCTGGTCTGTCATTTTACCACTAGTGGTATTCAAAGTACGTCTGCTCGGTCTCTCCCACAGATCTGCCATTTTTTTTTATTTATATAATAATAAAACATTTTTTATTTTGATACTGGGTCAGAGAGTGCATGAGATTTTGCTGTCACACGGAGTACTTGAATCCAGTCTAATTATTTATATATCTGTTTTATTTTAGAAACAATATAGCTTACATCTGACTTGGACAAAGCTTCAAGATGGGGGCGTTACACAGGCCCCTATTACTTATAGCAGTGTGTTTAGGAACAGCGTACAGTATTGGTTGCCCTACAGAATGCACGTGCTCTCGTGTGCAACAGCAGTATCTAGTAGATTGTAGTGGAAGGGGTCTCTCCTCCATTCCAGATGTGAGTACAAATTCTTAACATTTTGTAATTTGAACAAGTGCTTTTTGACCAGCTGTTACAACCGTATTTTTCCAATTTAGCAGAAAAGTTAAGAATATAAACTCATTGGTTATGCGGTTGAAACTAATAGACAGCTGGAAAGGTGTTAACAAGTACAAACTTCTTGCAAGCTTTAATCTTTCTATCAATCATTTTACCAAAGTTCAATTAAGTACAAAAAATATTTTAAAATAGCAATCAGGATGTGACGTTTGCTTTGAGATGTACCATAATTAATATTGACAATAAGATAACAGAATACTAAAGTCAACCTTTAATTAAATTTATTTTAGGCCATTAAAACATAACAATTACCTGAGCATTATTTCTAACAGGCGTTGACATTTACTTTGGAATTTTTTAATAAGTTCAAAGTTGGGAATAATCTTCATAAGTCAAAACCTATTAAATTGAGAACTAAAATGGATGCTGCTGAGAGACTAGAGTAACAACTGCTTTGAACACTGTCGGCCATATTGAGAGCCTAATAAAACCAGGCATGTTTTATGTTTCACCCACTTGACATAGTAAACTTTAAATTATTTATTCGCAATCAGATTTACGAATCACGGAGTTGGATAACAACAGCTGTTCCACCTCATTGGGTGACTGAGGACCGAAATCTGCAAACTTTCTGATCTTGATAAAAAATTATTAATTGACAGTCTTTCACAACGATCCGTAATCTCTTTTTCATTTAAAAAAGAAAACCTCCCAATTTTTATATATTAATCATCAGATTGCAATCAAATAATAATTAAAATTCATGACGCAATTTGCCTCTTATTTCAGCTGCCTATTGAAACAGACGAACTGGATTTGTCAGGAAATTCCATCGAAGTCCTACAAGATGGCTCATTTACGTCGGCAACTGTACTCAAAAGACTTGATCTCTCCAGCAATGGGTTATCTCAGTTACAGCTCAATGCATTTCAAGATATGCCAAACTTGAAAACTCTAAATCTTTCTCGTAACAACTTGAAAGGTAAGATCAAGTCGATAAAAACTGTGTGAAAAACAAATTTTTGTATTTGGATGTATTTTCAAGCACATATGAAGACAGGAACATAATGGTTTGTCTAATGCAGTCGAGCAAATCTGTGTGACGCTAGCCAGATTTACTCACCATTCAAAAACACATCATGTGAAAGTGATTACTTTAGGCTAGTTTATGTATGGCACTAGTACCCCTAGCTTGCTAATACTTATATAGAGAACACAACTCCTTTAGAAAAATTCATCTACAGTTTTGTTAGTTGTAAATTTGTTTTGCAGCTGACAACTTTCGAGACCACGAGTTGATGCGAGGTTGCAGACACATCACAGAGTTGGATCTTAGCTACAACAAGCTGACAAAGATTCCAGACAGCGGGCTTAAAGTTTTAACCAAGCTAGAAAAACTTTACCTATCAAACAATGCCCTGACTAGCCCAGTGTTTGGCCCTGGCTTCCAATCACTTGAGGTAAGGTTATGCAATGTTTCTGCAGTCTGCGCTCAAATTGTCTTCTTATAAGAAAATCATACTCTCAGATCAATGTAATACATGCTTTAAAAATAATCTAGTAATAAAATAAAGCTTTTCATTCTTCTTTCTAATATTTTTTAGTGAGTAATATTTTAAATTACAATGGCAAGTCTGAGGTAAAACTGAGTGCATTCATTGTTACTTGCAGGTGATAGAACTGGTCGATATTAGTCACAACGACTTCTCAGAAATTCCATCGGAGGCTTTTAATGTAATAGATATAATACAAACCATCAACCTGTCCAACTGTGATATACGAACGGTGCAAACAGGTGAGCTGGAATTACTTTACCAAGTAGTGACATCTTCCATCAGGTGCTTTCCGTCTGCTGATGGATTGGTATTCTTAGACTTATCATTAAACCAGTGCAGAGAATTATTCTCCCAGCCGCGGTAATTGCCATGGTTTACTAACCAAAAATTCTGGTTTGCCGAGAACCTGTTACTAATTATTTTAGATTAGAAATGACTCAATCTATGACATGCACCCCTGAGCGACTTAAGTAGATGCAACCGATTACGTGAGCCAAGTTTCTTTGAATAATTATAGATTGGGAGTAACAGAAACGTTACTTTAAAATCCCAAATATTTTGTAGGGTGACAGTTCACATAGGCACTTTTCATACGTGGCTAGTACCCTGGGATAATAATAATTGGTGACTGTTTTGTAATACCAATGCTGCCTGATAATAATTTATTTCAAAGTTCATAATAATTATAGATTTTTTTAGTGGCGAAATTCAATTTTTTTGTTTCTTTATTGACCCACGTTTAAATAAATTGCCTGATAGAATTTAACTTTATTTGACAGAATGGAACAATAATTGGTAGTTTAGAATATTAATGATACTGTTTATAAAGAATTGATAGACGTTAGTAGCGATGAACTAATGTTAACCACATTAAAGTAACAGTACAAAATATCCATGTTTGACACACAATATCGTTGCCTAATGAACTTAAATCACATCGTTTCTATTCATCGATAACCACATACATTGTGGTATTTACATAGTCCTATAAATACTGTTTAACCTTACAATCATCAATCATATTACATCGTAATAACTTGCCTAAAGCAGACATGATGTCTATGCACAAAAATTGTCATGTCTATAGCTGCCGTCTGTATAATGTTCACAGATATTTTTGACATGCTTTGACAGTTGACATATCAAACTTGGGTGGAACAATCTATGAAACTTACTACTGTAACCATGATTACATCCAACTGAGTAACGATTTTCTCATTAATCAGTTTTTCTACAAAACTTAAAAATTATTATTTTTAGATTAGGTGCAAAAGTTTCCAGCGTCAATTCATATATGATTATTCAACTTTTATGTAAATATCAATTGAAATTGTTACGCAAACTTGAAAAAAATTCTCAAACAAATTGGCTTCAGTCTAGATTCATTCCATGATCGTATTAAAACTTGATAATTTCTTTTCAATCTTCTTATGTCTGAGTTGTTATAATTATTTTGTCATTATGATGATAATTAATAAGTCATTATGACGCATATTGTCTGCATTCTGTAACTTTCTCAACGCTGTAGTTATTTCGACTCCATGGTGATCTTTAACACCCTTAAACTTCCAAATGATATGTCTATCAATTGAGTTCGCTAGCATTAAACGATGTATAAATACATAAAGAAAAAATTATTAAATTCTCAGTTGGAGACGTTTACAATTGTATCTATTGGGTAGCAATCCAACGTCTGCTACTGCTACGCCCGCTACCAGGAAGCTTATTGTATCTTAACATTCCTTGACTACCAGCTGAAAACTTTGTATGTTGCACGTAAAACTTAGCAACAAGAATGTAAGATGACACAAAACATGTGCTTAGCTTTTTATTAGTCTCCAATGTTAAGCGACATGCAAACCTTTGATATTGCCACTTCCATTGCTTGAGTAAGGATGTAATTTGCAAGCCGCAGCGAATAAATTTGCATAACCATCAACTTTCTGAAACAAAAGAATGAGTTGGGAATATTTGTACTACTAGCAATATTACTAACCTACTCTGAATGAGTGAGAGTGGCTATAAGTAAGAAAAATAGTATAATAATAACAATAATAAAATTTTATTTTACAGGAGCGTTTGAAGATTTGAGAAGGCTAACTCACTTTGACATCAGCAATAACCAGAGAATAAATCAGCGAGATTTAAATGCAACAATTAAATCTGTTTGCAACTCTGTATATTTGTCTTCATTACGTCTATCCAATGTGAACATATCTGACCTTAGTTATGTTCTCACACCTCTTCTGGAGACAGGTTAGTTCATTAAAAGACTTTGTGTAACTTTGGTTTAGATAATATAGTGATTAAAATCCTGCTATTCTTGCTCTTTTTACACATTCAGCCTGTGTTTAATAACAAAAAAAAATTAGAAATTTGCCTAACATTCTATCATCTTTTACAGATAACATGAGCTATCTAGACTTGAGTCACAACTCCTTGAGAACTCTGGATGTAGCAGATTTGAGACCAGCCAAGAAACTACGCTACCTGAATCTCAGCCATAACAAGTTGGCAAGGATTCCTAGCCTCGGCCAACCTCTACTTCAGAACATTGATCTCTCATACAACTTTATATCAGATCTCAGTAAAACTCCATTTGAAAGTATGTAGTACCTCTTTGTATTTAAACTTATGAGCAATCTCAAATTGGAAGTTAAATATACATTTTGTTCACAGTTTTTTATTATCTAAGAGTCCAAGAGCTCTGTTCTTACACAGCATTTTTATGACATTTTAGCATGTAGTGAATTGAAAGAGATTAACTTGAGTCACAATAGACTGCGAGAGTTTCCATCTGGAACGTTCTCAGCCAACACGTTTTTAAAAAAGTTAGACGTCTCTTATAATGAAATACAGGAGGTGCCTACCATAGACGGGCTAGAGGTAAGATCTAATCCTTACTGTTAGTGCTTATTGAAATCTCTAATTGTCAACCTGTTGGTAAAAAAAAATTTGATTTTTGACCAGCCACGCATCCATTACCCAATTCAGTTATAGTTTATATTTATTTATTTAAAAATATTTATTTACTCTTTTCAATTTTTAATTTTATTTGGATCCAACAAATACTATTAGACATGTTTCATTGCTTCCAGGTGCTAGAGGAGTTGTCAGCCCAAGGAAATCTAATCATCGACCCAACTTCTTTCTTTATGATATACGAGCTGAAGACGTTAGATCTTGGTTCAAATCAGATAGATCACATCACACGTGAGATGCTAAGTTATGGGTCAGAGATAATAACACTCAATCTCACCAGAAATCAGATTAGAGAAATTGAAAGGTTAGATGATCTCAGTTAATTGTTGAGAAGACAACTTCACATTAATAATTGTACGTTTCTTCAACGACAACAAAATGTGATACTGAAGAACTTTCTAAAACTGACACTTAATTTATTTACGGTAGAGAAAGAAAGAGAATTATTTTTACCAAATTTATTTAGTTCAAAAATATGAAAAAGAGACAATAATTTTATTGTCTCTTTATCATAAATGTTGTGACCGACCAACTGTATGTAATTATATGTTATTCACAGGGATACATTCAAAAAATGGTGTCCACCGATACTGGACCTATCATACAACCAGCTGAGGAGTCTTGGCACCTGGGGCTTGAATTTAGTCAAAGACCTTTACCTTCAACAAAATCTTTTAGATGAAATCAGGTAAATACAATTACTAAATATAATAATAATATTGAAAAATCTTTTAGATGAAATCAAGTAAATACAATTACTAAATATAATAATAATATTGAAAAAGTATAAATATTACTAGGAAATATATTGATTCGAAGAAAATTTTGCAGCCAAAGCACATTTTCGTTTTGTTTTGTAGAGCTGATGAAATAGAGAAACTATCTTTTGTTGAGACACTTGATTTAAGCGGAAACGATATTAACACATTACCAACAACTCTACTCCTCCAATTGGAAGACTTGCAACACCTCAATCTTGCTAACAATAACCTCAGAAGCTACTTTCAAGGTAAGAATGAAATAATTGGAGTTATCTTTTCTCTAGCTCAACTCACTATAATTAGTACAAACCAATACCCAATACATGGAAAATCCCATCCAATAAATAAAAAAAATAATTCCTCGGAAACGAGTTTCCATGTTTGAATGTTGTCTCAGTACACCCATAATAACCGTTTTGTGCTTTTAGGTACCATGGGGAGACAAATGCTATCGCAAAATAACATGCTAGAGTCTCTCACTTTGGCATCAAATAACTTAAACATGATACAGCCACAGTTGTTCTCCAACTTGACGAGGTTAAAACATCTGGATTTGAGCCAAAATCAAATCCATGATGTGATGAGTGGACAACTCCAAGACTTGAGTGTGCTACAAAGTTTAAACCTCAGCTCCAATAACTTGAATGGGTTTAACCACTCAATAGTAGTTCCACTCGTCAGGTAATTATACTTGAAATTGTTTTCATAACATTTAAGACTTGAAAAAATAGTGTAAATTATTAATAAATATAAAAAGTTAAACAAATGTGTAATCTCATTTCTGATGTTTGTAGCCTGGAAACTTTGGACCTGACAGGCACACAATGGCAGTGTGATTGCTCGATAGCAGAAGTAAAGAAATGGATGGAGTCCACAGATGTAGATATCGTAGACTATGAAACCTACAGATGCAGTGGGCCACAGTCTAACGTAAATACATTTTTAAAAGACTATAACACAGAGGAAGAAAGCTGTTCTACCACAGTCATGGAGAAAACTGTAATACTAATTATCATTGGATGCACGTCCTTCGTCATTCTAGTCGTGGCAGCAATTATATTCTGGCAGCATCGGTGGAGGCTAAAAAAGAAACTCAAAAAACAACACTATAGGTGAGCTGTTTATTGATTTGACAATTATAGCAGTTACTAATAAATAATTTTTGGTGCATTTGTACTAAAGCTTAGACGTAATAAGTGTAAGAGGAGACAATATCAATTTTTTTTTGTCAAGCTAAGGAGATTGAGAGACTTGTTCCGCACACAGAAAGTCACTTTGACTCAAGTTTTAAAATGTGTTCATTCCGTTTAACAAATAAAATTTTCCTCTTGTAGAGCTATGTACGAGAGAGCACAAATGCCGTTACCAAACAATAACGACACTGCAATAGCGCAGACAGAATACCATCCCCACCCACACATCCACCACAGTCACACACATACACCGAACTTATCACAGAAAATCATGTGTCCAGAACACAACCACAGTGGGCAGGCATTTGTATGACTTTCAAGTAGCTAATCAGTTACACCGGTATATGTATAATACATGAATGCTTATTGGCCAGCTATAGCATTACATCAGTGACTATCTATGTGCACACAACTCCCAACGATTTATGGTTGGGAAGTAATGCATTCCAAAGAGATGTTGACAGCACCACCATATTCATGTATCAAGTCCTTTGGCGCCAAAGTTTACATAATAATAAGGACGACATTGTTTCACACTTGTATGTTATATATATATTGCACAATTTCCTTTGCCATGGCTCTATAGTGTTAACTGCTTAGCGATGTCGGCCATGTTTTCACAAGCTCAACGACTAACTTGCCCAATTATTATATTTTTGTTATAAATTCATTCTATTTAAGATTAATCATACAATAACATGATGCAGTGTAGCTACTTGTGCATTTGTACAAAGTTTGTAAATAGGCAATCAATTATATTTTCAAGTGCACACCATGTTGTTTGTGCATTTATATATATTTTTTGAAGAAATTTCTCTAATAGAGAATTATATATAACTGAAATTACTTGCAATGTTAGAAGTGAAGATTTGTTGAAATAAATTGCTGAAACTGAAAAGATATTTTGGTGTTGATTGATTGGCAAGAGCAGTCAGGATCTGTGGGTAGAAGATTGAAGGTGCGAGCAAAATTGTAGATAAGAATTCATGTAAGTGTTCAATTTGTCAGCCATTCATTTTCTCAAGAGTTAAGACAGGATAGATAATTCAACAATACCTTTGAATTGAGCTCATAAAATATTACATCATTTGCTAGCCTTTCTTTTATTGTAATAACAATCAAATAGAGAAATGGATAGTAAAATGAACATAGCATCTTGTTTTGGTTGTACATGGAAAAACTACTACTCATTGCAATATATAATCTATTTCATTAGCTTTAAGCATACAAAATTAAAAATGCATCATACCGAGAAAGATGGAGTCAGCTTCATCAGTTCACCCACAGAATTGTCTCTCCTAGAATGCTAACTAATGGTAGCATCTGGGGAATTTTAGTGCTACGAGGTCGAGAAAGCAAAAAAGCGCAGCACCATCGTATAAATGTGCCCTGTAATATGTAAGCTACACATAAAACTGGTTTACGCACTGTCACTGGCCGCTCATGTTCTATTTGACCCTCGATTAGCGTTCTAGAATGGAGATAATTCTATGAGCTCACCAATAATATACTGAACAATTTTCACAACAGTTAACTGATTATAAGATTGTCAGAAGAGATATTGAGGAGTTGTCTACTCCCTATACTTGGCAACCAGAAAGCTTCTCAGTATGATTGCAAACATAAGCTAAAATGAGACTTCATAAACCTGAATATTGTTAGAAAAATTGATCCAGTGATAATTTGTAAGTAATCAAGCTGCCATCACAACAAAATGTACGAAATCGTACATGTATGAGAAGACAAGCCTCTAGTGACACAACAGGTATAATGATCAAATTATAACAATAGCAAAATACCACTGTTGGAAGAAAATTTCACAAGCCATCAAGAAAAAACACTAATTCAATTAAATTTTTGTCTTATCAACTTGCAGATTAAAACTCGAACAGGAGTTACCTGCTCTTACAAAGTGTAAAACCACTTATTTTGGATCAATAGAACATGAATCCTAAAACTTACACTTGCACTATTATAAAAATAAGCATGCTACGTATGGCAACATCTTAATTATCAGACTATATCGTAAAACCAAAGCTACAGAAATAAACCCGGATTGTATAGATAATACTAGCATTAGCTCCGAAGAAAGGCAAAAACACCATAAAAAATGTATAACAGTCATCATTAATGAAATCTGTATTGTTTTGCAGGCTTCAAGTTGATATAAGTTTTTTTCATCTCATCAGTGACAGGAGCTTTAGCGTCGCTGTATCTCTCGCCCTTCATAGAGACAACTTGCCCATTTCTATACCTCACCATCTTCTTCTCATCCTGTATCATATAGAGAGTTCGTTGAGTAGCCATATTGGTTGTCATGGCAACCAATACAAATAATGTTTTCATTTAAATTCGGACAATTATAAAGAAAAATTAGTAAGTTGTTGATAAAAATGGATGAAGAATTTATGAATAGTTGTCATCAAATGGGAGCAGCTTTTGTGGGCAAAACCAGTTGAAAAATTACGATACAACTAAAAAATAAACAACTTTCACGCTAATGAATATCGAACCCAGGTGACATAGGTTACAGCGACAACACTATCCATTACAGTACCAATCTGTAGTGATGCAAAGTTTTGAAGGGGAAGCAACTCTCACTACCAACTTACATTTACAACTAGTTTAGGTTTATGGGTCTTTTGCTCACTGTCTGTTGAGATGTAGGAATATCTGTAACAAAAACAACACGTCAGCTGTATCGCATTGATGCCAGTTCTGAAGATAAATTGCGAGAGAATAAATTATATGAAGTGTTGATAAACCTTGGAAAAACATAAAACTTTTTAAAATAAATAAAAAACAGAAAATCTTTTCAACTTTTAGAAAAATTTACCAATTAAATGGCCCTAAAGAAAAAATGATCGAAGATTAATCTAATCTTGAAATGAGAAACTTTAGGGTTAATGCTCTCTTACTTATTCACTATTAGTGATTTCATCTCGGGAGCAGCAGACAACTCCTCATCTACTTCATCCTGACTCTGACTGTTGGACTTCTTACGAGAAGACTGTGAATGCTTACGATGCCGGGACTGCTTGGAGTTGGTAAGTTTTACAGTAACATTGCTGTCACGAGATAAATCCTGGTTTGATTTGATCAATGCGTGAGATGAGGGATCAAGAAGGTAGAGTACCGTTTCCTCTACATTGTTACGATTGCGTTTAAGTGCTTTTTCGATGTCTGTTGTACATTTGTCGGGAAACATTTCAGTTAACTGTTTGATTGACTCCGATATTTCAGGGTCAGCTGGATGTTCTCCAGTGTCTTGTTTGTCTTGTTCAACAACTTGACACAAAGATGGATTCTTTTCTTCCGAGAGTGTCTTGGGTTCATCTGTTGCCTCCTCACAGACATCTAAACAATCTGGTATTGTATCTGGATCGGTATGAGTTGATGACATACTGATAGATCTACCAATAGATTCAAGTCTAGAGCGAGGACCATCTACGGTCAAGTCGGGCCATTCCTCGTCCCCATAACTTGTCTGAGATACCGTTCTTTGGGCATTTCTGCTGATGGCTGCAGAATAGTTCGGAGGCTAAAAAATTAAATATAGTTATAAGCATCAATGTGAATATTAAAATAATTAATAAAAAACATGGCGATTTTACTAATTACATGATGTCGTTACTCGCTCACCGACATGGCTACGTGTACCGATTCAGACTCCGAGGACTGTCGGCTACTAGTTTTTCTAGCTCTCCGTTTAGACTTTTTTTCCTTTACAAACAAAGAGGGTTCTTCTGTACTTGTCTTTTCTGCGGGTACCTCATCTTTTGATACAGGAACACTGGTTAAACTGACGTGCAAACGTTTCATGAATGATTTGACACGATCTCTACAAAATATGTATACATTTGAAACTAATTACTGTAATGGCCAGAAAATACTCGTTGCTACTAGTGGGATAAGTCTTTTAGATAGATCTTGTACAATTGGTAAGAAAAGCAACTTAAAAATGAAATAACCAGCAATTAAGTTTTAAAACAAAAAATCTCATTAAAATTTAAAAAACTGCCAGTCAAGGAAGTTGAAATTGTATTTGCTAATTTGCTAGTCAGGAAATCTGAACTTGTGTTTAAGTTAAACTTGTACAAGCAACTGATTACTAGTAAACAATTTTGAACTAAAAAATGATTTAGCGAATCAAATTATAGTATGCTTGAACCCCACTAAGACACAAAAATGTTTAAAAACTAATTTTATAGGTTTACTAAGCTGTATGATCTATCAAAATGTACCACAACACACCAAAACTGAAATAAACGCAAAGAGATTGTGGTCAGATTTTTGAGAACATGAAAAATAGTTGAAAATTTCTGTAAAAAACTCCATTATCCTTAATGAATGAACCAGATTTACAAATATCAGTCAAAAACCATAACTTAGTATAAAAAAAAAATAATCAAAGACATAAAACTATTGGCTTGTGACAGCCAGCTAAAATATCATCGTCATTCATAAAAGTAGCGCAACTTACGGCTGTATGCAAGCAAATCCAGGCACGTAAGCATCCATTATAGATACAAACTCTTCCACATCTATTTCGGATATGGATTCATCAAGAATACCAGCAACGTAAGAATAGACAACTTCATCGACATCTTCCAAACTGGAGAAGAAAAGAGTTGAAGGATCAGCTGATGAAGTTGAAGGTACCAAATATGCATGAAAGTAAAACTATTGCCTTAGTACTTACTCCATGTCTGGTTGGACATCTCTAGCCAGCTCTTCCAATGCTAGTTTAATTATCTCATTTTTTGAAGCATTCTCCATGTTTAGAAGGGGGTTTACAAACCGTAACAACTATTAAAAGAAAAATAATAATTTTCTCGGACCTAAAAATTTTTTAAAAGTGAAACACTTGGTGTTATTGGTTGGTAACATTAACACATCGTTACAGTAAAAAAGTATGGGAAAAAGGGGTATGTTGACCCCTGGGGCAAGGTGATCCACCTAGTGTATTTCAAAATGTTTATCATATGTGGGGTTGTGTTCTCTCACAGAAGTCGAGTGATCACTAGCAGCCACATAAAAAAAGATGAAGAGCTTAAGGTAAGTAAGTTATTAATAAACACCGAATTTCAGTCAATAAACGTAAACTTTCTGTTTAGAGTTTGTGGTCTAAGTTCTGGGTTAGATATCTAAAAGATGCCTAAATGAAACTTCGGATGAAGATTGCCACACAGAAGCTTAGTACACACGTAAAATATGAACGCGCTACCTTATTTGGATTTGGCTCTGAGCTCAAATGTATTGAAAGAAGTGAATAGGCGAAAGTTGATTTACATGAATTGGGGCAAGATGAGCCATGACTCATTTTGATCCATATTGGCTGAAAATATTCTACCACTTTAGTTTGTCATGAATTTTGATAATGGTGCGCAAATATCAAGGTAAGATTGCCCCAAATGGCACTGACCAGCTGGCCTTTGCTGCTAAATAGGTTGAAAAAGACAAAAGTCAATTAGAGAGGCAGCTAAAGCACACAGGATTGGTGCACTGATACTGAAACGCTACATTGAAAAAGGTAATTTAGGTGGCAAAGAAAATATGTAACTAAAGAAAATGGGTGTTCACCAAATTAAATAAAAATTAGCTAGCAGCACATATGAAAGATAATCAACTGAAGTGTGTAGCCTGGCATATGAGTACGGTGCAACAATTAAATCAGCATCCTGTCTAGTTGGTCAACACATATGAAAGCTGATTGGGGCAACAGTCTCACAAGAACGAGAAGAGTAAACAACACCGTGTTGTGCCATAAATGTAGAGGGTCGAATATTGAAGGTATAACCTTCACCAATCCTATAAGCACAGCTAACGTACTATCTGGTTTTTCTTTACTGCGATATATCCACTAAATTCTAATGTTTATGACAAGCACCAGATTCTTCCGTATGCAGCAACAGAATGCCCCCTTGGCAGCAGAGGAAGCTCCCTAGCAGCAGATGATGCCCACTTGCAGTAGATGAAGCTCCCCTTGCAAAAGGTGTAGCTCCTTGTAGAAGATGTAGGCACAGACTCTGCTATGTTTGCTACACCGAACACTAGTAGAGCGACGCTGTCTAAAAATCAGTGAGACCAGCTCCTAATCCCCTTTTTACTCTTATACGGCATGGTGAATGCCCATCAAAAGAATTCATGTAACTCTTGAGCAGTATATATCCATTCCCACGGCTGGTTCAATAAAGTTTGGATGTAAATGAGTTAAAGTAATATCAGCAGTACTAACTGACACACCGAAAAAGAACAAGATAGAAAAGGGGGCTCTAGGACGCCCAAAGAAAAAGTGTAGTAGCAACTCTAGAATCTCAGTATCATAAAACAACCCAGTTTTAAAGAGAACAGCTGAGGCCATTAATTCCTCTGCGGAGAAAAAACTGACATCTTCTTCGCTCAACACTGACAAAGAAAACATAGATGAGGAGCAGTACGATGTGCTAGTGGTGCCAACTATGGACAACATTGATGCCAGAGTATGAACGGATAAACTCAACATGTTTTATGTTGGGAGAGCGATGAGATGCAATACAAGTGCTGGTATATTCACAAATGACTTTATTGCAACCATAATGTAAATCTGGCTGCAATAGTGCTATTTCTGGGAGAATCGGTAACAACGGGTGGTACTCTTTGAGTACAAGTTTGCTCAACCTTCAAAGTTCACCTCTCAGGTTACAATAGAAGATGAATTGATAGCTGACAATGAAGTGGTTCCACACACCGATTCCACAAAATACTGATCAGTTTTGGCTGAATTTAACAATACTAACATATGGACATACATTTTTCGTAAGCCTTGATTTTATTAAATATGGATTCTATTGCCATGTCAGTTTTTTTAATAAAAATTTATGTTGTGGTGAAGTTTCATTCTATTAACATACTGCTCAGAGAGTAGTATACTAAAACTCTAATGTTATGGCTAACTTCCTTCATGCTGTGGTAACATGAGCTGCCAAATGTATACTGTAAAAATACTGCTGGTTGGCAGTCAGCTAAAGATCTAGAGCTGCAATTATAATTTTGCAGTAACAGCATATTAGACTATCTCTTTACCAATTTTGAATCCCACATCTTTAATTACTTCAATTTTACATGAAAGATAAAAATATGGCTTAAGTTGCCCCACCTTTCCAAAGTATATTATAT
This sequence comes from Cryptosula pallasiana, assembly GCA_945261195.1. Lineage (NCBI taxonomy): Eukaryota > Metazoa > Bryozoa > Gymnolaemata > Cheilostomatida > Cryptosulidae > Cryptosula > Cryptosula pallasiana. The sequence goes on from OX183130.1 coordinate 40,071,985, forward strand.
ACCACAGTGGGCCAAATACGATTAATAAAAAAATATGCTGCAATCAAAAAATGAAACGATTAATTAATATTACAATAATGTATTGCTTCTTTATCATTATGATTGTTAGTAGTTGTTAATCGTAGGTCATCATACAAACATATGACAACAACAACATAATTAATAAATAATAATTATTATAATAATAACACCACATCATGATCATAGATCGCTGTGTGACCCGCTGAACTATGATGTTGATAATAATAATATTTATTTATGACAGTTAAATCATTTATCATGATATTATTATTGTATAACAAATAATAACAATAAAATATTTAATATAGATTATTATTCTTCTTCACTACTGTTGTTATTAATACTACTGTTCATTACCTCTATGGCGATAGGACACTCTAAATCACTAGGTGCAAGGGGAGTGCCTCAGGAGGAAAACAGTGTGCTACAGTGTTATTACATGGTTACAGCATGTAGCTGTCTAACGGTTATACGGTTTCTGGTAGTACTCCCATGTCACGTATAGTTCTAGGTAAAAAACTGTTGTGAAGCATACTGGAGGTTGCATATATGGAAGTGAGCTCTCCACGGCTAGCAGCTCGTGTGACTACTATCGTTGTTTTAGATCTGTTATTATTGATTATTTCATCATAACTGGATGAGAGTACACTGTGTCGTTCCTCGTCTTGGAGGATTCTGGTAAGCAACGCTACCCTATGGTTTTGCCTACGTCTCGTTAACGTCGGGAGACCTAACTGTTTTCTGACTTCACTGACACTACTGTCGCGACCTTTCAGACCACTCACAAAATCAAAAATAGTTAAGTTATTATTATATTTAGTAATTATTACTATATAATAAGATTAATTATTATTATTATTATTATAATAATTAATAAAATTAAATAATTATTATAATAAATAAATAATAATAATATTATAATAATAAATAATAATTAATATAATAATAATAATTAATTAATTATTAATAGCAAATTATTATTTAATACAGATCAATGTTTTTCTGTTAAACTAAACTGCAAGTTTTTCGACTAAAAAAAAATTCTCAGCACAAAAATCCTACATTGACCGAGTTGCAATGACTTTAAAGCATCATTATCAATTGTATGAGCAACAAAACATAATTTTTCATGGTGATAGTTCAGCAATTTTGTTTGCAAACTTGCAAATAGGAAAATTTATAAAACACGTTAATGGAATGGCTGAAACATGAGCTCTAAATATTCTGTCAATGATAACATCATCAACTTTGTTGTGGAAGTGATCAGTGAAACTAGGATTATAGTCTATATCCGGTTAAAGACCGCGGGTGTTATAAGTTTTCTGGTCCATAACAAGCAGGTATCATATGAAAATACTAATATTCCTTTATATATGCCTTGCTTTACTTTATCTGCCCTGAATACCTTACCAACAATGAAGTAACTAATGCTCAATCCAGGTAAATTCAATAGTATACATCTTAGCGCGCCAAAAGAAAATAATCATAATCACTGTGTTTGTTATTATTAATTATTAATTATTATAATTTAATTATTATTATTATGAATGATTATTATTATTTATTATTAATTATTATTATTATTAATAAGTATTATTATTCATTATAATAATAATAACAACAATGATTATTATTATTATTTATTATAACTAACTTAAAAAAGCTGTTGTTATTTTACTACTATTATATTAAATCATATTATTATAATAATAATTATTATAATAATAATTATATGTATATAATAATATTATTAAATTAATGATGATCGTTATTAAAATTTATAAAATAATAACTATATCTACTAAACTAAAAAACAACAACAATACGATAACATTATTATTAACACACAAATGGGCAATAGATAGATGAAAAATGACTTTTAATATATCAAGAAGAAAGGCCACATCATCATCATCATCATCATTGTAGTATGATTATTTGGGCGGACTAATGATCCCATTTTTACTACTAGTACCTGGGAGATAAAATCCTGTGTGTGGTTGAAGAATGTAAATAAATACCTACCTAGGTGTTGAAATTTTCGGCTCCGTGGATTGGAGCAAACACATAATAAACGCCATAATTTCAAAAGCTTATTCCATCATAGGACTACTTAATCACAGTATTTTAAAGGCTCCAGTTAAAGTTAAGACTATTGCTTACAAGTTGCTGTACAGGCCTGTTCTAGAATATGCCTGTGAGGTATAGAACCCACATCTTATAAAGCACATCGATCATCTTGAACGAGCTCAGAGCAAAGAAGCAAAATTTATTTTGAATTTAAAAGGCATGGATGAGTAGAGGGTGAGTGGCGTGAAAGTAAAAGTGGGGTTTAATTTGCTGTCGGATAGACGCAAAACAGCTAGAATAAAGTTTTTCTATACAATGCTGTTAAACGAACACATGGATTCTCTGACTGACAGTTTCTACCCACTAATAGCGTACACTCAACACTCCAATGTTCACTCTACTCGCTCTGTGTCTCAGTCATGTGTTTTTCATTCTTTGCAATTTCGTTCACCACAGCTTCGTTCGTAGAACATCACGTGACGTGTGTTCAGCCATGATCTAAACAGCCATGGTAGTTACAGAATTGAAAGTTTCCATTTCCCCAAGTTGGGGTCTAGGGGCTCTACCCGGAATAGAACTGTTGTTTTTATCAATTTAGGCACCCGTTTTTCTTTAATTTTCAGAGTTTTCATTTTTTTTCAAGGTATTTATTGAAAGGTAAAGATAATTAATATGAATAATCTACTACTAACTACCTAATGAATAATAATTTTGATATTAAATTTATATTATTATAATAATATAAATTTAATATCAAAATTATTATTCAGTTAGAACAGCAATAAAAGAAAAACAAATAATATTATATTATTATTGGTATTAATGATAATTGTGTGAATGGAAGTTCATAACAACATCACCACAGTGTTGAATGGATGGTTTTGGTGGTTGTTATTGCAACAAGTTCAACAGTTTCATCTGGCAATAGTAGTATAAATATATTATTGTAACAATTTATGTTGTTTGGCATAAAAATGTTCCATTTTGTGAGAGTGGAAATTAAATGGTAGCGTGAACAGCAGATAAAGGATGGAAGAGTTGTGCAGAGGGTAGAGTGTGGTAAGGGTGAAAGGGGGTGGGACAGTTTTTGAAGATGACGAATATTTTTGCTAGTGCAATATATTTACACTCTCTCGAAGACATTGTTTGCGATTGTTACTATTATTAGTTGCGAATTGACATTTTTCGATAGATCAAGATGGTAAACCAAAGTATCATTGAAATATAATAGCAGAAGTTCAAAGCTCAAATAATTGATCATATTATGTTGTAATGATCTCAGGGATAGGTTATATTAAATCTCTTTCTAATGTTTTGGCTTCGACAGAACTGCGAAAATGTTTTGTTATTACTATTAGTTTAAATTATTTTTCTCTATCATCATTGCTGTCTTTTTACAATCTATGTCGTGCTCGCAGATTTCAAATTTAATAGATAATACCACTTGAGATACATGTGTTATTTTTCATGGCAGAGATGTGAATTGCACATAGTTATATGTAACCAAGTAGCATATTTATGAAGTACTTTAGTGCATCTTGTGACATATTACTAATGGAATTGACTTTTGTGCTCCCTATTGTCCCGCATCATCTACATTTTTTTTTCAAATGGTCTATCTGATAAACTAACAAAAATTGTAGTTACAATCGCAATAGATTTTTAATTAATTATACGGGCTATTTTTTAAATAGGTTTACTCAACTGTGATAGTTTGCATTCCCATTTACAAATATAATTCGGCACACTAATGAAAAAATTGCAAAAACATAGAACTCTCATTATCCTCTTTGTGCTAGCTCTCAACTAGACAATGATTTCTTATTTCAACCTATGATCTTTCCACAAATTTAAATTTGCGAACTGGTTAATTTATGTTTTGGTAAAATTCTCTTGAAGCTGTGTCATTTAGCAGCTTGATATTCTGGCCAAGCATTGCAATAATTTGCAAAAAAAAAATGATAAATGGTCTTTACTCAATGGCAGAAAGTAGTAAACGGCCTTTAGTTATGTCACAGATATAGATAATTTTCCAGGCACTTGAACTTTCACTGTTTCTCACTAGGGGAAACATGTTATTTGTAAAAATAAAAAGTTTTTATAGACATACTAATTGATTGTTATATACTATACTAATGTTTACGTTGTTGTATATCAGCCAACTGTCTACTGCTCTTTCAACTAAAACTAGGAGTTGTCATACCAATATGCCAGGAAACCTGTAAATGATACTTGCACCACAGCATAATAAAGACAGTGATAGCATTGTGAGGAATGCTCTCTGTTCTTGATTTTATGGATGATGCTGTTTTATTCTTTCATATTATCACTAGCAAAGTAGACTGCATCTACATGATTTTTGTTAGTGATTATATATACACTTTTGAGTCATTTATAGGCAGTACTTTAGAGAACCAAATGTATAGTTTTTCATATCATTATTTTTCATGAATGCTGTTTTGTCCACTTTTCATCTGCCACATGGTAATTTTTTATAAACATTTCAATCTATATATAGCTATTTAAAAAATACTTGTGCTCAAATTTTAGATAAATTAACAGATTTGGGCTTTATCTGCATGTCATAGTGGACCAATATCAATCAATAGAAGAATAGTGTTAGCAAAACTGGATCTTTTTTGCAGTGAAGGCCTCTCCACACTCAGCGATTTTGTCACCGAAAGCGAAAAACGGCCGTTTATTTCACCCTCAACGAATCAGCTTTCTTCCTTTTCACATGATCATGTAGAATCGGGCATGTTTGATTTTTGTCGGCCGGCCTCACAATTAGCGATTATTCCCTAATGCTCATTGGTCAATGTAGATCGCTCGTATCCATTTTTTCCTACTTTGATTTTCCCAGCCGTGACTGCCCATTTGTACACTATAAACTGTTAATGAGCACTGTCATGTGCGTAATCGTTGTGTGTGCGGTGCAGCATCGGACCATGGGAGGAAAACTTCTCTCATAGTGCCAAATTTGTGGCCGTAAATCACTGTTTGTGGAGAGGCTCTTTACCTGGAAGGCATTTGATTTTGCAGGAAGACGACAATTTTTTCAAGTAACAAAATAAATGAAATTAAAATAAATATGGGGTTAATAAGACAATTTAGAAAGTTGTTATTTTACATTAGTGAAATTCATACAAGTCAACTATGATCAACTTTATAAACTTATGAAACAGTCCAAAGGTGATTAGTATTTGGATGATTTCATTACATCCGCTGAATTAATTAGTAAATTTAGAATATTCTAGAACAGCTGGCTGAAAAATTGCATGATGGAAATAGATTTACTATCAGGCAACGGTAAAATACTTTTTTGCAGACCTATCTTTACTCATGCTGATGTACACTGTTATTGTGTAATGTTAATGTGATCTGAGCTGGTATCACAACTTGGATTAAAATTATTACAATTAAAAATTTGTGTCAGAGAATTTTGTAGTATAAAATAGTAGTAAAAACTAGCTCACACAAAGAGACAACTAAACTATTTCACATTTGGGCATCCTTAAATTCCAACACATTGGCCCATGTTTCGTTTGAACCCATCAATTAAAATTTATAATGAGACTTCCTATTCGCATTAATTAAGATCGTGCTCTCAAGTTTGACCAGTCATTGCAAAATGTGACCAACCCTTTCATAATTACAAGGATTCGGATAACTGCAAAATTATTTCATTATTGGATAGCAAAACTATCAAAGAAAAATTAAAAAATTAGAAAGAAAACGGTCTTAATGCAGCGGATAAAATTGACAACTTACATGGTGTCTGTTTAATTGTTGCCTGCACTCTTACAGTTGATAAATTAAAGGAAGGGGGGGGGGGTGGGCTATGTTTAGGTCTACAATGCAGTGTATTATATTGTAACACTCGTGACCCATGTGTAAATGTGGCTGTAGATTTAACGAATTGATCTCTAATAATCAGAAAATATTTTATAAAATCAACAACATTAAGCCTGGAAAATCCGGTTTCTGTTGCGCGATAAATAATTCGATTTGAAGCCAATTACATGTCATAGTTTATGATGCATTTATTTGATTCAAACATGACTGTTTCAGTGTCTCAGAGTTGAGTAGAAAACAACCTGATGATTTAGAACGAATTCAGGTCTGTTTTCACGATTACCAAAGCGGGTGCAAAAGAAATTTGTATGCCTGATTAGCTGATGCTAATCTTAGAAATTTGTCCAATTATCTTCAAGAAAAGTACAAGTAGGAGAAAATACATATCAAATTCCACCATTTCAGGTTGGTGTTATTTTTTTACCAAACATTTCTCAACTTTTAAGTTTGTAAGCTGGGTGATTGCTTCCATCTTTTTTGTTACACATGTCTAGTTTATTTTACATAAACCTTTATTATTCAAAAAAATATTACTGGCACACTGAGATGCAAAAATCTTTTGATTCATCTTTACACATGATTGTTTCATAACATAAGCTTCTTATCTTAACAGATATTTAGAAATCGAAGATTTTTCTAAATGCTGTGAAATCCTGTTGCCAAACATTTTCATCATTCTTGTCTATAGCTCACAATATTTGTCATCCCTAAAATCACTGTCTTAAAATTCCTTACTTTAAAACCTTTGCCTATCAAAAGAAATCAAGGTGCGAAAAATCTGTCTAATGTAACGCACTAAACATTTTGCAACAATCTAAGAAGTTGTTTGATGTTGAGAGGCGACTGTTCTTCTGTGATGTCGACTGTCTAACTTGTCTCATAAGTTGTTTATCAGTTTCCAAGTTCAAAGCATCTTTTTCTTATATTATCTTTTTTTATTGAGTTGCAAAACCAAGCTTTTAAAATGAAAATTCGGAAATGTTATATCCAACAATCATGTGACGCAATCGATTATTTTACCACCAAAGTTTGTATCTACTGGAGAATTTGCGTGAATAACTACATCCTGTTGGTACAACCCATAAACTGTATGTTTTCATAACTCTGTATGTTTGTGGCTAAAATTAATATTTTGTTGCCATGGTGACCAAGTCAAGTCATTATTGTGCGTCAATTCTGAATGATATTTGGATAATGCAATTGGTCAAAATTAACTGGACACCACGCGTGAGTCATGTTAGCCTGACTATAAGTATAATATTGTGTGATTAATATTGTGCAATGTTTTGGTCTTTTACTTGAGCTCAGAAAAGTGACACTTTTCAAGGGTTTATTAATTTTTTGGACTTCGTAGCATTAAAATCAATTACACATTACTTGAGTGGGCGTGCAGACCTTGATTGTTGGCAGTCTTTCGATTAATCACTGCAGCATTCATGACCATGAAATAGTGCACCATTGACATGGTAGCATCATTCAGTTTGTCAAGATATCTAAAAGTTGACTAGAACATGCTCCAGCACTCTTGTCTAAGTTATTACCTCATGAAATTGTTTTTGAGGTTGCATGTAAAAACTACTTATGATACCAAAGTAACAAAAATACATATAATCGTGCTAAAGTAAACTCCCGAATATTTTTTTATTCTTCAATGGACAGCTCTTAAAGTTTGTGGAAAAAGTTTGGTAATTTTCTTATTCCATGGATCATGTATTCAAATCAGTCATGAATAAGTAGTAAAGTAAATAAATAATGAAAAAGTTTTTAGAATTTTTGAGCGATTACTACCTGCATTGATAGAGCCCAGTTCAAAACCTGTTGACTGATGTGAAAATATTTGAAAATCTGCATATTTTTATTGCAGTCACTTGGCACAAGCTTAAAATCAGAGATTATAAATGCTGCTGAGTCATTTGATACTGTGAATTAATCATAAAATATTTAACAAAACAAAAGCTTTGCCAAATGAAAGCGCCAATACTAACATGTCTATTGAAATATGATAGCAGTTTTACTCTATCAGCGTTCTACTTCATCAGCAACATCATAACTGTTTTATCTCTCGAGTCTTTAACAAATTAAATTTTTGTGAGTTTCGAAGGCCTTAGACAAAACGAAATGATTGCTTTTCTTATTATTGTATAAATTGTTTTTATTATTTTATTGTTTTCATTATTATTGTATATATTATTGTTTTTATTATTATTGTATTTATTATTGTTTTTATTATTTCTTATCATTTTATATAATATTGTTTTTCATAAAGAATGTTTATTAATTTGTTCAAACACTAGTCGAAACCGAAAATCTTGTAGATGCGTTCTCTTGATAGATTTGTTATGACTTATCCATTGTACTTTTGTTACTTCTATGCATTAAATGTCTCACAATTATACGTAAATATACATTTATATCTGTGGCGGTACAGCTAAAAGTTCTTGTTATGATAACAATTGTCAATGCCTAAATAGTTTTAGATTATAATGTATAAATATTGGCTAACTTTATCTTGAATCTTCCTGTTTGATTTGAATGTTTGAGCTTCAGAAAATGAAGTTTTGTTATATTCATTTCAGTAGTGGCAAGGTCAATTGCATGATATCAGTGAATAGACAAAAATTTCAGCGTGTGTAGAAATAAAATTCAATACAATTAATTGGGCATGTAGATAACTAACTATAAACAGAAGTGGCCATTTTTATAGTGAAGTTTTCTTTTCTTGATACACATGAGAAGACAATTTCCAAAGAGAAAATGATTAAATTTCAGATACAAAGTATTGTATTGGTTGTTAAAGTTTTGCTTCAATTAAGAAAATTTTGTCAGTAGAATCCACAATATAAAGTAAATGCAGAAGTTATCAAAAATAGCTGAAAACATAGAAAAAGCCTCAATGTGAATAATATCTAATAGACATTGATTGTGATTGGTTAGAAATACTTTAGTATTTTTTGGTTATACCACTAATTATGATGTGCATGCCTATGGGCTACTTTTTATTGTTCAATAGAGGCAATTGCAAATGGGGGGGGGGGGGGGAGAAGAACCTTTGTTTATAGTTTTTCTTGTGTCGGATTCTTGTTCCATATAATTTGCGCTTTTGTTGCTCACTTTAATGTAGTTCCATTACCTTAACACAACGTTAAAATGCTTATCTACGCTGTTGCAAACAGATAACCAACCTGGATTGTTCCCAGTCACGTTGTATTGTGTACATATGTACATAGAATATCATATTGCCGTCAACTTATGCATTGTAGTATAATATCCTACATTGTATGGGTGATTGAGCAAATCGTAAATTGATAAATTAACTGTTTAACAGTTTTCTGTAATTTAATATGTTATGAAAGCTTTTCTACGCAGAGAAACTAACTTTATGTTGTCTTCGTGCCTTTGAGCTGTGCTTATTGGTCAATGTTAAAGAAGGTGGAATTTCATTGGTTTATTAAAACGATGAGGTTTGCATGCCACACACTGTTGTACAAAGAAGCAACTGAAGTAGTCAGTCACTACAAGCTCATTTGAATGCTGAATCACCTACTCCGTTTCATAGTTCTTACTGATTCCATCAGTTTGAGGAACGTTGTTGCACATTTCAAGTTACTCTTTGAAGATATTGGTGAGTAGCGCGTGTTACATAACGTGTATTATTTACTATTTGTATCAGATTTTGTCCACATAATAACGTTTGTTGTGCAAATCTCAGTCGCGCTATGTTTTTTCTGAAGTTTCCAAGTTTTGAAATTAATTTAAGTTCAATTTTTTTCCAATCACACACTTTGCTATTCTCATTTGCAAATGATCAGGCGAGGTATGCCTCTTTCTTTATAAACTTTATAGAAATTACTGAATATTAAGGCTAATAGAAAAATTAACAGCTTTGCGTTGTTGCGTTATTACGTTGCGTCGCTTGAACACAAAAATTGTTTGTGTTCCTCACAGAATACCTTCGTAATCTCTCATTGCTTAATCTTGTGATAGGTTGATATAAAATTAATTAGTAAGACAAAAAACCATAAATCTTTGTGTGAAAGTTGCGCATTACATCATGGTTCCATTTTTTATGTAAAATACATTGATGTAGGCAGATGTTTTCTTTTGTATTTCTTCATTAGATGGCCGTAAAAAATGACCTTTAATACAGTACGTATGCAGATTTGTCGCATCAGAAGTGCTTTCAGTAGTGCTGCTAGTATTTTTAATTTTGGCAACTACTGGGCATACAACTTTGCAGGGCTTTTCGTTGGAAGTTTTGATTTAGCATTTGTGCCTCATGCCAAGCTATTTCACGAAGTAGGGAGCAAGGATTTTATAGTAATAACACTTTCATACTAACGGTCGTTTGATATAAAGTAATGATAAAAAATTTGGTTGCGAAATTTGCCGTAAAAATACATTGTAAAGTATATTATGTTACCACAAACCATTGTTGAAAATTAATGCGCTAAAAATGGCAGAATTAATAGCAGGAGCAGCTAAAATTTGGCGTATAATTATTAAACCAAGTTCCTAATATATTTTTATAATTAATGCAAATAATTATGATCTTAAATCTCTCGCTTCGATGAGCACATCTGCTCTTTTGTCTGCCTCACATTTTATCACACCTCAGTATTTTATTGCCCTATGATAATGTCTTCATGGCTCCAGTAGACAGCTGGATTTATCAATTTTAAAACCTATTTCGTTGGTGTCTTCACCATTTTACGGTACATTAACTTGGAGAGTTTCTGTAGGATTCAGCCTTTGGTGATTTTAGTGCAGCAGATTATGAGCTTGACCACCTAGATTTCGTTATTGCTAGCAATGTTGTAATCCATGCAAGTTTTCATTCATGTCAATGTATTCTTGTGCCCATCCGTCAGTGTAAATGCACTTTGAGGGTTGTTATCTGGATCAACCTCTTTAAATCAAAAGGTTTCGTATTTCTAAAGAAATAGAATGCCATTAAAAATACAACCAATGTAGCTGGAAACTACTAAAGATACTTCAAACCGATTGAATTTTTTTTTATTATGACTTATTTATTACGGAAAATAGTCACTTATTTGGAAGTTTTATGGATCTGTTACCAGTATTTCTATATTTATACAAATAACAGAGTTTTTATACCAAACATTATATTCAAAACATAACTCTGTGCCCTTTGACTTGCTTTGCCCCTTTTACATTAAATGGCATGAAACAATTCCACAAAATTTTATTGAATGTTGTTAAATATTTAACTTACCGGCATCGAATTACCACAAATACGTGAAGGTTTTTGGAAGACTATTGACCGCAGCTTGCTGCCACAAAATTGCTGCTAGTAATACTTGATTATATAGTAGGTAGAGATGTCACACCGTTGCTTTTATCCGATTCACAGCTACAATATTATCATTCAGTGGGCATCTAACAATTATCACCAACAGTGGATTCCTTTGTCTAGTTAATAAGCCTAAACAAGATTGCTGTAGGCTGCATTAAGCCGCTTGCCGTCTTTGAAAACTCTGAATTGGAGGGTTTTGATTTGACATGAGCGTGTATAGGTTTTTATGACAAGATAAATGAGTATGTTATAGCTCTTTCTTTACAGATTCGCATTATTCTATTATTTGCCATTGTCATTTACCACGCGAGTAAAGTGGGTCTCAATGTATGCGATTTCAGATTGTGATCTACTGAGCACACTTATGAAATACAAAGGCTTGATCCTCTTATCCCTTCATAACTTTGAGCTCGACTCGTGCCTGACGCCTGCCTGCGCGTTTGTTTCTCTGTACTTATCCTACGAGAATATTCCTTGATAAGCCAGTATTATTATTTTGCTAGTGATTCATAGTACAAAATGTACCTAACTAGCTATCGGACTATTCTTGAGGCGTTTAGGATACGAGTACGCAGCACCCAGTCAGCTGGTGCACAAAGAAATGTATGAATCTTTGTGAATTATTTGTCTTGGGAAAAGAATCAGACCAATTTAGAAAGTGTATGATTTCATTCCGCTACATTGTGAGAGGTCCAAGTCATTTTAATTAACATTGAATATTTACAGTAACATGGTTGAAACTCAGTAATATTCAAGCTCTCAGAGATTTAGATGATTAACAAACCGTAGAAAACAGTTTCATTGCTGAAGTAGATCAAGTAGTCACCATGTGATTCCTGAAGTAACAGCTGAACATTGAAACCTGCGTGCCCATGCAATATCCTGGAAATTGTATCAGATTTTAATGTCCTTTTTGTAAAAACTTTTTGCAAATCTTAGTGAACTTTTAGTAGCATGGTTTTAGAATCATTCCAAATCCCTATTGGCTGATGACGCATCTAGCAAGCACCAACATCACTGGTCTATCTCTATCAATGTTTTGTGATTTAACAACTTGTTAAGAGCCTTTTCATACCCCCCCCCCCCTCCTCCCCTCGCATGTCCAAAAGATTCACCCAGCGGTATTGTAGCCCTCATCCCCAGAAATTCAATGTTTAGCAATATAACAGGTATAACTGCATAACGTGATAACATATTACTCCGATAAAATGATCAATCAATAAATGTTCGTCATTTTGTTATACTAGTAGTAGTTACAGTAAATATATCCATTTGAATTCGACTAGAGAGAAACAATGAGAAATCACTGTAGGACCCTATGGTTTTGATTTAGACTTCTAAGAGTCTTAATTGAAGGTATGCTGTAACATAATGGTCGCAGTGGCATACAAAAATTGTACTTTTTTGTCCAAGTCTCTCATTCTAAGAGTGGGGCGACAATGAATATATCAAAAATCCTTTTATACTTGCAATGAATAGTGAATATTCCTGTCTCACGAAGAATATCTAAAAATGTTGCAACAGAACAAAGATGAAAGCATTTGTCCAGGGTAAAATGCGCCTAAAGACCGGGATGATATGAATGCATGCTTTGTTGTACTGATGAAGATGTATCACAATTGACTGGGTCTTAGAGGTGTTCAGGGGGAACACTTGACTAATGTATTCTTCAGTCATGTCAGTAATATAAATTGAAAAGCTCTTAATCGCAGATGTTACCATAACATTACTTCTAATGTTGTAATTACTATATAGTACCAAATTGTTTGTATCCTTTTATAGATCCTCTTTAAATATGATGTGAATACGTTAATCAGTTACATATTAAGAACTTTGGGTAATAATGATATATCTAGATCTCATTATTCTTGACACGTCTTTCAATATTTCGTCTGCTCCCGCCATTATCTTCGCCTGCAACATTTTCTGGATTTCGAAAACTCAAAGTGTGTAAGGAAATGAGAATTTAGAAAATAGAAAGCTATCAATAACAAAACATGATTGCATTTACTATATGACCTTTGCAATTTAATACAGAAAGACAATAATTCAACTTTTTCACTTTGTTGTAATGTCAAAATTGCTTGTTTGCAGATATGAGGCTGATAGCATTATTCACTATTTAAACAATTCTCAAACCTCTGCTGTTAAATCCTACAGTAGTAGTAGCTGTGACTAGGGTTTCTAAAGCACACAAGGTCGCTCTTCTGGTGAAGTCTTCTTACCAAATAAATTTCTGTGAATCGCTGAATGATATAAGATTCGAGTATTAAAATTGAACTTGGGATTCATCTTTTCTGTAATCAACTATAATAGCATACTTCATCGTCAACGTCATAGATTTTAGTTTTCTGACGGATGTACCAAGTTTGAATTGAAGCTTAAGTTAGCTTTTTATCAAAAAGCTGCGCTTGATAAGGCGCTATCTCTACCCAATGTAAACACTCAAGTTTGTTCATTACGGCGCATGTCGTAGATATGACTGACAGTGTACATAACAGGGGCAAACTAAGAAGCCTTCAGTTGAATGTAACCAACGCTCTAGGCTTTATCATGTATTGTTTGAGGAGTGTGCCGTACCGATAACTTATCCTGCCACTCTCTGTCTTTAAGAGGCTTGATATCTCACTGCATCTCCATCCTAATAACTGAACAATATCGTAGGTAAAAAATCTTTGTTCAATTAGGATTAGGATTAGGGTATGTTTCAAAAGTTCAGTCAACTATATATAAATAAATCAACAAACCATGTTCGTTTTTCTCTGCGCTTCATATAGCAAATGCATGTGCCTTGGTCTAGCAATGATGATGATACAGCATTTATCAAGTATGATTACTAACACACGTAGTCATGGCTGTATTTCGATGAAAGTGGCATACAAAATTTTATGAGAATCATTTTGCAAACGCTTGTATATTGATCAGTACAAAAAGGTAGATGTCTTCAGTTGCACTCTTGCTTGATGGGTACATTTTTTCTTTCGGGTGATCATTTAATTTTGTTGTAGCAAGGTTTTGGCTTTCAGAAAAGAAAATAACTGATAAGTAAATTTTTATGTACAATATGGAGTTTGTGTGAAGTGCCATTATGAAGTTACTTCAAGCCTGCGCAAGATTTTTCGATGTGAGTTTTCTAAAATCATATTTCTGAGATCTAAGCAAATCATAATTGTATTTTGCGTCATCACATTTATACTGCCAATTGCATCTAACTGGAGCTGTTTATTTTTTTTGCAATAAATAAAACAATATAATACGTTCTCTTTTTTATTAGATGAAATTGTTTAGTAGGCAGGCCTAAATTATTTGGAAAGTAAAACTTATAATAAATGGGTTCTAGCGCTTTATTATTTATTCTTTTATTATTATTTATTTTTTATTCTATAGTGAACATATATGATGTGGTCGATTTGTTGGTCTCATCTCATCTACATTATAAGTATACTCTTCTACCATAGCTCTTGACTTTTATGCATTATTTTTGGAGGTATACTTTGGTTGTTGGAATTGAAAGGTCTGTTCCATCTCTCTTGTTTAGAAGGATAATAATCAATATTAACAGGCGTTAGTAATAATAATAATTAATAGTAATCATTTATATAACTGATGGTCTTACAAAATTATTTTGTCATAACAACAATCAATGAAATATTTTTTTCTTTTTTGATGTACCTATATAAATAATTAAATTACTGGTGTAGTAGACAGACAATCACGCAAGTGTAATTGATAAATACTTCTATGGCTCCGTCATGAGATAATTCTATGAATGCGCAACACATAATACTCGCTGTTTTATCTGTCGTAATTTCATTTATTTTTTGTGTATTCTTTAATCTTGACCTAAAATGTTTTTCTAACCCGCGTTTCATGATGGTTGCACCCTACAAACTAGCCGCTGATTCTCCCAGTCGTTGCACTCAAAACTTCCTCTCTCAGCTATTTCTCGTTTTAAACAGCGCGATATTGGTGTGAGCGTCTCGGTGTCAAAAAATGTACGTCATCGGGAGCAGAGTCTACATATCGGTGATTGAGTTAGTCTAAGCCTAAAGCTTGAACCTTGAATGGTTTCAATTATCTTGAAAAACAATGAGACTTAGTGCACGCACAGCAGGCAGATTTTGAAAGCAACAGGTAATCCATAAGTCGTAGGCAAAGCTTCTCTTGCTGATATATTTTTTATTTTCATTTTGTTTTCTTTGGTCATTTGATAGCCCCCAGCAAAGGACATCATATATCCCAAAGTTAAAGCAAAATCCTTTCAACAAACTTGTTACTAGTCCATGACTCTACTCAGTCCAAACTATAAACAGCTAATCTCTCCGCAACAGTTTATTTTTAGAAAATATTATAATTTTTGATATAATAATTTGCAAGTCCTGGTAAGTTTTCCTTACCTTGTAGTTAATACAAATAACTGCCAGTTGGAATAATTATTCGAGGTTATGCAAACTTAGTTTATAATAACCAACTGCTGGATGGATCCTGTAAAAATAGAAAAGTAGCGAGAAGCTGTGAATAATTTAATTTTCAGCTTTTACAACTCGAGTAAAGATCCACTGGTGTGATGTCCGAATGGTAAACAAAATTCATCAGCGGCTGGTTAAATATTAATAAATTCGCAATTTGGTGAAATTAACTTTTAGTTCACAGATCTTTGATCCGCCCTTGCAGAATATCTTGAATTGATAAAAGCCAATTTTCGAGTTAGTTATGCAAATTTTGTTGCATCGCATAGTAATAAGGGGGCCTTTGAGCTTGGCTGAATCACATGCTTTGTACTAAAGTCTGTTAGGGACGAGAACGTATCTAATAATCAAGTGTCACTTTTAACTCTTTAGATATGATGGTTGACAAACAAAGTGTTATAGAAACTGAGCTGTGTGATGTCGAAGGAACCTTTATCTCTAGTTGTATGGGTGTGTTTGAGAGATGGTAGTGATGTCACAATAAAACATAACCACCAGGGAATATTAATGTGTAGGTGCTAGTATTTAAGGAATTTTAGATTTTAAGATTGACTCAAGTGCATTGCTAATTATAAACATCTCAGCCTCAAGTTCAGTATTTGTGTATACGAACAGGATGTGTGTATTTAGTTGCCGTTCCTCTCATTGGGTCAACTATTTTCTCTAGTCCAATAGTTGAATATTTAAAACAGAGCTGGCAAAGAATAAACTTTCCTTTTAAAAAAAAAATTAATAATAAATAATTAATAAATAATAAAATATCTCCGTGGCCAATTTTGCTAGAACTTTCAACAGATCATAATCATCATTTTTATTATTCCTTTTTGTTGCATTCAGAAAACAATTTAAAAAAAATTTTAAACAATGACTTATTAGACATTTTACATGAATTATCTCCTTGTGTTCTAGGGTTGAAGTGATGCGTGAAGTATTCTGAAGAGGTTAAGGCACTTGAGATAAGAGAGCATCACCCTAAGTTTTTACAAGGAAAGAAACGCCAATAATGCAGGCTCCATCGGAGCGAGATGTAGCAAGTATAACGGAACTCAATGACCTTCTTGATCTCAATGCCGTAAGTACTTGATTATATTATCTATAATATTTAATGGTAACAATTTTTTTGTAGAATTTGTTTCAAGTTGTTTCATTCATTTTTAATACATTATCTACCATAATGCATATCAGTTCCACATTTAATTTAATAAGCCAGACCACAAACTAGAAAAAAAAATTTTGTTGGTTACGCAATTCTGATGTGATCTTTGACCTAGTCTAGAGTTCAATGATACATCACCAAGGAATGTTGCCCAAATTATTTTGCTTCAATTTCAAAAACCAAATGACAACGCATACTCGTTCTCTAATTATAAGAGTTGTTGATACAAAGGGAAAACAACTCTCATTTTAATCTCTTCTACTTGCTATATGAATTTTTCATGTAGCTCTTCACCTCTCCATCCGCTACTGCCGGGGCCAAATCAGATGCACACAATTTCTCATATAGAGGTATGTATTGCCTCAATTCTTACTTATTAATTATTGCATTATTTCATAGACATCAGTATCTCTGATTCATAATCTATGCGGGTTTTCAGGTCATTAATACTAGTGCTACTTGTTACGCATCGCCCATGCTAGTTTTGAAAAATTAAGCCAAAAGTCAACTTTCAGAAACGTATTTATTTTGGTCATGCTCAATATTTGTTATTGGGTGCTTAACAAACATCGGGGAGCAAGTTTTTGGCAAATTTGTTTGGATGTTGTTGAAAAGTTAAACAGGCTTAATTAATAGATCTACCTCGCATGTTCGCATTTCATCATTAAAAAAATGGCTAACAAACCTTCAATTATAAAATCTGATTGCTTGCACACCCTTGTGTCTGCGATAACGACAGTTGACGAGGTAAATCCCATTTGTACACAGCTTATAGTGTTTAATAATCTGTCTCAATACAAGGTGCATTGTGAACTTTGTCTGTGAGCCAAAGATTTGATTGATATGATTCTGAGTGCAGCTGAAAATGAGTGTTTATTTTATGATTTCTATCTAACAATTTTTTTTTAGCACAAAGTTGCGTGCACCGAGATTTTTTTTCAGCTGAAGAGCATTTATTTTTATATTTCTTTTATTGTAAAACTCCTACCACCAGTGGGTAGCGCACCCTGGACTACACGCGCTACATAATTTTCTACCTGCGGCTATATAACTGCGCCACTTTGACCTGTTGGCAGGCCACCTCTCTTAAGTCTACTAGCTAGGCATAAGATTAGCTAGAGAGCTAATTAGAGGATGAATTATCTGCATTGCCCACCAGCACCCTCATGTCATTGTGCTTGTATTCAAGTTGATAAATTGTTGATTATGGAGGGTAGATTGTGGTGGAGTGGAGAGTGTATTTGACAGTTATGACACCAGTTGTACGCGCTATAGTATGTCCTAGCTCTCGCTTTTTCCACCCCTTTAGCTATTTAATGCTAGAGCTTCCTCCCTACATTGCATTAATTAATGGACAGCAATTAAAGGCTTTGTCAATGTTAAGCTTTAATTTTGTGTTTGACGTTTTATTAATAAATAATTGGTATCTAATTATCGTAATGTATTTAATTATTATTAATTCTAGGCAAAATAATACATACTTAAAAGTAAGGATAATCTCTATTTTATGACAAGATGATGAAGTAAGACTTCCTTGTCTAAATTTATTATCTAATATAAAAAATAAATTCATTGGATGTCCATAAAAAATAATTGGTTACTTTTTTATCCAACTCAATGTATTCATAAATTTATGGTCCTTTATTCTGGTAGCAATGTAATACCTGGGAATTTCGTGAATTATTACATTTTACTAAACAAATTTTTTACTGGTGCTTACGTATTTTGGAGTTGTCCCCTTCCCAAAGGAACTACATTAGAGCAACAAAAAAGATCCAGATCATGTTGGTATTTTTTTTAGATGAAATAGGCGCTTGGAATAACAATGCAGACTTCTGTAACACGGTATGTAGCCCAAGTTCTCCTTGCGGTTTTTGACTGAGTTTTGCTTCTGAAGCAACAAGCTTGTGATGGAGTTTTGTTGTCTTTGACAGCAATATGGAAGCGCTGTCTCCACAGATCTCAGTATAAGCACATCCTACACAAGTGAACTTACCAAGTCCACACCTCTTCAATACATCAACAACTTCCCTCCGCCACCCGCTTTACACAACCCTACTTCCTCCAATCAGGTGACTTCCTGTTTAAATAATCCTGTATAATTTCGCGTAACGTTTTTTTCACCTATAGATAATTTTTCCCAATTTTTCACAAGTTATTATTACTAAGGCGATTGTTTTACAGCTTGTCAAATTAATTACATTTACGTCGCAGTTTTGTTCCGCCAAAGAAGTACATGAATGAGAATTTTCCATTTTATTAGGAAATAATGGGAAATGCGAGCGTCATGTTCGCTAGGTAGTTTTTACCAGCCGTCATTTTCTTGGTGCGACTGTGTGTGTAATCATTAGTAAGGAGTTGTCTTCTTCAAACAGCTTCTTTGTTTGATGAGACACTTATTTATGTAACTCCGGGTGACTTTTGTGTGCACTAGCTCTATATCCAAAACTTGGGAGTTTTTGCAAACTGGTATAATAGTAAATAATTTATTTACTGGATTTGTTAAATTGTGGCCAGTTCATCTCGTTTTTTTTTTTAAAACATTTTTGATCAATTGAAAGTTACCCTCTTATGATTTGTATAGTGAACAACCGTTATTACAACTACATGGATGCTAGAAATTAAAGTTCATAATGAGCCATTCAATTACCAATATCTATTATTTTTTATTGTAATGTTTGCATTTTGCTAAAATACTCTCAAGTAATAAAAAAAATTTATGTAAAATTAGTGTCATCGACGGTTTTTCACATTTTTCATTTTGCATATTTCCAAAGCAAATAATATTTGATATTAGTTATTTGTTTCGCTTGAGACTATTTCCTGCGAGACTCTTGGTAGAAGGTTATGGAGTGCAAGTTTGTGGGATATGCAACCCCTTTTATGGTTTTTAAGGACTACATGGCTCTCCTGATTGTTTTGTACACGAATGTGCCTCTGTGTTTGTAGCCTTCTTTCCAACAAACAGACTACGTTTTTGTCTGTGGATCCACAAATAATTATAAGGAAAACGAAATGGATAAATTTTTACCAATGGGTGTGTCTATCATCTCACTATTTTTACTAACATCACAGTTTTTTGGAGTTATTTTCTCTTTTTAATGGCATGGCATTCAGTTGCAAAATCAAATCCTGATAGCAAATTGCCAGTCAATGAAAACCAGGCAATACAAAGTCATGTGTTTCGCTGCCGAAATCCCTTTTAAGTTCAATTACAAAATGATTAGATACACGACGGATGTTGTGCCATAGGTTGCCACATGTCTGTGTTAGGCATTGTTGTATTACGACATAATTTGATTAACTATTTATTTTACAACATTTATTAACAGTAACATCCGGGTCAAACTTTTGAAAAATTTTTCCCATACCTGCTGTACGTAGTTTGACAGCCATTTAAAGCTACTATCACTGAGTCTCTCTCAATAGTTGTAAATAGAATGTACAATAAATTCAGGAATACTGTATGTATTGTGTTTGTCTGCATGTTATAAATGTTTCTAGAATCTCAAACTTTGGCTAGAAATCATTGACATTCTCAATTTTATAGATTGAACCATTACAAAGTCTACCGCTGTCAATATTATTCATAGGTTAATCAATGATTAATTTTAGAATAATCTAATACTAATTGACTCGTAGTTGTAATACACTTATATATAAACAGATTTTCATTCCTCAAGATTAGTTAAGGATTAATCTTGCTCAAGATTAATCAGAGATTAATCTTACTAAAAAGTAATCAGAGATTAATCTTACTTACTGAAGATTAATCAGAGGTTTTTTGCTGAATATTAATCAGAGTTTAATTTTGTGAAAGATTAATGTCATTTTTTGCCGTTAATTTATTTGTTATAAATGAGACTTAATTTAATTTGTTTTTGGAACCAGCGTAGTAATAATCTAGTTGTTGGTGCGCAAACTTGATTATTCAGGTTTTGACACTTGGCCCCCTGCCAAATGTTATAGGTACCAAATAGTACATTCCGGAAAATTGCCTACTTGAGATTCCTAACTTTGAAGCTAGATAAAACTGTATTTTGGTATCATTTCAATACATAAACATCCTTATACAATGAGATTTCATTTGGTGGATTTCTATTTTTTACTAAAAATTAATTAATGAGCGGGGATGTGAAGAGAATATCACAGCTGCGAGTCTCCCACAGACACTGGCATTCATGTGGTCCAGGGTTGACCATAAAACAGTGTGAACCGCGGCTAATGTTATTTCCATGCTTGTAGTTGCTGGTAGCAGCCGAGCCAAGCTCCAAAGATGGAGGTCAGTATAAATAGTACATTTATTTATCTTTCTGTCAAATCATTAACGTTTGTTTACTGTAGTTAGTCAGAAAAATTTTGATTGACAGTAGGCTTTCGGTTGTAACAGTTCCTTGTAACCCTTTATTGTTTTACCATCTTCTGACATCATTGATGTGTTTATTCTTTCACAATTTTCATTGAACTATTTCTCAGCGTTTTTTATTATTTGACAAATATAATGACGCGTCTCATTTTTTGGAGTTGTCTTTGTTTTACTTTGACTGTAATATTGCATAATTATTTGAAATCCTGTTAGGGAATTGGATATTGTTAGCTGAAATAGTGTTATTAATATATTGTTACAAGATGTTGATATTGTTTTTAATATTTTTTAGGAGAGAAAAATGGGAAGCACTCGGTAAGATTTTATCCTTTTAATCATAGTTGGTGCTATCGTGTGATACTGTAGGTGTGAAAGCGAGCGTTTTATTAGTTAAAACCTTGGGAGATTAAAAATGTCAAGGACTTTCCAAGAAACGTCTAATGAAATTGTGTGGTGTATAATTTTTTATTCGCAATTTTTTGACCATTTTTTTTTAAACAATTGTGGTTTTAATTTTTTATGCGTGTTGCTATAAAGTCAGGGATTGATTACCAATGAAATAAATATCGAAAAAAAAATCTTTATAAATACTTGTGGATTTGATTATTTCTGGGAGGAAATACGTTATTTAACTTGTCCAATTATTTTTGGTTTAACCGACTTTCATGTTATTATAATAATATTTTACCAAATAACTGGTACAAGAAAGAAATAAAGCTTGCGTAGGAGCCAGCAGTAGGTAGACTAGCAGTTAGTAGTCTAACTGTGTGATTACATTATTGTATGGAGACTGGACTAGTGCTATACACTCTACTGTCACTAATAACAGCTAATTACAAGGTATACATAATGGAGTTTTGTTAGCTAAACAATGTATATCATTACATAACACTCTGTTGCCTTGGGTTATCTTTCAAGCTGCCAATCTCTCTCACTTTCTCCATCTTTCTTTCTTCTCCTCTTTAATTTCCATTCAAAGAAAATTGCAGTAGTAGAGGCTAATTAAAGGTTTGAACTTTGACCTCCTAAGCAGGCTCTAGAATTAGATTGACATTATCAGTGTAAACACAAAGAGCTCTTCTCTCCGAGCTATTAGATTGGATTATTATTATTATTGAGATTGTCCTGAGAGCTGGTTGGCTGGACTTAGATCTCTACTAACAGTGTACTTAAAAAAAATTGAAAACATGAACAGGGTCTCGGAATATTTCTTTGGAGGGTTGGAGTCTTCACAGGTAATGTTATAACTGTGTATGAATGTCGGCGGCCATATTGTAACAGTCATTTGATTTTTGCTCTAAAGTTTTCCTTCAGTGGAATTTATTACGGAATATTCCAAATTGATTAGTTTTTTTAATCCATATAAATAACATCTAGAGACCAATCTTCCAACCTTCTTTTTGAAACAACGTTGTTGTGCAAGTTTGTCGACAACATCTTGAAAACATGAACACTCGTTATTATTAGACTGTATTTGCAGTTCTTCTAAACTGTGACATTGTTGATTGTACTTTTTGGCTAGAATTTTGTTTGTTCACCAATGCTGGTTTTCATTTCAAAATGTGGCGGTTGTTGCGAAATTCCATTTTAACTTGATCAGTTTCAAATTTCTGCTGACGCTAGAAAACTTGACATTTAATTGTATTTCGTGAAGTATTTTTTTTTTTTTTTTATAAATGTAAATTTGCATACATTTTTTTAATGCTAACAATTCAAAGCTCAAAATATTAAGCGTCTACTTTCCTGTCGTACATCGCTGCAGCAAGTAGTAAGTTACTAGTTATATGAATACACTCATATACAATTATATAAAACATCGCTTGTGACTTCCTCCACCAACATTTGTCCGGCATTTCATCAAGTGTAGATCAGTTGAGATAAAAAAAAGCTATGCATTAGTGGGTAGTAGTTGCGGACCATGTGAAAAATCGGTGATCTACTCCTACATGTGGTGAACATTGAGTCTGACCAATAAACTTTACCTTATCCTGTCTAAACAGTTTATCATTCTATAACACTCTGGGTGACAACTACAAGTTAAACATGGCCGCATTCAGCATTCCGTCGATTGAAAACGTGACAACGTACCCTTGATGTCGTGAATGGGCGACTTTACTGTTACAGCAACATGAGATTTTCTGAGAACGTACTAGCAGTTCTGAGCAGTTAGCATTAGGACTAAAAATTAACTCAGCTCTGGTGATTTAAAAAAACGATCACGTTGCTAATTGAAAAAGCTGGTTAGTAGTAGCAAGTACTAGTTGGGATTCCCGATACAAGGTATTCCCTGGCAATAACAGGTGCTAAATGATATACATTCAGCAGCGGCAGCTTTGGCTGATTAGAATACAATTGTCGCTGACTTGTGCTCTGCGGTAGTCCTCAACTGCTGCCAGTGCTGCCTGCCATGTTATCCAATCACCCCCACTGTGACAGGCCATTTCTGAAACTCTATACCAACTGCTGCGAGGTTTAGACAGATATTTCCGAGTATGAAAACACCCGCTCTCACACTCGGGTTAATTACAAAACCGGTCAGCACTGATTCATTATTCTAGCCTCAAGTGGTTGGCTTCACAGAATAGCTGTCACTCATCTCATGGACTACTACATCATTGCAGTTTAGTTAACAATATTGACTGCCCAGTTTCCCTATATCCAACAGTGGCTAAAAATGGTGATTCTGAAGGAAGTGGCGATGAAGTGTTCTTGCCTCTCTCATGAGCTTTAACTAGTAAATTTGACAGTGTTCATTAAACTTTTTATCAAATTATGGTTTGGTTGAATATTTATAGGGTTTTCCTGAAGACTATCTGCCAACATCTCAGGCTGCTGGAGCTACTTTTGCCAATTCTTACCAATATCTAGGTATGTAGTTGTCTTCTCTCTTTCGCTCACAGTTGCTTGTTACTAATGTACAAAAAAGTGCTAACTAAATTTGAAAACTTGCCAGGTTTGATGCCTCATATCTCTGCAGAAACATTTTAAATTCACCAAATAATTCAAAAGTTCTCAATGAATCACTCCATGATATGTTAGCTAGCCTGAAATCACTTAGGTTTAATAAGTTGCAGCCTACATCGATTGAGGTTGACTTCATGTTTTTATTTATGAAGTCTCAAAGTGTACATTTTGAGTTTCACCTGCGATTAATTGCTGCGAAATAGTATTTACAAACGTTTAGCTGGGATTTTAGATTTTATTTTTGACATTTTTAATACTAGGTGAAGTTATGCTTTTTTGTGTGTGGTAACACGAAGTCAGCAATATATGGAGCAGCTTACATAGGCAGCCTGGTGGTACCCTTTCATATCCATATATTTATTTGAGCAAAGTGTAATTTGATTAGGGCTATATGTAGTACGCTGACATTTCCGTCTGCTAGTGAAGCTCTGCTGCCGACATGTCTCCATCCCTCACTCTCGCTGACTCATAGAGGAGAAACATTAAAAATTTTGATGTTCGTTTTATGGTTGTTTTACTGCATATTTCTGCGGTAGAATGTTTTATACCCAGCAGCGCTAGGCATGCAGTTACTGCTGTCTCTGTTTAGTGACTTGTATACATAAACAATAGAACTACTAGGCCTTGGTTAGTATGCTTATGTTATTGATTTATTTATTTTGGGAATGGGCCCTTGAAATATCACCGATGTCTGAAAGCCTTTGTGTAGCAGTCTTTCCTTGTAAGGCAGCCGTAGCAGACTTGACTTCTCAACAATGAACATGGTTTTTTCTCGTCTTTTTTTTATTCACCCAATCTACAACTCATTGCTTGATTTTTTTAATAAAGTGAAAGTCACTTTCAATGTTGCAATAAACTTTTTTAAAACATGCTGCGCCGGGAAAAATAAAAATTATAGTAGTAGGAAAAAATATATTTCATAAAAAGTAGATATTCTAAAAAAGCTGTTAGTAGGTGTATTCGTCAACTGGATTGATGAACGTCTGCTGTTATTTATATTTGGAAACGACATCGATGGGTGGCAAACGCGTCGCTTTATTTTATTTCGATCCGTTTATTTCCAAGCAATTCACTCTTGATTAACTGATCAATAACATTTATCTTTATTGTTCCAACAAAATGGCTCTCGTCTTTATTTTTATGCTCACTTTATTTCCAATATGTTACTATTGTACATGATAATCATAATAATTAATAATAATAATAACATATATAATTTATATTATTAATAAATAATGATAAAATAATAATACCTGGAATGAACTGCTTTGAAATAAACCTTGAAATGATAGTTTCTATATATTGATTTATGTGACGGACCGGTAGTGTACGTGAGCTATGAGAATGTTTCACAAATTAATTGTATTTCTTCCGTGGGGATGATATTTTGCGTTTCACTTAAAATACTGCTACCGACCCCTTTGCATTAAATAAGTTGCGAGAAATAATATTTTTGTATGGATCGATCCAGCCCGCGAAAACACCTAGTGACACTATTTGTTTTTTAATTTCAGGCTCATTTGGTATTAATGATGATGATAATAATAATATATTAATCAATTGATGGGATATGAAAATTCAAAGTTTAAATATTTAATGTAAATACATATTTTATAAAAAATTTATAAGTGAAAATTTAACATGGACATTATGTAGGTAGAACCGTATGTTACTTGCCAGGGCTAAAGCCTTAGTTCCAGAAATATTTACAATATAATCTATCCTAAGACGCTATGGCCATCATGGTTCACAATATATTCTATTAAATGTACAGAAATTTTAAACATTTTATTGGTGAGTTCTAACTGATTTTGCTTGCAGGTGGAGACAACCGAGTGCTGCCTAGTGATATCTATAACTTGGGGGTGCCTGGGTACCTCCCCGCTGCAAATGTTGCATCTAATGCTATATATCCTCCAACGGTTAGTGGTTACACTTCCACTGGACCTACCTCTGCACCACATATGGTTAGTATGTCCATGAAGTGCGGGTCATGTTAGATCTCTGTGTATTAGCAGTATAATGTGTATGTCTATGGCTCTACAAGTATCAAGTCATTTCATTCAAGTTCCTCAAGTTGCACTCTAAAAGTAGCTGAAGACCTTGATCCAGGCTGCTTATGTTGGCGCAGACATTTCAAAAATGGCTACCTCCTTGATTTCACACTCGGCCTTTGAAATAATAATTACTAAACCTCTATTACAAAGCTAATGTTATATATATCTTTGTTGTTGTTGATACCTTGTATTTCCATGTCTGTTATACATTTACAGTTGTATGGTGAAGATAGGAGTTCTGCTCATTACAATCAAACCAATTCCAGTCCACCAACATCTGGTATGTCTATGTTTTATTCCCCTACCAACGGAAAAGTAAAAACAAAGAAATTGCTTTTTGTTACTTTTAATATTGTGATCGACTTTTTATATGTTACTCATTGGTGAGGTTTGTACAAAAAAATTACCTTGATTTTAAATCCAGTGCAGTACAACAATATTTTGCGATTATGCATTTTTGACCACACAAATGTATCAAATATACTTGAATTAATTCAAAACGAATATCATTACATGTATTTTTTGCGACAGGAAGTTTAATCGACTTGATTTGCAGCTGCTTCTGGTAAATATTAATAGTTTTTAAAAATTATCTTTTCACATTTCCATGCGCATAATCTTAAAGCTTTTGCAATGTAGCGCCGTTAACTTGCGAAAATAAAAAAAATTTGGAGTTATCCTCTTTTGATATGGCATATCATGAAAGAATAACTCCAAATATTATTCAAATCAGCCCAAAGAAATGATACAGATAATAGACAAATAATGTGCGTATAAATTGTTGCTTTCTGACTTTTACCTGTTTTGAGAGATGAAAACTAACAATAACAATAAGAGTATTCGCGACCTGTTCGTCGAACAAAATACAAAATGTAATAGGTGTTCGTAATTCAATACGTCGCGTATGCAACGAAACATCAGTTTAGAACAACACAAGTATTCAATGAAATGTTGTAGTTTACCGAACAAATCGTAAAGAACATAACTCCTAATTTTCAAAATAATCAAGAAAGTAATAAAATTTGAACTGCTATAAACTGGAATAGTTTGTAAAACTGCCCTTCAATTTAGCAAATTTTGAACGCTTGCATTTAGTGTTCAGTTTCATTCGCGACCTACGAACAATATAAATAAATATTCGTTGATTATTTTTTTTTATTCAGTGAGCTACTTTTTGTTGACCCACGAGTTCCGAACAAAATGATTATTTATTGATTAAATTTATTGCCCGTCTGATTATTTTTATTGCAATGTGTTCAGCGAACAGAGGTCGCGAATACTCTTAATAAGGCAATTTATAAAAGTTTACATTTGTATATGTTTACGCATTGAATTGTTTTAAATATAAGATTTTACTAAAAGTTGATCAATGTGTCAAGTCCGCCTCTAATTAAAATCATACCCAGTCACTATTTATTAATTCTTTCTACAAAAACAAAAATTTAGACTTAAAATAGTACTGAGTAGAATTACCATTCGTTATATTTATTATATATTTCATGCAGTGGCCATTCTTTGTCTAGGCATGCCAGTCTGCTGCTATAATTAATAGCTGATGACCCTGTGAAAGCTTGATTAGCATCTCACATCCACCACAACTCTTACATAATTGCTATATATTAGTTCATTTGATCTTGGCAGCGGCATTGCTGACCTGAACTGTTGCCAAAATCATAAAAACATGTTGAGCGAAGCTGAACTTTTGCCAAAATTCTTCATGTAGCTGACTGTTTGCCTGTTTAGATATAATATATATGGTTTGGTTTTGTTTATCGAATGAATACTAAAATTAGCTTGGTTACTGATCGCTTGGAGGAAGTTGAATAGTTTGAGAGAGATTTTCTCAAAAAAACTGGGATCGGCCATTTTTGTTGGCGATATTTTGAACCTCAAAAATTTATCAAAACAAGGAATTTTGTTTGTATTGCAAATACGTCAAAAAATTTGACATTCTTTCCAATGAATGGTCGAAGAAAGAAATTCCTGCTATAACCGCATCCAATTAGTGAAAATGGAAAACTTCACAGATGTCAGTCTGAAGAAGTCATTACCATCGCAGAGCTAAGGTCATTTATCAGCAACGAAAGTCTAGTATCAAAAAAAGATGAAACTTGCTTCATTTTGCCATTTTTTAATAATAAATATCCAAACTTATGTGTCGTTTATCTTTGTTTATTAAAAAAAATAATTTGAAAAAAAATTGAATCAAATGGTAGAAAAAATTTCCGCGAGCTATTTTAGTACAAAACAAAGGCTTTAGCATCCGTAGTGAACAATTGATTGGTTGCATCGCAGGTAAATAAGATGAGTTGCCAAACGGGTAAATATAGCTGCAGATTGTTTATGTTTCGGTTATCTCCATACTGTATGTTATTGTTTTGTCTATTTATAGACAGTGCTAAGACCTCATGGTCTGTACCTACCAGTACAACTAACCAGTTTGACTCTTCTACAGCTATGGTGAGTGCATACTTACCTACGCATCTATTGCTTCATAGCTAACTTTACCTGCATGTGCATTGTACTAATGCTTTATCGTACCTGCATGTTTGCGTTGACAGTCAGGTTACTAATAGTGGATAAATAAATAAAAAAGCACATCTTCACTGGTATAAGATTTTCAGTTTCAAGTGCTAGTTTTTCTTTAGAGTGTTTAGCATATAGTGATAAAAAAGTTTTATGTTTTTCTGACAATGGATTTGACATCGACATGTCAAAAATGTCAAAATTGATGCTAAGCTATTGATTAGGCATTGTACAACCACATGTTTAATAGAACAGGCTTTCTGGTTTGTCTTATCTCAATGGTTAAATAGTTAACAGATTGGAGAACGGTTTAACATAATTACTGGTATTAATTTGTCAAAAAACTGTGTTAGTGATCACTTTCCAAATGATCCTTCTTATACAATTTGTGTACAGGTAGGATATATCACCTGTTGATTGCGTGCTAACGTTTGCTGTTTACTCTTACATCATGCTACTATTAGTCACTGCATGCTGCCATTAATAACTCACTGGCTATTGAGCACGCTGCCGGTTTTAGCTACCCAGTAAGTCCCCGGGAGATGGCTCCATGCTGCCTCATATTGATGACCCTTTAGACGTGGCAATCAATGTCATACAGGGTCATGTAGACCTCGACCCTGTAGATAGTGTGTATGGGGAGATGATTCCTGCATCAGCAGCAGCAGAAGACGGGGCAGCAGCAAATACAGCGCTGGTAGGAATATCTAGTAGTGTCTCAGTTTACGTACGGATTGTAGCTATATTCTACCTCTTGTTTGGTCTTGTCAGCGAAAGCTATTTTTAGAATCGTTTTTTTCGTATGGATTAAAAAAATGCATTGTTTGGCAAAACCCAAGCATCTGATGTTTTTGTAGGGTTAGACTTGCAATCTCTCATCCAACAAAATTATATCAATATTATTCTTGTCATTAGCGACTAAAAAATAAATACAAAAATTCCTCTGAGAACGGAAAGAATCTCAGGATAAATGTTATTATTGGATCTGGTATTTGACATCGATTCATTCAAGTACTGTTGAACTCTTTCTCATGCTAAGAAAAGCTCTTCTTGAGCCAAATGGAGGGCATAATTTTTTTAAGTAAAAGATTGGTTTACTCAATGGAAATCTTACTAAAAGCTTCCAATTAATTGCTGGTTACATAATATCGGTTTTGAGTCTTTGTTTTTGAAATTAAATTATTTACTATTAATTTTAATTCTAAATTTTTGTTTATTATTATAATTGCAAAAGTTTAACTCCTTTTTATCATAGACACTACATGGACTGGTTAGAAATTTTTTCCATACTTAGAATACGATCTGATCGTCACCAATTTATCGTTATTTATTTATTACTTCCACCTAATTTAATAATTATTTTTGTTATTAATAAATCATTTACAGAGTTTTATTTTATAACAAATCATATTCCTCACCTTCTCTCTCATATTTTACTTCCTCCCAACCAATATCTTACATAACATTGCTTTCTGTTTCGATCGGGAGTTATCTTGATGTTGTATCTGATACCAATTATGGCTCTCGCACTGAATGGCTGCCAGCTGACAAAGATTAGGCTTGATAGATGATTTGTGTGCGGCAATGCCTACCATCTGGCCTCACTTATATATATCAGCCTGTAACCAATTACCCGCGTGTGATTCAGTGCTTTCTAATATTCAATCAGATCCGATCAGCTCATGTGACCCTCTGCGTATGTCCTCACTCCAGCCATCGGGCTTGTTGGTCAAATTTAATACTTTTATTTTTGTCTATTAGTTAATTTGTCCAGTTGGAAAACTGTATGCATTTTTTGTAGCTCCAAAACTTGTCAGTTTTAAAAGAAAACCTCTTTTACGCATATAAATTTGAAACAGCAACATTATTTTTTGTCTGTAGCGTTTGAGATAGTTAGATCTTCTAATGAAAGCTGCATTTTTAAATTTGCAATAAAAATTTTTTGTTTCGAAGTGTTTTTTGACAATGATAAAAGTTATTTATTTTTTATTTTGAAAAAATATCCTTCAGTGACATGTATGAAATTACAATAATTTAGCAATCTATTGTTAGCAAATTTAGAGGCTGAAAAAAGATATTTCTGCCAGCGTTTGCATTGTGACATTCCTTCGAAATAAACAATTTATTTGTTCATTGTGTTTTGAATGAAAATAAAAATCAATGCAACATTAGTCTGAGACAACTTTGAAGTTTTCTGACAAAAATTGAACGTAGACAGTCCTATACACCTGGCCGATATCGGCCATGCTTGCTACATTAATGGGATTTCTATAGCTGAGATTGTTTGGGAATTGATTATTATAGCTTCTGATAGTCTGTTTTCTCTGGCAGAAGTTTCTAGCAAGCAGCGATTTGAGTTGTTTATTCTGTAGAGCTTCTGCTACTGGTTGATCCTTGTATGACAGCATTGAGTTGTTGCCACCCTCGGCTATAACATCTAATGGCTATATTCCATCATATGATGAGATTAACAGAGCATTTCTATTTGATTGTGTTGACATTTGTTCATTATCAGCTCTGTTCATAGCCTCAGAGCTCGACCAATATTGTGGTTATCCTCTTTGTTCGGGTAGGTGCAACCCTTCCCGTGTCTACTGTTCAATTATAGTGTCTGAGGCTTTGATGTTGATGGCTGGTCTGGTGAAGGCATTGGCACTGTCAGGTCGTGGCTGGCTTTTATCTAATAGCCTTGCCATACTAATAGAAATCGCAGAGAAAACCACATGTGCTAGTAATAAAGGGTTGCGTATTGTTATTTTGGCTGCTGGATGATTTTAATCATAGCTTCTGCTATATTACAAGATTCATTAGTAGGCAGATATTAGTTGCCAGTACTAGGCGTACATGTCAGACTCTCTCAATCGTCGGATTATTAGAATTTCTGTCACGTATCGGATAATTTTCAATTGAGACAATGCAAAGTTTCTCAAGCGGTGGAGGTGGTGGGCCTAGAGGGATACAGGAGTTAGATATGGACTTGTGGTGCACACAATGTATGTGGGGAGCTCCTCATACTTATTCCTCTTGTCCGCATCAGGCAGCGACAGCAACTCCACCTCATTCAGTTTATTCTACGACACCGTACTATCACCCCTCACAGGCCATGCTACCATCTTCTATACAAATGCCTCCGCCACCGTCTTCTGTACCTCCTCAATCTCAGTCCTATTACATGCCTTGGGTGAGTATTCTCTCGCGTGCTCTGCAACTTATTTATTATTATTCAAGTATTTTATTTTTTTCAATTACGAAGTGGTTTATTAGTCA
Organism: Cryptosula pallasiana; assembly: GCA_945261195.1. NCBI lineage: Eukaryota > Metazoa > Bryozoa > Gymnolaemata > Cheilostomatida > Cryptosulidae > Cryptosula > Cryptosula pallasiana. Next base: position 40,104,050 of record OX183130.1, read on the forward strand.
GTTTATTTATTTATTTGTTTGTTTTCAGAAGATTAACATAAAACCATTTTATTATCATAAAATTTGGGTAAGACTTTGCGCTCGACATTTTTGGAGACTTGAATTTTCAGTTTTCGTTAACTTACCAGCCCTTACTCGTTTGAGAAAGCATGTTTTTAGTATTTCAGTTGTAATATTACATAATAATAACTGGAATAACTGAATGTGCAATTTTTCTATGAGTATTCTTATCTCATCTTAAAACTGATCACTTTACTTAGGTTTTTTTGTCAAATGATTTTGTTTTTTTGTGACAATTCTTAAGTTTAAAAATGCACCTTTGTTACCAAATAATGACTTCTGAAGGTAATTTTTCCCTAGTTAAAGTAAACTTTAATTACTACAGCGAAATTTTATTTGGCCATGTACTTTGATAATTTTTGATTGGCAATAAATATTGATAACTTTAATTTCAATAAAATTTGCACAAACAATAAATTGAAAATGTTTATTTCCAGGAACTTTAAAGTGTACTTCTTTTAAATATTGTTTTGATTGCGCACACTAATTTTTTTTATGCAGCAATTAATTGTTATGTGTATTAACCAAAATACTTGCTGGTAATAAAAGATGTTTGTCACACTCAGCGGTCAGACATGGCATATAGTGGTGATATATTCCAACCGCAACACCACTTGACCACCCTCTGTGTTCTCAACCGGTTAATGTTTCTCTTCAATGCCGTTTATTTACCATTATTTCTTTATTACTCATTCATAGGCCTGCTGTGCGCAATTGTAGTTTTTTGTGCCTTGTCACCGCATAATTATAGGAAAAAATGTTTTTTGGGTTAACGACAAACAGATCAGAAGGTTCTAGAAATTAGTTTTAAACTAATGTTAGGTTAGTACGAAATATTTTGTAGAACTTGGAAAAATTGAACACAGACATTTTTTTGTTCATTTATATCTTTAAAAGGGATGAGATGTTTGGAGCTCTTTTTTAATTTTAATGTTTGCAGAATGAATGAGACATTTTTTTTATTTGTTGTTGAGAATAAATTACCTGCATGTAGAACCTACCCAGCCGCTATTGCATGTATATCGGAATTTTGTACTAATATACACTTGAAATATCTATCCAAAGATGTTGATTTGTTTGTATCTTTGAGTGTATTGTTATTTGGTATATTTTATATTCTGGATCTTTCAATTTTTTCAATGATGAAATTCTTAAATTTTTTATCTGCTCCAATTTGCGAAGCTTTCCTTTTTTTTAATTCAAAACCAGATAGATAAAAATTGACAGTCATCTTATATATTGGGAGAAAAAAACCGTACTTTCTTCTATTTTTTTAAATGTAATTATTTACGTATTGTTTTAAAAGTTTATCATTTTTTGTTATTTTACTTTATCAATTTTAAAAGTCACGGCTAAGATTATGACATTCAGGGACAAGTTAGTGCTGCCGCTATGGAATGTTAGTATACGGCAGCAGACAGGAAAATGAATGCTGAAACAGTTGTAATTAATTCAAGATTGAATTCTTGATAAATTGAAAACAGTTGAAGAAAATATTCGCTAGAAGTTAAATAGAAGTCACGGACACGAGTCACCGCTGACCACATGACCACCGCTGAATGGCCTAAATAATAAACTAAACACTGTTAGAAAGTAATATTTATTTTTTATTATTTAATGTTGAAATATATAGTTCAATTATTTTTTTTATTTTGTAATGTTAAATGGATTTGTGAATTTTGGTTTTGATTTCATATGGTCAAGGTATTTAAAGGTGTGGCGTTTAGTGCATACATTGTACTAGTCTTTCACCAGCTCTATATGATCCTCTGTATTTGTCTATTTGCAGCCTTCTGCAGGCTCTCATTACACAGATACAGCTCAACAAGGTACGCCAAACATTTACAATATTTTATTATTACATTTTTGCTACAATATTTGAACTGATTTTTTATTTTTACGAAGTTGATGATTTCCTATTTAGCGGATTGAAATAATAAATAAAACACTTTATAATTAATCAAGTTTTATTTGAACAGGGAATTATGAAAGCTTTAGTATTTGGACAATTAAAAAACTGTTTTAAATAGAATTTAACCTTTGAACAGAAAGGATTCATGTCATATATTTTTTCTTAAGATTTTTTCACCGTTCTTTTGATTAGTGTTAGAGATCATAGGCTCGCAGTTTCTTTGCCAAAAAATGTGAATTACAGCTATTAGTGCAATAATGGAGATACAGCTGCTAGTGATTACATGGGTGTTCTATAATACTGATCAATAGATATGTGTACTCGCTGACTCTATAGCCTTGGATACGCTGCCGCAATATCTTCAGCTTTGCTACATGATCAGATTACGGGTGGGTGCCACAGTGCCTCTACCAGAATTCGTAATAACTCACCGGTTATTTCACTACTTGTTAGGATCAGCCAATAAAAGATCAAAGATATCCATATCTTACGAATTAGTGGGTAGTTTAATTCAATCTGAATTGAAACATCACTCGCTGTGAAAAGACTATATTGTCTGGGAAACTTTATGTATGTAACCTGCAAGTGTGGGTATTCATTGACCCGCAGCCTCAGGACAAGTAAACAAACAATATTGAGTGACGGCACCCGAATGTGGGTTTCGTTTATTTGGGATTTGTGGTTGTCACAGACCATTAATGGGTCTATTCACTTGGTGTCCCGTGGTTGTTGTATCTGGCCTTTTTGGGAACATAAAATTGTTTACTGCTGACTGGGTGTAGAAGTGCGTCAGCAATTCTTTCTGCTGCCGCTATGACTTCTCTTTCGCTGCTGACAAAGCCTTCACAATGTTTCATGACAGACTCATCTATTGAATGACTACTTGTGGTAATTCTCCAAAAGATTTGACATATATCTGACAGTTTTGAATCCAATTAAATAATGGCTTTGACAAGCCTTGACAAGTGGTTTATTATTCACCATCGTTTCTCCAGGAAGCTCAAAATCACGGACTAAAGCTCTAGATTCTTCCCTACCTTCTCCTGGTGAGAGCGATAGCCAATCATCTTTAAAAGCTCTACCCGGGGCATCTACTGCCAAACGGTCGCGATTTGACGGGGACGAATCTTTGGATGGGTAAGTAATATTCCACATTTTTGCGTTATATCGCCAAAATGTTTATTTCTATTTCTTATTTCAAAGATAAAACAACAATCAGTAAATGAGAATTAATTTGTTTGCAAAGAATCCCAATACATCAATTTTTCTTCAAAAGAATGCTCAAAGTTGACATATTTCGTAAAGATAGAAGCAAGTTATAAGGTTATGTGTTTGTATACAAGTTATAAGGTTATGTGGTTGTATGCAAGTTATACGGTTATGTGGTTGTATAAAATGTTCCAGCTTTTTAAAATCAAAATTATTTCAACATTTGTTAATATTTGTGACATAAATCCATTTTGAGGGAAGACAACTCCGATACTAAAAGTTGTGCAATAGCCTAGCTTTTGTTTACCAACAGACACTTTCATTAGAAAGTCCAAGTAATTAAGTAAAGAGCTAAATATGGCTGATGGCAAATTTTTACTATGACTTTATTTGAGACCAAAACTACATAAAACAGCTCCAGTCATGGATAGAGTTATCAATGTTGCTCCGAACTACATCTATTGATATTGCAACTGTATATTTATAGTTTATGATTCACCATAATAGTTTGTTCCGCAACGTACTTTGTACTCATTTGGCCACTGAAAATCGTGGGTTGGTGCGATGTTTGGTGACATTAATTTGACCTTCCACCAAAATAAATAGAGCTATTGCCAAATTGGTCACGAATGATTCACTGATGTTGTTTGACACAACAACTGTTTAACCTGCGGTGTAGACAAATAGGTAAAAACTCTAGGATTTTGATTCTCATGAATTTTGATATTTTGAAGTCTATTCACTTGCTTATATGTGGAAAATTCTAAAAACTATTTTTTGTAAATTAAGTAATTATCAATTTAAACGGTTTGTTGCAGTAGTGAAGAGGTGATAGACCCGGATGAAACTCCTGAGATGAAACAGGAAAGAGAGAGACAGAGAAGAATGGCCAATAATGCCCGTGAGAGAATTAGAGTGAGGGACATCAATGAAGCATTCAAAGAGTTGGGACGTATGTGCCAGATGCACATGCAAAACGATAAACCACAGACTAAGCTCACTGTCCTACAGCAGGCGGTCAATATTATAACATCACTAGAGGGCGCTGTCAGAGGTATGTGTTTCCTTTTTGGTTCATAGATAATTAACTTGCGAAGCATTCTGAACTAGATAATGAGGGAGAGTTTGCCTTGAAGCTCGACCAATTCTCAACTCAAAGCTTGCAGATTTTTTGCATTTTGTGGTTTCGGATAAGCTTTCTTCCAACTAAAACTGACATTTTTGTCACTGATGAACTTGTTTGCTAAAGTCTATGCAATAAATACTTCCTTTGGCATTTTGGTAATAGTGGCCAGTAGTACCCGATAAATGTCAATAGGTACACCATATTGCCGGAGGTGCTCCAATATTAATCTCATCTACAGTACATACCTGCACACTTTCATTGCCTATTGCTTCAACTTAATTTTGTCCACAAAAATGTGAAATTGTCAGCGTTGAAGAGATGTTTCAGTATTCTACTGGAGTTGTATTTCCCTTTTGTAATGAAAAGATAACTCTCCTGTAATTCATGGCTGTAGCTGACCTGGGCTATCATTAGTCTTTTATCGGAATTCGTATTTTCTTTGCGAGCAAAAGACTGGGTGAAATTCTGCTTTTAAAAATAACCAATTAGAATTTAATTGATAAAAATAACTGATTAGAAAATTGCAGTGAAGTTTTGTCTATTTACAGAAAAATTTATTAGCGAAAAAGTCGAATTGCGTAATTTTTGCTTTCGTCAAATTTTTATTTTGAAGTTACATTTTAAGGTAAAATTTGTAACCTTAAACTTTTTTGGATATTGAAATAATGTTGCTAATAGTGCTCAGAATTTATAATTTTATTTTAAGAGAAAAATGATAAAAATTGAATAGTTATTAAATGGAACTGTGGCCGTCTTTGTCAAAATACATTTTGTCTTAGAAACATTTTGCGGGCAACGCAATGCTGGTGAATATATAAAGGCTTGTTTTGGTTTTATTACAATAAATAGCGGTATTTGTCATTGTACCAGTTTGATAAATGTCAACACAAAAGTTGAAATACTTGTCTCCAGTAACCAACCTCAAACTTGCTCTTTCAGAAAATAATTCCTGATTTTCACTGCTTTGAAGTTCTTACCGGTATTTTTTTAGTTTTCTGCCAGAAACAGTTATTAGTATCATTATGTTGTCAACGACTGTTTCTAGCAGAATTGTGATTTTTTTCAGTAAAATACTTCTTGCAAATATGTTGTTGTTTATATATGGGAAACGAATATTAGTTCATTAATTTTGTATGAAGGTACATGTAACTCCTTGCATTATTTGATATGACAGTTTCAGCGCGAATGTAAGACTTCAGCGTCAACCAGTCTGTATAAATAATAGAAATATATATGGCAGTTATGGCAGCTAGTTCACATGGCTATGATGTCGTGTTACATTATTGAAAGTTAAACCAGGTAGATGTAATTATAAGCCTCATCTATCATACTTCTTGGTGTTTTATTGTAACATCTCTGTCTGTAGAGAGGAACTTGAATCCTAAACAAGCCTGTTTGAAGAGAAGAGAAGAGGAAAAGGGGGAGATTCCAAGCTCTATGAGCAGTTCTAGTGTAACCGGTGATCCTTTAGCAGGTAGGGTTGGTTACGTTTATGACCCTTACAGAGATGGTAGACATTCATTAAAACCTAGGTTACGTAAAAGTAGCACTATATTATAATATCAACAAAACTGAACTTTATAAGTTATCTTCTCTCTTTGCATGTTAAGATATAAGATAGATAACTCCTAATAAATTATTCGTGCACTGATAGTTAGTAATTTGGTTTGGATAACGCTGTCATTCAGAAAAGTTGACAAGGTTATCTTCTAAAATACCTAAAGTTTGCCTGCATGTTTGGTTTTTGACTTTGTGTATGATGGATTATTCAAGAGCAGCTAACTTCTGCGATGTTGACTCGGAGAGAGTTTTATTACCTAACACATTGTTGTATCATTTGCAGGTAGCCGACCACCCAACTTAGCAATGCCATCTAGAGGAGCCCCTGGCCCGTCTACATTTTCTCCATACTCTACAGCGACTACTACGAGTCAGCCCTCACAAAATATCTACCCAGATTACTATAACTCTCCAATGGTACCTCACCGTCTACCAGCTGATAACTCTATACCACAGAATGTCACTGTGACTAAAAACTCTTCTTCAAATAGCCAATTATCTTCGTGATCTTCCTTTCATCATTTCCTGTCGACTGTAACATCTATCTCACGCTCTGTACAAATCTTGTGTTTTACCATTATTTGATCTGTTTCGATATAGTTAGTTTTTCTTAAGATCTTGATGGTGTTTCCTGCGCTATATACCTTTCTATCTTCCAGCTTCTCTTTGATTGGTCAACATTTTTTTAGTCCAATATTTTCATACTATCAGATTTTTCTAGCCTATTTTGTGGTTTTGATCAGACTTGTAATTGTCAAGACCAATTTTACATTTACTATTGGCAGTTAACTGACTATGCTCATACTGCATTTTACAGCGCAATATTTGACCTTGTTTATACTTTGGATCTGATCTAGGTAGGTCTGCTCACATTTGACCTAGATATTTATTCTGAGGCTACGTACATGTACTTACATACATACACGTACACTTATAATATTTTCATGTCTAGAATTTTTGAGCTTCTATGATAACAGTTCCCCACATGTACAGTTTTAATATTGAATATACAACAATCTTCCATCTTAATATGTTTTAGCTGCACAAGTTGATACATGTTGAAAAGTTATACTGTTTTAAGTATTTTAAATTTTCAGGTTGGTTGTGGAAATAAAAGATTTTTTAAAACGTGACGCAGAAAGTCAACAAGATGCCGCAAAAGCCTATAAACTACAGCCATTTGTGTAAAAGTTGTAATAATTATTTGGTAAATTTAAAAATGGGAATTCATAAGTACTTGCTTAGTTTTTTTTGTGTTATTTCGATTTGTATTCTTTTTACAAATAGGAGAGAATAACTTTAATTTAACAAACCTTTATGGTGAGAGGACAACTCCTATAAGTAAAAAGGCACCCATGGTCAACTTTCGAACATACGATGTAATCATACAGTAATAGCCAGCTAATAATGGTAGAAGCTCAGGCTACTAGATAAATCCTGGACCTATCTTTTCCCGTATTATAAATAGTGTTCCACTCAAGTGACACTTTGAATATGATTTTCATCACATGGCATAACAGTAGAATACACACAAAGAAATACAAAGTTGTCATGTGACTTAACAATCATTATAGAGTGTGTTCTACTTGCCAGTGTAGCCTAGAACTACTAAACCGTAAATTTAAGTATTTGGTACAAATGAATTGAAAAACTTGATAAGATTTGTATAAGCGGTTGAGCATTCTTCAAGTCTCTCAAAATTAAAAATTTCTGAATAATTAAAACTATACAAAGTTAAAAGTCAAATTAATAATAACTAGATACTTTGTTAACGCTTCTAAAAAGTTTTGATTATAAATAACATTTGGTAGCTTTCAGTTGGTCATCTAACTTTGTAAATGAGGTCGTCAAGTGATATTTTGTGGTTTGAAATAGCGCATTAGACAGCTATAATTGCTGTGGCAGAAGAACTATTGTAGGTGGTTGGTTTCTCTGCCCTGACAATGTATTTGTCTGTATGTCCTCAAAACTTCATCAAAATATTTTTATAAATTGTTATGATGTCATTTAGGGTCATTGGCAGCAAGCCAAGTAACAGAAATTCATTATTTTACTTTCACGAGTCAGCCAGAAAAGAAGGATCAATAAGGATTAATCTACCAGTTAAACAGCAGTATTGATGCTGTCTTCTGCAAATACGAGTTGTTTGAAGAAGACTCCAGGCTGCCACAAGCAATTTGATGTTCAAAGGGTAACAAATTGAGAAGTTGCAGGAAGAATTTAATAGGATACGACGTACTCCGCATACGGTGATCAGCCGGGTCAGTATCCCAGCTTTCACATTATTTTTTCATGTTTTTATGCACTAGTTTTAAGCATTTTTACAATTGAGTACAAATGAGGCGGAAACCCAAAATATTCCGTGTATGCTTAGAAAAATATTGAGATGGCAAGGCATTTTATTTACTTAGCAATACGTTACACAAAACTTTGTAACCTCAAATTTTAAATTGAAAGCAGAGATTTACAGAAGTGGGCAGTGTCACTCAGTATTTGCGAATAAATTCTGATGTCAACACTTTTTTTATTCAACTTCAAAAATGAGTAAAATAATTTATGTCAAAGCATCGATCCTTTCAACAGCTTTAAAAAAAATAGCAATGGAGTTTTCACGGATTATTTTCATTTTCTTATATAACTGTAAATGGCCAAAATATAAATGGTTTAATGATAAATTCCAATATTTAGTCAAGATTTCTAATAATATGAAACTGTGTTTGTTGTATTTTTAAACAGCTATTTTGGAAGAAAAATAATGCTATGTGTTTATTTAAGTTGTTTTCATCACCTATTTTAGTTTAGCCTAAAAACTGTCATTCGAGGAGTTATCTTTCCACAATAAAACTAGATTCAGTTGATGATGATTCAGTTTTGAAAAGGCTTTTATAATACAGATAGCTTATTTATTGGCATTTCACCAAAATTAATAGCAATCATATTTTTTATTTATGTATGACAACAATTCAATGTATCCTTGAATTTATTTTGTAACCTTGTAACTCACTTGCCAGACCATTTATGCATTATTTACTCTCGGAGTCATAAACTGTTTTTTTTCTTCCTGCAATCAACAAAAACAGAAACAGCCAAATATTGTTGTTTACAAACTTGTTGATTTGGTGTGGAAAGGCCAAGAATGCTCATTAAATGTACATTTATAATTTGTACTTATTTAATGGTGATGAATATCGTGCCTTTCAGGCCCTAATTGTGTATGTGGTAGGCAATCTTACTAGCCAGGGTTCTCAATATGACAGTCATTGATCTGACGGGTTCAATACCTCCTCCCCCTTAGTCCTTTCTTCTCTTACATTCATAGCCTGAGTTTACGTTGCATGCGAAGTTGTCCCTCAATAAGTAGGACAATTATCAGTTTCGATTTTTATTTATTACTGAATGAATCGATTTACAATTAAAAGACTCTAATAGAAATAATTTTTTTTTAGAAAACAAAATAATCTTGCAGAATACCGAAATTTTTTTAAACCTGATCCATATGCCACTAAGACTCATATTTCTCAGAGGTGTACCAATAATGAGTAGGAACTGTTTCAGTTTATCTTGGAAACTTTGAGCTTAAAACGTTATAAATATTTGTTAAAGTATTTCATTATATTTGATAGTCTTCCATAGTTATTTTTTCATTGTAAAGTGGAAAGCATTTGTTTATGGAAAGGCTAAAAATCAATCGTTTGAAAAATTTATGTTAACAAACTTTCGACTGAACCATGTGTATTTCTTGTACATAAACGCAACACATTGGACAGAAAGTTGTACTTTGCAGTTGTTGCTGGTTTGAGACAGCAGAGAGTAATAAAAGGAAGAGATACTGAGGCTAAAGATACTGATTATGATGAGTTACTAGGTGAGCCACCAAACAGTGAGTCAAACTATACCTTTTTGAAATAAACTATGCTGCTAGTTGACACCAAAAGCTGTTTTGCTTGATGATTTATTTTTTTTGCAGTTTTAGTGAGGTGTTATCAACCAGTTATTCTAATGAAATAATGTGCCATTGTCATTTTTGTTACACAGATGCAATGGCTGCCTACATGAACCCCCAGAAAGAGATGGTAGAAATGGTTTGAATGGTAAAAGTCATTGTCTTCTCACTGCACTCCTCACTTGTTAACTAACTTATTTCAGTCCGAGTAAAATTTTTTATAGCACTCATATTCATTTCTGTGTGACTAAGTTTTGTATTTTATTAGGAAGAAAGGGTTTACCTAGAGCAGCAGGCCTAGCAGGTACATCTGGTAACCCAGAAAGAAATGGCAAAAATGGAACTCCTGGTTCCTCAGGTGGAGATAATTGCAGTTCCTCATCCGGGTTTCAAACAACTCTGCCGGGTAACTTTGTGAGCAATTCAGTAGATGGGGTAGGACTTCATGTGGGGATGACTCACAGCTCATTTACAATGATTGCCTAGTTGTGTGCCACTAATTTATTTTTGGGATTGTCTTCTCATTTGATAAGTGACAGCTGTACTGTTGTAAAAGTCTGGTCAACTATATAAATATAAAAAGATATCACTGCAAAGCTAGAAAGAACTTACCAGAAAATAAAATAACTGCCTGGTCATGCAAAACTCCTGTTAGTCTGTTTTTCTGTTGTCAGCACTCTCTATTTAGTACGGCCCTCACACTGGAGGTGATGTAAACTTTCAATGCCTGACATAGGATAAATGGAGCAGAATATCAAATTAACAAATGTGGCGTTTTCACTGATAATGCATTCAACCGGAATGATCTGTACGCACAATGCTATATCCATTTTCGGTGATATCTTGATGATACCTGCTAAAAAAAACTGAATGGGTGAAAGAGTACTATGATAAACAAATTTATCTTTACCTAGTTTTTAAGAAAACTAGAGTTATCTGTCCATTAAAAAAATCATTCTAACGCGGCATAACTCCAAACTTGCAAATCATGAACTGTTTTTGAGTATTATTATCTCAAGAGAAGCTGTCTAGAACTATTTCCTGCGAACCATGACAAGAGTACAGCAATGTTTTGGTGCCGTTAAAATTTTCTGAAGAATAGTCCTGTAGCATTTTAATGTATTAGAAATATAGCTTTATTGATTGGTTTGTTAAGGCTATCTGACAGCTGGAAGAAACAACAGCACCCATCCAACGACATATGAATGTGTAGATGGTGGACCAGAGTACATTCTTGGGCATGACAAAATTACAAATGAGGCTCTTTTTTGTCATAGTTGTCTGTTACGTTCAAGCTTCAGGTCATATCATAGGTCTGCTCTGAATCCGATATCAACACGCATGTACAATGCATGTATCATGCACACTTTGTATTAGTGAAAAGTGTGAATCACTTTCAGCAGTTTTGTATTTTTGTTAATTAATTGCAGAAATAATTTTTATCATCTTTATGGCTCCCATTGATTATTCAGCTATTTAAACTTCACACGCTTGCTAACATATAATAATAAATAATAAAACATAATTAACAGTTTACTTACAAAGCATTGATTATTTATTTTTTACAGTATGCTCCCACATAAGAACTCAAATTACTAAACAAATGGGTCAGATGAAAGCTGGAAAAAATAATTTTTTGTCAGCTTTTGTGAAGCCTGACTCAACGCCAAGTGTATGTGTTGGAGTTACTGCCTTTTATAAAAAGACAACTTCAAATGATGTACTGGTTTTCTGTATCAGACACTTTTCAATCAATTTCCGTTTTAACTGCTGGGTGTTTTGTTTCATTTCTTCATTGTATCCTGCACTCCTACACAAAAAGCTGTCTCGTTACTTTTTATCTGTAGTAATAATGGGTCAAAAATGATCAACTCATGCATGTAACGCCATTTTTTTAAATCGGTTTTATCTGTTTTTAATTATTTTTTTACGGATGTATGACGATTCGGTAACAGTGTTTTAGTGCGGTGGCTGTCGCTGAGTCATTTGTTGATTGGTACTAGTTTGTGATATTGTATTCAGATGCGTTGGTCAGTACAACATGAATATGTAGGTAATACACTAGACTGCATGAGTCAGTACATACGTATATGCAATGAGCTGTGTTATTACTCACTAATTTCATTGACACCCCTGAGTTCACTACATACCTGTATTTAATTATTGTTTGCACTTCAACAGACTCATGTAAAACTTTTACCGATACTGAAAAAATAGAACTTTTTAATCAAAGCTTTTATATGAAAGCTATAAAATTAATATTTTTTATTACTTCACAAAATGATACAAAATAAATAATTAAATAAATTTTTGTTAATAGTCACTGCTCCAATAAATCCAAATAAAACAGTTGAAAGTCAACGAATATACTTAAAATAATGATTTAAATTTTTATGCCAAAAATTATAGCCATTCACAAAAAACAGCCCAAATTTAAATCTAATTAACGCTGAAGTTTAAACCAAAGCCTTTACACTTTGCATAGTTTTAGCTCCAAATGGTTCTTCTGCAGTTTATTTAGATATTCCTGTGCCCTTTGCATTTCAAGAAAGTTGGAAAAACAGTATTAAATGCTTCTGTGTTATTTGATTGCCATTTGTTTACTCAACAACAATAGTGAAGATTTAAATAACTTTGAAACCAAATATGCTTTTAATTGGCGTGCTTGTGATACTGGTACCAATTACTTCACAGTAAAAAATACAATCAGCAACAACAACTGTGAGCATGAGGGCTCATATGTCTTTGGTTCAGTATCATTCAAGCCTTCCAACTTTGGGCACACACCTTTGTAGAGTTTAGTTTCTGGAAACTTTTATGGTCTTGCAAAATCAAAATGGACCCAACGTAGTAATTGTTTTTTTTGTTGTAAAATACTAACAAATTTAAGCCTTTGGTGTATAACTATTTATTGCCAAAATCAAAAACTTGTTTTCAGTACCAGTGGAAAAATAATCACAATTATTTATAAATTTTTAGCCAGCAATATAGGCTTGTTATTTAGAATATTCTACCCTCATCGCTTGGTACCAGCAGTTCACATATTGGTTGTCAACAGCCAACTTTTTTGTCAAATTTACTTATTTTTGGCCATAAATAAGAGATATTTACCGGATGTACATTGCATCAGTACCAAATAAGGCAAGGATAGAACAGACAGACTAATATTACTCACTGAAAGTAACAGAAAAGTTTATGTGTAAAATTTAAACAATGTGAAAGATTTGTAAACTAATTGGCAAGCCTGATTGAAAGCAGTTATCTTCTGATTCTTCAAAACAAACCATTTACATCATTGATTAATTTCTACTGAGGAAATGTGCTTCGTAATTAATGATGCATTATTTAGATGCTAAAAAAAAATATCAGGTTTGGTAATGATAAAGATAGAATATCATCAGATGTTAGCACGGAATTCTGGCATATGTAGATATAATATTACTAACAACATGAGATTACTGACAATATTGACTCTCCAAAGTCGGACTATGTAACATAAACAAACTAATAGCTGACACAAGTTCTTTGTCTGGAACTGGCAAGTGTGTCCTAAATGGAATGGAATAAAAAATGTTTTCTGTTGTTATTTAGTTTTCTTATTATTTCATAAATTATTTGAGTGTTCTTTTTTCTAGAGAGAAAGCCAAGAGTAAAGCAGATGTAAAAATTTTACAATTTGCAACAAATTTTGATGCGTGAGTGTGCTCCAGGCAATACTGATGTGATGCTGATGAAAAAGAGCAACAGTCTGTCTCCATTTTAGTAATTTAGAATACTGAAAAACTAACTCACCGGAATATCACAATAAAAAGTAATGAAATTAACAACATTTACCTGCTTCCGCACCTCTAATAAAAGCACTTTCTAATTCAAGGCCCATTATCAAAATTAACAGTCTGTACCGTAGCACTTTTTCTAAATTTGCTTTCCCTGTCTCTTCATTGCTGTTGCTGTTACCACCATAACTACAAGGGTCACTGACCTCCCTCTTTATTACCATAAACAAGACAAATTTCACTCCAATCGACACATTTTCCAATACAAGAAGACAAAAATATTATTATTTCTTGGTTTTCATTACAAAACCCGGCAGCAAAATGATATAGACAGTTTGACACGCTGACATATTCTTTTACAAGCGAAGCAGCAAATAAACACTTGTATGTTGAAATTTCTGTCAACCAGGTATCTTTTTTTTTTAAAAGATGTGTGGCCCAGCCCTACGTGCCATAGTTTGCCTTTCACGAAGAGCGTACATGCTCTAGCCTGCGTATAGCTAAGGGTCATGTGATGACAAGATTTCAACATTGTTTAGTTTATTAGATTACAGACTTCATTCAAGTCGAGTATCTACTTCTTGAAACAAAACAACTGCATGTATGACAGTAAATTCAAATTCCCAAATAAAAAGCAGAAAGCTATTAAACTTTTAAATTGTATCTGGTTAGGTGCAAAAGTTGAATGGCCCGATAGTCACATTTATTACATTAGTCACATATGTGTATTGCGTAATAGTCGCTGTGTAAAAATTGTTTTGATTTCTACATCAATAAACTGTGGGTAATGTTTGCCATGTGGAGGCTCCCAGGGATGGGATAACAAATCATTTATTAATTATTGCAGCTTTTTGTTTTACTTGGATTTGCAGGAGTGTTAGGTAAGCATGGTAATCACGTATAACAATGCAGAAGCTGTTCGCTGGGATAAAAGGAAACTATATAATTCATTGAATTTTTATTAGGGAAAATTCCTTTATTTGGAACTGGAAGTTCAGCAAAGGTTGTTTGAAAAATACAAAGATTTACCATCAAATTGTAACGTATTTTCCACAGATTACAGTACAACAGATTACAGTACAACATATTACAGTACAACTGATTACAGTACAACAGATTACAGTACAACTGATTACAGTACAACAGATTACAGTACAACATATTACAGTACAACAGATTACAGTACAACAGATTACAGTACAACATATTACAGTACAACTGTCATATACTTTTTTTGTTTTCTTTGGGTGTAAATTACAAGCCACATGCAGAAGAAATCGTATCATTCGTTTTTGTGTCTGCCAATTTACTAATATCGTATCGTAGTAATTCTTTTACTATGCACTCCTAAGTTATAATAAATACATTGAGCTAGTTAAACACATGTGCACCATCAAGAGTTGTCTTCCCTTTGGCTTGTTTGGAAAGTTGTTGAATTTTTTAAAAGTTGATGTTCCAAATTAAATTTCCACGATGCATACAATCTAAAAAGACACGTATACCAATTTACTACAGACACCATTGAAGCTGTTCATTTGGAGAAATAGCCAAAGCAAAGGGTGGGGGGGGGGATTCGCCCCGGCTACAGGGGTGGAGGAAGAAGTGAAACTGGGGTGTGGAGGTAAAAGATATTTAAGATGTCAATAAATAGATAGGCTATAACGTAGTGTATGGGTATATACTGCTATCAGAGAATAGAACACAGCTCTTTGATTTAAACAAAGACCTTCATTTGACCTTGGCAGTTAATCACTGAGGAGTGGCAAATCGTTCCAAGCTCAATACTTATTACTATAATCCAATAAATGAAGACATAATATCTAAAAGTAAACATTACTCTAAAAGGTGTTTCCATGACAACAACAAACTTGCGTGTGCCTAGCTGGTCGCCGTCATCGGTAAAACATTAATCTGTTAAACATGTGCCAAAGAGTTGTTATAAAACTAGTTTTATCCACGCAATGACTGAAACAAAAGGTAACCACAGAATCATTAGTAAGAACTGTTTTGTCCTAGAAATAAGAGATTATGGTTTTAGCCTATCAATAAACAAAGACATTCATAAATGACATGGTGCCATACTATGCTACCTTTGGTACAACATATACACGCCTGTAGTTGCCTTATAGCAAGTATGCTTGAACTTGGAAAGTTATAAAATTATCAATATGGGCAGAGTCCTTTCAATTTGGGTGAAAGAGAGCAATTTTAAAGCGGCCTATTATCATAAAAAAACACCAAAATCAATTTGATTGAAAAAAGTATTTTGAAAATTAGTTTTGCGCAAAATTAGAGCTGCACACAAGGGTATTTTTGTTTCCAGGCTTGAGTGCAACTTTTAAATAATTTATTGTTTTCAGACACTATCTGTTTGAGCCAAAAACTGTTTGTGAACCGCAAAAAACAAAAATTGTTTTATGTGAAACATAGATTACTATTTTAACGTAGTTTTTAAAGAGCATCTGCTCTTTGATTTAAATGAAAAATTGCAAATGCGTGTTAGAAAATGAAAAGATATTGAAATAATCATTTTGGTACCTCTTCATGAGAGCTTAAATGTTTTAATCATTTTCACTTTACAAAATTTTTCGGTAAAACAAGTGAAAATTCTCATCGTACAAAGTATTTTTTAAACATTTAAAAAAAAATTGCGATCAAAAAAATAAACAGGATCTATTATGAAATCAATCTGATAGACAGCTGTTTACAACTCCCACACACTAACAATTACCTCTTCTCCACTTTGACGTCTATGTCTACTAAAACAGCTAGTAATCAACATATTTAACTAGTAGCGATTGACTCATTTCTTCTGTAAACTACATAAGATACGCTTAATAAAACATAACAAAGGTTAATAGGCCAGATATAATGATTCAGTGCTTAGACCTTCTGGAATTGTTAGAAACATTTCTTCCACGCAGGAAGGTTATATCAACAAAACTTCACCTTTGATTAGGATGTTTATGTTATTATTACGTGTATCGCTACGTCGATATCAGGAAAAATCAGGCATCAGAAAATTCCCTGCAACTAATTCACAGGAAAGTTCCCTCACTCTTGCCAGTTTTGACAATCTCGAAGAAACATATATTGCTAACATTTACAAACTTTATTATTCATAATAATGTTGATTATCACTTGGAAAGTTTGGGAAAAGACAGAGTTTCTATTTACTAATATGTCAAACCGATTGGCGTTGTCTGCTCCGGTGTCGTAACTGACATCCAATACAATCTCTTTGCGAACATAAATTTAGAAAAAGAATAAGTGTTACACCCAAATATTTACATAAAAGTTAAGTGTTTTTTGATAAAACTGTCTGATGATTGATTAGTATGTAATCGAACGGCTAAATTTTTCCAAAATACGTCATGTCATCAAGTCATTTCTCTACGGTTGGCAGGGATGACTAAACTACCATGGAGGTATGTTACCACGGCTGGTGACATAATATCCTTATTGTCTGTGATAGAGGGTGAAATCTCGCTATTATTTCTCGACCAAGTGAAAGTTGTTATTTCATAGCCTGAAGGTAAAACTATAAACATCAATACTTTTGGTTCCTTCTCTACTATGCATGAAGAATTTAAATTCAAAATGATCAAATGAAATCTTTAGTTTATGTAACAAAAAGTGAGTCATTGCGCATCTCTAGCTGTCGCTGAAGTGAAAAATATGTCATGTTACCTCTCAGTGTCTTATTTTAGGAAATACCAGAAATAAATAGCTAATACTTCCACCATTTTATGCAAGCTTGCAAGTGTGCATTCGAAACGCAATCTTGTGTGTTAAAAAAGTGGCGATAGCAGCAAAGTAAACTGGTGATGACAAAATCAGTTGTAGGTGAATGATGCAACTTGTACACATCACGTTTTCACACGTTTTACAAGTACCAGCATAAAACAAACTCTGTTTATGTGCATTTCAATTCACAGTTCAACATTTTTTTGCCACTGAAATCATATCAATCTGAAATAACTTGCCATTTTAGCCAATCCATTTACTAGCTATTGTCAAATTCTTTCATACTTTTCTTGGATGATGAAGGCTCTTGACTTTCTAAGGGAGTAACTTCCTCATTTTATTGTTCCCACAAACAATGACCCAAATTGCAACCTTTTCGAACATTCATCCATTCTGTGCAAAGCAGTACTTGTCCGACATTATTCTTGCTATGATAATTACCAAGGATAAAGAGGTTCCATCACTCCATATACGTAGAAGCATATCCTAGTCAACAAATAAAGCAAACAGCTAAAAGTTGGAATGCATTATTAATGTACAGAATTTCCTGCACTGTTTATGTGTATGATTCAGTCAACGTTAACGCCATATATAACTATCGTTTCCTCGTTATATCCTTATAGCCGAGTTATTTGGTATCGACTGGTACAGGCGTACATACTATTCTATAGTCTCCGTCACTTAGACAACATCTGCGTGTCGTAATCAATCACATAAACAATACGATTAGAGGCTATTGGACAGTGTACAGTCATCCATGCGTACCAACGCTCATCAGTATAAAATTACGAGAGATGCTGAGATAAAATCAGTCTGACCTGAAGTAAGCTAAACAAAGCACGTACCACAAACAGAGCTGACTTTACAGGTAAGATCACGTTAACTCGCTTGACTTTTTGAAGTAATATTGAAATTATCAGATTGTAGCAGAATTGAACATTGTCAAGTTGTAAAATAGGTGAACTTACTCTATATTTGTAGTAGTAGTATAGAAAAGCAGTAGAAATGAAGTACATCGTCGCCATATTGGCTGTGAGCTGTTCTTGGCTGGTAGCCATCACTGCAATGTCTGTGGTAAGTCTCATGTCTTGTATCATCTCCACCAACTTCTGCAGTTTTTGTGTGGCATTTCTACTGTTTGTTATCGATCGCTAAGTCAAATGTAGGCGCAATAGAATACAAGTTTAAGCATTTCTAATGAGCAAATAATTTTTATCAATTGTTTTATTCTTTAAAAAATCAAATATTTATAGTCTATTTTAATAAAATAATAAATAAGATAATAAATAATAATAAATTACGAGTAAGTACAACTTGGTTGGTATAGAAAAGCAATCAGACCAACCAGCTTTAAATGAAACTAAGAAAATGATCTATTCCGTCAATGTGGTGACAGTTCTTGCAAAAGCATATAAAAACTAAAAAATGACGTTGATTTTGCTGCAGAAATTAAGACTGTGGTCCAAATAAAAACGTAGCTGGAGTACTGAAAATTTGACTACTAGTGTGCTTGTCACTCATGTTGGTTCTATCAATCCAACCGTGTCAACTTACACCAGGAAAATGACACTCTAGTTTGCGGTTATATTTACTCAAGTCTTCAGTTAAAACAATATAATGCGGTTGAGCACATGTCATAGATAAATGATGGTAATGAGTTTCTTCCACAAAACAGCGCAAATTGAGATGATATCATGGGTGTTTATAGTTAAATGGAAATATCAACCAAGCAATTAAATTGGATAAACCCTTAACTGTGGTAAATAATTCTATGTTTCGCTCAAGTCTAAAAGTGAAATCATAGACTTAATCACAGCTCTATTGGTTTGAGGATGTTCTAGAGTGTGATTTATATCTAAGTTTTTTATTTAGTTTTAGAATGAACAACCAGATTTTCTTTTTTATAGCCATGCCCTGAGGTAGATTGTGGGGGTCCCCCAGCAGGCCCTGACTGCCAAAATGTATCCGAGTTTTCACCAAATGGCTGCTTTCCTTGTCGAATCTGCCTGGATGAACAAGAAGTGAACAAATCAGTGAGTTCACACAATGAGTCAGCAATTTCTTAAAGATTTTGCAGCATCCCGCATCTGTTCATTGATATCGTGTTAAACTTGTCGCCATAGCAACAGTGTACTATATAGTTGGTTGTTCAATCTTTTATCTTTCTCAAAGCAAACTCTTTTTTAACTCATGACCACATTGCATTGTTATTTTGTTGTAGAACCTTGCCTGTCCCGTGAACCCCTTCTGGTTCCACACAGATAGGTCAGAACCAATATGCGATGTTGACTCGGAATGTGGCCCAACAGAGAAGTGTTGTTTCTGGAGCGTGAACAAACACTGCCTTACAGGAATAGACATGGCTCCCAGGCCAGGTAACGTAACAAATCCTACTCTAGTTCCTATGAATCAAATATCATTTCCAGGCATTGCAATTGCCCAGATTAAAATCAGCCACCCTTATTCTTCCTTGTTTGGTTTTTGGATCAAATTTTCGCTTATAACAATTTTAGATATTAACTAAAAAGACAAATAATGTCATGAACTTTTGTTTTACAGGCACTTGCCCACCTTCAGCTAATGTTTCGGACTGCATCGCTGACTTTCCTGGATGCCAGTATGATTCAGAATGTGGAAACAACCAGAAATGCTGCCGAAATGAATTCTGCCAGTACAATGAATGCAAGAATGTTTCGATCCCTGCACCGCCTCCTCCAGTTGTACGTATAATGTTAAATTACACCATGTGCCTAGTTGCTTCAAAAGTTGATTGGCTAGTAGCAATTATTGAATTGAGACTAACCAATCACATGTTGACAATGTTATTGTTCACTTCACAGACGGCTTGCACAGAAATTGGTTGCGGTCCTGCACCAGGCCCGGATTGCCGGCTATTTGAGACTTTCCGACCAAATGGACCCGGGTGTGAGCCAGTATGCAGAGTTTGTGCCGACCCACCAACCACAACTGAACGAGTAGGTTATTGTACCATTAATAATAAAATAATTAGCAAGTAGAAATAAAAAAACACATAGCTTTAATAAATATTGAGAATATCACTAATAACGTTATTTGTATATTTCTAGCCAAGAGCTTGCACAAGAAGAGGCTGTGGTGGACCTCCAGCCGGACCAGACTGTCAACTCATAGAGGAAGTCAGACCTAATGGACCCGGATGTGAACCCGTCTGCCGCATTTGCCGAGACAACACAATCAGACAGGTAAAAACTGTTCTCTGCATTTAATTAATACTATCAATACTATTGTCCATTGAACATTTGATGACCAGAAATATTATAATAACTTTTCGTATCCGTGTCACCACAGGATCTTGAGTGCCCAATCTCATGGGTCATAACTGAGAGAACTGAACCCCGATGTCAGTTTGATACAAATTGTGCTGCTGGAGAGAAATGTTGTCCATGGGGCCCTTCCAAACACTGTCTCACAGGGATAGTTACTCTCCCTAAACCAGGTACACAGGCTATCTATTATCAAGTGATAAATTACTGTTTAGTAGAGTACTAGTGACTAGTACCAGTGAGTTAATTAGAAACAATGACAGCTGCTTGTGATGCGAAGGCTCAGCCAGATAGTCATTGCTTGTCGCAAATAGAGATTGCAATTAATTATTATTGATACGCCTGCCAACGCCGCTTCAATTGTTTTGAGAGTGTTTCTTCGTAAAACTGTGTGAATATTCCAGGTTTTTCTATAGTTGGACTGTTTTTCATTTGTAGGAGCTTGTCCAGCTCTGAATACTTCAAATTGTATTGCTGACTATAGCTGCCGATTTGATTCCGAATGTCCCGGTAGCCAGAAGTGTTGCGAGAACGTTGGTTGTGGAACTGGATACAAAGAATGCAGCAGTATTGTTCCTCCAAACCCAGCTCCTGTAGTTGTAAGTTCTTTGATTATACTTCAAGCTACAAGAACTTAACTCAACGATTCCATTACGTGATTGATAGTTTCATGTTTTACCAAGCCATCTGCAATATTGGTTAATACTTTTTGCAGAAGGTGTGCACAGAGATTGGCTGCGGTCCTGCTCCTGGCCCAGAGTGCCAAACATTCAAATTTGTACGGCCAAATGGCCCCGGGTGTGAACCAGTATGTAGGGTCTGTGCGGATCCACCCACCACTACTACCACAACTACCACACAACCAGTAAGTGCAACAAACATAATTCTGTCTTTAGGATGTTTGATCCAATTGTTTAGCTTTATTCAAAGCTGAGAGACAAAACCGTGACATCACAGCAATTTGTTTGTATATTTCTAGCCAAGAGCTTGCACAAGAAAAAGATGTAATGGACCTCCCGCTGGACCAGACTGTCAGCTCATCGAGGTAGTCAGACCTAATGGACCTGGATGTGAGCCCGCCTGCCGCATTTGTAGAGACAAACCGGTAAGATAACACTTTGATTAAATAATTATTTGCAAAACTACGTAAATTCCGACTCTTTACTTCAACAAAGTTGATTAAATATCAATAAATCATTTTGCACCGTTTCAGGATCTTGCCTGTCCAGTAAGCCAGGTCTGGTTCTACACAGAGAGGTCTGAGCCAAAGTGCCAGAGAGATTCTGACTGCAGATATGGAGAGAAATGTTGTAACTGGAGCGGAACTAAACATTGTCTGACAGGAATCAATATGGCCGCAAAAGCGGGTAAGAAAAACTTGATTGTTCTCAAAATCATTAACTATGAATATCCATTCAGAAACCATTTCCATCAACACCATTTTACAGCTTTTTTGATTCTCATAAAAAACAATCAAAGTTTTGGCCAAAATGCGCGTGCAGAAGTGTGCTCCATTGGGTTAAATAAATTATATCCTGGATTAAAAGATAATCTTTTTGCTTAATCCCTTAGAAAACTCATCTATTTAGTGACTAACTTTAATCTTCCCTTTCTAGTGATCATTTATGTTATGTCATCAGATCACAATACTAATCCGTGTGACCACATTTAATTCACCTGGTCATTTCCTAAAAGCAGCGAGGTGTAGCAAAAGGGCACGTGTTAAGGCACCATTTTTTTTTATAGGTGTTTGTCCGGCATCACCACCACCACTTCCTGGAGCTAGCTTTATGAACTGCAGAATGGATTATGTAGGATGCAGATACGACTCTGAATGTGGAGGTGATGAGAAATGTTGTAGGAATACTCAGTGTAACTATGGAGAATGCGTTGCACCAGCTCCTCAAATCTTCCACAGCGTGAGTTTTTTTTGTGAATTTTTAAAACTAAGGCTAGGTTAGCAAGTCATTTTTGTGAAGGTTCGATCAACATTTCAATGTTTATGTTATTAAATTTACAGGAAGCATGCACAGAGATCGGCTGTGGTCCTGCTCCTGGCCCGGAATGCCGAACATTTAAATATGTGCGACCTAATGGACCCGGATGTGAACCAGAATGCAGAGTCTGCGCTGATCCACCAACAACCACCCCTGCCCCTACTACGGTTAGTTTATGAGTTAATCATATTCTTTATCAAGAAAATGTGAAATTTTTGCTTGTCATCGTGACTATAAAGAAGCACTCGAATGAGTCACCAAAAATGTGTGCGAAAGATCGAGTTACAAAAGCCGCCATTTTAAATATTTTATTACTAGCAGATGTGAAGGCATGAAACAATTGCATGGCATTAGACATAATCAGTGCAGTGTTATGACTGGCATCAATTCAAGGATATACGCTGTTGCCGATAAACAATGCTGACCTTGCCTTGCTTTCATTGAATATTTAAACGGAGCATTACCTTATGCTGGTTTAAATCAAAGAATGGACTAAAAAGTTGCCCTCACAAAACTTGAGCGCCTTGAAATATAAAGTAGACATGGAAACGTTTGAAAATTTTGCACAGAAATTTGTTTCCAATAACTTCTTAGTTTTTGATTTACGCAAAAATTTAAGCTCACCAACAATGGTTTGAATTTTTCGCTTTTGAAAGTTGTTTGCTCTTGCACAATACTATATTCTTATACTTTGAAATTTTAGCCCCAGATCTGTGAGATGAAATGGGAACTGATTTGCCCGAGGTTAAACAGAAATGGAGGATACGAAAGCTTCAGAGAATTTGGAAGTGATAGAGACTATTACCGCCCAAGATGCCGATATGTCAGGAGACAAGTTTGCTCATAAAGAGGCGGAGTTTATCCCAAATTTGTCCTCGGCCAACGCATTTGTAGTATATAATTAGACTGGAGTTGCCTTCCCTTAGGGAACAACACCAGCAATGTATTGTATATATAAACATGTAAAGTGACTGCTACTGCTTTTGTACAATATAACAAACTTTTGTATATGCAACAATTAATATATATTTTTTAATTGTATTTTTTATTATAATCAGAGGTTTTGTATTGCCATTGAATGCTTTAAATAAAATCAAACTACGAAAGTTGAAGAAAACACAATTTGTTGAATGAAAATTAATTTTAACAACAGCAAAGTGCAGCATAGTCTTAGAAAATGTCAACATTACGCCTACAAGCTCGGGCGCTCACTTGGTGCAAGAGAGCGTAACTTCTAATAATTCTAACTAATAAGTTACAACAAATTTTTTCAAGTTAGTTATATTGGTTCTGACTAAATAGTAGATAAATGAAATTAATTCAGCTGATGAAATATATCTAGTGTCATCATTGCTCTTAGAAAGTTACATCACCTAGATAGACTAAGAACCTTTTAGCCCCAAATTAACAGAAACTTGTAAATAGGGACCTTATTGTGAGTTTAGTAAGTTCCATATTTGCATAACAAAGTGCTGCATCAGCTAGGAACTTAGGCTATGATAGTTTTCTAAATTATTTATTTATTCCAATAAATATCTATATATGAATTTGATCTGATGATTGCAGTAAGACAACACTGCTTGAAACTAATAATGATAAAATGTTTTAGCCATATTTCTTTTGACCCATGTGTTATAAATACAGATCTAAATTATCATTTTTCTTTCATATGTAAAAGTTAAGCAAAAATACTTGGATAAAATCTAGTTATATTATATTAATGATAAAAGAATAAAATAAATTTAGAGGACAAGTTTTCATTCTCGGCCTGGCTTGAAAGACAGCTAAATATTATAATGAGAAAGAAATTAAATTGTTTTATTATTGAAACTGTGATATTTCTTGTATTTTGATGTCAAGGCTGTGATAAATGATGCTAAATTTGTTAGAAGTGATTATAATAACTTGACAAAAAGCTAGGAAAAGCACTCCTAGCAACCGTGAATCATGGAGGCTACTAATTCCCAGGAACAGATAAGTGTAAAACCATCGCAACAAGTTAGACTTCAGTTTTTATTGCGGTAAAGGTTCCTGTTGTAAAAGGTGCGATGGAATCTAAATCGTTTCGATAGATTTTTCCTAGCACTGAGTTGCTTTTAGAATAATACTGAAAGCAACAGCGCAAAAATGATCCTAGAGACTCACTAAAAAGTAATCTAGGAGAAATTGTCAGCTCTTTGATATTTTTTGACTTACAGAAGAACTAAAAAATTTAAAGTCTTTTGTTAAGGTCACTACCAACCTCTCTTTGGTGAAGCCAAAGTCTAGATTTCATGATTTCAACCTCAAAAAACCTAGGTTGCACATAAAGGACAGCTTAAAATCTTTTTAGAGTTATTCATGTATCATTACTATATACTTTTAAGCATTAATGTTTAAATACAAACTTCACTTGAAAAAGAAACATTTACAGACAGTTAATCCAGATGAGCTGTAGATCGGGTGGTCTGAATCACCAGTAATCAACCACGATATCAACAAACTTTATATTTTGTCAAAAGATCAACAACACTTTTTGGCACAAGACGCCATTTAAGTGACTAATCAAAAGGAAATCATGTTTTATGAGAGAAGTCTCTGTTTGAACTTCTGCCATAATTGTGAGAAGACTGCCAAGCTATAACAACATTGACAAAATGTTACACAATCACACAAAGTTGGTCTATGTAGTAGAAAAAGACAGCATTGAAAGTTTGCACACAATGTAGCAATATTCTTTATATGTTATTTCAAAAATAATTAGTTTAATGTTTGATTTTGTCAATAAAACCTTGATAAATGTGTTCACTCACTTTCAATGATTGAAAAAATGCAAATAGGTCGTTCTCGCTTGATAAATCTCACAAGTGTACTCATTAGTCACGCCCTCAGACTACTTAGTAGCTTGTTGGTGCTGGGGCTACATTTACAACTGACCCATTTTTCTTATTACTCCAGTATTTCATGCGTCTGCCAGCTTTTTGTAGCAGAAATTGAAAGAATTCACAGAAAGTCAATGCACTTGCTCCTAGACACACTCCCAGAGTTCCTCCCACGTTGGCTGCAATACAGCAATTCTGGTTACGCTACATCCTGTATAAACAATCGTTACCGAGAGAATTTTTTCATACGTGATCACATTATTGTAAACCTATTATCTTCCAAAATGAAAAAAAACTAATTTTACTAAAAGCAAAAGTAAATCGTTTTAAAAGTTGCTTCTTTTTTTACAAAACAGTTTTACTTAATTTAAATTTTTTTTTATTTAGTATTTAGGTTGTTAAAATGACTTTTATTAAAAACGATTTATAATTGGCATCATCCACCTGAAGCCAAAGAAGTTACAAGAACTGGAGAGTATTTCCACATGACAGACCAAGCAAACATAAGTGCATAAATTTTATATAGAAAGCTCAGTCGAGATTTTTAAAGTTTACCAGCAAGGTATGAATGGCTATTTATAGAAACTTCAGAAAATCTTTTACCAGAGTTGATTTAGTTTATAAAAACCTGTAATAAATGCTAAAGTTTTCACAATATTTGGAATAAATTCAAACTCGCCAATCACATCTGTTACTGTGTAAGCGAATCTCTCCTCAAAAGTGTCATGAGTGAGCGACTGATACGCCATTCTCGTGGTGACCATGTTTTCTCGCTGCCAATTAACTTGATCTAAAAGTGAAAGATGTATTATTCTTTTACTAGCAATCATTTATTTAAAAAAAATGTGCTCTAATAACAGCAACAATTTATTTCGTAAGCATTTGATTGAAAAATTCTATGAATTAATTATTTTGAAAAAACAAATTTATCTAAGCATGCTGTCATCAACTGCAACAAAATGAAACAATTAAGCATAATTTTTTTACTCTATAAAAGGCAACTATTTAGTTGCCGCGACATTTTAAACAATGAGAGTTACAAAAAAAAATTAACAATTTTTTCACATATCTGATATAGGCCATTGTTGCTAGACATAATACATGAGAAGACAATTACTAATACGTACCACTACTACCATACATCGCTAGAGCATTGGCGATATTAGGATACAGAAAGACAGATGTCTGTGCACTGTATTGTATTTCATCACACAGTGATTGGCACATGCAACCATTCTCTGCCGCAAAAATGGTAAACTTGCCCCAATCTGTGGTAGAAAAAAATTAATCAACCAAAACAACTCATTATTTATCAGAAATACTGAGAGAATTAAATAATATCAGGAATACGTCAATAAATAGTTAAAAATCTAGAAAAAACTAAAAAAGTTAATTATAATGATTGATTTCAACAACTATTTATCTGAAACGGTTTCACTGAAATTCTGAAAATTTTCGAGATTGTCGCTACACCTTGTAAATTTAAAAGACAAGTTAGAAAAACAAGCATTTTGAGCCCAATATCTTATTAACTTACCAATATTTTTAATACACGAAGAAAGTTCTTTTGGCTTGCAAACATCAACTCCTTCAATAGCTGTAAATAAAAAAGGCACAATTCATACAAGTATCTTATGGCGGATAAATAGACAGTTTTAAAAATATGACCATTGTAAGCTGCATAAAGTTGGGAATGTACAAGTAAAAATAAAATGCAAAAACCAAATTAATTTAGGAGTTGTCTGTTCAAGTTGTTATGATAGCTTGATTCTACAGGAGCTCAGAGAGGTGAAAAGGTGGAAAGAGAATTGAAGCTAACCCGTATCAAAGAATGATCTGCAACCACACTCATGTTGCTTAAATTTTGCATTGCATTCTAATACACAACCGTTGTACGTGTAGTTAGGGTAGAAGCTCAAGGGGTTTGGTCTGGTCTTTGTATCAAAACAGTTGGCTGTATTGTCGTCAGCGGGTGGAGGCTGCCGAAGGTACTGTAAGTAACCAATATATAACACCATTATAAAGGCAAATATTTGCTATAATAAAATGTAAGTGAGAGATAAAAGTGTAGTTGGTAAATTTTGTATCATTTTATGGTCTTCATCATACCCACCCGCAAAATTGAATGTCACGTTATAATACACAATGATTCAGCAATTTTGAGCATTTTATTTCTTGTAACAATGTATTTATTGAATTTGTAAAATCTAAAATTATTGAAACTCGGAAAAAGCAGTGGACAATTTTTTTTAATAAACTGCACCATTGCATAAAAGTAAACGCTGACAAAAAATAAACATAGTTTTTTAGATGTAAAACCGCTTAAGCTACTGATTTTAAGTTTTTGTTTACCCACAAGAGACCGTGTGACAAGCTTGAGACATGCAGCAGCAGGTGATTGCTAAAAGTACATACCTTAGTCTTACTAATCACCATATCGATGCTTGTGCCAGGAGTTAAACCAAGGTAGCCGTCTGCGACAATTTGTGGTACAATTCCCTGCTCATAGATTGCTACCTTCAGCAACAAAGATCAACAACTTTCAGTTTGAAACATGAAGTGAAGATTTATAATATTTTGGTTTATTTTAGTAGTTTTAAACATTTGAACTTTAAAAAATTAAACGGGATGCCAAGGTTTCAACTGCCAAATTTTTTTAAGATTGAAACCTTCATTCTTATTCATTTTTATTTGCAGACCAAAATTATCAGATTAAATAAAAGATTTTGAACTTTATACGAGAGATTAGTGAGAACAAAGGTAACCCTTACTATTGATAAAAACACAATGTCTAAACTTACAGTAAATCCATTTTTGTTAGCCATTGGACCAATCCAATAATCATTCACATTAGCTGTCATAGTAAGGGTGAGCCCGCTGAAGATCCCATTGAAGTTAGACCTGTGTCTACCATCTCCATTAAACAAGTAGCACGGACCTTTGAATGCAATGAAAGAATAATAAAAACACTGACTATCAAATAATGGGCCACCATGATCTCAGTTTCAGAGAGCAATAAAAAATACAGTAGTAGTACCGGATGCTAGCTATTAGAGATTAGAGATTTTCACATAAAATGACTGTTCGTAGGAGCATTCACGAACTAAGTTGGCTGAACACGTCATGAATACTTTCGGTGTTTTTCACGTTTGAGGCACATATTTTTGACCGTTACTCTTATTTAAAAAATTAAGAGAGCAGTTATTTTGTGGTCTTCCAATCACCTTAAATTCATACCTTGGTCTGTGATGATTCGCTGGAACTCATCAATAATGTCTGTGATTGGTTGGCCACCGAACATCGCAAACAAGATGGTCGACTCTGGTGAAGGAGACAAAGAGAACAGGAGATCCTCCCAATCAGCAGAAGGAAAGTTGTTTAGGTTTTCGTATTCCGGAGAACTCCAGTTTCTACAAGTAGAGTTTGGGTACTAGTAGTTGACTGAGTGAGTGATTGAGAGAAAGAGAGAGAGTGAATGAGTGAGTGGGCGGGTGGGTGGGAGGGAGGGAGAGACGGAGAGTGGTAGAGAGGGAGAGAGGGAGAGAGAGGAAGGGAGGGAGAGAGAGGGAGGGAGAAAGAGGGAGGGAGAGGGAGAGAGGGGAAAAGGGGAGAGGTGGAGGGGGAAAAGGGGAGAGGTGGAGAGGGGGAGGGAGAGAGGGGGAGAGAGGTGGAGAGAGGTGGAGAGGGGGAGAGATGGGGAGAGAAAGGGAGAGATGGGGAGAGAGAGGGAGAGAGGGAGAGAGGGAGAGAGGGGGAGAGGGGGAGGGAGAGGGGGAGAGGGGGAGGGAGAGGGGGAGGGAGAGGGGGAGAGAGGGGGAGAGAGGGGGGGGGGGAGAGAGAGAGGGAGAGATGGGGAGAGAGAGGGAGAGAGGGAGAGAGGGAGAGAGGGGGAGAGGGGAGGGAGAGGGGGAGAGGGGGAGGGAGAGGGGGAGAGAGGGGGAGAGGGGGGGGGAGAGAGGGGGAGAGGGGAGGGAGAGGGGGAGAGGGGGAGGGAGAGGGGGAGAGAGGGGGAGAGGGGGGGGGGGGGGGAGAGAGAGAGGGAGAGAGGGGGAAAGAGGGGAGAGAGGTGGAAAGAGGGGGAGAGAGGTGGAAAGAGGGGGAGAGAGGGGGAGAGAGGTGGAGAGAGGGGGAGAGAGGGGGAGAGGGGGGGGGAGAGGGGGGGGGAGAGGGAGAGAGAGGGAGAGAGAGAGGGGGAGAGGGGGGAAAGAGGGGGAGAGGGGGGGGGAGAGAGGGGGAGAGAGGGGGAGAGAGGGGGAGAGAGGGGGGGGGGGGGGAGAGAGGGGGGGGGGGGATAGGGGGGGGGGGAGAGAGAGTGTGGCTGACTATGTGACTGCTTGACTGTATGACTATGTGACTATGTAACTGAGTGACTGTATGGCTGTTTGTATTTGCGAGTGATTGACTGTGTGACTGTGTGACAATATGATTGTATAATACCACCACAAACAATTAACTTACACTCATGATTCTGATGTTTTTTAGAGTTTCTACAAACATTAACTTACGCTCCTGATCTGTAAGCATACATTTCCATAAGAAGAGTATCCAACCCAGTGAGGTTATATTTGTATATGGCTTCATCTACTGCAGACTTCTTGAATGTGTTATGGTTGCATATCACTATACTAGGAAACTGAAAGACAAAATTTGCGTTGTGAAAAGCTGACGAGATTACAGCTCAAGCATCAGTCGCAGTCTTTGAAATTCTGTCGCTGATAATCAATAATGCAAGTCAACTGAAACATTTGATTCCATGACAATGTTGAAAGAGTTATATTTTACTAATATGTAATTCAATGATATCGGATTAGTCTTGCGTCAATCTGTACCTGCATGGAGTCAACTCGGGTGTTTTTGAGCTTTGTTCTTGTTTCCTTCCTGATGAGTGCACCAATCAGATCATATGATGCTGCCACAGCGTAGCCAATCATAGCCAAGAGAGCCAGCAGCCACAACAGTCTAGTATTAGTTGTAACAATTAAAGATACACAATAAATGATGCTATTTATTAAATAAGTTTAAAAGTTTAATTTTCGAAAAAAATTTAAAAATATAAATTTTATCAATTAATAAATTCGTCATTTTTATAACATTGACAAAAGTTGTTGGAGCTTGATAATCCTGCAGCTTATCTCAAAGTGTTGATGGTATAACGTCTCATAACAAATAAATTGAATTTCTGTACTGCTTTCCAAAGTTTCATTGAAACACGACTCCCAATTTCTACACAACGATATCTAGCAGTAAGACAAAAAGACTTACTTAGTGACAGTAGAAGTGTTTGCAATGGTTACATATTTTATTCCATGCATTGATGTCTCTTGTGTAAAGTCTGTAAAACTCTCTCCATCTGTAGCTTTCTCGTCTTTCTTATCTTCAGTGCAAGAGCTGCTACTTGGTTTTTTGGAAGAAGTGTTGAATGAATCCATTATTTTTCACTTTACCTATGTAATAGAAAGACTAAAGAATTTTCATGAGGCCTCCCAAGGTTGTTTGTGCATAGCCTCAAAATAACTTTCAACTATTTGTTAACGTTTTGTTAACGATAACAAAGATGTTAGTATTAATACGTTACTATTAATGATATTATTACTAAAGTGATTACTAAAAGTTTAACAAACTGGTGCAAACTGAAATTTTACGTTAGCGAAGTATTTGGAAAAAGGCTTGGTTAAGTCTCAACAAACATACGACTATGGTAGATTTTAGTAGACTTCTGCTAGAACCGGTGTGTTGTACTTGCTCCTAGAGGAGCCTCTAATGGCTTCTTGGCATCAAACATACCTATCTATGATTGGTGCTGGGCATACGGCCAGTGCAGTAATAATAACAACTGTAATAGCTTAATAATAAATACATGTAACTACACCAGCACAGAATTTACCCGGTACACCGGCCTTGGGAAGGCATCTCCGACCAGCTCAAAGATGGTTGCCAAAGCCAGAGGACCAAAAGGTAGTTGAGAAACCTCAACGACTCATAATCTGCACATTTACCACCTTCAGATGTAGATGTTTTTTGGGCACAAGGCTCGTAAAAGATGAAAAACCTTGTAACTGACTCGGACGCCTCTAGAGACATTTGGAATTGGATAACAACTCAACAACTCCGCCCCTCACTTCTTGGCACCAGATCTACTTAATTTTGTGCGTAATACTTGATTTGTTGTTGACTATAATTTGTGCGCCTACTTGTTTACCTTTATTTGTATTGCATGCGATTGATCTATTTTCTAAGTAGACCAAATAGCTTTCTGTAACTCGGCCTCCAAGCTTTTCACTTGATGACATCTGCTATTAACCATTGTCACTTGCACAACTGAGCATTTAACCACTATTCGCTTAAATATCGCATTGATTAAAACACTTACAGGTATAGACTTGAACACACTGACTGTTACGTTTGAGCCGAGAGTCCACAATAGTCGTGGAGTTGAGGTGACCCCTCACAGAATTCTTTGGCACCATGTAACACATGGTTCACACAAAAACGTACCTCGCAGGTTTTCATGGTAACTGGTGCCAACTAAAAGACACTTGGAACCAGGAGAACCTTGTCCCTAGACTCCCTGACAGAGATGTGTTCCTACATTACTACTGTTGAGGTGACACCTTCACAGTATTCTTTGGCACCATACTGACCCAATGTTCTCTTTCGCTAGAGGAGATAGAGGTAGAGACTTACAGGAGGTTTGCCTGGTTACAGCTGACTAGTTGCCTGGTGTAATCGCTACTATCCACAACCCAGTTTACTTACTATAAAACACAATATTCTTACAACAAAAATCCATAGAAAGATAATATTGATGAAGCAAATATTTGTTTTATAAAAAAAACAACAGCTTTTTCTCAACTTCATACATAATTAAAGCATCTCAGACTAGCCAATACAAAAATCTATAGCCTATGATATTTTTATGCATATGCTACATAAATACATATTTATAATGTCCGCTGTAATAGTTCTATCATAAACGACTAACACTCCTCCATGATTAACTTGTACCATCACTTCCGGTTGTGTTTGAAATTAAACTGAGTTCTATTTCAATTTTGTTGACGTGGAAGTTGCATAGCAACCAAAATAAGCATATAAAAAGAATGGCCAAAACAAAAATACACATACATGTAAATACAATTATAACACAAAGTAAGGTTTTGTTTACTTATGTGACATTCAGTTGTATTGCGATCACTCAAACACTGAATTATAATTCCACTGGCAATGAAAACTTTAAGTTTGCTAGCTTACGTAGAGTTATTAAAACAAAAGATTCACTTTTATTTTTAAGTCTTTTATACATCGATGAACCCGCATTAGCAAAAAAGAAGATGGAAAATTTTTTAACATTTTGTAGCAGAGCATTTTGAGTAGTACAGTTTGTGTATTGAACAATAATTTGTTTATAGACAATTATAAAAAGACCTGTATAACTTGCTGTGTTTGCAGAATAAAAGTTAAGATGAATAGGCGATGGCTCCAGATTTGAAAGCATTGAGCAAAAATTGAAATTTCAACACTTGCATTTCATATTAATCCTACAAAACTTGGCCAAGTCATGAAATTACAAAGTTTTCCTAGGAATACGTAATTTTAAAAATTTGTCAATTTTTTATTTTCTTATTGCCAGCTCCAGGTGGTTTAATTTTTTTACAAACAAAAACTTTTAACACAATTATTTAGTAATACTACTAGAAAAAGAACAAATTTCTGAAATACGTAATACTTACAAGAGTTTGGTAAATAACGTCATCTACACGAGCTGCGCAGGAAGAAATGATCGAGCCACATGAATGAGATCAGCTGACGCACATAAATTGGCAATCAATAATTACATTAAAGCACTCAAGGATATATTAAGATTGATCTGCCACCATTATCAATGCTCTCTGTTGTGCTATGAAATGCCAATAAATAAAGAAAAGAACACCCAAGCTATGAAAGCATAAACAAGGCAAACAAACAATATTGCACAACATGGATTTGTTGGCTTCCCCAATTTAAAACGTTGAAAATTTGCGCTTTTTTATATTTTGCTTAGACATTTTGGAATGATATATTAACTATCATAAAAAGTAATATTTTTATTCTCTAAGGATTATAATAGAAGAGCACTTCTACTCTTAATGTGTAACAGAGGTTTCAATACTGAATAGAGTTGTACTCAAAGAAGACTTTTCAAACCCATTCAAGCAACAATAGCTTGAATTATTTATGATAATCTTCTTGTATAAACAAACCACTGAGATGTAAGATGGCCGCCATACCTGATGTAACATGGCCGCCATACCTAGCTGTTGATTATTTACTTACAATTCTCCAACAGATAAATAATTAATTAGTAAAACAACAAGAATGATTTGACAAAATGTGATAGCAGCTCAAGTCTTGCTAATCTTTTTAGCACTCATGATTCACCTTAGCTTAGTCTTTGTCTAGAATTTTTTACAACCTGTTTTACAAAAAAACTTTTTATGTTTTTTTAAAATGAATGCATCAGAAATCTATTTCGTTTTGTAAGAATTCTGTTTCATTTACTTAGTTGAATAATCAACATCATCATGATCAGAACTAAACAACAAAAGTACATTTTTATGTTGGTCATTAGGAATGAAGTGAAGGCTAGTTTTCTTGGCTTAATTTGAAATGAAATACGAAAGTAGGCTGAATACACACCATTCAGGTAAAATGACTAATAAACCATTCAGGTAAACTGACTAACACATCATTCAGATAAAATGACTAATATGCCATTTAGGTAAAACTACTAATATGTTTTTTGTGCAAAATGACTTTCAAACCTTTCACCATTAAGGTAAAAATGACTAATAAACCATTCAGGTAAACTGACTAATACACCATTCAGATAATATAACTAATACACCTTTCAGGTAAAATGATTAATACTAATACTAAAACACGTAACAAACCATTCAAGTGAAATGATTAATACGCCATTCAAGTAAAATAACTAAATCACCATTCAGACCAAAACTGGCTGATAAACCATTCAACTAACACACCATTTAGGTAAAACGACTGATACATTATTTTGATAAAATGACTAATACACCATTCAAGTAAATTGGTTAATCGCCAGGAAGTGAAGTAAACATGTAATCGTATATATTTTTTAGATAAATGTTTCATTAATTTTCAAATTGTGATTGTTTGATGTGGAAAATTCAACATGTTAGACCACAGAATAGCAACAATGGAAAAATAAAAAGTTATAATAGATTTTTCGTTTTTCTGCCACAACTAAAGTAGAGTCAATGAAGTGACTATAGTAGCAGTAAATAATAGGTAGGAGAGGAAGAATTAGCTGCAGTTTAAAGCGATAATTCCGCTTAAAACCTTGACATTGTCACTACTTTACCTTTTTAAATGGAATCGTTGAAGGCTTTAATTTGTACTTTACCAAAATTTGCTTGTTTGATTGCTTTCTTTTGTGTTTTAACAACTGTGTAAGCAAATGTTGGAGATAGTTTGCAAGAGTCTAAAGTTGGTTAAGATTAAAAAAAGTTTTGATCAAACTTAATCTGTAGTGAGTCCTTTTAATCTTATTGCGTTTTCTTTAAATTTCATGCATTAACTCTGAACAGCACTAAAAAAAGATACATGCAAAGTTTCTAGACAACACAATGCCATCCCGTCTTCTCTAACGCACTTTTAGCTAAACATTTTTTAAATACATTGACTGATTCTGTATTATAGCAGCTGCGTTTGATAAAGATTATGTCAGTATTAAAACAGTATATAACAGTATATAGTTATACAAGTGAGAAAGCTATAAGAATTGAAGACAGAACTATGAACCACAACAACAGATCAGAAAGTCACACAGCTGCAGTGAAAGTCCTCTAACAATAATCTAAGACCGTGTTGGAATTTTTGCAAAAAAAACAGGAAGCAGTAACCGCAAGTAGCAAAAAGATTTTAAAGCTCTACAAATAAAATATTGCAAAATCTACACTTCACGACTGGCAGTTATTTCATTTTTTGTTATCATTAAATAACTAACTGTTTCTTTAGTCTTACATAATCAAACTTTGGCTTACGTAAACCAACTTTGAACTTGAAAACGGGAAACTGTTGGGTCTTTCAAAAATGTAAGATGTAGCTATTTTATTTTTAATTTGAATTAAAAAATCAGGTAGTCAACTTATATAAACAACTTGACATTGACGCATAATTAAAAAAGTACAAAAGCAGATAAACACCTGGTTGTCAAACTTTGACCCAGGTACAAACAGGTAGTGTAGAAGTTTCGGTTGTCTTCCATAAATTGCTAAAGAAACTTCACTTTAATTCAATTTATTGTAAATGTTTTAAATACCAATATGTTGTTCAAAACTGCTTTTTGTTCGCCAGGTTTGTTTTACATAATTAAGCAAGAGGTGGGGGAGGGGGTGGGTCATAGTTTGTCTTTGAAAAAGTGCTTATGCTTTTTATATGTGAATAGCTTAGCCCAGGTGATGACTAGAATAGCTTAGCCCAGGTGATGACTAGAATAGCTTAGCCCAGGTGATGACTAACTGTCTCTATTGTCTAGTTTATAGGTTACTTTACTCAGTTGAAGTCTATGCTTATTGCAACCGCTAAATTTTTGATAAACTTTAATTTCTAAAAAAAATGGAGAAGTGTTAAATCTCTCTAATATGTTTTTGATATGGCTATAAAATTAACTGGCATGATAGTCACATTTGCATAAAGCGTGATAGTCGCAGTGTTAGAAGTTGTTTCATTTCAACTTTCAATAAACTTTGGGTAAAATTTGGAATTTAGAGTGAACATAGATAGAAACGAATGTTGACAGGAGTGAATGCAGAATAAACATAGACACCTTTTGTAATGAAAGTGGACAGACCTAGAATAAATAGGGACTATGCTGCCAGTATAGAGGGATACTGTGCTGGTATAGAGGGATACTGTGCAGGTATAGGGGGGTACTGTGCCGGTATAAGGGGATACTGTGCTGATATAGGGGGGGTACTGTGCCGGTATAAGGGGATACTGTGCTGATATAGGGGGATACTGTGCAGGTATAGGGGGATACTGTGCAGGTATAGGGGGATACTGTGCAGGTATAGGGGGATACTGTGCTGGTATAGAGGGATACTGTGCAGGTATAGGGGGGGTACTGTGCCGGTATAAGGGGATACTGTGCTGATATAGGGGGATACTGCGCAGGTATAGGGGGATACTGTGCCGGTATAGGGGATACTGTGCAGGTATAGGGGGATACTGGGCCGGTATAGGGGGATACTGTGCAGGTATAGGGGATACTGTGCCAGTATAGGGGGTACTGTGCAGGTATAGGGGGATACTGTGCAGGTATAGAGGGATACTGTGCAGGTATAGGGGATACTGTGCTGGTATAGAGGGATACTGTGCCGGTATAGGGGGATAATGTGCCAGTATAGGGGGATACTGTGCTGATATAGGGGGATACTGTGCAGGTATAGGGGGATACTGTGCCGGTATAGGGGATACTGTGCAGGTATAGGGGGATACTGGGCCGGTATAGGGGGATACTGTGCAGGTATAGGGGATACTGTGCCAGTATAGGGGGTACTGTGCAGGTATAGGGGGATACTGTGCAGGTATAGAGGGATACTGTGCAGGTATAGGGGGATACTGTGCTGGTATAGAGGGATACTGTGCCGGTATAGGGGGATAATGTGCCAGTATAGGAGGGATACTGTGCTGATATAGAGGGATACTATGCCGGTATAGGGGGATAATGTGCCAGTATAGGAGGGATACTGTGCCAGTATAGAGGGATACTGTGCAGGTATAGGGGGATACTGTGCAGGTATAGGGGGATACTGTGCCAGTATAGGGGGTACTGTGCAGGTACAGGGGGATACTGTGCAGGTATAGGGGGATACTGTGCAGGTATAGAGGGATACTGTGCCGGTATAGGGGGATAATGTGCCAGTATAGGGGGATACTGTGCCAGTATAGGGGGATAATGTGCCAGTATAGGGGGATACTGTGCAGGTATAGGGGGATACTGTGCCAG
The DNA here is from genome assembly GCA_945261195.1 of Cryptosula pallasiana. Lineage (NCBI taxonomy): Eukaryota > Metazoa > Bryozoa > Gymnolaemata > Cheilostomatida > Cryptosulidae > Cryptosula > Cryptosula pallasiana. The sequence continues at coordinate 40,141,571 of OX183130.1, forward strand.
TATAGGGGGATGCTGTGTCGGCATACGGGGATACTGTGCAGGTATAGGGGGATACTGTGCAGGTATAGGGGGGTACTGTGCCAGTATAGAGGGATACTGTGCCGGTATAGGGAGGTACTGTGCCGGCATAGGGCGATACTGTGCCAGTATAGGGGGATACTGTGCCGGTATAGGGGGATACTGTGCAGGTATAGGGGGATACTGTGCAGGTATAGGGGGATACTGTGCCAGTATAGGGGGGTACTGTGCCGGCATAGGGGGATACTGTGCCGGTATAGGAGGGATACTGTGCCGGTATAGGGGGGTACTGTGTCGGTATGGAGTATATGCGATATGATAGAACGATACCAAGCTGGATATAATGTAGGCACAAAAGAAACCGCTTGAGTGCTAGAAGGGAGGGAGGGGGTCCAGTAAAGGGGGGAAGGAAGATGGTAGAATGGGGAAGGGTTAAGACCTCTCCACACAGCAATTTTGTCACGGAACTGGGAAAACGGCTGTTTATTTTATCATCAACGAACCAATTTTCCTCCATTCTCCGCTATAGTCTAAAATCAAGCATGCTTGATTTTCTCTGGCAGATCTCACGTTTTGTAATTATTCTCTGATGCTGATTGGTCAATGCTGATTGGTCAATGCAGATTGCTCGTAACCACGTTTTCCTACCTTGATTTTTTCAGTTGTGACAGCCCATGCGTTATTATAAACCATTGATGTGTGTGGCGTACACCAACTGACTAGGGGGGAAAACCTCTCTCAAAGTGCCAAGTTTGTGGCCGTAAAATGCTGTGTGTGGAGAGGCCTATAGGGTGGTACTCTGTTATCAGATTCTCTCACAGTATGGAGAGGCCTTTAGGGTGGTACTCTGTTATCAGATTCTCTCACAGTGTGGAGAGGCCTATAGGGTGGTACTCTGTTATCAGATTCTCTCACAGTATGGAGAGGCCTTTAGGGTGGTACTCTGTTATCAGATTCTCTCACAGTATGGAGAGGCCTTTAGGGTGTTACTCTGTTATCAGATTCTCTCACAGTATGGAGAGGCCTTTAGGGTGGTACTCTGTTATCAGATTCTCTCACAGTATGGAGAGGCCTTTAGGGTGGTACTCTGTTATCAGATTCTCTCACAGTATGAGAGGCCTTTAGGGTGGTACTCTGTTATCAGATTCTCTCACAGTGTGGAGAGGCCTTAAGGGTGGTACTCTGTTATCAGATTCTCTCACAGTATGGAGAGGCCTTTAGGGTGGTACTCTATTATAACAAACCAATTTTTGGTGGATAAAGAACTTTAGAAGTTTATTTTTCAAGTTCTACAACTTTTTGGTGTCTTTGGATTTGCAGGAGTGTCATGTGTCAGGTATGCCAGATCATCAAGTAGAGCTCAAGTATAGTGCAAATTATTGAAGAAAATATGCTATAAAATAATCAATTTGGTTTTTATTATTAAATAACCATTTAAAACAGTAAGAGCAGCAAAGTTGTTTACTGAATGAAATATTAACCAGCGGATGATATCGTCTCCAGACTACAGTATAACTGACCATGAAACTAATATGATGAATTATTTTGTTTTCTTAGTGGGCCAAAAAACTGTGGCTTTGCTGTATTTGCCAATTTAATAATACGACATTGTAGTGATTCTTTTACTATGCTCTATTTAATTATAATCCCTACATCTCACTTTTTAAACATGTATGATTAATAGAGTTATCTAACAAAATATTTGAAATGTCAATAGATAAACAGCTATAATGCAGATCAGTTTATTTCTGGAGATTTTATGGTCTTGAAAAATCCAAATGGAGATTAATGTAGTAATTCTTTTTTTACAAAAGGCGATTATGTTTGTAGTTATTTATTACAGAAACCAGAAACTTGTTTTCTGTACCAGCAGACACATAATCACATCTAATTGAAAAGTTTTAGTCGGCGATAACGAAATGTTATCTAGAACATTCTACCAGCAGTGTTTGATATCAGCAGTCCACATGACGTCATGTAGCTTTGTGGTTAAACTCTATTATTTTTAACCTTAAACAATAGTTATTTACCAAATATATACTGCCCAGTTGTATAATAGGAGCATATCTCATCCTACTATGCATCAGTACTAAGCAAGGCAGGGATTGGTAGATATCTGGTGACAAAAGAATGTTTTGTCATGTGGAAGTTCCTATCGTTGTGCGCTCCTGTAGGCCCCAACCTACGACCTAATGATTGTGGAGCAATCATTAGTATTATCTCCCCTTGGAAATAATTTCATGTTTGCTGGCTAGTTTGTAAGCACATATTTTTCAATCGCGCAGCTTTGATGGAAATACTCAGTACAAATCGTTCTACCGCATTTGCAGGATTTAACTAGGCGATGTGCAACAACCAAATAATTTTGTAACCCCTAATCTATAAAGTGTAGCACCGGTTTTCCATGAGCTGCCCAAGAGGATTCTGTGCTGTGATGGATAGCTGTTGAAGGTCAATAAGACCAACAAATATTACTTGCTTATAATACTTAGAGAAAGCAACGCATAAGTTCACATGTGAAACCTAAACAATGTGGAAAATATGTAAATAACTTGACAACCCTGATTGAAAGCAGTTATTTTGTGATTCATCAAAACAAACAACTTGTATCAATATGATAACTTTCTAATGATGAAATGTGCTTCGTAATTAATGATGCGTTATTTAGATGCCATGAAAACAAATTATTAGGTTTCGCAATCATAAAGATAGAATATCACCAGATGTTAGCACGGAATTCTGGCATATGTAGATAAAATATTACTAACAAGCATGAGATTATTGACAATATTGACGCTCCAAAGTCGGACTATGTAACATAAACAAACTATTGCTGACACAAGTTCCTTGTCCGGAACTGGCAAGTGTGTCCGAAATGGAATGGAATAAAAAATGTTTCTTGTTGTTATTTATCTCTTTTTTTTCTTTAATAATCATTTGAGTGTTCTTTTCTTTTTTCTTTTTTCTAATGAAAGCCAATGATTTATTTTAGTTAACTACATTTCTTGGCACTGAGTGTGCTCCGGACAATATCGACTCGACAATGGCTGAAGACGCAACAATTTGTCTCAATTATTATCTAGTTTAGTTTAGAAACTAACCTACCAAAATGTGATAATACAAAATCATGAAATCAATGACTTTTGCTTACTTTCACACTACTTATGATACGACTTTCTAGGTGAAGGTCAATTGTTACAATTATCACTTTGTACTGTATCGTCCGTCTAAATTTTCTTATCCTATCTCTTCGTCGCTGCCCACGCTGTCACTCGGTAAAATCATCTTCTGCATTACTTCATGAGTCACTGACCTGACTCCTTATTGGCATAAACAGGAAAAAATTCAGCGCAGGAGTATCGGTTTCCAAATATTTTTTTGGTTTCAAAACCAGATAATATATTGATATAAACAATTTGACCTTTAGACGAATTTTTGAGAACTAAGAGAGTAAATAAACACCAGTTTGTTAAGCTTGGGATTTTTTGTTAGCCAGGTATCTCTCGTTGTTTTTTAGGATATGTGGGGATCAGCCCTACAGGCCATAGTTGTTTTTTTAAAGACAGATTATGGTTTTGGTATGTGTTTAGACAAGGTTTGTTGATGGAAAGTTTTCTCTATTGCTCGGTTTACAAGATTACTCGATGACTAATTTTATTGTGTTATTGTTTATTATAACGACTGGGTTATGTTCACCAAGTGAAGGAACTCAGCTATCAATGTCCTGTCAATGATAGCAAAATATTTTTTAGAAAATGAACAATTTAGAAATATATATATAAAGTATAGCTGAGAAACAGTTTGCAGAAAGAAATGCAATCAGGTAATCAATTGAGTTACAAATTTATCCATAAAGTAATAACTTTGCTTGCAACTTGATGATATGTTAAAACTATCTTTCTATTTAAAAACATGATTGGCTAACATTATTATATTGTTTATTATTATATTATATTGTTTATAGGGTACAAGTAAAACTGTTTGCTGAATATATAGTGTTATTTAGTTGTTTTGTTTTTTAGATTCAATAAGATTGTACAAGCAGTGTTAAAACATCTGCTCTTCCTCATGTATGTCAACTCACCCCGCATTATCAAAACCAGTAAAGTTCTATACAACTGTTGAATGTTCCGGAACTAGAAGCCAAAGTTATTTGTATGCTTAGTTTCAATTACAAGCAAGGTAGTGAAATCATATAAACATCTAGACATCGCGGCAAACTTAACAAAGTACAGAAGCAAATAAATACTTGGTTGCTAAGTTTTTTTGTTAACCAGGTTTGTTTTACATAATTGAGGGTGAGGTATGGGGGCCCAGCCCAATGCGCCATAGTTTGTCATTGAAAGGGAGCTTATGCTTTTTACATGTGTATAGCTTAGCCCAGGTGATGACAAGCTATCTCTATTGTCTAGTTTATAGGATTGCTAGTGGTACTACTTGTCCTATTTAGATATCATTATGCCAGCACACCCTGTTTTCGCCCGGCTCCCCGGTCCATCTCACCCTTTGTCCACTCTACTTCTCACCTTCCACCCTGCCCTACCTGGCCCTGTTCCACCCCTACTCTACTCTGTTCTACTATCACCCTCCCTCTCTCCCTTCTTTTTTTGCTCTGTTTTAAAAAACACACAGGAAGGCGGTGTGCTGGCACATTGCAGTGACAACTGAGACAGTGAACTTGCAAAATCAATGTTATGAAAGAATGTTACAATCAAACCATCTGGTATTAGCACAATGTGATGTCTTGTGATTCGTCCCCACCTACATTATTATAAAAATATTAAGAATGACAAATATCTCCAAAAATTACTTTTAAAGTAGTTTTCATTTCCCTCAGCAGGTAGTTTAGGCGTATATATATGCTCGGTTGACACTCGAATCGTAATTTTGTATAAATGAAATGCAACTTCCTGTGATTCATCTTCACCTAAGTTATTGAAAAATATATTAATATTAATTTTACAAATATCTCCATTTTGGGGACACATGAAACTTTTGCACCCCCTCCCCCCATGACTTACATTAAAATAGAAAGTTTTACAGGAGTTTTCATTCCTCTCAGTGTAGGCATTCAGCCAGTTGGAATCACAAACCTGGATCTAGATGACTTAAATCACATGTACATATAGCGATTACTAAGTGATTTCCTTAGCGGTTGCGTGATTCTGCAGCTGTCTTTTTCCGGCAAATCGGTAAGCAATCGCTAGCATTTTATTTGAGGTTATCGCCAGGTTTTGATCAAGATCAAAAAATCGCTAGTTGATTCCTTGATCAACCAATCACAGCGCACAAATGCTTTATCATTGTTTCCAATAGTGTCTCGTCTATGCAGTGCTCCGATCTACCAACAAGCCTATAATAAATTGAAGGCTATGCTTTGTAACAGCGAGTTTGACCTGAATCGCTGAAGAATGGGTAGTAGTGAAAAGTTGGGAAACTTTGGAGAGGGACTTCCCCAATCGCTAAGTAAAATCACTAGCACCGGATGGATCGCTATATGTATATGAAGCTTTAGACAACATCCATAGTGTCGTAATCAATCACATAAACAACACAGCAGCCATCTTTGTGTTTATTAAACCGAGCGCAGTCAGTCATGCGTGCCAACGCTCTGAGAGTATAAATAGACCGATATTGAGATAGAGAGAACCAGTCTAACCAGAAGCTAGAGAGAGCACGTGCAGCTATCAGAGCTCACTCAACAGGTAAGATTACATCACTGTGTGAGATTACATCACTGTGTGAGATTACATCACTGTGTGAGAATTCAAGTAAAACGCTCTAAAATAATATTCAATTCTGCTCAACTTGATGTAATTGTATTAATATTCTTTATTGAGCAGCAATTTTTTTAATCGCTACCAGGATGCAATCTTTTAGCATGACTGGCACGGGTATCAACCATCCAACTGTTTGCTATTGTTCTGTTACTATTGCATAACGTTATAAATAACTCTGCCAGCATCTGTTATATCAGTTTTATTGATGCGTTCTATTGAGAAATACTTATCAAACCTGCTTATATATGTAGAAAACTAAAAGTATGCTTGTTTGTGGTCCTCAACCGTGTTTGTCTAATTCACTATGCTGACCAATTGGAAAAGTGGAAAAACGGAAAAGCTGTTCCATTGTTTAACTGCAATACCTACCAGTTGCTCTTGAACTGAAAATGTTTAATGATTTAAAATCAATAATTAAAATTAATAATTGAAAGATAATTGAAAATCGTAAAGTTTCAGAACAAGCAAAACTTTTTTGTAGTTGTGTTAAAGAGAGCAGTAGAAATGAAGTACGGTGTAGCCATATTGGCAGTGAGCTTTTCTTTGGTGGTAGCCATTACTGCTACGCCAGTGGTAAGTCTGACTATTTTATATTATTCTCCCCTTACAACCTTTCCAGTTTTGGATACTACAACCAACATAGTGCTGATTTTAAGCCCTGTATTTAATAAATGTTTTTTATTTTTGCTTTTTGTAATTATGATTACATGAGTTATCCATGGTCAATTTTAATGATCAATGATAATAAATCGTTCCCAAGGACCAGCTACTGGGTGTAACACATGCTCAGCGTAATGCAGTTGCAGGCCTAGTTGTTAATTAAATATTTCTATTTTTTCTTTATTCTAAGCTAAGCATTATTAATTTGAATAAGCATTAATAATAAATAATTCATAATTAAAAGTCAACTGACATCGCAAATGGTTCAATCATAGAGCTCTATGAAAAACTGAAAAAAATGGTTTATTTCATGACTTTTGTTGGTTGTAGTATTCATATTTATTAAATCTCTCTAGCTGATTTTGATTTCCTAGTTTAGATTACTGTCCAAGTGAAAGTACCAAACATCAGGCTACTAATGTTTCTGTCACCCAGACTAGTTACAGTAATCTAACTAATCTGTAAGTTCATTTCAGGATCTTGACTGTCCAAGCAACCAGTTCTCATTCGACACAGAGAGATCTGAGCCAAAGTGCCAGAGAGATTCTGACTGCAGATATGGAGAGAAATGTTGTAATTGGAGAGGAACTAAATATTGCCTGACAGGAATCAATATGGCCGCAAAACCAGGTAAAAGATTTAGTTCATTTTTAAAACATAAAGTTTTGTTATCTCTTTGTGAAGAAATTTTACCTAATTTTCATGAGTAAGTATTTAGAGATTTGACCAAAGGACATCTGCAGAAGCTTTAATTTATTAGATAAATGATTTTTAATGATTAAAAATGAACTGTTCACCATATCACTGTATATAGCTTGTGAATAACCTTGATTTTCTGCTTTGTGTGATAATTAATGTTGTTTCCAGGTCTACTATCAATTTTCATGGCCACGTCCGATTTACTTGATGATCCATGGAAAGCAGCAAGGTGCAGAAAAAGGGTACATTTTTATGTTCAATTGCTTTTTTATAGGAGTTTGCCCGGCATTAACACCTCCATCTCATACAAATAACTTTCAAAACCGCAGACAAGATTATGTAAGATGCAGATACGACTCTGAATGTCTTGGAGATGAGAAATGTTGTGGAAGCGGTCATACTGGCTACAACGAATGTGTCAGACCAGGTCCTCAAATCCTCCACAGAGTAAGTTTTTGTGTTTTCAATTTTTTACAGCCAAGTTGTCAAAATGCAACGGGTAACAATAACATTGTTTCAATTAAAGTTTTAACACTTACACCTTTTAACTTATAAAAGCAATGCACGAAAATTGGCTGCGGTTCTGCTCCTGGCCCAGAATGCCGAACATTTAAATATGTGCGACCTAATGGACCCGGATGTGAACCAGAATGCAGAGTCTGCGCTGACCCACCAACAACCACCCCTGCCCCTACTACGGTTAGTTTATGATTGAATCATATTCTTTATCAAGAAAATGTGAAACTTTCACTAGTTGCCTTTGCTACAAAGAAGCACTCAAATGAGTCACACAAAAATTGGTAGAGGAGTGAGTTACAAGCAAAGCCATTTTAGTTATTTTATTACTAGCAGATGTGAAGGCATCAAACATAATCGATATAAGGTTATGGCTGGCATCAATACAAGGATATGAGCTGCTGCCAATAAACAATACTGATCTTGCATTGCGCTAGTATTATATCTCAATGAAACATGACAGCTCAGCTGGTTTACATAAAATAAAAAACAAATGAGAAGTTGTCCTCTCCTCACAAACTTCAACATAAATATAAACTTGAGACTCTTCACCATTTTGCATCTCCATATGTTTACAATAAATAAATATTTAATTAAACATTTTGACAAACTTTTTGAATCATAGTTGTTAGTTCATCTTTTTCACTGTTGTGAGTTGTTTGCAGTTGCATAATGTTATATTATTATACTTTTTGCTCTCTGCCCAGAGTTGTGAGACACAATGGCTGCTGATTTGCCCATCATTCGTAAGTTTACAAAAACACAGAAATGCAGAAGACTATTATCGCCCAGGATGCCGATACTTTAGAAGACATGCTTGCTCTTAGAGAGGATCAGTGTGCTTTAAGTTTGTCTTCGACCAACACATCTGTAATATATTATCAGAATGGAGTTGCCTCCCCTATTAGGCAACTAATATTGTTATGTTTATATAAATCTGTGAAGCAGCTGCTACCGCTTTAGTACAATAAAATAATTACTGTGTATGCAACAAATATTATATATTTTTAGATTGAATTTTAATAATAATCGTATGTTTTGTGTAACTATCAAATTTTTTCAATAAAATTAAAACCACGAACACAAGGATTGTTGATGGATAATTAGTTTTGGTTTTCAGCAGTGTACAGATTAGCTCGAGTAAATGTTCAGATGAGCCAGCAGGGCTTGGCCCGGAGTGGGTGCCAACAACGACCTCCATAACCAATAACGGAGCCTGGCATAAGTACAATGCACTACAAACCTTATAGCTTCTGCCTACAAGTCAGATATTGAGTTGATGTAAGACAGTATAATGTAATAACTCAGGAAGTAAGTGATGTCATAGCCAATGAAATGTCTAGAATAAGGATTACAGCCAATCAAGGAAAAGGAGGTGATTCTACAAATCATACAAAAAGGTTAAAAATATCTTCCAATGATATGCAGTGCACATTTATTTAAATAATAAGAGCGCCTTATAGTTAGAGGCAGAGTCAATCGGTAAAAGCTGTCTGAGGTGCCTCCCCATCTCTGGGTAAAATCTCTGGCTCTCCATAGCCAGTTGTGGGCATGTATCCACTCTTTAGGGTTATATAGTGGTGGATAGGGTCTTCTTAATCTTTCAGGCTGAGGTCAATCTCCTCAGGCTAGGGGCCATCTTGTTTCGGCCCTGCATGACTCAATACTTCCCCTGTAATGGCCAATACCGGCATTGCAAGGGTCAATACCTAAGTGCAGAAATCAAAGTGTGGTCAGCCGTTTCCAGCGCTATTTTATATAAGGACAACTCCACTGGAGCCAAATTTCACAAATGGTCATATAAGTCATCATTGGCTGAAATAGTTTTTACTCATTTATTCAACATTTGTAGCGTAAAATGAATTTTTTTGCAGTAATACCTCTGTGAACATGTTCTGTTTCAATCTAGCAAAAAAAATTATTTTATTCAGTGGAATATTGGAGTAAAATTTTGTTTAAAACCTTTAACCGTCACTGGAGCCTTCACTGGAGCCAGGAGTCATCTCCCCTTCGGATGAAGAACTCTATATCGAGCGGTACCGTATATTGATAAGTTTGCCGATACGTTTACTAATGATTATGTGCCCTATAACGCAAAAACGTTCGTTTTCATCCCAGTGACTTTACGTGACCTTTTGTAATGGTATGCAGGGCGCACAGTCGCGTTATTTACCATCCATATGAGAGACAACCGAAGTGCCACTTGGTTTTGCGGCAAAAACGAAATAATAATAAAACTAGTGGAATGTTTGTTATTTATTTTAACTGATATTTATTATTATTATTCATAAATATCTGACTGAATAACAAAAAATCGTTGTAGACTACTCTAAAGTGAACTATAAACAATGTGAAAAAGTAGTAAGCTCATTTTGAAAAAAAATAATTGATTTCATCCGTACCGTAAAAAATAATTATTTTTTTTGGAATATTTAATGTTATTATTATTTAAACTACTTTGAGATTATAATTATATGAATAAATTTTGGCTATAATACTTATAACTAAAGTTGTTATTTATTTATTTAAAATTTGATATGAAAGTTGAATGGTATAAGAAAAATAGTTTATAATTCCTGTTTTTTAATAATACAAGTGCTAATATAAACACTATATTTCGGCCCTTGTTACTTGGCTTACATTAAAATGTTTTTGTCTAAAATTCCCAGTGGGCTAGGAGACATCCTGAGCTTTCAGATGAGTGGTTGTTTTAAGCTGTACCTTGTCAATTTGCAGAGTTATTAGCTGTTGAAATAGAGCCTTTTCTCTATAAGTTATAGTGTAATCACTCAAGCATTTGGCTCCAGAGGGTCACGTGACAAGGGGAGTTGGCCACACTTTGATTTCTGCACTTAGGTCAATACCAGCCGTGTATCCCTCAGTGCCCACCCTGCATGGTTTTTAGTGCTAGGCTGACAACACTGGTCAATACAGTACTAGCAACAAAAGGTAATCCGCCCCTTGTTGATATCGTCATTCAGTGCAGGAAGGTGTCTCCGATCCACAGGGACAACCTCTATTCTGAAGTGCCTGCAGTTACAAGTTTCTGCCAACTTTAGTTTCTATAAATCTACCACAATAGTTCTTAATACTTACAGATAATAATTCATGGAACTATTGGAAAAAAACTCCCAGTTTCTACACTGAGACATCCAGCTGGTAGACAAAAAGAACTTACTTAGTGACACAGTAGAAGCCTTTGGAATAGTTGTCCATTTTATTCCATGCATTGATGTCTCTTGTGTAAAGTCTGTAAAACTCTCCTTATCTGTCTTTTCTCTATTTCCTCATTTCCAGCACAAAAATAGGTATATTGACATTTTGAGAAGTTGTCACCTGCACAAACCATTTTTATTTTTAGCGATAGACTAAAAAAAGGCAACAAAGGTGTTTCTTAAAGGAAGTTTTAGTGATTTATTAGGATTTCATTAATTTAATGTTGATAATAATATTAATATCAATATCACAACATAAAAATTAACAATAATATTACTACTAATATTAATTATTTAACTGCATTGATCACTAAAAACTTAATCAACTGAAACAAACTGGAAAATCATTCTAGCTACACCTTTGACAAATACTCGAAGCAAACTTTATCAAACATGCAATTTTGATTATTATAAGAGAGAGATTTCGCAACAAAATAATACACAAACATGCAAAGGAGTTGACTACGCACAAATTTCCTTCATCTCAAGCATCATAAATGATTGAAACTTTTTAGGCTAACTCACCTCAAGATCTACAGAGTAGTATGTTTTGTTTTTTTTTACAAATGTGTTAGCATAACTTGAAACAGTTTCCGTCAAGTGACTTAGATATTAATGCTGTCAGTTTTAACATTTCTAACTTAGATGACTAACACGCTGTCATGCTTGAATGGATTTGTAATGAGGTGAAGCCAAATAGTTCCTCATATAAGAGTACATATGTTTGAATAAATCACCAAGTGAAGTTTTGTTTTATTATGTAACATTACCTGTTCAACTACTGAAATAACCTGACATAATTCACATCAAATGTAGAGGTGAAGTATCAGACAATAGAAGGTTTGAATTTTGTTTGAAAAGTTAATTAATAACTTTGAAGACAATGCGTTAACTTGCACTCCTTTATATTCTTAGTCAGAGGTGAATTTTGATCAGACGAAGGAAGAACACTTAATCAAGATTTTGTATAAAGAACTCTATAATAACGAAACATAAATTACAAGTAATGTATTGATAAAGAGGGATACAAGATTAATTTGTATTTATTTATAATTTTTTGCACAAAAAGGAACTTAAATTTTCCAATCCAACTAATTTGCAATAAAGATGAAAATTGGCTGATTTTCAAAATTTTGATTTAATATTTTTAATAAACTTACAAGTAAGTGAATTGCATCTTGGATTTCTCTTTGTAATTAAATTGATAGTACAATCCATGTTTGCTCAAATGAAGCAATCTTTTTAATAAAAATCATTTGTATTTCAACAAAAACTAGACTAACAAAATCAGTAAAGTCAATAGCAAAAATGAAAAGTAAATTTCACCCGTAATAATTAAGAAATATTTAGTTGCCACTTTTTTTGTTTACTTTGGAAGGTTTCATAATAAAAATAAAAAGTGGTGATTAACTTATAAAAGTTTGATTAAACTAAAATTAAATTTTTACCATACTCCATGGCGTTTTAGTAAAAACCTAAACTATGGGTTAGTCAACCTCCTATTCTTGAAGAGGATGCTATCAAAAAATGCACCATCTTTGACACGTTATTTGTAATAGTGTAACATCACCAAAAGTTAATTAAAATTAAAAGCTAAACTTATAAACGTGTAATCGCTAAACTGGAGAAATTAATTGACAGAATTGGGGTATTTTTGGGTGGTGTTATATTTAATAAAAAAAATAGCAAGTTGATGAACAACGCACAATTCAGGTAAAATAGCCCACACACCATTTGGGTAAAATTACCAATACACCACTCATGTATAATAAACCATTCAGGTAAAATGATTAATACACCATTTGGGTAAATTGACACCATTTAGATAAAATGGTTAATACATCATTCAGGTGAAACGACTAACACACCATTCTTGTGAAATGACTAATACACCATCCAAGTGAAATGACGGACACAACATTTAAGTAAAATGACTAATACGCCATTCAGGTAATATGGCTGAGAAACCATTTAGGTAAAAGGATTAATACTCAATTCAGGTAAAATTATTTCATATACCATTTAGGTATTCAGGCAAGCTTACTAATACACCATTTGGGTCTGTTGCTAAGTTTATAGCACACACATCTATTCTGCAGCAATCATTAGCATGTGAACCAGGTTTGTTTGTTGTAAAACAGTTGCGCGTATTCTTTACAATAAATAAACATTGTTTGCAAGCAAAAAAAACTGAACATCAGATTATAAAATCAATGAAAAATTAACTCAAAATCAATGTTTCTCAAAAAAAAAATTACAAGTTTTTTATTTCATCGAACAGCGCTAGAATAAAAATTGTTTTTAGAATCAGTAGTTGAAGGTGTTATTTTTTTATCAGATTGACCTGAATTTTTGGTTGTTAAAACTGTTTTATTACAATAAAGTAAAACATCAAGGATTGGTTGGTGCCAATACATGCACTTACACACATGCTCTATTGAAAGCTATGTATTAGCAAACTTCCATTCGACTTGCTATCACAAATATCTACCATGTTTTTGTGTGTATTTTTAATGCAGTTTATAAAATAAAGAAAAATTAAACTTTTAAAGTAGGATGACAAATAAAATAATACTTAAATAATATAAAGGAGGTAAACCTTAAACTTGACTACTTCAGTTTGGGCAATAAAAGCGTTGTAGTGAGCATTTTTAATCACTTTTCTAACGATATTTCAAGGACATAATATAGAACACATTATGTCCTTGAAGTACAAGGCAAAGCTTGTTTGTAGATGATATTCCATAAATTTCTATGAATAATTCAAGCTTTTTTTTTTAAATCAAATTCAGTAGGATAAAATTGTTTTCCATATCAATGTTAAAGAAATAACATGTAATCATTATGTGAAGTAATCTATCTCAGTCAAGTTTGTAGATTGTACTAGTAGTAATATATGAGCAGATTGTACTAACAAATTTACTGTTATTTTCAAGAAAGTACAGTTTCTATCAAATCCAGGTCTTTCCTGTTAAGTTTTTGATAGTTTTGCAACCAGGCTGTCTAGTGAGTTGTTGGTGCTGGGGCTACATTTATAGCTGTTCCATTTCTCTTGCTACTCCAGTATTTCATACGCCTACCAGCTTTTTGTAGCAGAAATTGAATAAATTCACAGAAAGTCAATGCACTTGCTCCTAGACACACTCCCAGAGTTCCACCAAAGTTAGCTACAATATAACCATTCTGGTTGAATTCATTAAACCATGCAATACAACAATTCTGAAAATGTGAGTATGACCGTATTTTAACATATTTTCTTTCATAGTTTAATATTTTGAGTTCAAGTTGATTTGAAAATTATTTTGACAATATTTTGTTGCGAATATTTAGATGTATACGAATCATTGAGAAATCTTTAACCTTTGAACTGACAGGTATTTCATTTAAATAAGCTAAACACTACAAATATGATGATGGGTGATTGGATCCTTTTTATTTAAAATTATCGAATGAAATTTCTGAAATTGCCCACACTTACCAATTACATCTATTACAGTGTAGGCAAGTGTTTCCTCCAAAGTATTGAAGCTCAGAGACTGATAAGCCATCCTTGTGATCACCATATTGTCTCTTTGCCAACTTACATCACCTACAGTTGTTAGTTTTCATTTGTTAATTCTTATTCGCCATCATTTATCGTGTGGTTCAAGATTTTTTTTTGTGATGCTCTCTTTCAATTTGCCACCGCCTGTACATTTCTTCCCAGATTACCTGGACATTGTAGACTACAGCCTGCTAACGCCAACCAGAGCTACACAGCTGACGTCTGATCAGTAGCAACACCTCAGCATAACTGAACTGGTCTGAATACTGATCTTCTTTGTCTGCTGTTGGTCTCTGCTGGTGGTATTGGCCATTGCCAACTGTCTCAACTTGCGCTGCCAGTCTACTTTGTTTGGTCAGCACTAGCTTGTATTCATTCAAATAAATAATGACTTTTTTTGTCTTCCTGACAACTTTAAAAGGAGATACAAAGCTGAGAGGAAGGGAAAGGGGAGGGGTTTGTTGTACTGTATTGTAGTTTAATCTTGGCTGAAGTCTTCCTGCTACATTGAGTAATGGAAGAATAAAATAACTTAGACTATGCTTGAATTACATAATCAGAGTAATCTTAGAAAAACAAATAAAACAAAATATAATTGATATAAAAAATGATAATTAGTTTATATTTAAATATAATAGCTATATAGAAAATGGCTCTAAGAAATATATTAGTCTCCATGCAGATAGATGCAATTTTTGTCATCAATTTTGTCATATACTTAAAAAAAATGTTTAGAAACTCAATGGCCAGAACTAGAATGGCATACTAACTGTCGTTAAAGTCTTTCTCACAATGAAAAATACTCGCAATATCTTTAGTTATCCATTCTATGTTTTGAAAAAAATAACCACATTTTTATTATAAATCATTCTTTAGTTATTTAATAAAATTCATTAAACCATCAAGTTTATTACGCAAGAAAACAATTACTTTCCAAATACTTAAATTTTTGTTTGCTTGTTGTACGTATGCTAAAATATTTGAGTGCATAAAAATCAAAAGGATATATTGATAATTTGTATTTTATTACCAAATAGTGCATAAAATAAATTTGTGTTTGAAGAGACTCAAATTTTTCCATAAAATTTTTTCTACAATTTCAAGTATTGCCACAATCAGTGGTAATCATGTAACATTGAGAAGGCAACTACACGGTCATACATACCTCCTAAAGTTGCATTTACATTTGCTGCATTAGGGTATGTAAAAACAGATGTCTGTGTGCTGTACTGTATTTCATCACATGTTGATGGGCACAGGCAATAGCTATTTTCAGCAAATTCTTGAAACTTTTCCCAATCTAAAATTTGCATACGATACTTTGACTTAACATTCATAAAATCAAAACTGCTGTAAATAATAATAAAAAAACAGATAAATTTTTTTTGAAGCAGATTGTTAGTAAAAGCATTCAGTGCAAAACTCAAAAAAATTTCATGAAAATGTTTGCTAAATCCAACTGTAACTATAAAGACGACTTGTGTAATTTAGTGCTGAGTTAGCATACCAATTTTTGCAATACAAGATGACAATTTATCCGGCTTGCAAATGTCGATTCCATCAACAGCTGCAAAACAAAACATGGCGACATATATGGGTACGGTACAAAAAATTTATAACAGCAATTGGTACATTACGTTAATTTAAATAAATAACGATTTACATTTATGTATAAATGAATGTTGTATTGTGAGGTAAGAAGTATTTCAAATGCTAAAAGCTTTCAAACTTGCAAATCTCCAAAATCATTAAAAATTACCGAATTTTTAATTAGTTGTCAAGCTGTAACAAGGAAAGGGGGGAAAAAAGGCCCCGACGTGCTATTGTATTGTCGATTAATAAAAGGTGGAACTAATGCTAACCTATGTCAAAAAATGATCTACAACCACAAGTATGGTTTTTAAACTTTGAATAGCACTCCAAGATGCACCCATTGGTTGTGTAGTTAGGGTAGAAACTCAGCGGGTTTGGTCTGGTCTTTGTATCAAAACAGTTGGCTGTATCGTCGTCAGCGGGTGGAGGCTGCCGAAAGTACTACAATTGATAACTTATCTTACAAAGCGAGATAGAATCATACACAGTTATCGGTAATAATAAGTTTAACCAAATCGTTGCATAACCTTCAACAGGCAGCAGGTAAGTTATTATAAGGGGATTGGAATGAACGTAGACAGCACTGAACTCGGTTATCTCTGGAATGAATTTTGGCTATACTATAAAGAAGAAAATTTCGATATTCTTTCCAGGAAGTGTTGATATTCATTTTTGGTGACTTGTACAATTTAATTTTGGT
Organism: Cryptosula pallasiana; assembly: GCA_945261195.1. Classification (NCBI taxonomy): domain Eukaryota; kingdom Metazoa; phylum Bryozoa; class Gymnolaemata; order Cheilostomatida; family Cryptosulidae; genus Cryptosula; species Cryptosula pallasiana. Next base: position 40,158,296 of record OX183130.1, read on the forward strand.
GTTCATTGCAGAAGTTGCCTATTTTGATAAAAGCGGAAAATTTATGCATTTCTTAAACGAGAGAATATATATTTCTAGCGTTTCAGGACAAAATAAATGTTGACTTTCCGAAAAATAACTGTTAAAATTTTTTTCTCTAGTGAATCGACATTCATTCCAGGTATGTCTGTATCCATTCCATATCCTATTGTATCAAAAAGAATTTAAAATTTTTGCAAAAGGTAAAAAATGTCGACTGAGCGAGAAAGACTAAGACAGCCTAAAATCATAAATACCGTACATGAAACATTTTGCTGATTTAAGTCACCTATTCACCAGGGCAACTCTGTTTTTTGTTCATGCCAGCATTGTCAAAGAACATTCTGACAGGTCTTATAAATGAGGCCAGAGACAAACAATAACAGGTGATTGCTTACAGGTACATACCTTGGTCTTACCTATCATTACATCGATGCTTCTGCCAGGAGTTAAACCAAGGCAACCTTCTTCTGAAACGTGTGGTACAGCTCCCTGCTCATAGATCGTCACCTTCAATGGCAGAGATGAAAAAATTAAAATGCAGAAACTGATAACTTTTTCTAGCAACAAAGTATGAAAAACAAAAAACTGTAAATAGTGATTTACTGTTAAAAATTGCACTAATATTTACTAGAGAACATTTCTCAGTTTGAATTTTTCACAATTTATTACTAATCATTTTTTTGAATTAAATAATTAATGGTCACATTTACTAGTAGAAAGTGACACAGCTCAAAAACTTACGGTAAATCCATTTCTGTCAGCCAATGGTCCAACCCAATAATGATCGACATTAGCTGTCATAGCTAGGTAGAGCCCGCTGTACATTCCATTGAAGTTTGACTTGTGTCTTCCATCTCCATTGAACAAGTAGCATGGACCTTTCAATGCAGCAAATGAATGCATCAAAGAAGTACAAAAAGACTGAAAATGGCATTGCGGTGTTTCCTAGTGAGTTCTATTGTACAAGCTACTCCATAAGTCTAAAAGCTAGTGTTTTATCATTATATGCGTGTCAGCAACAAACCAACTACATGCCTCGATCTAACAGATACATGTAGTTGGAGTTATTTCCTGCGAACTATAAAGGTTTCATGCCGTAGTTAAGCATCTTGAAATGAAATCCCTGAAAAAATGTAAATATAAAATTTCAGAGTAATGCCAGTTTTCTCAACATACTGTGGGAGAATTGTGTGATGCTTACTTGATGCAGCCCCCCTCCCTCCCCCTTCCACAGCCCCCATGACCCCCTACACCCCCAGCCCTACCTCGGATAACCAACTGGGTGAGTTAAAAGCATACAATCAGTGGGTGGTTAAGAACGCTACGGCCAGTGATCCCTTGGCCCTCACCACCCTTGAGTCATCTCCCCCACCCAACCCAGACAAGTTCCCGCCCCCCTTCTCCCACTCAAGACACCTCAGATGGCCTTCCCCCTTGTTCCCACCTTAACCACCCCCCCCCCCACCCCCGAAACCACTAATATTAGCTACAGCCGATGCCTAAAGAACCCCCCAAGTCACTATCACTTCCAAAAAGTGACTCCGAAACTACCCTGGCCCGGGATCTACTTACCCCGACCCGGGATAGGTAGATTACTCTGAGAAAAACCACACCTCATTCCAAACCCACGGTCCTAGAGTCAGTATCCAACAAAGAGTTAAAAAAGGTACCAAATACAGCCTCCCCACCCAGTAACAGCCAAGTGAGAGTATAGCCCTGCCACCCCCGATTACCCTGACCCGATATACCCCTCAGACCATCCCCCCTCTCCCCTATCAAACGGCATTGTCATAATAACATTGCCCCTGTTGCAGGAGATGAGCACGCACCGTCAGGAGCCGCAGGAGTGCCTAGAATCTCTGTACTGCTGGTACAGTCAGCTCCTGTTGCCCCTTCTCCACCACTCACCTTTAGAGACGAACTCACTGCTACCTTTGGGCCAGACGGTAGACGCAATCCTGCTTGTTGGATGAGGCAGAGTACGGAGGATAGGACTCAGTGCCTCCTACAGAGAGCAGACAACTTAGTATGCTACATATATAGATATAGAGACTTACCCCGGGTTACCCCGGATCTGTACCACGGGTCAAGAGGGAAATAAGGCCTCTAAAGGAAGCCTGAGGTCCAGGAAGCCCAAAAACCTATTCATTGTGGAGACCGGAGCTGAACCAGTGGAAAGGACCAGAGACTAGGAAGGTGGCAGACCATATAAGGAGCGGAAAAGTTCGGATCCATGGCCAAGAAAGAGCGGTAAAGCACCCCACAGGGCTGTCTGCCATGTGCATGCCTCTGTGATTGGATAATATTGCTTGTATCGTTGTATTACCCATAGTGATTTGTTATAAACTTGTATAGTTATTTGTGATTTGCTCACCTTAATGAGGGGGTGAGCATTCCTGGCTATCCCCTATAAAAGGAATTTTTGGGTGTGAGGAAGCCAGAAATTTTGTGCATTGGACATGGTCAACATGTTATATTGCTAAATAGATTCAGTAGAATAAATTATTATTAGTGTAAACTCTGTATAGTTATTCTGGGGCGCAGACCCCGAACTAGTTGTTAAAGTCAAAGGAGCGGATGTCTTTGTGTTGGTAGTGCAAAGAGGAAAAACACTACAACACTAGGCATGTATGATTCTAACAATATTTCACCGCAGTTATTCATTATTTAACAATGTTTAAATATAGCCATAATAGCAAGTTGAGCGACTAATATGTCACTGCCACAAAAGTTACCTTCGTCTGTTATGATTCGCTGAAACTCTTCTGTGATGTTTGTGATTGGTTTACCTCCAAACATCGCAATAAAGATGGCTGACTCTGGTGGAGGAGACAAAGAGAACAGGATATCCTCCCAATCAGCAGAAGAAAAGTTGTTTAGGTTGTCGTACTCTGGTGAACTCCAGTTTCTGCAAGTAGAGTTTGGGTACTAGTAGTTGATTTTGTGAGTGAGTGATTGAGTGAGTGATTGAGTGAGTGAGTGAGTGAGTGGTTGAGTGAGTGATTGAGTGAGTGATTGAGAGATTGAGTGATTGAGTGAGTGATTGAGTGAGTGAATGAGTGCAGTGAGTGAGTGCAGTGAGTGGGTGAATGACTGAATGACTGTGTGGTTGTATAGTTTTCTAGTGTTTCTACAAACATGAACTTACGCTCCTGATCTGTTAGCATACATTTCCATTAAAAGAGTATCCAACCCAGTGAGGTTATATTTGTACATGGCTTCATCTACTGCAGACTTCTTGAATGTGTTGTGGTTGCATATCACTATACTAGGAAACTGAAAACAACACATGAATCTCGAAATTTTGTCAAGAATATCACTGACATATCATGACCAGATAGTAAATAAAATTGACTCTGTCTATAATTATTTACAAAGAACTTTAACAGCTTACCTGCAAGATGCCAACTCGGGTGTTCTTGAGCTTTGTTCTCGTTTCCTTTCGAATGAGTGCACCAATCAACCCGTATGAAGCTGCCACAGCATAGCCAATGGCAGTGAAGAGAGCCAACAGCCACAGTATTCTAAGATCATTTGATATATTGTAGTGGATTTTACTGGCAACTAACAGTGACCACTACTGTGCAGAGGTCCCCCTGATGGTGGCTACCACAGGCATGCCTCCATTGATTATAACAGACAAAGACCGGTATCTGTTACAGCAATTATATTGCTTTTATAAGCCATTATTATTAATAAGAAATCATATCGGCACTAAGTATTTACTACACCAACTGTGGGTAGCTATCCCGGATCGGCAAAAAGATGGCCGCCATAGCCAGAGAGACGAAAGTTAGCCCAAGTACCCCCAGACACCACCTTCCAGAGGTATCTACCCTCAGATGTGTAGAAACATGAACCAAAGGCTAATAAAGACTAAAGGATTACATTAACCTATCACTGGCCGAGCTAACAACAGACTCCGCCTCTTACTTCTGGGCGCCAGTGTTATTTAACACAGTTACTCTTATTTTATTTGACAATGTTATCTACTATATATCATATAACTTGCTGCCATGCTTCCTGTGCATGGTTGGAAACTTTCCATTGTAACTCTGCCTATAAAAGGCAGAGATTTTGTTACACTCCTTGCATTACCTAGCATTACCTCCTACGTGAGCCATGCATTACCTCTTAGCTGTACAGAGTGTGTTCACTTAGCATTATATTGGTCTGCTGCCTTGTATGCTGCTATGAATAAAGGATATATTTATACACTACTTAAACTCAGTGTATATCTGAGCCAAGGGCTCGATACTGTTGATAAAGTTGATCATTTGCTTTACAACGCCTTGTTTGCGCCGATTCGACATGGGGTCACCTCCGAGTTGAGGTAGACTGTTGATTTTCAGGCCTGAAGTGGCTGACCGCATTGTTGTGGCTGCGCAGACTGGGCGTCTGCCAGCACAACCTCCTAGCGGAGGGTAATGGACATAAAAATCCGCTACAATATCGTGTACAATATTATACAGAAATTGTTTGGCAGTAGATATTACTGTTTTTTAACAGTTTTTGTTTGTAGAGCAAAACACTAAACACAAAAGATTTGAAAAATCAATTATGTAAATCCCTGAAATTTCGTAAACAAAAAATAATTCCATTCATTTTTTCATGTTTTGAGTAATCGATGTGTTATACATTACTATTAGAAGATGTATTTTTTTTACTTTTTATAAGACTTGCATGGAAATCAGACTCCTAGTTTCTACACAGCTCCAGAAGTAAGACAAAAAAACTCACTTAGTAGCAATGGAAGTGTTTGCAATGGTTACATATTTTATTCCATGCATTGATGTCTCTTGTGTAAAGTCTGTGAAACTCCCTCCATCTGTAGCTTTCTCCACTTTCTTATCTCCAGTACAAGAGCAGCTACACGAACCTTTAGAGGAGTTGTCATCGACACCGATCATTTTCAAAACTCATTTATCATCTACAAGAAGCAGAACATACAGTATCGCTACTTGACAGTAGTGATACTTGGTAGGGTGATCTGCTCATATATTACTACTTACAGTATCGCTACTTGATAGTAGTGAAAGATGTAGATTATAAATTTAGTTGGGTCTGTCAGCATTCCTTATGCACAAAGTTAATAAATTGCTAATAAGTTAATAATCTTTTGTGCATTGACTCTTGGAGATTAGCCAACTTTGCAAAGTACTACACAACCATAAACTCTTATCTCTATTTCGCTTTTCGTTACTTAAAAGGGATTAAAATCACTAGGAAATAATTCATACCAATGAAAAAACCAAAAGGTTGGTACTCGCAGTTGTAGAATATTTTTTATTATACTTTAACAAAAGTCAGAGGGGGTCAGAGGGCAAACAAACAATTTTAGTCAATTTTTTGTTCACTGCATCCTCTATTTTTTTCCATACAATTTAAAAATGCGTACAAGTGTTAAATATTTTTTCTTTAAATGTAATTTCAGCAACTCTTTAAATATTGCATCTCCTTAAATAAGATTTAGGTTGAAGTAAATTATAAAAATTTGGAAATTAAACAGAAACAGACTACAGCTAGTTAAAACTTATTTACTAAAATTGTATTGTACTAGCAACAAAAAATCATCCTATTTACTAAAACTTTAATTATGAACTAATAACTATTAATTTTCAATTATTAATTATTAACGACTAACTGTTATGTGTTAGCCATTAGTTAGTAAACTAATTTGATCAATTACTTTTGTGTCTCACTTTAGATATGACAACAATGAAGTTTTGTTTCTGCTCAGTATGTCTTAGTGTAAATATAAAGCTGACTATACCTTTTGCACTAAAATATCACGATTCACCTCTCCAACAGCAGAAAGTTCAAACAACCCCTTCTCCATCAGCTAACAAGCTTAGAAATGACTTTGCTACATAAAGACCACTTGAACACTAATTAACGATCAATAATTCTGCTTGGATTTATTGTTGCCTTTTGTGCAGTGAGATGAAAAGAGACTAGCTCCACGGAAACCATTATATAATACAAGGTCTTAATAAAAAGTGAAATGTCAAATAAATGATTTGTGACGAGATCAATAGATGAATAAATTGTGTGAATCCTAGTAGTCACAAGTGGTATTGTTGAGTAGATATTGTAGGCAGCACTTGTAACTTGATGTCGAGCCATCTGGTGCATCAATAAATGGTCAGTGCTAGCTCCACTGCTTCAAAAGATGAGTGGGCATCGGTAGTTTATTGATCTTATATTACCTTTCTAAATAACACTGGATGATGGATTTCCTGTTTCATCACATTTTGGGCTTATAGGTTGAATAATCGATCAATTGAAGCTGGAGAGTTGCACTTGATTGGATGTTTCCAGAAAAATTTTCAACCTGAAAAAAATGCGAAGCTTGTATAAGTGAAAAGCCAAAGAATGAAAATTTTAAATCTCCTTTAGCGACAAAGAGTGTCAATAATTATTTCATAGGCTTTGATTAAACCACCCGGCAGTAATTGATGGCTGCTCACATAGTTGGTAGCGGTAACTATCGTCTGCTAATTACGAATTAAGAATGACATGAAATCACAAATGTACCACCTCGCCCGAATATGTTTTTGCAACAAAAACCTTTCAAATCACAGAATTATGTGAAAACTAAACACATTTTAAATGTTGCTTTGATAATGCGACAACAATTCCAACATTTTCAAGTGTTGATTTTTTGGGTCTAAGTTGTACCAAGGTGATATAGAAAAGGCCATTAAATTACAGCTGTAATAATCCAAAGTGGTGTCCTTGACAATAGGTAGCTTCTATATCACAGCTCTTTCAAGGTCAAAGCTAAACATATGTTGAAGATTCCACTTTGTGTTGTGGTATTTGGTTAAACTTGTTGTTTTTTTTTACATAAACATAAATAGATTGATGATGTAAGGTATGGTAAGACATGCCATGAGTAAGTACAAACTTGAATCTGTAATGTAACAAATCATGTAAGCTAATCAATACTTGAAAATTTCTGAGTGTTTTAAAAATTCATCAGCACCTGTTTTCCTTTAATTATTTCTTTTTTTTTAATAGCTCTCAGTTTCTAAAAATGAGATTACCTGAGACAATATAATGATGAAATTTACTACGATTTACCAATTGTTAACGGAAACAGGAAGAAATATATATTCAAGTATTTATGTTATACATAACATCTCTCATAAGCAATTGACTCATTGATGATTGCTGTAACTAGAGACATTAATGCTTATATCAGCTAAATAAGTTGTTGCATCTGGAAAAAAATGCGTTATTAAACTTTTTTTGCAGCTTTATTCTGGAATTGCAAAAAATTCAGCATTTATTACTATGAAATTGAAAACTTTACAACAAACCAATAATGGTAAGTTGTAACAATTTGTTTTGAAAAGTAAACTTTTCCGCATGCTGTTTCGACGCAAAGAAAACCGTATATAAACTTTGTGAATTTTTAGTAAGATTCTATAATATAATTTTTGACTAACTACTAAGCAAACAACATAAGACCAAATTATACAACGTTTATATATTATATATTATACATTACATACTATATATTATATACTACATATTATATAATATAATGTATTGTATATTTGGAATATCAACATGGCATATTCACTAATCCATAGAAACACAAAACCATTGTCAGCAGTAAACCAATAAAGGGATATATCAACACTGTCTGTTATGACAATTTACATCAAAAACATATATAGAATTAGCTTCAAGCTGAAAGAACCTTGCTGAAGATCTCGATGTTTGTACGTTCTACTTATGAAAAATAATTGAAAGATCAATGATGTGAAGTTTGCTAAAGCAAGTCTGTGAATGAAATGTTTGGTTTTGTGAAAAAGGAAGCAATTAAATTTTAGTTTATACTGTTTCTACATGTTTTTCTTCACCAAAACAAAAGTGATAAAAAGGAGACATTGAAAGTTATATACAAATTTTGTTTTCCAATCAGTATAAACATCTGCTCCTGTCTCTAACAAATGCAGTCATTATTTTGAATTCAGTTGTATGTTAATAACCCAGCGAGTTCATAGCATTATCGGTAGCTTTACATGCTGGAGCTACATTTAGTTTCTCTTCAGGCTGTCTAGTGGGTTGTTGGTGCTGGGGCTACATTTATAGCTGATCCATTTCTCTTATTACTCCAGTATTTCATACGCCTACCAGCTTTTTGTAGTAGAAACTGAATGAATTCACAGAAAGTCAATGCACTCGCTCCTAGACACACTCCCAGAGTTCCACCCAAGTTAGCTACAAACAATGCAATAATATAAGATTTTAATCAGGTTACTAGTGAACCTGTAAAACTATTGTTCTACTGGCTTTGTTAATTTTCTACATTTAATGTATTACAAGATTCTTACCACTTTTTGAAGAGATATGCAGAAGGTCAATTGTAATATTTGTTTTTTAAAGTGTGTGTTATGTGTGCAAACTAAAAATTCAGGTAATTAAAGTTTCTGAAAAGTTTCTAAATCACAAAATTTTAAAATTTAAAACTACAAGTTTTTTAAAACACAAGAAATGAAAAACTTTTGTGTAATGATACGCACTAATCTCCCACCTTTTGTGTAATGATACGCACTAATCTCCCACATCTTGTGCAATGATACGCACTAATCTCCCACCTTTTGTGTAATGATACGCACTATTCTCCCACATTTTGTGTAATGATACGCACTAATCTCCCACCTTTTGTGTAATGATATGCACTAATCTCCCACATTTTGTGTAATGATACGCACTAATCTGCCACCTTTTGTGTAATGATACGCACTAATCTCCCACCTTTTGTGTAATGATACGCACTAATCTCCCACCTTTTGTGTAATGATACGCACTAATCTCCCACTGATGTAGAAGGTCAAAGACAACTCTGGTACTTATTCAGGGATGGCCAGTTTGAAATTTCACATATTTGCATTTTAAAACATCAAATATCTCCATGTTTGAAAAGTTGATTACCCGCTAGCCTTAAAACCCCAGCACTGATGCATTTTTGTATATCAACGGGATATCAACACTCCCAAAAGCTCGAATGAAACAGTTCCAAGTTTTATAATTTTCAAGTTTGTCGGGTTCTTTGAAATTTGTTAAAGTATAACCATTTTCCAACTTTCGGCAAGTAACAAAAGGTATATTCGCCACCTGGATCGATTCGTACAATAAATTTAATAAATAATTTTTTTCGTAAATTATTTATTGCGAATGGGTCGGTAGAATTATTTTTAATGGATCGTGAAAGACCATCCCCACGAGCAAAAAAATATTAATTTGCGAGACATACTCATAAGTCACGAACAATAACGATCCATAACATAAAAATAAATCTATACCCACATGGGTGACGTTTGTTTCAAACTAGTTCATTCTCGGCATCATTTATTATTATTTTATTGTTTTATATTATTAATTATTATATATGTTGTTTATTATCATTAACTATTATTATTTCCATGTGCAATATTGACATATTGGAAATAGATTGATCGCAATAATGAAACACAGAGCTATTTTGTTAAAACATTAAAGATAAATGTTATAGTGAATCAAGAATGAATTGTTTTGAAATGAACGTTGTCAACCGGACAAGTGTAAACTGTTTATTCTTTGACTCACTACCACTATCTGTTACTTACCGATGCATCATGCTAATAGTAACAATGAGGAGTCAACAACACAATAACCGTCACTGATGAATTGCTTACACATATGAAAATAATTATGCTCGCTACAATGCACATTGGAATTTTATGCCCTCGCGTCTGATCCGGATCAATGGATGTTATTCTTATTATTATATAATAAAAATTAAACATCTGGATCGATGTGTTCGCTGCCAATTGAGGTGGATCCCAAATATGACTAATAGCGGATGCTCATCGATCCAGGTCACGAATACACCTAGAGACACCCAGGTGTAAAATACAAAGTTCGTTAGGCAGTTAATAACGTATTTTTTTATTTTTACATCATTCAAGTTTCCATCATTCATTGTCAACAAAATATCGACTGCCACCACTTGCCGAAATAAATTTGTTCAAACTCTTCATTGTCGATGTGTGCTGATTTAAAGTAGCCTACAAAGACCAATGCTTGGTAACAAAATAGTTGAATCTGTTTCCTGTGAATTGCATTGTCTGAGTTAGTGAATACCATGTCCATATTATTCTCAAATAAATTTTTGACAGATTGTCACCAGGTATTAACCGCTTGGCCAGTGATTGCTCGCTTGATTATCACAGGTCTTGCCTTCTACTACGCATATAAAACAGGGTGATGGGCAATGGAAATAATTTGTTTGTATTGTTAGGAACTCAGGCTAACATCCAAATTGTTAAGTTCACAGTCACTTTTATTGACAAAAATATCATTGTTAGTAGTAATATATGAGCAGATCTCCCTACCAAGTGTTTTTTAAATATGCTGGTTTTTCCCAAAAGAAATCAACTTCAGTGTTGATTAGTATTTGTTCTCATCATATGACAAATGATAAACCGAAAACATTATAAGAAATAAAACATTTGTTTCTCGGTTTAAATGATTTAGTATAGTCGTCGTAAACTTTAAGGTCGACTCTAAGGATTTGGCCAACTTTCAAGCAAGTTTTGTTTTTAGTAACTTGATATTGTAGTGGATTTTGGAGGCCTGCCAAAATGCCACCAACAAAACTTCAATGCTGTTACTGAACAAGGAAGCTTATTGGATAACTGAGTGACCTATAAACATAGAGAGCGACAGAATTTGCTGCGCTGATTACCTGAGATCGCTCATCTTAGAGAAAGAACTGCTGAAAGTTTTGAAAACAATATTTTTCCTCTGCATTAATTTCCACCTACTTTGTGGGTATTTATTGTAATTAAAAATGCTCAAAATATTATATTTAAAAAATGTTGGTAATTTTTTTGAAATCTATGTCAAACTCACCAATCACATCTATTACAGAATAGGTTAAACTTTCCTCAAAGGATGTGTAACTGAGATACCGGTAGGCGATGTGAGCCATAATATAGTTCTTGCTTGCCATCGTATAGTTGACTATAAATATACAAAACATATCGACTGATGGCGACTGCATGCATATAGAAAAAATGACTTGAGCTGAAATAGAAAAAGTTGATCTGACTAAAAGTTTAGAAAAAGTTAAAACACAGCATTTGCAAGCGTGTACCAAGACATCAACATTACTTGTTGGTGATGTAACTTGAGTATTGGCAGCATTAGGGTATTGATATGCAGATGTCTGTGCGGTGTAATGTATTTCATTGCACGGTATTGGACATGTACAATTGTTCTTTGCAGCAAACTCAGGAAACTTTGTAAAATCTACAAAAATAAATGGTGGATTATTAATAGCTAACATACAATGACTACATGACGATTGTCTAACATACCATATCTAGTTAACGTTTTATTAAAGTGTAAATACAGTAGTTGAATATATTATTGTGCCACTAATATGCATACTTTTTGGAATGTTCGACTAATATGCCAATTTTCCAAGATGGTGGAGTAACACATTATAATTATACAATGGCTGAATAACATACCACAACTATATAATGGTTCACTAACGTACTGATAAAAATATAATTTTTGGCTAACATACCAAGAGATATACTTTTGTTGACTAACATACCAAGAGACATACTTTTGTTGGCTAACATACCAAGAGACATACTTTTGTTGATTAACATACCAATATACATACTTTTGCTGACTAACACACCAAGAGATATGCTTTTGTTGACTAACATACCCAAAGATTGTAAACAAGAAGTCATCACTGCTGGTTTGCAAACTTCTAATCCCTTGTCAGCTACAAAACAAACTGAAGCTGATTCAAATGTTGTATAGATGAGTGAGTTGTACACATTTGTTACTTGAAAACAAAAATTTTATCAGTTGCAACCACAAAACTATCAATAACTCTAAAAATTTGCAATTTTCATGATTTATTACTATCCATTGTTAAACAACTTAAATACAAAAATTACTAATTTTTTACATTGCGTGATTTAGCTATGAAGTTTTTTGTTCAGCGTAAAAATGCTGAAAAGCAGGAAACCCGAGTCGTGTAATATAGCAATACATTTGCTTCTACCCTTCTACTCACACTGTTTATTCACTGACCTATATCATAAAATGAGCCACATCCACACTGCAGTTTTTTAAACTTTGCCTGACATTCCATGATGCAACCTCTGTAAGTGTACTTGGGGTAGAAACTCAGGGTGTTTGGTTTGTTTTCTGTGTCGTAACAGTTGGCGGTACCGTTGTCTGCCGGGGGAGGCTGCCGCTTGTACTAAAACACAAACTTTAGTTTGATATTGAAACAAATGTCGTAGTGTGGCCGCTACATTCCAATCGTTATAGCAAACAGATTTAGCTGAGCACTAGTGTGTTGTTCACATACAGTGCATTTTGGGAAACGCTTGTAAGAGGCAGTACACAGGGTATACTGGCACAGTATAGCTTTGAGGTAAGTGGCAGGCAGTATACAAGGTATACCGGCAGGGTATAGCTTCAGGGTAGGGGAAACTGGATACAGTAAAATGGCTGACCCTGTATAGCTTCTATCTTCTTTCTTCCTTTCTCTTCCTTCTCTCCGTTGTGTCCTTCTGTTCGCTTGTATCCCACCACTGCCTCCAATGTAGTGGTTTTGCTCCTTCCACTGCTGACACAACGGCATCCACTCCAAACAGACTGTAACGACCTCCACGGGGTCCACGACCCAGACTCACTACACCAGAGTTTACACTATCAATAGTTTATTACACAACTCTATTTAGCAATATATTAAAGATACTAGTACAAAAATCCACTAACTTCTGCCTTCTCTCATGTTCATCAACTCCTTATATAGGAGAAGACAGGAAATCTCACCCCCCTTATTAGGGATGGGCCAATAACAGACAACAATACAAAATATGCACAAATAAAAATAGATAACATAAAACACAATAACATAGTGAACCAATGGGAGGAGCGAACACATGGCAAAGTGGCTCTGAGCTCCTTTCCTGCTCTTTTGGTGGTGGTGAAAATCTTCCACTCCTTATTTGGTATCCCTACTTCCTAGCTCCTGTTTCCTTCATTTGCGCTGCTTCGGTATCCATGTAACAAAGGGTTCCCAGCTCCGTAGGCCTCAGGCTAGCTTTATCTAGATAGTGTAGTGAGAAAGTTTAGATTTTTTTTTAATATTTAAAATTGGTGGCAACTTGTCTAGTAGAAGCTGATACGTTCATTGGTTCTAAAAATAATTGGCCCAAATTTGATCAACATACTAAAAAACAAATTTAAAAAAAAGCATAATGTCTTAAAAATCACATTGTTTGCGGTGGCAACGTGACCGCAGGCGGATCACCCAAGCGTATCTACTAGTGCAAACAATATACGCGCCTATATATATATTGTTTGCGTGTAGTATGTATATATATATATATGCGTACAGCAAAACCATTATCATGACGATTGTTATTTGCTACCACTGATAACAATAATAATTGCAATTATTTCTATATTTAATAAATAACAATAATTATAATTAATTTAAATACACAACAACAACCAGAAAGATAATAATTACTCTCAATCGATTAGTAATTATTACAATCAATGTGTTATAAATTAATATTCTAATTATTTTTTCTAATAATGTTTATTAAATTAATTATTAGTAGAAATGTGAAAACAGATTTATTTTCAATCATTATTATTGAGAAACTGCAAAAATGAGTGTTTTTTCAAACTCACACTGATAGCAAAATTAAACTTTTCAGCGTTGAAATTATAACATTAATTTATTTGGACAAATAAATTTATTATTGTTTAGTAATTCTGTCTCAGTTGATAGCCAGTTGATAAATTTTGTTAATGTAAAACCATATCAATGTTTATTTCCGCCCGCAATATCAGCGTATTATGGTCGGTGGAATCTCACGCTATTGTAGAATTTTTGAAAAATATTTTTCTTACCCTTTTTCAGAAAAAGATTAATTTTACCCAACAAGTTTCACCAATTATTCAAAATAATACACCACTAGATAGCTAACATGCATACACATGAATGAAAATTAACAAATTGTCAAAATACCATTCTGAGCGCTGGCAGATTTCAGTTGAAGTATACAAAGTTTGAGCACATGTAACTAATACTGAACGGGTCTGCAAGGAAGATTTCAGCAGATTTCCTGTGCTGTAAATGATTGGCTATCTGATGAACTTTAAACTTTGGCGTTAGTAACCTTGGTTCCAGAAATATTAAAACAATAAAAACAAATGTCTATAACCTCAGGGTACGACATTTTTTTATACTGCGGTTTTGATAGAGTCACGTGGTACCAAATTCAACTCGTTGTAGCGTCTACTTTATCAACCATTTTTCTTGACAACCCGGAGCCCGGGGTACGGACCCGGGGTAGGTTCTCTATGTATATATATATATAAGATATTAGGTCTATACAGGGTCGGGGTAGTCGGTATCCGAAAATCAGGGAAATGTGTATGTACTGAAGGGGGAAGGCTCCGGGGTCACTTAAACTTCTGTAGTTGGCAGTGTAAAGAGTGTAGGGTGTGGGGGGGGGATATAGGGTGGGAGGAGGTGGGGAAGGGGGCCTGGCTCATCTAAATATAATGCAAGTCTCCCACAATATTGCATTTATGGGTGCATGTGCTTTTCTGAGCACCTGGTAGATCCAAAGAGAACCCTTAGCAGGTGCCTTTCTGAGTACCATATTATTCTTGCCAAACCAGTCGGAGATCTGCTTCTGGTATAATACTAATATATACATGCCTGGGTTTGAGAGATCACCATATCGATACGATTTCCTGGAGAGAGACCCAGATAACCATCAGAAATTATATTTGGAACACTTTCTTGCTCATAAAGTGCAACCTGTATGAAAATTCAGGAAAATTTGAAAATAAACTCAAAAAAGTTTTATCATCTATGACCATATATGGTCATTTATGACCATAGATGATCATATATGACCATAGATGACCATAGTCGGCCATATATGACCAAATATGGTCATATACGACCATATATGACCAAATATGGTCATATACGACCATATATGGTCATATATAACCATTACACATTAATAAATAATAATGATTAATAATACTTTGATGTGCTCAAACTATGACAACATCAGTTTGCACCAGATGATATTTGCTACAGGAGTAATGGGCAACTGCTTTAGTCATCTAATTCCCTCATGAAGCCTGTGCGCATTAACTTACACTAAACCCACTAAAATAAGCCCAAGTTCCTAACCAATAGTCGTCTACCCTCGCATCCATTAACAGCACAAGTCCACTATAAAGTCCATCATAAGTAGATTCGTGTCTTCCATCGCTGTTGAAAATGAAGCATACACCTACAACATCAGTAACAACAAACAGTTTCAACAAATGGTGAATAATTTGAAGCCAGATTTACAAATCTTAGTATTAAGAAAAGGATGAAAGAATTGCAAAATAGTTATGATAATGGTTCGATTTTGTGGCAAATACCCTTAGAGCGGCTCAACCTCCTTATCTCCTTATCTTACCTCCTTATCTGTGGTATATCTCTTTCTTCTGACAGCTTACCCAGCTGCCTGTCAATTACAATTTAACACCTGTAAGGCATTGTCTTGTTGTGTGGAGAGGTTGTCATTTACTGCTATTTGGTTTAGATTACCCTAATCATTTGCCCATAGGCTCTTTTTGTGTAAATTGATAACCCATCCTTTTCTCTTCAATCAGCAACCCATGTATCACATCCCACTGACAAGCCTTCAGAGGTTTCTCTGTATTAAATAGCAGCTACCCCAGCTCATGGTACACAAAAGTGTAGCTACTCAGATCCTTGATGCTAATCCAGATCCTGAATAAATTGTAGCCATTATACATAATATCCGGAAGTGTTACCTGATCATAGCCTTGGAGGCCTGTAACCTAGACCTCGTTGGAGCCTAATTATTGGTACCAAAAGATTAATTGACAACCTGTAAATAAATGGCTAAAAAACCCTCACTAGAGCTGATTGAATGGAATATACATATTATGCAACCAATAAGTAACCCTGGATGGAGAGATAGGAGAAGTAACCCTGGATGGAGAGATAGGAGAAGTAACCCTGGATGGAGAGATAGGAGAAGTAACCCTGGATGGAGAGATAGGAGAAGTAACCCTGGATGGAGAGATAGGAGAGGTAACCCTGGATGGAGAGA
Organism: Cryptosula pallasiana; assembly: GCA_945261195.1. Classification (NCBI taxonomy): domain Eukaryota; kingdom Metazoa; phylum Bryozoa; class Gymnolaemata; order Cheilostomatida; family Cryptosulidae; genus Cryptosula; species Cryptosula pallasiana. Next base: position 40,174,525 of record OX183130.1, read on the forward strand.
TAGGAGAAGTAACCCTGGATGGAGAGATAGGAGAAGTAACCCTGGATGAAGAGATAGGAGAAGTAACCCTGGATGGAGAGATAGGAGAAGTAACCCTGGATGGAGAGATAGGAGAAGTAACCCTGGATGGAGAGATAGGAGAAGTAACCCTGGATGGAAAGATAGGAGAAGTAACTCTGGATGGAAAGATAGGAGAAGTAACCAGGTTAAAGGAATAGGCTGGAAGCTTGAGGAGCTGCCAATAAAAGCTATTGAACTGGTAGATGTATAGTGAGTGGAGAAATACACTACAATAGCGTACCTTGGTCTGTTATGGTTTGTTGAAACTCATCAGTGATATTTGTGATTTGTCGACCACCAAACCTTGCATAAAAAATAGTGTTTTCTGGCAAAGGAGCCAAAAATAACAGGAGATCTTCCCAGTCATCAGAAGGAAAGTTGTTCAAGTTTTCGTACTCTGGTGAACTCCAGTTTCTACAAGTAGTGAGTGTGACATTACTGACCTTGTGACTAAGTGCCTGTTGACTGTATGATTGTGTGACTGAGTAACTGTTTGACTGTATGACTGAGTGACTGTGTGACAATATGACTGTGTAATACCACCACAAACAATTAACTTACGCTCCTGATCTGTAAGCATACATTTCCATAAGAAGAGTATCCAATCCAGTAAGGTTATATTTGTACATGGCTTCATCCACTTTGGACTTTAGGAATGTGTTGTGGTCGCAAATATACACGCTGGGAAACTAAAACACTGCCATAGTTGAAAAGACTGCAAATATTATAATTAACTGACTGACTAAAACAGGCTGTTGAAAACTGGTACAATATTGTTTTTTTACCGATGCAAATACTCACATACATGTTTCCTGTGACAAAATGCTAATTCCGACATAAAATACTGACAAATGAGACTTGGGTATTGTTTTTTAAGACTAGATTAAAAAACCAAGCTAGGGAAAAATGATTATTAAGCAAGAACTTTAACTGAAAACTGCGAATAGTCCAACGGGACAGTTACACCGTTACACCACCAGTCTTTCATGTTGAAATGCTGCAAAAACACACAATAATCGCATGAGGTATCTCCAATTATTCAGATAGTGCAAAATATTTATATGCAAAAGCATATTTTAGAAGAAAAGTCTGGAAATACTGTATTAGAATCCAAACAATTGACAGCACAGGTCAAAAGTTGAACTAATGGCTGCTTCGTAACCCCAGGTAATGACAATTGAGGAATATGAAGTTCCGGTTTTTATTTAAAATTTAGAACCAACGCTTGGTCAAGAGAGATAGAAACTTTAAATATTGATCAATAAAACATAGGATTCATGATTACATTGTGATATGCATTTTGCATTTGAATGTTATTGCTAACTTTAGCAAAAATTTGGAAAGCAGCTGAAGTTTTTGATAATCGAGGAGAGAGTTTTAGAAATTAAAAAACATTAATACAGTTTGGAGGAATCATTTGTTGAATTAACAAACTGCATTACGTCAGTGTAGTTACTTTTGTACAAACGGATTAGTTTGGCAATAAAGGAAAGGTTGGTTTTTGGTTTAAAAAATGCGAAAATTCAATATGTTAGAATCAGAATGCATTGTTAGGGTTTTTGGGTAGGGTGGTAGTAATAGCCTGTGGTAGCATACAACTGCACCAAACCTCAGGCTATAGTGATTCCTCCAAGAATGACTGCTTGTCTGCAACTCAGTAATGCCTACCCAGCATAGTCAAACAAGGCCAGACGGTCTGACAGGGTCTGACAGGGTCTGACAGTCTGACCATTGATATGCTAAGCTAAGTGTCTGACTACTCGGGGTGGTAGGCCGTTATGGGCCGACACTCCTGAGGACGTCTGGCTACTATTGTGCAAGCTTCTTCAGAGGTTGGTCCACAGCGGATATCTAGTGAGGGTAGTGTCGGTAATGGCCGGGATGTGGGATTTTGTGGCCCTCCACTATCAAACACCCACCCTGGTGGGTGTTTGATAGTGGAGAGCCACTTGACTAGCCACTTTATTAGCCCCTTGACTAGCTATTTGTCATCATCCAACATAAAGAGTTTTTCATTTTTAATATTAGCCAGTGCTAATCGGCATCATCAATACCAGTCTTTCACATGGGCGAAAAAACAGGAAAAACAACCAAGTGAGAAGAAAAGATACAAATATCAAAAACAAGACAATACAAATGGTATACAAATCCCAGACACATATAAGAGTCATCAAGTTCGCACATATACTGAAACCCCACTGGCATAATAGTCGCTCATATAGAAAGAAAGAGAGACAGAAAATACATTTAAACTAGACTGACACACCTATTTTATTTGAAGCTAAACATAAATCAACATTTATTAAATTGCTAATTATTGATGACTGGTGTTCAAAATGTTTCATTATTTAAAAAATTACAAAACTTGAAACAAACAAAATCAAACTTTTATCAATGATTTTTTTGCTTTCCAATCGGTTTTTAATGTATATTTGTAGGTAAACAACAATGCGAAATAGCGTGCATGCAGATGGCATACACCAAGGTCTTTCAAACATTTTCAGGCATCAAATTGCACAGTATTTAAAGTTTTGCAGTTTTGAGTTTACTTGAAAATTGTAACCAGGGTCGCTAAAGGTTTGAAGGAGATAAAACGATACCTTCATAGTGTCTACTTTGGTACTTTTAATTTTAGTGGTCGTTTCTCGTCTGATCAGCACACCTATCAGCTCGTATGATGCTACCATTGCGTAGCCAATCACAGCCAAGACGGCTAGTAGCCACAATAGTCTGTATAAAACCATAAAATAATTATTGTTAGTTCATAAAACGGATTCAAATTTCATTTCAAAGCTTATGAAAAATACAGTTCTAGAAAGTAAGTTTTTTTCATAAACGAGCTCCGAAACCAAAGTATTCCCAATTTTAACATTATTTCAAACATTTTTAATGCGCACACATGATATATATTCCACAAATCAATTAAGTATTAGTTTAAAACAAAGCTTTACTAAAATTCTGTTTGTGTAAAGCTTTGTTTTGGAAAAATCAAAACAAATTTACCAATCAGAATGCAGAGTAAAACTAAATATGTTGTAACAATTTTAACTTTTGTAAGATGAAAAGCTGCATAATTTTAACTGCTGTATTATAAAAATGGCAAATGGATATAGAATTGTCGGTTAGCTTAAAACTTTAACTAAAACAATTCAAAAATGTTAGTAAATTATGAGTAAAACTTTCAAAAATACTATTCGGAAATAACACATTAATAATTAATATAATTTTAATTAAAAACTTTTCTTCGTCATTTTTATATAAAAAATAAAAAAGAAGTGTCAAAAAAGATTCTAGTAAAGAAATTAACAAGGATGTGTTGTGCACCCTTACTTGGTAACAATAGAAGTGTTTGCCATGGTTACATATTTTATTCCATGCATTGATGTCTCTTGTGTAAAATCTGTGAAACTCTCTCCATCTTTATTTTTCTCCACTTTCTTATCTCCAGTACAAGAGCAGCTACATGAACCTTTAGATGAAGTAACGCCTGCATTCATCCTTCATACGAGTAGAGAGTTTTAATGCCTGTGTGGAGATGTAACGATCATATAGACAAATCCAGCTACAGTTCAGAGATTCTAAAGAGATATGTTAGTACTAACTACTACCTATTATCTACTACTAGCTACTCTACTAACTAGTGGGTCTATCTATATTAACCCAACTTGTATGAAATGTCCTATTTTTTATTCTTTGACAAAGCTCTAAAGCTTCAAAGCCAAAGTGTTTGTGTAAGAAATTATAAATACTAGAAGACCAGGCTCAAACCCAAATTTTGCAGAGTTAATTTTTTTGCTAAAAATGAAGGAATAGATACAAAAAGTTAACTGCAAATCTTTTATCAAAACTACGATGCGAATAAATTCTTTTTAAAAGTTTAAATAAAACTTCAAGTTCAAACAATAAAGTGAAAAATAATACCCCTGCAAACGAGCGCGTAAAAAACAATGCAGAACTGCCTCGTTGATCAGATTTATACAAAGCAATCAACAGCTGAGCTGCTTACAAATAATTATTATTAGAAATCGATAACTCTTGCAGACTGAAGCGCACAACCCAAGCCACCATTGGCTGGCTACCAAACAATATGCTTTCAAATTATGGAAAATAAGTAGACAGGAAACAGTCAACAAGTTTCAGGTTTCCGGATCAAGTGGTGAACACAAACAATGAAGCTAACAACCCCGGAGATACTTGTTCGTCTACATTCTGACTGTTATATTGTGGATTTGCTCTATCAAATCTGTCATGTAATACTATAAGTTATATTGTAGTGGATCGTGCTGGGAGGCCTCCCACTGTGCCAGCATGCAGCTTCTGGCACAGCCTAACAACATCTCTCTCCAAGAGGTAACGCAGGGTGGGTAAGACTTGCAGGGAGCAAGTCGCTCACTACTTTACGACAGGGTGAGCCCATGGCTCGTACAAACTAAACAAAGTTTAAGTATAAAAACACATTTATGGTCCCAATATCTATTTTCAGGTCTGGATCTCCTAGAGCTGTATACAGCAGTAGCAGTAGTAGATATGAGACACTGGACATACGGAGAGCCAGCCTTTATATAGGCTGGTTGATGGGAAACTGATTGCATCATCATATAACAACCAATGAACGGTACAGGAAGTAAACTAGACCAATCAAACAACACAAATATAACAATACATATAATGGGTACACAAAGTTAAATGCATAAAGGGCCTAGTGGCAAATGTAGGAAGCTATAGATATAGTTCTCAGTCTTAGATAGTCTTTGGTCCATAATCGGTTACATCTATGGTGGTTAGGTCCTGGATCCCTCTGAGTTGGCTTTTAGACTTTCTTAGATTGAGGTCCAACTTGCTGTCTTCCTCTTTTTTTTTATAATTGTAGGGGGTAGCTTGGTCCTTTGGTGCTCATTCTCTCCCTTCTGGTGCTCTCCATGGAATGAGGTCAAGACACTGGCCTGGGATAAGCTCTCTGTATCTTATATAACGAATACAGGGTTAAGAATTGACCAGGGATAGCCCAGTATAGTCTGTTTTCTGAACCCGGAATAGTATATATATATTATACAGGGGTGATCTCGGGTCGATACAAAACCATACATGGGGGTTGGGAAGGGGTGTGGAGGGGAATAACAACAAAGAGTGGAAGGGGATGGGGGTTCTAGCCAACTTAACCAGAAAAATTTCCATTAGTAGTATTTTATGTCGCATTACAACTTTGTTACATTTTATTCATAAACTTACGGCATATAAGAGCACATTTCATTGTGTATATGTTATGTAATAGCATGTACATTCCATTGTGTATATGTTATGTAATAGTATGTACATTCCATTGTGTATATGTTATGTAATAGTATGTACATTCCATTGTGTATACGTTATGTAAAAGTATGTACATTCCATTGTGTATTCGTTATGTAAAAGTATGCACATTCCATTGTGTATTCGTTATGTAAAAGTATGTACATTCCATTGTGTATACGTTATGTAAAAGTATGTACATTCCATTGTGTATACGTTGTGTAAAAGTATGTACATTCCATTGTGTATACGTTATGTAAAAGTATGTACATTCCATCGTGTATACGTTATGTAAAAGTATATACATTCCATTGTGTGTACGTTATGTAAAAGTATATATATTTCAATGTGTATATGTTATGTAAAAGTATATACATTTCATTTCACAATTTTATTAACATCAAATATTGCGCAGTCTTGAGAGCAAACTGGCTAGGCTTTAGGAGCACACCTTATTTACAGCGCGAACTAGCTAAGTACAATTAATAATAAATAATCAAAACCCTGTTGTTAACTCTCTGACAAAAAAGATAATATTGTCAACGCCAAAGACTTTGCAGTCTTGAGAGCAAACCTACTGGGCTCTGGGAGTACACTTTCTCCGCAGTGTAACTGGTTAATTTCTACAACTAGTGTAAAATTTTCTTTGCGCGAAAATCCCTATACAATACATGAGAAAACTCAAGCGACTAAAAAACTGTTTTCTTCGCGCAAACATTGTTTTATAATATATAAGAAAACTTGTGCGACTACAAAAATTTTCTTTGCACAAAAACTGCTTTATAATATATAAAAAAGTCACCCAACTAAGAAAAATTTTCTTCACACGAAAATTGCTTTACAACATACAAAAAAAATCCCGTACTACAAAAACTTTTTCTGCTCGAAAATTGCTTTATCATATATACAAAACTCGCGTGACTGAAAAAGTTTTCCTAGCACAAAAAATTGTTTTATAATAAATAAGAAAACTTGCGCAAAGAATATTTTGCTGGATTTTCGCTATACATCATAAAGGGGTTTTCCGGCAAACATTTTGACTGAAGGGTTAGGTCACTTGGTGCAACTTTAGCTATTTAACCACTTTAGCCACTGTTACAGACAAAAAACTCCAGCAGAAGTGACTGAAGGAACAACATCTACTGCAACTACTAAGACTATCAACAATAAGGTAAGAAGTAATAAATATTTATTTTACACTAGTTGTAGAACTTAACTAGTTGCGCTGGAGAAGGTAAAATCCTACAGCCCAATCGCTTTGCTCTAAAGACTGCAAAGTCTTTGGCATTGACAAAATTGTCTTTTTTTGTCAGAGAGTTAACACCCTTGTTTTAATTGATTATTATTAATTGTACTTATGTTTTCCGCGCTGTGGAGAAGGCATCCTCCAAGAATCTAATTGCCTTGTTTTCGCAAGATTGCAATCTGAAATACAACAATCAGGTTCTAATTATTTATTAGTATTAACTGTATGTAGCTAGTAGCGTTATGGAGGTGTCCTCCAAGAATCTAATTGATTTGCTTTCTCCAGTCTGCACAGTCTTTCACATTGATAAAATTGTGATGTTATCCAAGAAGCTACAAGTAGGCTCTATATATTTTTTATTCTTAATTGTATGTATGTAGCTTCTAGCGATATGGTATTTTATTTCTAACAACTATATTTCAGTTATTTATAATGCTGCAGCAGTAAAGACTCTGAAGAATCTGGACGAGATCAAATCGAAGTAATCGCAGATGACTGAAGGAATGACATCTATTACAGCAGTTACTAGGATTCTTGGAAATAAGAAAGTAAGCGTTTATAAATTATTATTTTCTCTCCCTCCCCTCCTCCCCTCTCTCTTTCTCCCCCCCCCCCCCCCCCCCCCCCCCCGTCTTTCCCCCTCTCTCCCTCTCCCCCCCCCTCTTTCTCTCTCCCTCTCCCCCCCCCTCTCTCTCTCCCTCCCCCCCCTTTCCTCACTCTCTTAATAAAACATGAATGAATGAATATCTATTGAAATGCCAAATGAAGGATTTGTGTCCAGGTCAATAGATAGATAAATTGTGTGAATACTAGTAGTCACAAGTAGTATTGTTGAGTAGATATTGTAGGCAGCACTTGTAACTTGATGTCGAGCCATCTGGTGCATCAATAAATGGCCAGTGCTAGCTCCACTGCGTCAAAAGATGAGTGGGCATCGGTGGTTTATTGATCTTATATTACCTTACTAAATAACACTGGATGATGGATTTCCTGTTTGCTCATATTTTGCGCTTTCATGTTGAATAATCGATCAATTGAAACTGGAGAGTTGCACTTGATTGGATGCTTGCAGGATAATTTTCAATCTGAAAAAAATTCCAAGTTTGTATGAGTGAAAAGCCAAAGAATGAAAATTTTAAGACTCCTTTAGCGACAAAGAGTGTGAATAATTATTTCATAGTCTTTGTTAAAACAACTTGGCAGTAAGATGGCTGCTCATATAGTTGGTAGCGGTAACTATCGTCTGCTAATTAAGAATTAAGAATAACATGAATTCACAAATGTACCACCTCGTCCGAATATGTTTTTGCAGCAAAAACCTTTCAAATCACAGAATTATGTGAAAAAGAAATTTTTTACCCAACAAATGTAAGGAAAACTAAAGATATTTTATATATTGCTCTAATAACGCTTTATTGTCACTGCTAATGTGATTGATCAATGTGACAGCCACTCCAACATTTTCAAGTGTTGATTCATTTGGGTTTAAGTTGTACCAAGGTAATATAGAAAAGGCCATTAAATTACAGCTGTAATAATTCAAAGTGGTGTCCTTGACAATAGGTAGCTTCTATATCTCTTTCAAGGTCAAAGCTAAACGTATGTTGAAGATTCCACTTTGTGCCGTGGTATTTGGTTAAACTTGTTGTTTTTGACAAATGTTATTTGGCCAATAAATAGATTGATGGAGTAAGATATAATAGGATATTTTTTTGGTACAAACTCACATCGATAAGTGCAAACCTGGATCTGTAACAAATCATGTAAGCTAATCAATACTTAAAACTTTCTGAGGGTTTCAAAAGTTCATCTGTCCCTGTTTTCTTTTAATTATGTTGCCCTTGAAATTGAATAGCTTTCATTTCTCTCAAAACGAGATTACTAGAGACAAAACAATGATGAAATTTACTACGACTTACTAATTGTTAGCGGAAACAGGAAGAAATATATATTCAAGTATTGATGTTATACATAACATCTCTCATAAGCAATTGACTCATTGATGATTTGATAGCTGTTAATAGAAACATTAATGCTCATATCAGCTAAATAAGTTGTTGTATCATAAAAAAATAGGTTATTAAACATTTTTTGCAGTTTTATTTTGGAACTACAAAAGAATCAGTATTTATTGCTAAGAAATTGAAAACTTACAACAAACCACCAATGGTAAGTTGTAAATATTGATTTTGAAAAGTAAACTTTTCCGGATGCTGTTTCAACACAAAGTTAACCGTATTTCAACTTTGTGTTGTGAATTTTTATTAAGATTTTATAATTTAATTTTTGACTAACTACTAAACAAAGAATATAAGACTAAATTATACAACTTTTATATATTATGTAATATATATTATATATTATACATTACATATTATATATTATATATTACATACTATATATTATATACTACATATTATATAATATAATGTATTGTATATTTTGAACATCAACATGGCACATTCACTAATCCATAGAAACACAAAACCATTGGCAGCACTAAACCAATAAAGGGATATATCAACACTGTCTGTTATCACAATTTACGACAAAAACATTTATAAATAGAATTAGCTTCAAGCTGAAAGAAAATTGCTGAAGATCTCAATGTTTGTACGCTCTACTTATGAAAAATAATTAAAAGATCAATGATGTAAAGTTTGCTAAAGCAAGTCTGTGAATGAAATGTTTGGTCTAGTGAAAAAGGAAGCAATTAAATTTTAGTTTATACTGTTTCTACATGTTTTTCTTCACCAAAACAAAAGTGATAAAATGGAGACATTGAAAGTTACAAACTTTGTTTTCCAATCAGTATAAACATCTGCTCCTGTCTCTAACAAATGCAGTCAACATTTTGAATTCAGTTGTATGTTAATAACACAGCGAGTTCATAGCATTATCGGTAGCTTTACATGTTGGAGCTACATTTAGTTTCTCTTCAGGCTGTCTAGTGGGTTGTTGGTGCTGGGGCTACATTTATAGCTGATCCATTTCTCTTATTACTCCAGTATTTCATACGCCTACCAGCTTTTTGTAGTAGAAACTGAACGAATTCACAGAAAGTCAATGCACTCGCTCCTAGACACACTCCCAGAGTTCCACCCAAGTTAGCTACAAACAATGCAATAATATAAGATTTTAATCAGGTTACTAGTGAACCTATACTACTATTGTTCTACTTGCTTTGTTAGTTTTCTACGTTTAATGTATTACAAGATTCTTACCATCTATTGAAGAGATATGCAGAAGGTCAATTGTAATATTTGTTTCTTAAAGTGTGTGTTATGTGTGCAAACTAAAAATTCAGGTAACTAAAACTTCTGCAAAGTTTCTAAATCACAGCACTTTAAAATTTAAAATTACAAATTTTTGATACACATTTTTAGACCTCAAAACAACTTGACCACCTACTTTGCAGGTATTTATTGTAATTAAAAGTGCTCAAAATGTTATATTTAAAAACTGTTGGTAACTTTTCTAAAATCTATGTCAAACTCACCAATCACATCTATTACAGAATAAGTTAAACTTTCCTCAAAGGATGTGTAACCGAGATACCGATAAGCGATGTGAGCCATAATCCAATTCTTGCTTGCCACCGTATAGTTGACTATAAATATACAAAACATATCGACTGATGGCGACTGCATGCCTATAGACAAAATGACTTGAGCTGAAATAGAATAAGTTGATCTGACTAAAACTTAAGAAAAATTTAAAAGACAGCATTTGCAAACTTGTACAAAGACATCAACATTACTTGCTGGTGATGCGACTTTAACATTGGCAGCATTAGGGTATTGGTATGCAGATGTCTGTGCGGTGTAATGTACTTCGTTGCACGATATTGGACATGTACAATTGTTCTTTGCAGCAAACTCAGGAAACTTTGTAAAATCTACAAAAATAAATGATGTATTATTAATAGCTAACATACAATGACTACATGATGATTGCCTAACATACCATATCTAGTTAACGTTTTATTAAAGTGTTACATCAATACATTAGTTCACTATTTAGGCCACTAATATGCATACTATATGGAATGTTCGACTAATATGCCAATTTTCGAAGATGGTTGAGTAACACATTATAACTATGCAATGGCTGAATAACATGCCACAACTATATAACAGTTGACTAACATACCAATAAAAATATAATTTTTGGCTAACATACCAAGAAACATACTTTTGTTGACTAACATACCAAGAGACATATTTTGTCAACTAACATACCAAAAGACATACTTTTGTTGACTAACATACGCAGAGATATACTTTTATCGACTAACATACCAAGAGATATACTTTTGTTGACTAACATACCAAAAAATATACTTTTGTTGACTAACATACCAAGAGATACACTTTTGTCAACTAACATATCAAGAGACATATTTTTGTTGACTAACATACCAAAAGATATACTTTTGTTGACTAACATACCAAAAGATATACTTTTGTTGACTAACATACCCAAAAATTTTAAACAAGACGTCATCACTGCTGGTTTGCAAACTTCTAATTCCTTGTCAGCTACAAAACAAACTGAAGCTGATTCAAATGTTGTATAGATGAGTAACGTGTACACATTTGCTACTTGAAAACAAAAATTCTATCAGTTGCAAAGCTATCAATAGCGCTAATTTTTTATATGTGACTTAGCTATGAAGTTTTTTGTTCCAAATAAAAATGATGAAAAGCAGGAAACCCGAGTCGTGTAATATAGCAATACATTTGCTTCTATCCTTCTACTCACACTGTTTATTCACTGACCTATATCATAAAATGAGCCACATCCGCACTGCATTTTTTTAAACTTTGCCAGACATTCCATCATGCAACCTCTGTAAGTGTACTTGGGGTAGTAACTCAGGGTGTTTGGTTGGTTTTCTGTGTCGTAACAGTTGGCGGTACCGTTGTCTGCTGGGGGAGGCTGTCGCTTGTACTAAAACAGAAACTTTAGTATGACATCATCTAAAGGAGAAAACTTTTGAGCTCTTATAATGGCAGTATTCTAATAAGACTACTCCATATAAGGCCACTGAATAATTTGGTACCATACGACTAGAAAAACGAAACAACTCCAGCTCTTTAATACAAAGTTTGCTCTTACTCATTAGACAACCCTGATTGCAAACAAAATAATATTATGGTTTTATAATGTATTACCGTTTCTTTTAAAAATATCTTAGCTTGCAATAAAACTAGTTATTTCCTGCATCGCCATTTTTCTGACTTTTATTTTCAAGCTTTATCGACAATGTAGCTCAAGTTATATTAGTTCAAATACTAAACTCGGTGGTGTTGGAATGACATCTATCAGTCCTGAAGTTTTCTGGGAAATCTTAAAGATTTTCTAAGAATTTGCTTTTAAAATTGTGCTATCACTTACCATACTCATTTTAAAATTTTCAAGCAATTCAAACCTCATGCTCATTTGACTATTTTCCAACAATTTTTGGCATCGGTAAACAAAAAAATTTAATTAAGCTTGCATGAGAGTTAATTGAAGATAACTAGAAAATCCGAAATTTCTCAAGACTTGAAGACCGATAGATGTCATCCCAGCACCAAAACAGTAAGAGACGGAAAAAGTGAGGGAAGGAGAGGTTGAGAGGTGAAGAGATCAGAAGGTGAGGCTTCAATAGAAAGATACAATGTAACTCATTTTGTTCATATGAATGCAATATAAGTAGTATAATGGAAACAGATATCTGGCTGGTTTCTTAAAAATGATATGGCTTTCATTGGTGCATGTGCATTTCTGAGCACCAGGTAGATCCAAAGAGAACCCTTGGTAGGTGCCTTTTTGTGTACCATATTATTCTTGCCAAACCAGTCAGAGATCTGCTCCTAGTATAATACTAATATACATGCCTGGGTTTGAGAGATCACCATATCGATACGATTTCCTGGAGAGAGACCCAGATAACCATCAGAAATTATATTTGGAACACTTTCTTGCTCATAAAGTGCAACCTGTATGAAAATTCAGGAAAAACTTAAAATATTTCATCGTATATTATTATAGACGGCCATATATGATCATATATGACCAAAGATGACCATATATACTCATATATAGTCATATATGACCATATATGACTATTTATGGTCAAATATGACTATTACACACTAATAAAAAATATTGAATAATAATACTTTGAGGTGCTCAAACTATGACAACAACAATTTGCACCGGACGATATTGTGGTGGATTTTGGGGGCGACAAAATCCCTAGCTGTGTGCAGTAGCTTGCTGCCACCAGTTGTTAGATTAACCTGTTACAACAACAGGGTCGGTGAGCTACCGAATGTATCAGACAGAGTGTTGCCACTCTGCAACCAAATGCGAGCCCTCGGCTCAAACGCATATCTCAAAGTAGTTGAGCATACATGACTTTATTCAACCAGAATAAAACGAGTTAGTAAGCAATCCCAATTACAACTGACTGTTATGGCAAGCGTTCTGCCTTTTATAGGCAGGGCAAAAGAACAGTCATCCAATTACCATGCAATGCTATGAAATACACCAATGATATAACATATATAAATAGATAACAAATAGGAATACAATAAGGGCTTAAAAAGAATAGGCGCCCAATGGTAATGGGCGGAGTCATAATGACTGTATCCAATCACGTCCAGTCTCTGGGTACTCAGTCCTCTCAGCTCTTGATCCAGCTTCTTCGGTGAGGGGTATGGGCGGCTACTTCCATTAGATGGTGCTTAGGTTCTCCCAGGCTACTTTCGGGATCTCAGGCTCTGCTGACTCACTTCCTGCCGGCCCAGTGAGGTCGGTATGGGTGCATACAGGGTCGGTATAGGTGGTATGCAGGGTCGGTATAGGTGTACCCAGGGTCGGCATGGTAATAATTATAATTGCTGTCCATTTAGTAGTAACTACTAGGTATCCTGGCTGTCCAATGGCTATCGTAGTGAAGCCAGGATGTAGTGATAGTTGTGCGCAGAGGATGTGTACACTAAAACCCACCACAATATTTTCTACAAGAGCAATGGACAACTCCTATAGTCATCTAACTCCCTCATGTAACCTGTGCGCATTAACTTACACTAAACCCACTAGAGAAAGCCCAAATTCCTAACCAATAGTCATCTACCCTTGCATCCATTACAAGCACAAGTCCACCATAAAGTCCATCATAAGTAGATTCGTGTCTTCCATCACTGTTGAAAATGAAGCATACACCTACAACATCAGTAACAACAAAAAGTTTCAATAAACGGGGAGCAATTTGAAGCAAGATTTACAAATCCGAATGTGGAGGAAAGTGATGGAAGGATTGCAGAGTTTGTACAAGAATTGTTTGATGTTGTGGCGAATGCCCCTTGAACGGCCAAAACCTCTCTCTAGCTCTGTCTCTTCGGTGGTATATCTCTTTCTTCCGATAGCTTACCCAACTGCATGGCAATCACAATTTAACACCTGTAAAACATTGTCTGCTTACGCAGAGAGTCTGTCATTTATTACTACTTGATTTAGATTACATTAATCATTTGCCCGTAGAACTCTATGCAAATTGATAATCTTTTCCTCTTCAACCAGGAAACCCCCACTCCATCGCGCAAGCAAGCCTTCAGAGGTTTCTCTGTATAAATAGCAGCTACCCCAGCTCATGGTACACAAAAGTGTAGCTACTCAGATCCTTGATGCTACTCCAGATCCTGAATCAAACGTGGTCACTATACGTAATATCCAGAAGTGTTACCTGATCATAGCCTTGGAGGCCTGTAACCTAGACCTCTTTAGAGCCTAATTATTGTTACCAAAAACTTAATTGAGGACTTCTAGATAAATGGGTAAAAAACCCTCACTAAAGCTGATTGAATGGATAAACAGCTAAAAAGCTATAACTAAAGCTGATTGAATGGATAAACAGCTAAAAAGCTATAACTAAAGCTGATTGAATGGAATATACAGATGATGCAACCAACATGCCCATATACGTTACGTGTATGTACTATCATCTACTTAACATCCATTGTGTGTTTGTTGTAACAATAATTGCATTTTATTTGATTTAATTGTATGCATGTTGTACTTTATTGGTTTATGCTTAACTAGAATGGATGTTTCGTTTTGCTGCGTCTATGACAAGCCAAACATACTGTAGTCTATTCTTTTTTCTTCTGAACAAAGAATTTACATGGTAATGAAGTACATTACAAAAAATCTATGCTGTATACCGTCGAAGCCATAAGTTTGTGATGATTGTGAAGATTAGGGTAAGCACCCTTAGTAGCTCATATCTATTCTGGCTTACAATAACCGTGGATGGAGAGATAGGAGAAGTAACTCTGGATGGAGAGAGAGCAGTAGCCCTGGGTGGGATGAGAGAAAAAGTAACCCTGGATGGAGAGATAGGAAAAGTACCCCTGGGGGGAGAGAAGGAGTAACCCTGGATGGAGGATAGGAGAAGTAAACCTGGATGGAAAGATAGGAGAAGTAACCCTGGATGGAGAGATAGCAGAAGTAACCCTGGATGGAGAGATAGGAGAAGTAACCCTGGATGGAGAGATAAGAGAAGTAACCCTGGATGGACAGATAGGAGAAGTAACCCTGGATGGAGAGATAGGAGAAGTAACCCTGGATGGAGAGATAGGAGAGGTAACCCTGGATGAAAAGATAGGAGAAGTAACCCTGGATGTAGAGATAGGAGAAGTAACCCTGGATGGAGAGATAGGAGAAGTAACCCTGGATGGAGAGATAGGAGAAGTAACCCTGGGCGGAGAGATAGGAGAAGTAACCCTGGATGGACAGAAAGGCGAAGTAACCCTGGATGGAGAGATAGGAGAAGTAACCCTGGATGGAGAGATAGGAGAAGTAACCCTGGATGACCAGAAAGGCGAAGTAACCCTGGATGGAGAGATAGGAGAGATAACCCTTGATGGAGAGATAGAAGAAGTAACCCTGGATGGAGGATAGGAGAAGTAAACCTGGATGGAAAGATAGGAGAAGTAACCCTGGATGGAGAGATAGCAGAAGTAACCCTGGATGGAGAGATAGGAGAAGTAACCCTGGATGGAGAGATAGGAGAAGTAACCCTGGATGACCAGAAAGGCGAAGTAACCCTGGATGGAGAGATAGGAGAGATAACCCTTGATGGAGAGATAGAAGAAGTAACCCTGGATGGAGGATAGGAGAAGTAAACCTGGATGGAAAGATAGGAGAAGTAACCCTGGATGGAGAGATAGCAGAAGTAACCCTGGATGGAGAGATAGGAGAAGTAACCCTGGATGGAGAGATAGGAGAAGTAACCCTGGATGGACAGATAGGAGAAGTAACCCTGGATGGAGAGATAGGAGAAGTAACCCTGGATGGAGAGATAGGAGAGGTAACCCTGGATGGAAAGATAGGAGAAGTAACCCTGGATGGAGAGATAGGAGAAGTAACCCTGGATAGACAGATAGGAGAAGAAACCCTGGATGGAGAGATAGGAGAAGTAACCCTGGATGGAGAGATAGGAGAAGTAACCCTGGATGGACAGAAAGGCGAAGTAACCCTGGATGGAGAGATAGGAGAAGTAACCCTGGATGGAGAGATAGGAGAAGTAACCCTGGATGAACAGAAAGGCGAAGTAACCCTGGATGGAGAGATAGGAGAAGTAACCCTGGATGGAGAGATAGGAGAAGTAACCCTGGATGGAGAGATAGGAGAAGTAACCCTGGATGGAGAGATAGGAGAAGTAACCCTGGATGGAGAGATAGGAGAAGTAACCCTGGATGGAGAGATAAGAGGAGTAACCCTGGATGGACAGATAGGAGAAGTAACTCTGGATGGACAGATAGGAGAAGTAACCCTGGATGGAGAGATAGGTGAAGTAATTAGGCTAGAGGAATGGGCTAGAAGCTTGAGGAGCTGCCAATAAAAGCTATTGAACTGGTAGATGTATATTGAGTGGAGAGATACACTACAATAGCGTACCTTGGTCTGTTACGGTTTGTTGAAACTCATCAGTGATGTTTGTGATTTGTTGACCACCAAACCTTGCGTACACAATTGTGGTTTCTGGTGAAGGAGACAAAGAGAACAGGAGATCCTCCCAATCATCAGAAGGAAAGTTGTTCAAGTTCTCGTACTCTGGTGAACTCCAGTTTCTACAAGTAGTGAGTGTACCACTAACTGACCTTGTGACTGTGTGACTGTATGATTGTACGACTGAGTAACTGAGGGACTGTCTGACTCAGTGACTGTGTGTGGTTGAGTTATTGTGGCACTGTGTGAGTGAGTGATTGTGCTTTTGTGACTCTGTAACTGTGGGACTGAATGACTGTGTGACTGGATGACTGTGTGACTGAATGACCGCGTAGTTGTATAGTTTTCTAGTATTTCTACAAACATTAACTTACGCTCCTGATCTGTTAGCATACATTTCCATTAGAAGAGTATCCAACCCAGTAAGGTTATATTTGTGTATAGCTTCATCCACTTTGGACTTTAGGAATGTGTTGTGGTTGCAAATGTACACGCTGGGAAACTAAAACATTGTTATAGTTGAAAAGACCGAAAATATTATGATTAATTGACTAACTAAACTAGGCTGTTGAAAACCGGTACAATATAGTTTTCTTATCGGTGCAATTACTCACATACACACTTATCCTAACAAGTTTTCTGTGACAAAATGCTGATATTGACATAAAATACTGACAAATAAAATTTGGGTAATGTTTTGTAAGACTAGATTAAAAAACCAAGCTAGGGAAAAATGATTACTTAGCAAGAACTTAAACTGAAAACTGCGAATAGTCCAACGGGACAGTTGCACCGTTACACCACCAGTCTTTCATCTTGAAATGCTGCAAAAACAGACAATAATCGCATGAGGTATCTCCAATCATTCAGATCGTACAAAATATTTATATGCAAAGGCATACTTCAGAAGAAAAATTTGGAAATACTGTATTAGGATCCAAACAATCAACAGCACATGGAAAGAGTTGAACTAATGGCTGCTTCGTAATGCCAGGTAATGACAACTGGCGGGTACAAAGTTTCGGTTTTTATTTCAACTTTGGAGCCAACGTTTTATCAAGAAAGATAGAAACTTTAACTATTGATCAGTAAAACATAGCATATTGTAATGGATTCCGGTCTGTTACCACGGACATCCACTAGTCTCGAGTATTCTACCTCTCTCCAGAGGGGACACTGTACTGACCGACAGTGACAACTGTGTAGGGCAACCGAATTACCCGGTAAGGCAAGAGCCCATGGCTCAGACAAACAGTACCGAGTAGTGTTTGCTATAGTGGCTTTATTACAAAGCAGTCCTGAGGGTAATTATTCCTCTAGGTGTTTAGCAATATAAGAATACATGCTATGGCTCATTGTAATGAATGCACAGAGTAACAGTAGGAGCTCTCCTTTTATAGGAGAGCTAAGGAACACAAAACATATAAGAGACAATGCACAGGAAGTAATTCAACCAATGACATTAATTATATAAATACTCAACCAATCACAATGCAATGCAAGATAATACAAGGAGGTGCCAAGTGGCTAAGGGCGGAGTCCTTTCTCCTAACTGTCCAATGACGGCTCCTACAGGGTTCCCAGGCTGTATATAGAATTAGGTCCACTAAGTTGGTACTTTAGGGGTAGGCACTTCCTGTTTACGACCTTGACTAAGTTCCTGGACATCTTTACAGATCCTCGTCTAAGGCGGCCATCTTGTGCCGGCCCAGTACAGCTGTACCGGGTCGGTAGAGGTCACTACCGACCCTGCAGGGGTCAATACCGGCCCTGCTTACCATGCTACCGGCACAGTATGACTTCCTACCCAACAGCTATTAACCAAATGCTGTGGGCAGAAGTCTAGCGCATTGCTTCGCAAGGTTTCTAGTGTAAACTACCCGTTTACCACTAGAGTGCACTGAAATCTACCACATACCTCTCTCCATTAAAGTCTTATCCTGGCTTTAATAACAAAATATCAAGAGCAGATATGTGTGGGGGTAACACCCGTACCCAGATTATATATTTGATTATATATATAGTCGAGTGCTATGCCATGAGATGACATAGCACCTCTCTCCAGAGAAGGTCGCCCTTGCAGGTGACCTCCCATAACTCAACTCCTCCTGGATCATAGGGGAAGTTAGTAATCAGCTCCTTTTCTTCCTCCACGGGAGGGCTTGATGCTTGTACCAATCGTATGGTAAGCATGGGCGTCACGTTCATTTGTGAGCGCGCGTCTACAGCAACATGTGCATTACCAGTTTTATGCAACATGTCAATGGGCTGCCTATAGTGCAGCGGGGCTTGCTGTACCATAGCGTCATGTATGGGTGCGAGTAGTGGCCCTGGAAGTTCTAGTGCTAGCAGAACCTTCCTTATCTCAACTTTAGGAGACCGCCGTTCCTTTTCTAAGGAAAGCCAGCGCCTTCTCTCCTCTTCCCACTGTACCGTGGGGGTGCAAGCAACATCCCGTGCCGGGGTGTGGTGCACTGTGCTGTGTGGCACTAAGGTTGGTGGTGAAGACGTCGTGGGACGTTCACCCTTAGCTGCCACCACAGGCTTTCTCTTTCGGTAAGCTCTACAAGGGTAACTACTGCCTTGTAACTTCTCAGTCTTCCCTGACTGAATCTCTGTAGGACCCCGGGCCGGTAGGGAGTCATCCCGGGCCGGCAGGCAGGCAGCATCAAGCGGTGGGCACTTGATCTCCCGCTCTTTCTTATCTACTGCCCTTATGAGGGTGTCAGCAGTCCCAACTTGTGGGAGAGCGCATACTCTACTGTCACCAGCGCATGGTGAGTCTAGAGGTACAGGTTTAGCATAGCTAGGTGGGCTGCCACTCCGTAGTGCTAACGGATCTCGTGGTGTGCAGTTCTCAAATAACCATTTTGAAAATGCTGCATTTAATTGCTCACCCTCTTTCTCTTTCTCTGCTAGCTCGACCTTCTCTACCTTGGTATACAGCTCTGCCGTTGGCATCGCTTCCAGTACTTCTGTGTCTGCACAGTTGGCTGACGGACAATTATCAAGGCCTGCATCCTGCAGCAAATCTGCCTTTTGGTCCTCAAGCTCTATGCATTGATCAGCCGCCATGGCTAGTTGGGGGATGGTCCTGTCACTGTCACTGCTAGGTACGAGTGGCTGGTCTGTGCTGCAGAGTTGTTTACAACTTTGTCTCACTCTGCCCGGCTTAACAGGAAGGGTTCGAGTACTGGGAGGTTTTGGCCACTTCTCCAACATCTTTAGACGGTCAGCTATAGTGATTCTGTTCACTGGAGGTTGTCGGGGAGCTCCTCGGGTTAGTCTACTTTTCTTTGTAGGGGTTGGATGGCTGAAGGGTGGCTGCCTCTTTCCAGCGGTGGGGGTCTCCTCTCTCCATCGCATGGGTGTAGCCAACGGGGGGGAAAACACTGTTTTGCCTATAGCTCCTACAGTTGTTGTCCGACCCGGCTCAAGTTTTCTGCCATCTACCTGTGGCGGGGGGCTCTTCACAGCCTGGTACATTCCACCTGTAGTTCTCTCTACAGCGGGTGGTTCTATGGGGTTATCCTCTTCTTCAGGGGTGTAAGGGGGGTTCTCCGTCGGCTCTGCTTGCGCTAGACGGACACTATCATTAAGTGGCCGCCCGTGCTTGTCCGTGCAAGGTAACACATGTCCGTCAATGATGACATGGGAGTCTGGAAACCTTAGGGCACACTCGTGTAAGGTGAGAAACGGCATGCCAATTATGGCATCTTCATTGATGTCACTAATGACGAAGTTAACGCTCGTTCTCAGTTTACGAAGCTGCAAGTTTACTTGCAGGGTACCGTAAAAGGGAATCCTAGACCCGTCAGCCATGAGTCCATGTGCCTCGCTGCGTTGCAGCGTGTCCTTCACCGACTGTGGCAATTGCTGATACAGATGCTTCGACAGCAAGTTGGTGGTGCAGCCTGTGTCAATCAACAGGGAGGCTGGTCTACCGGCTAACCTTCCAGCCAGGAAGTAGCTGGCCTGGTGAGGTCGCTCCAGCGGTGGCGCTGCCATTTGTGTTCTCCTGGGGGGTTGTCCACTCTTCTTCAGAGTTACAGGACTGTAAGGGGGTTGACGAGCTCTCCAGCTACTGTCAGTCTGTGTTCTCCTGGGGGGTTGTCCACTCTTCTTCAGAGTTACAGGACTAATGGGGGCTTGTCGAGCTGTCCGGCTGTCCTCAGCGGGCGTCTGCCCTCTCTTGGGGGGTTGTCCACTCTTCTTCAGAGTTCCAGGACTGTACGGGGCATCAGGAGTTGTTTGGCTTGTCCAGCGGTGGTTGGTTGCTGTCGGTTGTATCTTGGGAGGTTGTCCACTCTTCTTCAGAGTTCCAGGACTATAAGGGGTTGTGGGTGTGGTCCGGCTTGCCCAGCTGCAGTCAGCTGCCGGTGGCGCTACTGCGGGCGCCGGCCGTTTCCCGTCTGTCTGGGGTTGTTTGCAAAGTGAGCTGCGCGCTGAGTTCGGGGGCAGGTACTCATCATGTGACCTGGTTGTCCGCAGCCCCAGCAGCGTGTTGCAGGCTCTGCCTCCAACTGTGGAGCGGGAGCCGCCTGTCTTGCTGCTCTCAGCGACCGTAGTTCTTCTGTTAGTAGCTTTAGGCTGTCCATGACTGTTGTCATAGGATCCGGTATGGCAGGTGTAGGGGTGTGGTGTGTCTGCTGTACGGCAGTAGTGGTGGAGACACGTTGAGACGGGCCCTTGGCAACCGTCCTCATCCATTCCTCTTCCTCCTCGTCGGCATCCTCTTCCAACATCCGTACATGAGCCTGGCGCTCCTCAAACGGTGTTTTTATCTGCATATACTCGTTGCCGGCCCGGACTGCTTCAGCAATGTCAATGGGCTGCATGGCCAACAAGTGCCTTTGCAGGTAAGCATTTTCAACCGTGGTGCTGAAGATATCCAGCATCATCCTCTGCATGGGTCGGTGAGGTAGATCTGCATACGCAACGCGCACTAGGCGCTCTACTTCACTTGCATGCTCTTGGAGCGACGTCTTGTGTTGGCGGCGTAGGCTGGTCAGCCGGGACATAGCTTCCCTGGGTGTTAGCCCAAAACGTGCTCGTAGTGCAGCAAGGATACCCTGCAGTTGTGGAGGCTTTCCACAGTCCAATGCTTTACCTCGTAATGCATCCCTCAGGTATAACATGGCCGTGTTCTCTGGCCACTCATTCATTTCGGCTACCTCAATGAATCGGCTGATGAAGTACTCGACGTCTCCTTCGCCGTCGAACTTCGGAGCCTTTAGTCTAGCTGGTGCATTGTCTTGGTTGGGCCTCATCATAGCCGTCAATGCTTCGGTCAATCTATCGATGGCTGTAGCTTCTGGGTTGCCAGCGGGTGCTCGACCAGCGCTGCGTGCTTTCTGGTTGGCCATTCTTTGCAGATAGAGGAGTGATCTCAACTCAAACCTAAGAAATGGTCAGTACAACTGGATCCCGGGCCGGTATAGGTTAGATCCGGGTCGGTAGCTGTGTTTCCAGTGGCTCTAGCAGATCTAGGGGTTGGTCCAATGGATACTGTGGCAGTATCTGGCACTCCGTCGCTTGTAACAACCGTTACGAAACTTCTTGTACTGCTGCAGGGCGGAGCGAAGCTCTACGGGCCTACAGGCAGTAGTGTAGTGACACTGTAAATGGATACAGTGCCGGGGTCACTGTTACCAGCTGAGTAGCACTCCAAGCTGAATAACCTCTGGTAGCTGAGTCTGTATAGCTGATACACGACTCTCTCTTCTTTTCGCACAGTGCCGGTATCTCTATGTCCAGGTCGGAGCGAACTCTACGAGCCTGTAGAAGATACGGTAGCGTCTGTACTGGACTGCTGCAAACGGAGCAAGCTCTACGGTTGATGCAGACAGCCTTTAGTAGTGGATACTGTGCCGGGATAGCTGCTGCAGTTTGGAGCGCACTCAAACGAACCTGCAGAGAAATCCGGTAGTATCTTGCGTCAATTGCTCTTCCGATCTACTACTTCGGTAGATCAGTTTCTCCTCCTCTCTCCAGATCTACACCCGGTAGATCACTTCTCTTTCCTCAGTGGTAGCTGGCCTGCAGTGCATTCGCAGGGCCAGAGGGTAGCGTGAAAGAGCACAGCGTGGGAAGGTACCGTTTATCCCACCGCTGCCACCAATGTAATGGATTCCGGTCTGTTACCACGGACATCCACTAGTCTCGAGTATTCTACCTCTCTCCAGAGGGGACACTGTACTGACCGACAGTGACAACTGTGTAGGGCAACCGAATTACCCGGTAAGGCAAGAGCCCATGGCTCAGACAAACAGTACCGAGTAGTGTTTGCTATAGTGGCTTTATTACAAAGCAGTCCTGAGGGTAATTATTCCTCTAGGTGTTTAGCAATATAAGAATACATGCTATGGCTCATTGTAATGAATGCACAGAGTAACAGTAGGAGCTCTCCTTTTATAGGAGAGCTAAGGAACACAAAACATATAAGAGACAATGCACAGGAAGTAATTCAACCAATGACATTAATTATATAAATACTCAACCAATCACAATGCAATGCAAGATAATACAAGGAGGTGCCAAGTGGCTAAGGGCGGAGTCCTTTCTCCTAACTGTCCAATGACGGCTCCTACAGGGTTCCCAGGCTGTATATAGAATTAGGTCCACTAAGTTGGTACTTTAGGGGTAGGCACTTCCTGTTTACGACCTTGACTAAGTTCCTGGACATCTTTACAGATCCTCGTCTAAGGCGGCCATCTTGTGCCGGCCCAGTACAGCTGTACCGGGTCGGTAGAGGTCACTACCGACCCTGCAGGGGTCAATACCGGCCCTGCTTACCATGCTACCGGCACAGTATGACTTCCTACCCAACAGCTATTAACCAAATGCTGTGGGCAGAAGTCTAGCGCATTGCTTCGCAAGGTTTCTAGTGTAAACTACCCGTTTACCACTAGAGTGCACTGAAATCTACCACAATATATGATTACAGGATGTCATGCTCATTTTGCAGTTGAGTATTTCTGTTATCTTTAGCTAAACTTTGGAAAGCAGCTGAAGTTTTTAATAAATGGGGAGAGAATTTTAGAAATTAAAAAACATTAATACAGTTTGAAGGACTTATTTGTTGAATTAACAACCCATACTATGGCAGTGATAGTGACAGTGACAGTGCGGGTTGTTATGTTAGTTTGGTAATAAAGGAAAAGATGTTTTTTGGTTAAAAATGCAAAAATTCAATATGTCCTTATCTGAATGCATTGCGCAGGATTTTTCGGTAGGATGGTAGTTAACGCCTGTGGTAGAACCTGCACCAGACCTCAGGCTATACTGATTCCTCCAAGAATGGCTGCTTGTCTGCAACTCAGTAATACCTACCCAGCATAGTCAGACAAGGTCAGATGGTCTGACAGGGTCTGACAGTCTGACCATTGATATGCTAAGCTGAGTGTCTGACTACTCGGGGTGGTAGGCATTCACGGGCCAATAGTCCTGAGGGCATCTGGCTACTACTGTGCAAGTCTCTTCAGAGGCAGGTATCTAGTGAGAGTAGCCTCGGTAATGGACGGGGTGTGGATTTTGTGGCTCTCCACTATCAAACACCCACCCTGGTGGGTGTTTGATAGTGGAGAGCCACAAAAGCCCGCTAGGCCCCTTGACTAGCTATTTACCTCATTCACCACAAAAAGTTTTTTATCTTTTTATTTATCCAGTGCTAATCAACGTTATCACCCTCTACAAATGTCACTCTTTTGCATGGGCAATTTAACAGGAAAAACAGCCAAATGAAAAAAAAACTAATGTCAAAAAGAAGAGCCTGGCATTAAGCGTGGAACAATACGGGTGGTGGGAAAGTTTCGATGCAGTAGTTCTACCAAGTCTCACACAAATATAACAATCAACAGTTGCATACATATACTGGAACCCCAATGGCATAATAGTCACTCATATAGAAAGAAATGGAGACAGAAAATACATTAAAACTAGAATGACACACTTATCTTTTACTTAAAACTAAATATAAATCAATATTTATTGAATTACTAATGTTGATGACTGGCGTTCTAAGGTTTTAATTGATCTGAAAAATTACATAACTTGAAAAAAAAGACAAAGATCAAACGTTTCTCTATGATATTTTGGTTTTTAAATTATATTTGCAGGTAAACAACAATACGAAATAGGGTGCATGCAGAGCGCATACACTGAGGTGTTTCAAGCATTTCCAAGCATCAAACTGCAGGTTATTGAAAATCATATAAAACAGCCACTGAAAGTTTTGCAGTTTTGAATTTAAATTTTGAATCGTAACCAGAGTCGCTAAAGTATGGTGGGTCATAACGTTAGACGGTTTCGTTTTCAAAGCGTATGAACGGATTTGAAATAGTCCAGACGGTTTGCAAAGCATCTTTTACATTGAAAATAATTGGGTAATTGTAGTAAAATAGCCCAAGAAACTATGTTTAAAAACGGGCTTGTTGGCTATAATAAATTGTCGGCCTCAGCAGTTGCAGAATTAATGCTATAAAACTGTATTTCCTGTCCAACAATTGTAAAATCTGCAAACCGTATAGTTGTCTTGCAAATAATTCAGACGGTTTAGAAATGATCCAGACGATTTAGAAAATTACAAACCGTATGGACGCTTTAGAAAGAGTATGAACTATTTACAAACCGTATGAAGTATTTTGAAATAGCCTGAACTGTTTTAAAATAGTCTAAACTGTTTGAAATGGTTGGAAAAGTTTGCAAGGCACATGGCCTTCGAACCAAAAGCGATCGTCATAACTTTATTTATAGCCTCTATATAACTTTTTCAACATAGACGTCGATCAAAAGACATAGAGCAAGTTAGTTAACTGTATAAAAATGTTGTTGAATATAATCTCTAAAATGAATTTTTATTACAGTTAGGTTGTATTTATTATTCAAAATAATTCGAAAAAAATAATATTTAATAAATAAAAAATATTATTTATTTATTTAGAAAAAATTCAACTGTTCAGTGTTTAGGAGAAACCTTATCCATCATAAATTGACTGTAGATCTATGACCAATAGAGCGAACCAGCAAATCGGCTCGGATTTTTTAAGTTCACGAACAATTTCACAAAGCGCCCAGAAGTTTTTGCAAAAGTTCAGACCATTTCAAATTCGTTCAAACGGCTTGGAAAGCGTTCAGACGTTTTAAAACGCAAAAGGCAAAACGTTCTGAGCCACCATACTAAAGGTTGGAAGGAGATAAAACGATACCTTCATCGTGTCTACTTTGGTACTTTTAATTTTAGTGGTCGTTTCTCGTCTAATCAGCACACCTATCAACTCGTATGATGCTGCCAATGCATAGCCAATCACACCCAAGAAGGCTAGCAGCCACACTAATCTGTGTAAAATAACAAAACAAAATATTATTTTTTCGTAAAACAGGTTCAAAATTCATTTCAAAGCTTATGAAAACACAGTTCTAAAATTATTTTATAAAGCAAGCTCTAAAAACCAAAGTATTTCCGATTTATATGTTGTTACAATTTTAACTTTTGTAGTATAAAAAGCTGCATAATTTTAACTGTTGTATTATAAAAATGGTAAATGGATGTAAAATTGTCGGTTCGCTTAAAACTTTAACTAAAACAATTCAAAAATGTTTTTAAACCATGAGTAAAACTTTCAAAAATACTATTCGAAAATAATACATTGATAATTAATTTAATTTTAATTCACATTTTTTTTTAGTCGCTTTCATATAAAAAATGAAAAAAGTGTCAAAAATGATTCTAGTAAAAGAATTAACAAGAATGTGTTGCACACCCTCACTTGGTAATAATAGAAGTGTTTGCCATGGTTACATATTTTATTCCATGCATTGATGTCTCTTGTGTAAAGTCAGTGAAACTTTCTCCATCTGTAGTTTTCTCCACTTTCTTATCTCCAGTACAAGAGCTGCTACATGAACCTTCAGATGAAGTAACGCCTGCATCCATTTTTCACGTGAGTTGAGAGTTTTGATGCCTGTGTGGAGATATAATGATCATATAGACAAACCCAGCTACAGTTCAGATATTCTAAAGAGATATGTTAATACTAACTACTAGCTATTACCTACTACTAGCTACTCTACTAACTAGTGGGTCTATCTATCTTAACCCAACTTGTATGAAATGTACTATTTTAAATCTATGACAAATCTCTAAAGCTTCACGGCCAAGTGGTTTGTGTAAGAAACTGTAAATATGAGAAGACCAGGCTCAAACACAAATTTGGCAGAGTTTATTTTTTTTGCTAAAAATGAAGGAATAGATAAAAAAAATTAATTGCTAATCTTTTATCAAAACTACGATGCGAATAAAATATTTTTAACAGTTTAAATAAAACTTTAAACTCAAACAATGAACTAAAAAATAATACCCTTGCAAACGAGCGCTTATAAATTAATGCAGAAACTGACTTGTTGATCTGAATTATACAAAGCAATCAACAGCCGAGCTGCTTACAAATAATTGTTAATAGAAATCAATAACTCTTGCAGACTGAAGCACACAACCCAAGCCACCATTGGCTGGCTACCAAACAATATGCTTTCAAATTATGAAAAATAAGTAGACAGAAAACGGTCAACAAGTTTTTGTTTTCCGGATCAAGTGGCGAACATAAACAATGAAGCTAACAACCCCGGAGATACTTGTTCGCCTACATCCTGACTGTTATATTGTAGATTTGCTCTATCAAATGTCTCATGTAATACGATAAGTTACATTGTAGTGGATCGTGCCGGTAGTGCTCCCACTGTGCTAGCATGCAGCTTCCAGCACAGCCTAACAACATCTCTCTCCAACGCAGGGAGGGTAAGACCTGCAGGGAGCAAGTTGCTCACTTCACAACAGCGTGAGCCCATGGCTCGTACAAACTAAACAGAGTTGAAGTATAAAAACACATTTATTGTCCCAATATCTATTTTCAGGGTTAGACCTCCTAGATATGTATACAGCAGTAGCAGTCACTAAACAACAGATAGCCAGCCTTTATATAGGCTGGTTGATGGGAAACTGATTGCATCATCATATAACAACCAATAAACGGTACAGGAAGTAAACTAGACCAATCAAACAACACAAATATAACAATACATATAATGGTACACAAATTTAAATGCATAAAGGGCCTAGTGGCAAAGGTAGGAAGCTATAGATATAGTTCTCAGTCTTAGATAGTCTTTGGTCCATAATCGGTTACATCTAATAGTGGTTAGGTCCTGGATCCCTCTGAGGTGGCTTTTAGACTTTCTTAGATTGAGGTCCAACTTGCTGTCTTCCTCTTCTTTTATAACCGTAGGGGGTTGTTTGCTCCTTTGGTGCTCAGTCTCTCCCTTCTGGTACTCTCCATGGAATGAGGTCAAGATACTGGCCCGGAAAAGGTTCTCTGTATCTTACATTGCTAATACAGGGTTTAGAATTGACCAGGGATAGCCCAGTATAGCCTGTTTTTTAAATTGGGAGTAGAATATATATATTATACAGGGGTGATCTCGGGTCGATACAAAACCATACATGGGGGTTGGGAAGGGGTGTGGAGGGAAATTATAACAAAGAGTGGAAGGGGATGGGGGTTCCAGCCAACTTAACCACAACAATTTCCATTAGTAGTATTTTGTGTCGCATTACAACTTTGTCACATTTTATTCATAAATTTATGGCATGTAAGAGCACATTTCATTGTTTATACGTTATGTAATAGTATGTATATTCTATTGTGTATACATTATGTAAAAGTATGTACATTCCATTGTGTATATGTTATGTAAAAGTATGTACATTTCATTGTGTATATGTTATGTAAAAGTATGTACATTCCATTGTGTATACGTTATGTAAAAGTATGTACATTTCATTGTGTATACGTTATGTAAAAGTATGTACATTTCATTGTGTATACGTTATGTAAAAGTATGTACATTTCATTGTGTATACGTTATGTAAAAGTATATACATTCCATTGTGTATACTAAGGTCCCCCTGACAACTGCAGAATGTCAGGCATTCTTTTCCTGAGTCTGGCAATTCCAGAAACCTAAAGAAAAGCAGGTATTAACTCTACCGGCTCTGCAGGCAACCCTACCGGCCCTGCAGCTATCACTACCGGCCTTGCAGTAACACTACCGGCCCTGCAGCCAATCTATACCGGGTCGGGGAGAAAAGAAGGAACATAGCCTGAGAGACTAAACTAGTCTCAAAAGATGCAAAAGCCTGAGTCCGCAATATAACCATCATTGGATTTGCCAGAGGTTGTGAATCCCAAGCTATCTTAGCCTAAAAACTCCACCTATATTGCACCATCACTTCCTGGGCTGTGACTCAGCAGCATAGCTCTGGGAGCTCCGCCCCTGCTTCTGGGCGCCTTAATTATCTAACCTTATTTTAACCTATCTAATTCCTTGCTAATTATAATCGGGTGGTCAATTGCATATTTGTGTCCTACTTATTTGTCATTTGTTATATCGATAATTAAACCAATCCTTTGCCTAAAAGGCAGAGTTTTGTCTGTATGCATTGCATTTGTATCAGAATACTGCTTGTGATTGCACCAGGTAGCCAGATACTTTGTCACTATTGTTTTACACTGGGTTGTTGTGAAATAATAAAAATGGTTATTGCTCTGAAGCCTTGAGTAGTGAGTCTGAGCCGTGGGCTCTGTAACAGTTGTGGAGTCGAGATACTCCTCTGTTGAAGTTGATTGCTAAATAACCTCTGTTGGGGAGAGTCTTGTTGGTGGCATATCGGCCGGCCCCCCAAAATCCAATACGGTATAATATGCATCCGCATAAAAAAACAGACCTGTTAACATATTACATTGCTTTTTTGGTATGAACATTTTTACAGATCTGTTACAGTATTTGTATATAGGTATGTTTGAAAGGTAATGTATTTGATGTTTGACAGCTACATTTTCTGAGATTTATGCCATGGATCTGATCTCCAGTTTTGACAACTGTTGACACATAGACGGCTATTGATTCTTTTTGTATCCCTGACTCCCGGCACATGGTTACTTCATGTCTTTTGATACTTTTCATCCTTTCTCCCACCCTTGGCAAATTAGTTTTTCTACCTTTTTGTGTTTAAGTATATAAGGAGCAGATCTGCGTCATGGTGTTTAAGGATAGCAAGGTTCACCTGGTTCCAAAGTGTCTTTTTTGAGCACCAGGTCCATGTGAACCGTTTAGGTATCTTTTTGTGTGCACCAGGTGTTGATTGTGTCAGTTGTCACTGTTTGTAATATTATATGTTTTTTTATTGTCTAAGGATTTATTGTGCAGGGGTTGTTGTTTATATTGGGGTTTGTACCACGGTTTTGATTGTTGGACTAACATTATGGTTTTTACAGAGAGTTATTTTATTAAGTGTAGGTTTTATCACGAATATGCAATGCATAAAATAAATTTTTTTTTTTTGTAACTTAATTCAGAGCTAACCTTCAGCTTACACCACCTGTTAACACATCTTATTGAACATCATGTTTCACATCCTTGACACATGAGTTTTCTTTTCTTAGCACAGCGATTTCTTCTCTCGGCATATGGATGCCTCTCGACACAGCAATGTATCGAGAGGCATCCATATGCCAAGAGTTGTCAAGACTAAGGATCAGATCCATGTCATAAATCTCGGAAAATTTAGCAGTTAACTATCATTTACTTTACCTTTCAAACATACATTTACATACCTATGTACATATACTGTAACAGTTCTAAAAATGTTCATACCAAAAGGAACAATGTAATACGTTAACAGGTCTGTTTTCTTATGCAGATGCATATTATACTAACAAACATCATGTAAAATCTGACAGATACATGTATGACAGGTCTGTAACTAATCCAACAAATTCAACACACATAAACAAAATTTGATCTGTTTGCAAGTCTGGGTTTGATGCAGATCTGCTCTTGTTATGCTACTATTGTGTATACGTTATGTAATAGTATATACATTCCATTGTGTATACGTCATATAATAGTATATACATTCCATTGTGTATACGTTATGTAAAAGTATGTACATTCTATTGTGTATACGTTATGTAATAGTATATACATTCCATTGTGTACACGTTATGTAATAGTTTGTACATTTCATTGTGTATTCGTTATGTAATAGTATGTACATTCCATTGTGTATACGTTATGTAAAAGTATATACATTCCATTGTGTATACGTTATGTAAAAGTATATACATTCCATTGTGTATACATTATGTAAAAGTATATACATTTCATTTCACAATTTTGGTAACGTCAAAGACTCTGCAGTCTTGAGAGCAAACTGGCTAGGCTTTAGGAGCACACCTTATTTACAGCGCGAACTAGCTAAGTACAATTAATAATAAATCATCAAAACCCTGTTGTCAACTCTCTGACAAAAAAGATAATATTGTCAACGCCAAAGATTTTGCAGTCTTGAGAGCAAACCTGCTGGGCTCTGGGAGTACACTTTCTCCGCAGTGCAACTGGTTAATTTCTACAACTAGTGTAAAATTTTCTTTGCGCAAAAATCCCTATACAATACATGAGAAAACTCAAGCGACTAAAAAAATATTTTCTCCGCGCGAACATTGTTTTATGATATATAAGAAAACCGTGGGAATTAAAAGAAAAATTTTCTTCACACGAAAATTGCTTTACAACATACGGAAAAAATCCCGTACTACAAAAACTTTTTCTGCTCGAAAATTGCTTTATCATATATACAAAACTCGCATGACTGAAAAAGTTTTCCTAGCACAAAAAACTGCTTCATGATAAATAAGAAAACTTGCGCAAAGAACATTTTGCTGGAATTTTGCTATACATCATAAAGGGGTTTTCGGGCAAACATTTTGACTGAAGGGTTAGGTCACTTGGTGCAACTTTAGCTATTTAACCACTTTAGCCACTGTTTCAGACAAAAAGCATCCACTCCAGCAGTAGTGACTGAAGGAACAACATCTACTGCAACTACTAAGACTATCAACAATAAGGTAAGAAGTAATAAATATTTATTTTACACTAGTTGTAGAACTTAACTAGTTGCGCTGGAGAAGGTAAAATCCTACAGCCCAGTCGCTTTGCTCTAAAGACTGCAAAGTCTTTGGCGTTGACAAAATTGTCTTTTTTGTCAGAGAGTTAACACCCTTGTTTTAATTAATTATTATTGATTGTACTTATGTTTTCCGCGCTGTGGAGAAGGCATCCTCCAAGAATCTAATCGCTTTGTTTTCTCAAGATTGCAATCTGAAATACAACAATTAGGTTCTAATTATTTATTAGTATTAACTGTATGTAGTTAGTAGTGTTATGGAGAAGGTGTCCTCCAAGAACCTAATTGATTTGCTTTCTCAAGTCTGCACAGTCTTTCACATTGATAAAATTGTGATGTTATCCGAGAAGCTACAAGTAGGTTCTATATATTTTTTATTGTTAATTGTATGTACGTAGCTTCTAGCTATATGGTATTTTATTTGTAACAACTGTATTTCAGTTATTTATAATGCTGCAGCAGTAAAGACTCTGAAGAATCTGGACGAGATCAAATCGAAGTAATTGCAGATGACTGAAGGAATGACATCTATTACAGCAGTTACTAGGACTCTTGGAAATAAGAAAGTAAGCATTAATAAATAATTATTTTCTCTCCCTCCCCTCTCCCCCCCCCCCCTCTTTCTCCCTCCCCTCTCCCTCTCTCCCCCTCTCCCCCCTCTCTCTCTCCCTCTCCCCCCTCTCAATCCCTCCTCTCTCTCCCTCTCCCCTCTCTCTCTCTCCCTCCCCCCCTCTCTCCTCACTCTCTTAATAAAACATGAATGGATGAATATCTATTGAAATGCCAACTGAAGGATTTGTGTCCAGGTCAATAGATAGATAAATTGTGTGAATACTAGTAGTCACAAGTAGTATTGTTGAGTAGATATTGTAGGCAGCACTTGTAACTTGATGTCGAGCCATCTGGTGCATCAATAAATGGTCAGTGCTAGCTCCACTGCGTCAAAAGACGAGTGGGCATCGGTAGTTTATTGATCTTACATTACCTTTCTAAATAACACTGGATGATGGATTTCCTGTTTGCTCATATTTTGCGCTTTCATGTTGAATAATCGATCAATTGAAGCTGGAGAGTTGCACTTGATTGGATGCTTGCAGGATAATTTTCAGCCTGAAAAAAATTCCAAGTTTGTATGAGTGAAAAGCCAAAGAATGAAAATTTTAAATCTCCTTTAGCGACAAAGAGTGTGAATAATTATTCCATAGTCTTTGTTAAAACAACTTGGCAGTAAGATGGCCGCTCATATAGTTGGTAGCGGTAACTATCGTCTGCTGATTAAGAATTAAGAATGACATAAATTCACAAATGTACCACCTCGTCCGAATATGTTTTTGCAGCAAAAATCTTTCAAATCACAGAATTATGTGAAAAATAAATTTTTTACCCAACAAATATAAGGAAAACTAAAGATATTTTATATATTGGTCTAATAATGCTTTATTGTCACTGCTAATGTGATCAATCAATTTGACAACAACTCCAACATTTTCATGTGTTGATTTATTTGGGTTTAAGTTGTACGAAGGTGATATAGAAAAGGCCATTAAATTACAGCCGTAATAATTTGAAGTGGTGTCCTTGACAATAGGTAGCTTCTATATCACAGCTCTTTCAAGGTCAAAGCTAAACATATGTTGAAGATTCCACTTTGTGCCGTGGTATTTGGTTAAACTTGTTGTTTTTTACAAATGTTATTTGGCCCATAAATAGATTGATGGAGTAAGATATAATAGGATAGTTTTTTGGTACCAACTCACATGAGTAAGTACAAACCTGCATCTGTAACGAATCATGTAAGCTAATCAATAGTTAAAATTTTTTGAGTGTTTCAAAAATTCATCTGTCCCTGTTTTCTTTTAATTATGTTGCCCTTGAATAGCTTGCATTTTTCTCAAAACGAGATTACCAGAGACAATACAATGCTGAAATTTACTACGATTTACTAATTGTTAACGGAAACAGGAAGAAATATATATTCAAGTATTTATGTTATACATAACATCTCTCATAAGCAATTGACACATTGATGATTGCTGTAACTAGAGACATTAATGCTTATATCCGCTAAATAAGTTGTTGCATCTGGAAAAAAATGCGATATTAAACTTTTTTGCGGCTTTATTCTGGAATTGCAAAAAATTCAGCATTTATTGCTATGAAATTGAAAACTTTACAACAAGCCAAAGTAACAATTTGTTTTGAAAAGTAAACTTTTCCGGATGCTGTTTCAACACAAAGTTAATCGTATTTCAAGTTCGTGAGTTTTTATTAAGATTTCATAATTTAATTTTTGACTAACTACTAAACAAACAACATAAGACT
The DNA here is from genome assembly GCA_945261195.1 of Cryptosula pallasiana. Taxonomy (NCBI): domain Eukaryota; kingdom Metazoa; phylum Bryozoa; class Gymnolaemata; order Cheilostomatida; family Cryptosulidae; genus Cryptosula; species Cryptosula pallasiana. The sequence goes on from OX183130.1 coordinate 40,208,469, forward strand.
AAATTATACAACGTTTATATATTATGTATTATATGTTATGTTTTATAATGTATTATATATTACATATTTTGAATATCAAATTGCACATTCACTAATCCATAGAAACACAAAATCATTGGCAGCACTAAACCAATAAAGAGATATATCAACACTGTCTGTTATGACAATTTACGACAAAAACATTATATATAGAATTAGCTTCAAGCTGAAAGAACATTGCTGAAGATCTCAATGTGTGTACGCTCTACTTATGAAAAATAATTAAAAGATCAATGATGCGAAGTTTGCTAAATCATAAAATTTGTTAATGAACTGTTTGGTTTTGTGAAAAAGGAAGCAATTAAATTTTAGTTTATTTTGTTTGTATATGTTTCTTTTTACCACAACAATAGTAATCAAATGGAGACATTGAAAGTTACAAACTTTGTTTTTCAATCAGTATAAATATGTGCTCTTGTCTCTAACAAATGCAGTCAACATTTTGAATTCAGTTGTATGTTAATAACACAGCGAGTTCATAGCATCATCGGTAGCTTTCCATGCTGGAGCTACATCTAGTTTCTCTTCAGGCTGTCTAGTGGGTTGTTGGTGCTGGGGCTACATTTATAGCTGTTCCATTTCTCTTATTACTCCAGTATTTCATACGCCTACCAGCTTTTTGTAGTAGAAACTGAACGAATTCACAGAAAGTCAATGCACTCGCTCCTAGACACACTCCCAGAGTTCCTCCCAAGTTAGCTACAAACAATACAACAATATAAGATTTTAATCAGGTTACTAGTGAGCCTATGAAACTATTGTTCTACTTGCTCTGTTAGTTTTCTACGTTTAATGTATTACAAGATTCTTACCACTTATTGAAGAGATATGCAGAAGGTCAATTGTAATATTTGTTTCTTAAAGTGTGTGTTTTGTGTGCAAACTAAAAATTCAGGTAACTAAAACTTCTGAAAAGTTTCTAAATCACAGCACTTTAAAATTTAAAATTACAAGTTTTTGATACACATTTTTAGACCTCAAAACAACTTGACCACCTACTTTGCAGGTATTTATTGTAATTAAAAGTGCTCAAAATGTTACATTTAAAAACTGTTGGTAACTTTTCTAAAATCTATGTCAAACTCACCAATCACATCTATTACAGAATAGGTTAAACTTTCCTCAAAGGATGTGTAACCAAGATACCGATAGGCGATGTGAGCCATAATCCAATTCTTGCTTGCCACCGTATAGTTGACTATAAATATACAAAATATATCAACTGATGGCGACTGCATGCCTATAGACAAAATGACTTGAGTTGAAATAGAATAAGTTGATCTGACTAAAACTTAAGAAAAATTTAAAAGACAGCATTTGCAAACTTGTACAAAGACATCAACATTACTTGCTGGTGATGCGACTTTAACATTGGCAGCATTAGGGTATTGGTATGCAGATGTCTGTGCTGTGTAATGTACTTCGTTGCACGATATTGGACATGTACAATGGTTCTTTGCAGCAAACTCGGGAAACTTCGTAAAATCTACAAAAATAAATGATGTATTATTAATAGCTAACATACAATGACTACATGATGATTGCCTAACATACCAAATCTAGTTAACGTTTTATTAAAGTGTTATATCAATACATTAGTTGACTATTTAGGCCACTAATATGCATACTATATGGAATGTTCGACTAAGATGCCAATTTTCCAAGATGGCTGAGTAACACATTATAACTATGCAATGGCTGAATCACATGCCACAACTATATGACGGTTGACTAAGATACCAATAAAAATATAATTTTTGGCTAACATAACAAGAGACATATTTTGTCAACTAACATACCAAAAGACATACTTTTGTTGACTAACATACGCAGAGATATACTTTTATCGACTAACATACCAAGAGATATACTTTTGTTGACTAACATACCAAAAGATATACTTTTGTTGACTAACATACCAAAATATATACTTTTGTTGACTAACATACCCAAAAATTTTAAACAGGACGTCATCACTGCTGGTTTGCAAACTTCTAATTCCTTGTCAGCTACAAAACAAACTGAAGCTGATTCAAATGTTGTATAGATGAGTAAATTGTACACGTTTGTTATTTGAAAACAAAAATTCTATCAGTTGCAAAGCTATCAATAACGCTAATTTTTTATATGTGACTTAGCTATGAAGTTTTTTGTTCCAAATAAAAATGATGAAAAGCAGGAAACCCGAGTCGTGTAATATAGCAATACATTTGCTTCTACCCTTCTACTCACACTGTTTATTCACTGACCTATATCATAAAATGAGCCACATCCACACTGCATTTTTTTAAACTTTGCCAGACATTCCATCATGCAACCTCTGTAAGTGTACTTGGGGTAGTAACTCAGGGTGTTTGGTTGGTTTTCTGTGTCGTAACAGTTGGCGGTACCATTGTCTGCCGGGGGAGGCTGCCGCTTGTACTAAAACAGAAACTTTAGTATGACATCATCTAAAGGAGAAAACTTTTGAGCTCTTATAATGGGAGTATTCTAATAAGACTACTCCATATAGGGCCACTGAATAATTTGGTACCATACGACTAGAAAAACGAAACAACTCCAGCTCTTTAATACAAAGTTTGCTCTTACTCGTTAGACAACCCTGATTGCAAACAAAATAATATTATGGTTTTATAATGTATTACCGTTTCTTTTAAAAATATCTTAGCTTGCAATAAAACTAGTTATTTCCTGCATCGCCATTTTTCTGACTTTTATTTTCAAGCTTTATCGACAATGTAGCTCAAGTTATATTAGTTCAAATACTAAACTCGGTGGTGTTGGAATGACATCTATCAGTCCTGAAGTTTTCTGGGAAATCTTAAAGATTTTCTAAGAATTTGCTTTTAGAATTGTGCTATCACTTACCATACTCATTTTAAAATTTTCAAGCAATTCAAACCTCATGCTCATTTGACTATTTTCCAACAATTTTTGGCATCGGTAAACAAAAAAATTTAATTAAGCTTGCATGAGAGTTAATTAAAGATAACTAGGAAATCCGAAATTTCTCAAGACTTCAAGACCGATAGATGTCATCCCAGCACCAAAACAGTAAGAAACGGAAAAAGTGAGGGAAGGAGAGGTTGAGAGGTGAAGAGGTCAGAAGGTGAGGCTTCAATAGAAAGAGACATTGTAACTCATTTTTTTCATATGAATGCAATATAAGTAGTATAATGGAAACAGATATCTGGCTGGTTTCTTAAAGATGATATGGCTTTCATTGGTGCATGTGCATTTCGGAGCACCAGGTAGATCCAAAGAGAACCCTTGGTAGGTGCCTTTTTGTGTGCCATGTTATTCTTGCCAAACCAGTCAGAGATCTGCTTCCGGTATAATACTAATATACATGCCTGGGTTTGAGAGATCACCATATCGATACGATTTCCTGGAGAGAGACCCAGATAACCATCAGAAATTATATTTGGAACACTTTCTTGCTCATAAAGTGCAACCTGTATGAAAATTCAGGAAAAACTTAAAATATTTCATCGTATATTATTATAGACGACCATATATGATCATATATGACCATAGATGACCATATATACGCATATATAGTCATATATGACCATATATGACTATTTATGGTCAAATATGACTATTACACACTAATAAAAAATATTGAATAATAATACTTTGAGGTGCTCAAACTATGACAACAACAATTTGCACCGGACGATATTGTGGTGGATTTTGGGGGCGACAAAATCCCTAGCTGTGTGCGGTAGCTTGCTGCCACCAGTTGTTAGATTAACCTGTTACAACAACAGAGTCGGTGAGCTACCGAATGTATCAGACAGAGTGTTGCCACTCTGCAACCAAATGCGAGCCCTCGGCTCAAACGCATATCTCAAAGTAGTTGAGCATACATGACTTTATTCAACCAGAATAAAACGAGTTAGTAAGCAATCCCAATTACAACTGACTGTTATGGCCAAAGTTCTGCCTTTTATAGGCAGTGCACAAGAACAATCATCCAATTACCATGCAATGCTACGAAATACACCAATGATATAACATATATAAATAGATAACAAATAGGAATACAATAAGGGCTTAAAGAGAATAGGCGCCCAATGGTAATGGGCGGAGTCATAATGTCTGTATCCAATCACGTCCAGTCTCTGGGTACTCAGTCCTCTCAGCTCTTGATCCAGCTTCTTCGGTGAGGGGTAAGGGCGGCTACTTCCATTAGATGGTGCTTAGGTTCTCCCAGGCTACTTTCGGGATCTCAGGCTCTGCTGACTCACTTCCTGCCGGCCCAGTGAGGTCGGTATGGGTGCATACAGGGTCGGTATAGGTGGTATGCCGGGTCGGTATAGGTGTACCCAGGGTCGGCATAGTAATAATTATAATTGCTATTCATTTAGTAGTAACTACTAGGTATCCTGGCTGTCCAATGGCTATCGTAGTGAAGCCAGGATGTAGTGATAGTTGTGCGCAGAGGATGTGTACACTAAAATCCACCACAATATTTGCTACAGGAGTAATGGGCAACTGCTTTAGTCATCTAACTCCCTCATGTAACCTGTGCTCATTAACTTACACTAAACCCACTAGAGAGAGCCCAAACTCCTAACCAATAGTCGTCTACCCTTGCATCCATTACAAGCACAAGTCCACCAAAAAGTCCATCATAAGTAGATTCGTGTTTTCCATCGCTGTTGAAAATGAAGCATACACCTACAACATCAGTAACAACAAACAATTGCAATAAACGGGGAGCAATTTGAAGCAAGATTTACAAATCCTAATGTTGAGGAAAGTGATGGAAGGATTGCAGAGTTTGTACAAGAATTGTTCGATGTTGCGGCAAATGCCCCTTGAACGGCCAAAACCTCTCTCTAGCTCTGTCTCTTCGGTGGTATATCTCTTTCTTCTGATAGCTTACCCAAATGCATGTCAATCACAATCTAACACCTGTAAAATATTGTCTGCTTAAGTGGAGAGTCTGTCATTTATTATTACTTGGTTTAGATTACCCTAATCATTTGCCCATAGAACTCTATGCAAATTGATAATCTTTTCCTCTTCAACCAGGAAACCCCCACTCCATCGCGCAAACAAGCCTTCAGAGGTTTCTCTGTATTAAATAGCAGCTACCCCAGCTCATGGTACACAAAAGTGTAGCTACTCAGATCCTTGATGCTACTCCAGATCCTGAATCAAACGTGGTCACTATACATAATATCCGGAAGTGTTACCTGATCATAGCCTTGGAGGCCTGTAACCTAGACCTCGTTGGAGCCTAATTATTGGTACCAAAAGATTAATTGAGGACTTCTAGATAAATGGGTAAAAAACCCTCACTAAAGCTGATTGAATGGATAAACAGCTAAAAAGCTATAACTAATGCTGATTGAATGGATAAACAGCTAAAAAGCTATAACTAAAGCTGATTGAATGGAATATACAGATGATGCAACCAACATGCCCATATACGTTACGTGTATGTACTATCATCTATTTAACATCCATTGTGTGTTTGTTGTAACAATAATTGCATTTTATTTGATTTAATTGTATGCATGTTGTACTTTATTGGTTTATGCTTAACTAGAATGGATGTTTCGTTTTGCTGCGTCTATGACAAGCCAAACATACTGTAGTCTATTCCTTTTTCTTCTGAACAAAGAATTTACATGGTAATGAAGTACATTACAAAAAATCTATGCTGTATACTGTCGAAGCCATAAGTTTGTGATGATTGTGAAGATTAGGTTAAGCACCCTTAGTAGCTCATATCTATTCTGGCTTGCAATAACCGTGGATGGAGAGATAGGAGAAGTAGCTCTGGATGGAGAGAGAGCAGTAGCCCTGGGTGGGGGGAGAGAAAAAGTAACCCTGGATGGAGAGATAGGAAAAGTACCCCTGGGGGGAGAGAAGGAGTAACCCTGGATGGAGGATAGGAGAAGTGAACCTGGATGGAAAGATAGGAGAAGTAACCCTGGATGGAGAGATAGCAGAAGTAACCCTGGATGGAGAGATAGGAGAAGTAACCCTGGATGGAGAGATAAGAGAAGTAACCCTGGATGGAGAGACAGGAGAAGTAACCCTGGATGGAGAGGCAGAAAAAGTAACCCTGGATGGAGAGACAGGAAAAGTAACCCTGGATGGAGAGATAGGAGAAGTAACCCTGGATGAAGAGATAGGAGAAGTAACCCTGGATGTAGAGATAGGAGAAGTAACCCTGGATGGAGAGACAGGAAAAGTAACCCTGGATGGAGAGATAGGAGAAGTAACCCTGGATGGAGAGATAGGAGAAGTAACCCTGGATGGAGAGATAGGAGAAGTAACCCTGGATGGAGAAATAGGAAAAGTAACCCTGGGTGGAGAGATAGGAGAAGTAACCCTGGATGGAGAGATAGGAGAAGTAACCCTGGATGGAGAGATAGGAGAAGTAACCCTGGATGGAGAAATAGGAGAAGTAACCCTGGATGGAGAGCTAGGAGAAGTAACCCTGGATGGAGAGATAGGAAAAGTAACCCTGGATGGAGAAATAGGAGAAGTAACTCTGGATGGAGAGAGAGCAGTAGCCCTGGGTGGGGGGAGAGAAAAAGTAACCCTGGATGGAGAGATAGGAAAAGTAACCCTGGATGGAGAGATAGGAGAAGTAACCCTGGATGGAGAGCTAGGAGAAGTAACCCTGGATGGAGAGATAGGAAAAGTAACCCTGGATGGAGAGATAGGAGAAGTAACTCTGGATGGAGAGAGAGCAGTAGCCCTAGGTGGGGGGAGAGAAAAAGTAACCCTGGATAGCGAGATAGGAAAAGTACCCCTGGGGGGAGAAAAGAAGTAACCCTGGATGGAGGGATAGGAGAAGTAACCCTGGATGGAGAGACAGGAGAAGTAACCCTGGATGGAGAGGCAGGAAAAGTAACCCTGGATGGAGAGATAGGAGAAGTAACCCTGGATGGAGAGACAGGAGAAATAACCCTGGATGGAGAGACAGGAAAAGTAACCCTGGATGGAGAGATAGGAAAAGTAACCCTGGATGGAGAGATAGGAGAAGTAACCCTGGATGGAGAGATAGGAGAAGTAACCCTGGATGGAGAGATAGGAGAAGTAACCCTGGATGGAGAGATAGGAGAAGTAATTAGGCTAGAGGAATGGGCTAGAAGCTTGAGGAGCTGCCAATAAAAGCTATTGAACTGGTAGATGTATATTGAGTGGAGAAATACACTACAATAGCGTACCTTGGTCTGTTATGGTTTGTTGAAACTCATCAGTGATGTTTGTGATTTGTTGACCACCAAATGCTGCGTACACAATGGTGGTTTCTGGTGAAGGAGACAAAGAGAACAGCAGATCCTCCCAGTCATCAGAAGGAAAGTTGTTTAGGTTCTCGTACTCTGGTGAACTCCAGTTTCTACAAGTAGTGAGTGAACCACTAACTGACCTTGTGACTGTGTGACTGTACGATTGTATGACTGAGTAACTGAGGGATTGTCAGACTCATTGGCTGTGTGTGGTTGAGTTGTTGAGCTATTGTGGGACTGTGTGAGTGGGTGATTGTGCTTTTGTGACTCTGTAACTGCGTGACTGAATGACTGTGAGGTTGTATAGTTTTCTAGTGTTTCTACAAACATTAACTTACGCTCCTGATCTGTTAGCATACATTTCCATTAGAAGAGTATCCAACCCAGTAAGGTTATATTTGTGTATGGCTTCATCCACTTTGGACTTTTGGAATGTGTTGTGGTTGCAAATGTACACGCTGGGAAACTAAAACACTGCCATAGTTGAAAAGACTGCAAATATTATAATTAACTGACTGACTAAAACAGGCTGTTGAAAACTGGTACAATATAGTTTTCTTACCGATGCAATTACTCACATACACACTTATCCTAACATGTTTCCTGTGACAAAATGCTGATACCGACATAAAATACTGACAAATAATATTTGGGTAATGTTTTTAAAACTAGTTTAAAAAACCAAGCTAGGGAAAAATGATTACTTAGCAAGAACTTAAACTGAAAACTGCGAATAGTCCAACGGGACAGTTACACCGTTATACCACCAGTCTTTCATCTTGAAATGCTGCAAAAACACACAATAATCGCATGAGGTATCTCCAATCATTCAGATCGTACAAAGTATTTATATGCAAAGGCATACTTCAGAAGAAAAAATTGGAAATAATGCGTTAGGATCCAAACAATCAACAGCATATGGAAAAAAACTGAAGTAACGGCTGCCTTGTAAGGCCAGGTAATGACAATTGGCGGGTACAAAGTTTTGGTTTTTATTTCAATTTTGGAGCCAACGTTTTATCAAATTAGATAGAAACTTTAACTATTTATCAGTGAAACATAGCATATACGATTACAGGATGTCATGTTCATTTTGTATTTGAGTATTTTTGTTAACTTTAGCTGAACTTTGGAAAGCAGCTGAAGTTTTTAATAAATGGGGAGAGAATTTTAGAAATTAAAAAACATTAATACAGTTCGAAGGACTTATTTGTTGAATTAACAACCCATACTATAGCAGTGATAGTGACAGTGACAGTGCGGGTTGTTGTGTTAGGTTGGTAATAAGGGAAAAGATGTTTTTTGGTTAAAAATCCAAAAATTCAATATGTCCTTCTCTGAATGCATTGTTCAGGATTTTTCGGTAGGATGGTAGTTAACACCTGTGGTAGAACCTGCACCAGACCTCAGGCTATACTGATTCCTCCAAGAATGACTGCTTGTCTGCAACTCAGTATTACCTACCCAGCATAGTCAGACAAGGTCTGACGGTCTGACAGGGTCTGACAGTCTGACCATTGACATGCTAAGCTAAGTGTCTGACTACTCGGGGTGGTAGGCATTCACGGGCCAATAGCCCTGAGGGCATCTGGCCACTACTGTGCAAGTCTCTTCAGAGGCTGGTTCACAACGGTTGTCTGGTGAGAGCAGCGTCTCTATTGGACGGGGTGTGGGATTTTCTAGCTCTCCGCTATCAAACACCCACCCTGGCGGGTGTTTGATAGTGGAGAGCTACAAAAGCCCGCTAGGCCCCTTGACTAGCTATTTACCTCATTTACCATAAAAAGTTTTTTATTTTTTATTTCTCCAGTGCTAATCAACATTATCACCCTCTACAAATGTCACTCTTTCGCATGGGCATTTAACAGGAAAAACAGCCAAATGAGGAAAAAAACTAATATCAAAAAGAAGAGCCTGGCATTAAGCGTGGAACAATACGGGTGGTGGGAAAGTTTCGATGCAGTAGTTCTACCAAGTCTCACACACATATAACAATCAACAGTTGCATACATATACTGGAACCCCAATGGCATAATAGTCACTCATATAGAAAGAAATGGAGACAGAAAATACATTTAAACTAGAATGACACACTTATTTTTTACTTAAAACTAAATATAAATCAATATTTATTGAATTGCTAATATTGATGACTGGCGTTCTAAGGTTTTAATTGATTTGAAAAATTACATAACTTAAAAAAAAGACAAAAATTAAATGTTTCTCTATGATTTTTTATTTTATTTGCAGATAAACAACAATACGGAATAGTGTGCATGCAGAGGGCATACACTGAGGTGTTTCAAGCATTTTCAAGCATCAAACTGCAGGTTATTGAAAACCATATAAAACAGCCACTCAAAGTTTTGCAGTTTTAAATTTCCTTTAAATTGTAACCAGAGTCGCTAAAGGTTGGAAGGAGATAAAACGATACCTTCATCGTGTCTACTTTGGTACTTTTGATTTTAGTGGTCGTTTCTCGTCTAATCAGCACACCTATCAACTCGTATGATGCTGCCAATGCATAGCCAATCACAGCCAAGAAGGCTAGCAGCCACACTAATCTGTGTAAAATAACAAAACAAAATATTATTTTTTCGTAAAACAGGTTCAAAATTCATTTCAAAGCTTATGAAAAACACAGTTCTAAAATTATTTTATAAAGCAAGCTCTAAAAAACCAAAGTATTTCCGATTTATATGTTGTTACAATTTTAACTTTTGTAGTATAAAAAGCTGCATAATTTTAATTTTTGTATTATAAAAATGGTAAATGGATGTAAAATTGTCGGTTCGCTTAAAACTTTAACTAAAACAATTCAAAAATGTTTTTAAACCATGAGTAAAACTTTCAAAAATACTATTCGAAAATAATACATTGATAATTAATTTAATTTTAATTCACATTTTTTTTTAGTCGCTTTCATATAAAAAATGAAAAAAGTGTCAAAAATGATTCTAGTAAAAGAATTAACAAGAATGTGTTGCACACCCTCACTTGGTAATAATAGAAGTGTTTGCCATGGTTACATATTTTATTCCATGCATTGATGTCTCTTGTGTAAAGTCAGTGAAACTTTCTCCATCTGTAGTTTTTTCCACTTTCTTATCTCCAGTACAAGAGCTGCTACATGAACCTTCAGATGAAGTAACGCCTGCATCCATTTTTCACGTGAGTTGAGAGTTTTGATGCCTGTGTGGAGATATAATGATCATATAGACAAACCCAGCTACAGTTCAGATATTCTAAAGAGATATGTTAATACTAACTACTAGCTATTACCTACTACTAGCTACTCTACTAACTAGTGGGTCTATCTATCTTAACCCAACTTGTATGAAATGTACTATTTTAAATCTATGACAAATCTCTAAAGCTTCACGGCCAAGTGGTTTGTGTAAGAAACTGTAAATATGAGAAGACCAGGCTCAAACACAAATTTGGCAGAGTTTATTTTTTTTGCTAAAAATGAAGGAATAGATAAAAAAAATTAATTGCTAATCTTTTATCAAAACTACGATGCGAATAAAATATTTTTAACAGTTTAAATAAAACTTTAAACTCAAACAATGAACTAAAAAATAATACCCTTGCAAACGAGCGCTTATAAATTAATGCAGAAACTGACTTGTTGATCTGAATTATACAAAGCAATCAACAGCCGAGCTGCTTACAAATAATTGTTAATAGAAATCAATAACTCTTGCAGACTGAAGCACACAACCCAAGCCACCATTGGCTGGCTACCAAACAATATGCTTTCAAATTATGAAAAATAAGTAGACAGAAAACGGTCAACAAGTTTTTGTTTTCCGGATCAAGTGGCGAACATAAACAATGAAGCTAACAACCCCGGAGATACTTGTTCGCCTACATCCTGACTGTTATATTGTAGATTTGCTCTATCAAATGTCTCATGTAATACGATAAGTTACATTGTAGTGGATCGTGCCGGTAGTGCTCCCACTGTGCTAGCATGCAGCTTCCAGCACAGCCTAACAACATCTCTCTCCAACGCAGGGAGGGTAAGACCTGCAGGGAGCAAGTTGCTCACTTCACAACAGCGTGAGCCCATGGCTCGTACAAACTAAACAGAGTTGAAGTATAAAAACACATTTATTGTCCCAATATCTATTTTCAGGGTTAGACCTCCTAGATATGTATACAGCAGTAGCAGTCACTAAACAACAGATAGCCAGCCTTTATATAGGCTGGTTGATGGGAAACTGATTGCATCATCATATAACAACCAATAAACGGTACAGGAAGTAAACTAGACCAATCAAACAACACAAATATAACAATACATATAATGGTACACAAATTTAAATGCATAAAGGGCCTAGTGGCAAAGGTAGGAAGCTATAGATATAGTTCTCAGTCTTAGATAGTCTTTGGTCCATAATCGGTTACATCTAATAGTGGTTAGGTCCTGGATCCCTCTGAGGTGGCTTTTAGACTTTCTTAGATTGAGGTCCAACTTGCTGTCTTCCTCTTCTTTTATAACCGTAGGGGGTTGTTTGCTCCTTTGGTGCTCAGTCTCTCCCTTCTGGTACTCTCCATGGAATGAGGTCAAGATACTGGCCCGGAAAAGGTTCTCTGTATCTTACATTGCTAATACAGGGTTTAGAATTGACCAGGGATAGCCCAGTATAGCCTGTTTTTTAAATTGGGAGTAGAATATATATATTATACAGGAGTGATCTCGGGTCGATACAAAACCATACATGGGGGTTGGGGAAGGGGTGTGGAGGGAAATTATAACAAGGAGTGGAAAGGGATGGGGGTTCCAGCCAACTTAACCACAACAATTTCCATTAGTAGTATTTTGTGTCGCATTACAACTTTGTCACATTTTATTCATAAATTTATGGCATGTAAGAGCACATTTCATTGTTTATACGTTATGTAATAGTATGTATATTCTATTGTGTATACATTATGTAAAAGTATGTACATTCCATTGTGTATATGTTATGTAAAAGTATGTACATTTCATTGTGTATATGTTATGTAAAAGTATGTACATTCCATTGTGTATACGTTATGTAAAAGTATGTACATTTCATTGTGTATACGTTATGTAAAAGTATGTACATTTCATTGTGTATACGTTATGTAAAAGTATGTACATTTCATTGTGTATACGTTATGTAAAAGTATATACATTCCATTGTGTATACTAAGGTCCCCCTGACAACTGCAGAATGTCAGGCATTCTTTTCCTGAGTCTGGCAATTCCAGAAACCTAAAGAAAAGCAGGTATTAACTCTACCGGCTCTGCAGGCAACCCTACCGGCCCTGCAGCTATCACTACCGGCCTTGCAGTAACACTACCGGCCCTGCAGCCAATCTATACCGGGTCGGGGAGAAAAGAAGGAACATAGCCTGAGAGACTAAACTAGTCTCAAAAGATGCAAAAGCCTGAGTCCGCAATATAACCATCATTGGATTTGCCAGAGGTTGTGAATCCCAAGCTATCTTAGCCTAAAAACTCCACCTATATTGCACCATCACTTCCTGGGCTGTGACTCAGCAGCATAGCTCTGGGAGCTCCGCCCCTGCTTCTGGGCGCCTTAATTATCTAACCTTATTTTAACCTATCTAATTCCTTGCTAATTATAATCGGGTGGTCAATTGCATATTTGTGTCCTACTTATTTGTCATTTGTTATATCGATAATTAAACCAATCCTTTGCCTAAAAGGCAGAGTTTTGTCTGTATGCATTGCATTTGTATCAGAATACTGCTTGTGATTGCACCAGGTAGCCAGATACTTTGTCACTATTGTTTTACACTGGGTTGTTGTGAAATAATAAAAATGGTTATTGCTCTGAAGCCTTGAGTAGTGAGTCTGAGCCGTGGGCTCTGTAACAGTTGTGGAGTCGAGATACTCCTCTGTTGAAGTTGATTGCTAAATAACCTCTGTTGGGGAGAGTCTTGTTGGTGGCATATCGGCCGGCCCCCCAAAATCCAATACGGTATAATATGCATCCGCATAAAAAAACAGACCTGTTAACATATTACATTGCTTTTTTGGTATGAACATTTTTACAGATCTGTTACAGTATTTGTATATAGGTATGTTTGAAAGGTAATGTATTTGATGTTTGACAGCTACATTTTCTGAGATTTATGCCATGGATCTGATCTCCAGTTTTGACAACTGTTGACACATAGACGGCTATTGATTCTTTTTGTATCCCTGACTCCCGGCACATGGTTACTTCATGTCTTTTGATACTTTTCATCCTTTCTCCCACCCTTGGCAAATTAGTTTTTCTACCTTTTTGTGTTTAAGTATATAAGGAGCAGATCTGCGTCATGGTGTTTAAGGATAGCAAGGTTCACCTGGTTCCAAAGTGTCTTTTTTGAGCACCAGGTCCATGTGAACCGTTTAGGTATCTTTTTGTGTGCACCAGGTGTTGATTGTGTCAGTTGTCACTGTTTGTAATATTATATGTTTTTTTATTGTCTAAGGATTTATTGTGCAGGGGTTGTTGTTTATATTGGGGTTTGTACCACGGTTTTGATTGTTGGACTAACATTATGGTTTTTACAGAGAGTTATTTTATTAAGTGTAGGTTTTATCACGAATATGCAATGCATAAAATAAATTTTTTTTTTTTGTAACTTAATTCAGAGCTAACCTTCAGCTTACACCACCTGTTAACACATCTTATTGAACATCATGTTTCACATCCTTGACACATGAGTTTTCTTTTCTTAGCACAGCGATTTCTTCTCTCGGCATATGGATGCCTCTCGACACAGCAATGTATCGAGAGGCATCCATATGCCAAGAGTTGTCAAGACTAAGGATCAGATCCATCTCATAAATCTCGGAAAATTTAGCAGTTAACTATCATTTACTTTACCTTTCAAACATACATTTACATACCTATGTACATATACTGTAACAGTTCTAAAAATGTTCATACCAAAAGGAACAATGTAATACGTTAACAGGTCTGTTTTCTTATGCAGATGCATATTATACTAACAAACATCATGTAAAATCTGACAGATACATGTATGACAGGTCTGTAACTAATCCAACAAATTCAACACACATAAACAAAATTTGATCTGTTTGCAAGTCTGGGTTTGATGCAGATCTGCTCTTGTTATGCTACTATTGTGTATACGTTATGTAATAGTATATACATTCCATTGTGTATACGTCATATAATAGTATATACATTCCATTGTGTATACGTTATGTAAAAGTATGTACATTCTATTGTGTATACGTTATGTAATAGTATATACATTCCATTGTGTACACGTTATGTAATAGTTTGTACATTTCATTGTGTATTCGTTATGTAATAGTATGTACATTCCATTGTGTATACGTTATGTAAAAGTATATACATTCCATTGTGTATACGTTATGTAAAAGTATATACATTCCATTGTGTATACATTATGTAAAAGTATATACATTTCATTTCACAATTTTGGTAACGTCAAAGACTCTGCAGTCTTGAGAGCAAACTGGCTAGGCTTTAGGAGCACACCTTATTTACAGCGCGAACTAGCTAAGTACAATTAATAATAAATCATCAAAACCCTGTTGTCAACTCTCTGACAAAAAAGATAATATTGTCAACGCCAAAGATTTTGCAGTCTTGAGAGCAAACCTGCTGGGCTCTGGGAGTACACTTTCTCCGCAGTGCAACTGGTTAATTTCTACAACTAGTGTAAAATTTTCTTTGCGCAAAAATCCCTATACAATACATGAGAAAACTCAAGCGACTAAAAAAATATTTTCTCCGCGCGAACATTGTTTTATGATATATAAGAAAACCGTGGGAATTAAAAGAAAAATTTTCTTCACACGAAAATTGCTTTACAACATACGGAAAAAATCCCGTACTACAAAAACTTTTTCTGCTCGAAAATTGCTTTATCATATATACAAAACTCGCATGACTGAAAAAGTTTTCCTAGCACAAAAAACTGCTTCATGATAAATAAGAAAACTTGCGCAAAGAACATTTTGCTGGAATTTTGCTATACATCATAAAGGGGTTTTCGGGCAAACATTTTGACTGAAGGGTTAGGTCACTTGGTGCAACTTTAGCTATTTAACCACTTTAGCCACTGTTTCAGACAAAAAGCATCCACTCCAGCAGTAGTGACTGAAGGAACAACATCTACTGCAACTACTAAGACTATCAACAATAAGGTAAGAAGTAATAAATATTTATTTTACACTAGTTGTAGAACTTAACTAGTTGCGCTGGAGAAGGTAAAATCCTACAGCCCAGTCGCTTTGCTCTAAAGACTGCAAAGTCTTTGGCGTTGACAAAATTGTCTTTTTTGTCAGAGAGTTAACACCCTTGTTTTAATTAATTATTATTGATTGTACTTATGTTTTCCGCGCTGTGGAGAAGGCATCCTCCAAGAATCTAATCGCTTTGTTTTCTCAAGATTGCAATCTGAAATACAACAATTAGGTTCTAATTATTTATTAGTATTAACTGTATGTAGTTAGTAGTGTTATGGAGAAGGTGTCCTCCAAGAACCTAATTGATTTGCTTTCTCAAGTCTGCACAGTCTTTCACATTGATAAAATTGTGATGTTATCCGAGAAGCTACAAGTAGGTTCTATATATTTTTTATTGTTAATTGTATGTACGTAGCTTCTAGCTATATGGTATTTTATTTGTAACAACTGTATTTCAGTTATTTATAATGCTGCAGCAGTAAAGACTCTGAAGAATCTGGACGAGATCAAATCGAAGTAATTGCAGATGACTGAAGGAATGACATCTATTACAGCAGTTACTAGGACTCTTGGAAATAAGAAAGTAAGCATTAATAAATAATTATTTTCTCTCCCTCCCCTCTCCCCCCCCCCCTCTTTCTCCCTCCCCTCTCCCTCTCTCCCCCTCTCCCCCCTCTCTCTCTCCCTCTCCCCCCTCTCAATCCCTCCTCTCTCTCCCTCTCCCCTCTCTCTCTCTCTCCCTCCCCCCCTCTCTCCTCACTCTCTTAATAAAACATGAATGGATGAATATCTATTGAAATGCCAACTGAAGGATTTGTGTCCAGGTCAATAGATAGATAAATTGTGTGAATACTAGTAGTCACAAGTAGTATTGTTGAGTAGATATTGTAGGCAGCACTTGTAACTTGATGTCGAGCCATCTGGTGCATCAATAAATGGTCAGTGCTAGCTCCACTGCGTCAAAAGACGAGTGGGCATCGGTAGTTTATTGATCTTACATTACCTTTCTAAATAACACTGGATGATGGATTTCCTGTTTGCTCATATTTTGCGCTTTCATGTTGAATAATCGATCAATTGAAGCTGGAGAGTTGCACTTGATTGGATGCTTGCAGGATAATTTTCAGCCTGAAAAAAATTCCAAGTTTGTATGAGTGAAAAGCCAAAGAATGAAAATTTTAAATCTCCTTTAGCGACAAAGAGTGTGAATAATTATTCCATAGTCTTTGTTAAAACAACTTGGCAGTAAGATGGCCGCTCATATAGTTGGTAGCGGTAACTATCGTCTGCTGATTAAGAATTAAGAATGACATAAATTCACAAATGTACCACCTCGTCCGAATATGTTTTTGCAGCAAAAATCTTTCAAATCACAGAATTATGTGAAAAATAAATTTTTTACCCAACAAATATAAGGAAAACTAAAGATATTTTATATATTGGTCTAATAATGCTTTATTGTCACTGCTAATGTGATCAATCAATTTGACAACAACTCCAACATTTTCATGTGTTGATTTATTTGGGTTTAAGTTGTACGAAGGTGATATAGAAAAGGCCATTAAATTACAGCCGTAATAATTTGAAGTGGTGTCCTTGACAATAGGTAGCTTCTATATCACAGCTCTTTCAAGGTCAAAGCTAAACATATGTTGAAGATTCCACTTTGTGCCGTGGTATTTGGTTAAACTTGTTGTTTTTTACAAATGTTATTTGGCCCATAAATAGATTGATGGAGTAAGATATAATAGGATAGTTTTTTGGTACCAACTCACATGAGTAAGTACAAACCTGCATCTGTAACGAATCATGTAAGCTAATCAATAGTTAAAATTTTTTGAGTGTTTCAAAAATTCATCTGTCCCTGTTTTCTTTTAATTATGTTGCCCTTGAATAGCTTGCATTTTTCTCAAAACGAGATTACCAGAGACAATACAATGCTGAAATTTACTACGATTTACTAATTGTTAACGGAAACAGGAAGAAATATATATTCAAGTATTTATGTTATACATAACATCTCTCATAAGCAATTGACACATTGATGATTGCTGTAACTAGAGACATTAATGCTTATATCCGCTAAATAAGTTGTTGCATCTGGAAAAAAATGCGATATTAAACTTTTTTGCGGCTTTATTCTGGAATTGCAAAAAATTCAGCATTTATTGCTATGAAATTGAAAACTTTACAACAAGCCAAAGTAACAATTTGTTTTGAAAAGTAAACTTTTCCGGATGCTGTTTCAACACAAAGTTAATCGTATTTCAAGTTCGTGAGTTTTTATTAAGATTTCATAATTTAATTTTTGACTAACTACTAAACAAACAACATAAGACTAAATTATACAACGTTTATATATTATGTATTATATGTTATGTTTTATAATGTATTATATATTACATATTTTGAATATCAAATTGCACATTCACTAATCCATAGAAACACAAAATCATTGGCAGCACTAAACCAATAAAGAGATATATCAACACTGTCTGTTATGACAATTTACGACAAAAACATTATATATAGAATTAGCTTCAAGCTGAAAGAACATTGCTGAAGATCTCAATGTGTGTACGCTCTACTTATGAAAAATAATTAAAAGATCAATGATGCGAAGTTTGCTAAATCATAAAATTTGTTAATGAACTGTTTGGTTTTGTGAAAAAGGAAGCAATTAAATTTTAGTTTATTTTGTTTGTATATGTTTCTTTTTACCAAAAAAATAGTAATCAAGTGGAGACATTGAAAGTTACAAATTTTGTTTTCCAATCAGTATAAACATCTGCTCCTGTCTCTAACAAATGCAGTCAACATTTTGAATTCAGTTGTATGTTAATAACACAGCGAGTTCATAGCATTATTGGTAGCTTTACATGTTGGAGCTACATTTAGTGTCTCTTCAGGCTGTCTGGTGGGTTGTTGGTGCTGGGGCTACATTTATAGCTGATCCATTTCTCTTGCTACTCCAGTATTTCATACGCCTACCAGCTTTTTGTAGTAGAAACTGAATGAATTCACAGAAAGTCAATGCACTTGCTCCTAGACACACTCCCAGAGTTCCACCCAAGTTAGCTACAAACAATGCAATAATATAAGATTTTAAATGTAATCTAGTTACTAATGAAACTATACTACTATTGTTCTACATGCTTTGATAGTTTTCTACGTTTAATGTATTACAAGATTTTTACCATTTATTGAAGAGATATGCAGAAGTGTGTGTTATATGTGCAAATTAATAAGTCATGTAACTCAAGTTTCTGACAGGTTTATAAATCACATTATTTTAAAATTTAAAATTACAAATTTTTGTTACACATTTTTAGACCTAAAAACAACTTGACCACCTGCTTTGCAGGTATTTATTGTAATTAAAAGTGCTCAAAATATTATATTACAAAAACTTTGGTAATTTTTTCTAAAATCTATGTCAAACTCACCAATCACATCTATTACAGAATAAGTTAAACTTTCCTCAAAGGATGTGTAACCAAGATACCGGTAGCCGATCTGAGTCATAATCCAATTCTTGCTTGCCACCGTATAGTTGACTATAAATATACAAAATATATCAACTGATGCTGGTTGTTACTGCATACCTATAGACAAAATGACTTGAGCTGAAATAGAAAAAGTTGATCTGACTAAAAGTTTAGAAAAAGTTAAAAGACAGCATTTGAAAACTTGTACAAAGACATCAACAATACTTGCTGGTGATGCGACCTTAACATTGGCAGCATTAGGGTATTGGTATGCAGATGTCTGTGCAGTGTAATGTACTTTGTTGCACGATATTGGACATGTACAATTGTTCTTTGCAGCAAACTCGGGAAACTTTGAAAAATCTACAAAAATAATTGGTGGATTATTAATAACTAACATATCATGACTACATGACGATTGCCTAACATACCAGATCTATTTATAGTTTTATTAAAGTGTCATATAAATACATTAGTTGACTATTATGCCACTGATATGCATATTTTTTGGAATGTTCGACTAATATGCAAATTTTGCTAGATGGTTGAGTAACACATTATAACTATGCAATGGCTGAATAACATGCCACAACTATATAACGGTTGACTAACATACCAATAAAAATATAATTTTTGGTTAACATACCAAGAAACATACTTTTGTTGACTAACATACCAAGAGACATATTTTGTCAACTAACATACCAAAAGACATACTTTTGTTGACTAACATACGCAGAGATATACTTTTATCGACTAACATACCAAGAGATATACTTTTGTTGACTAACATAGCAAGAGATACACTTTTGTCAACTAACATATCAAGAGACATGCTTTTGTTGACTAACATACCAAAAGATATACTTTTGTTGACTAACATACCAAAAGATATACTTTTGTTGACTAACATACCCAAAAATTTTAAACAAGACGTCATCACTGCTGGTTTGCAAACTTCTAATCCCTTGTCAGCTACAAAACAAACTGAAGCTGATTCAAATGTTGTATAGATGAGTAAATTGTACACATTTGTTATTTGAAAACAAAAATTCTATCTGTTGCAAAGCTATCAATAACGCTAATTTTTTATATGTGACTTAGCTATGAAGTTTTTTGTTCCAAATAAAAATGATGAAAAGCAGGAAACCCGAGTCGTGTAATATAGCAATACATTTGCTTCTACCCTTCTACTCACACTGTTTATTCACTGACCTATATCATAAAACGAGCCACATCCACACTGCAGTTTTTTAAATTTTGCCAGACATTCCATCATGCAACCTCTGTAAGTGTACTTGGGGTAGTAACTCAGGGTGTTTGGTTGGTTTTCTGTGTCGTAACAGTTGGCGGTACCGTTGTCTGCTGGGGGAGGCTGTCGCTTGTACTAAAACAGAAACTTTAGTATGACATCATCTAAAGGAGAAAACTTTTGAGCTCTTATAATGGGAGTATTCTAATAAGACTACTCCATATAGGGCCACTGAATAATTTGGTGCCATACGACTAGAAAAACGAGACAACTCCAGCTCTTTACTACAAAGTTTTCTCTTACTCGTTAGACAACCCTGATTGCAAACAAAATAATATTATGGTTTTATAATGTATTACCGTTTCTTTTAAAAATATCTTAGCTTGCAATAAAACTAGTTTTATCCTGCATCGCCATTTTTCTGACTTATGTTTTAAAGCTTTATCGACAATGTAGCTCAAATTATATTAGTTCAAATACTAAACTCGGTGGTGTTGGAATGAGATCTATCAGTCCTGAAGTTTTCTGGGAAATCTTAAAGATTTTCTAAGAATTTGCTTTTAGAATTGTGCTATCACTTACCATACTCACTTTAAAATTTTCAAGCAATTCAAACCTCATGCTCATTTGACTATTTTCTAACAACTTTTGCCATCGGTAAACAAAAAAATTTAATTAAGCTTGCATGAGAGTTAATTAAAGATAACTAGGAAATCCGAAATTTCTCAAGACTTCAAGACCGATAGATGTCATCCCAGCACCAAAACAGTAAGAAACGGAAAAAGTGAGGGAAGGAGAGGTTGAGAGGTGAAGAGGTCAGAAGGTGAGGCTTCAATAGAAAGAGACAATGTAACTCATTTTTTTCATATGAATGCAATATAAGTAGTATAATGGAAACAGATAAATGGCTGGTTTCTTAAACATGATATGGCTTTCATTGGTGCATGTGCATTTCTGAGCACCAGGTAGATCCAAAGAGAACCCTTAGCAGGTGCCTTTTTGTGTACCATGTTATTCTAGCGATACCAGTCAGAGATCTGCTCCTAGTATAATACTAATATACATGCCTGGGTTTGAGAGATCACCATATCGATACGATTTCCTGGAGAGAGACCCAGATAACCATCAGAAATTATATTTGGAACACTTTCTTGCTCATAAAGTGCAACCTGTATGAAAATTCAGGAAAAACTTAAAATATTTCATCGTATATTATTATAGACGACCATATATGATCATATATGACCATAGATGACCATAGACGACCATAGATGACCATATATACTCATATATAGTCATATATGACCATAGATGACCATATATACTCATATATAGTCATATATGACCATAGATGACCATATATACTCATATATAGTCATATATGACCATATATGATTATTTATGGTCAAATATGACTATTACACACTAATAAAAAATAATGAATAATAATACTTTGAGATGCTCAAACTATGACAACAACAATTTGCACCGGATGATATTGTAGTGGATTTTGGGGGCCACAAAATCCCTAGCTGTGTGCGGTAGCTTGCTGCCACCAGTTGTTAGATTAACCTGTTACAACAACAGGGTCAGTGAGGTACCGAATGTATCAGACAGAGTGTTGCCACTCTGCAACCAAATGCGAGCCCTCGGCTCAAACGCATATCTCAAAGTAGTTGAGCATACATGACTTTATTCAACCAGAATAAAACGAGTTAGTAAGCAATCCCAATTACAACTGATTGCTATGGCAAGCGTTCTGCCTTTTATAGGCAGGGCAAAAGAACAGTCATCCAATTACCATGCAATGCTACGAAATACACCAATAATATAACATATATAAATAGATAACAAATAGGAATACAATAAGGGCTTAAAGAGAATAGGCGCCCTATGGTAATGGGCGGAGTCATAATGTCTGTATCCAATCACGTCCAGTCTCTGGGTACTCAGTCCTCTCAGCTCTTGATCCAGCTTCTTCGGTGAGGGGTAAGGGCGGCTACTTCCATTAGATGGTGCTTAGGTTCTCCCAGGCTACTTTCGGGATCTCAGGCTCTGCTGACTCACTTCCTGCCGGCCCAGTGAGGTCGGTATGGGTGCATACAGGGTCGGTATAGGTGGTATGCCGGGTCGGTATAGGTGTACCCAGGGTCGGCATGGTAATAATTATAATTGCTATTCATTTAGTAGTAACTACTAGGTATCCTGGCTGTCCAATGGCTATCGTAGTGAAGCCAGGATGTAGTGATAGTTGTGCGCAGAGGATGTGTACACTAAAATCCACCACAATATTTGCTACAGGAGTAATGGACAACTCCTATAGTCATCTAACTCCCTCATGTAACCTGTGCTCATTAACTTACACTAAACCCACTAGAGAGAGCCCAAACTCCTAACCAATAGTCATCTACCCTTGCATCCATTACAAGCACAAGTCCACCAAAAAGTCCATCATAAGTAGATTCGTGTCTTCCATCGCTGTTGAAAATGAAGCATACACCTACAACATCAGTAACAACAAACAATTGCAATAAACGGGGAGCAATTTGAAGCAAGATTTACAAATCCTAATGTTGAGGAAAGTGATGGAAGGATTGCAGAGTTTGTACAAGAATTGTTCGATGTTGCGGCAAATGCCCCTTGAACGGCCAAAACCTCTCTCTAGCTCTGTCTCTTCGGTGGTATATTCCTTTCTTCTGATAGCTTACCCAAATGCATGTCAATCACAATTTAACAACTGTAAAATATTGTCTGCTTAAGTGGAGAGTCTGTCATTTATTATTACTTGGTTTAGATTACCCTAATCATTTGCCCATAGAACTCTATGCACATTGATAATCTTTTCCTCTTCAACCAGGAAACCCCCACTCCATCGCGCAAACAAGCCTTCAGAGGTTTCTCTGCATTAAATAGCAGCTACCCCAGACCATGGTACACAAAACTGTAGCTACTCAGATCCTTGATGCTACTCCAGATCCTGAATCAAACATGGTCACTATACATAATATCCAGAAGTGTTACCTAATCATAGCCTTGGAAGCCTCTAACCTAGACCCCTTTAGAGCCCAGTTATTGCTACTAAGAGATTAATTGAAGACCCGTGGATAAACAGCTAAAAAGCTATAACTAAAGCTGGTTGAATTAAATATATAGATGATGCAACAAACATGCCCATATACATTACATGTATGTACTAACATCTATTTAACATCCATTGTGAGCTTGTTGTAACGATGATTGCATTTTATTTGATTTAATTGTATGCATGTTGTGCTTCATTGGATTATCCTTAACTAGTATGGATGTTTCCTTTTGCTGTGTCTATGACAAGCCAAACATACTGTAGTCTATTCTTTTTTCTTCTGAACAAAGAATTTACATGGTAATGAAGTACATTACAAAAAATCTATGCTGTATACTGTCGAAGCCATAAGTTTGTGATGATTGTGAAGATTAGGTTAAGCATCCTTAGTAGCTCATATCTGTTCTGGCTTGCAATAACCGTGGATGGAGAGATAGGAGAAGTAACTCTGGATGGAGAGAGAGCAGTAGCCCTGGGTGGGGGGAGAGAAAAAGTAACCCTGGATAGATAGATAGGAAAAGTACCCCTGGGGGGAGAAAAGAAGTAACCCTGGATGGAGGGATAGGAGAAGTAACCCTGGATGGAGAGACAGGAGAAGTAACCCTGGATGGAGAGGCAGAAAAAGTAACCCTGGATGGAGAGACAGGAGAAGTAACCCTGGATGGAGAGATAGGAGAAGTAACCCTGGATGAAGAGATAGGAGAAGTAACCCTGGATGGACAGATAGGAGAAGTAACCCTGGATGGAGAGACAGGAGAAGTAACCCTGGATGGAGAGATAGGAGAAGTAACCCTGGATGGAGAGATAGGAGAAGTAACCCTGGATGGAGAGATAGGAGAAGTAACCCTGGATGGAGAGAGAGCAGTAGCCCTGGGTGGGGGGAGAGAAAAAGTAACCCTGGATGGAGAGATAGGAAAAGTAACCCTGGATGGAGAGATAGGAGAAGTAACCCTGGATGGAGAGCTAGGAGAAGTAACCCTGGATGGAGAGATAGGAAAAGTAACCCTGGATGGAGAGATAGGAGAAGTAACTCTGGATGGAGAGAGAGCAGTAGCCCTAGGTGGGGGGAGAGAAAAAGTAACCCTGGATAGAGAGATAGGAAAAGTACCCCTGGGGGGAGAAAATAAGTAACCCTGGATGGAGAGATAGGAGAAGTAACCCTGGATGGAGAGACAGGAGAAATAACCCTGGATGGAGAGACAGGAAAAGTAACCTTGGATGGAGAGATAGGAAAAGTAACCCTGGATGGAGAGATAGGAGAAGTAACCCTGGATGGAGAGATAGGAAAAGTAACCCTGGATGGAGAGATAGGAGAAGTAACCCTGGATGGAGAGATAGGAGAAGTAACCCTGGATGGAGAGATAGGAAAAGTAACCCTGGATGGAGAGATAGGAGAAGTAACCCTGGATGGAGTGATAGGAGAAGTAACCCTGGATGGAGAGATAGGAAAAGTAACCCTGGATGAAGAGATAGGAGAAGTAACCCTGGATGGAGAGACAGGAGAAGTAACCCTGGATGGACAGATAGGAAAAGTAACCCTGGATGGAGAGATAGGAGAAGTAACTCTGGATGGAGAGATAGGAAAAGTAACCTTGGATGGAGAGATAGGAGAAGTAACCCTGGATGGAGAGATAGGAGAAGTAACCTTGGATGGAGAGATAGGAGAAGTAACCCTGGATGGAGAGATAGGAGAAGTAACCTTGGATGGAGAGATAGGAGAAGTAACCCTGGATGGAGAGATAGGAGAAGTAACCCGGGTTGGAGAAATAGGAGAAGTAACCCTGGATGGAGAGATAGAAAAAGTAACCAGGCTAGAGGAATGGGCTAGAAGCTTGAGGAGTTGCCAATAAAAGCTATTGAACTGGTGGATGTATATTGAGTGGAGAACTACACTACAATAGCATACCTTGGTCTGTTATAGTTTGTTGAAACTCATCAGTGATATTTGTGATTTGTTGACCACCAAATGCTGCGTACACAATGGTGGTTTCTGGTGAAGGAGACAAAGAGAACAGCAGATCCTCCCAGTCATCAGAAGGAAAGTTGTTTAGGTTCTCGTACTCTGGTGAACTCCAGTTTCTACAAGTAGTGAGTGAACCACTAACTGACCTTGTGACTGTGTGACTGTACGATTGTATGACTGAGTAACTGAGGGATTGTCAGACTCATTGGCTGTGTGTGGTTGAGTTGTTGAGCTATTGTGGGACTGTGTGAGTGGGTGATTGTGCTTTTGTGACTCTGTAACTGCGTGACTGAATGACTGTGAGGTTGTATAGTTTTCTAGTGTTTCTACAAACATTAACTTACGCTCCTGATCTGTTAGCATACAGTTCCATTAGAAGAGTATCCAACCCAGTAAGGTTATATTTGTGTATAGCTTCATCCACTTTGGACTTTAGAAATGTGTTGTGGTCGCAAATATACACGCTGGGAAACTAAAACATTGCTATAGTTGAAAAGACTGCAAATATTATGATTAATTGACTCACTAAACTAGGCTGATGAAAACTGGTACGTACAATATAGTTTTCTTACCGATGCAATTACTCACATACACACTTATCCTAACATGTTTCCTGTGACAAAATGCTGATACCGACATAAAATACTGACAAATAATATTTGGGTAATGTTTTTAAAACTAGTTTAAAAAACCAAGCTAGGGAAAAATGATTACTTAGCAAGAACTTAAACTGAAAACTGCGAATAGTCCAACGGGACAGTTACACCGTTATACCACCAGTCTTTCATCTTGAAATGCTGCAAAAACACACAATAATCGCATGAGGTATCTCCAATCATTCAGATCGTACAAAGTATTTATATGCAAAGGCATACTTCAGAAGAAAAAATTGGAAATAATGCGTTAGGATCCAAACAATCAACAGCATATGGAAAAAAACTGAAGTAACGGCTGCCTCGTAAGGCCAGGTAATGACAATTGGCGGGTACAAAGTTTTGGTTTTTATTTCAATTTTGGAGCCAACGTTTTATCAAATAAGATAGAAACTTTAACTATTTATCAGTGAAACATAGCATATACGATTACAGGATGTCATGTTCATTTTGTATTTGAGTATTTTTGTTAACTTTAGCTGAACTTTGGAAAGCAGCTGAAGTTTTTAATAAATGGGGAGAGAATTTTAGAAATTAAAAAACATTAATACAGTTTGAAGGACTTATTTGTTGAATTAACAACCCATACTATGGCAGTGATAGTGACAGTGACAGTGCGGGTTGTTGTGTTAGTTTGGTAATAAGGGAAAAGATGTTTTTTTGTTGAAGATGCAAAACTTCAATATGTCCTTATCTGAATGCACTGCGCAGGATTTTTGGGTAGGTTGGTAGTTAACGCCTGTGGTAGAACCTGCACCAGACCTCAGGCTATAATGATTCCTCCAAGAATGACTGCTTGTCTGCAACTCAGTAATACCTACCCAGCATATAGTCAGACAAGGTCAGATGGTCTGACAGGGTCTGACAGTCTGACCATTGATATGCTAAGCTAAGTGTCTGACTACTCGGGGTGGCAGGCATTCACGGGCCAATAGTCCTGAGGGCATCTGGTTACTACTGCGCAAGTCTCTTCAGAGGCTGGTTCACAACGGTTGTCTAGTGAGAGCAGCGTCTCTATTGGACGGGGTGTGGGATTTTGTGGCTCTCCAGGGCGGGTGTTTGATGGTGGAGAGCCACAAAAGCTCGCTAGGCCCCTTGACTAGCTATTTACCTCATTTACCATAAGAAGTTTTTTATTTTTTATTTATCCAGTGCTAATCAACGTTATCACCCACTACAAATGTCACTCTTTCGCATGGGCATTTAACAGGAAAAACAGCCAAATGAGGAAAAAAACTAATATCAAAAAGAAGAGCCTGGCATTAAGCGTGGAACAATACGGGTGGTGGGAAAGTTTCGATGCAGTAGTTCTACCAAGTCTCACACAAATATAACAATCAACAGTTGCATACATATACTGGAACCCCAATGGCATAATAGTCACTCATATAGAAAGAAATGGAGACAGAAAATACATTTAAACTAGAATGACACACTTATTTTTTACTTAAAACTAAATATAAATCAATATTTACTAAATTGCTAATATTGATGACCGGCGTTCTAAGGTTTTAATTGATTTGGAAAATTACATAACTTGAAAAAAAAGACAAAGATTAACCGTTTCTCTATGATTTTTTGGTTTTTAAATTATTTTTGCAGGTAAACAACAATACGAAATAGCGTGCATGCAGAGGGCATACACTGAGGTGTTTCAAGCATTTTCAAGCATCAAACTGCAGGTTATTGAAAACCATATAAAACAGCCACTCAAAGTTTTGCAGTTTTAAATTTCCTTTAAATTGTAACCAGAGTCGCTAAAGGTTGGAAGGAGATAAAACGATACCTTCATCGTGTCTACTTTGGTACTTTTGATTTTAGTGGTCGTTTCTCGTCTAATCAGCACACCTATCAACTCGTATGATGCTGCCAATGCATAGCCAATCACAGCCAAGAAGGCTAGCAGCCACACTAATCTGTGTAAAATAACAAAACAAAATATTATTTTTTCGTAAAACAGGTTCAAAATTCATTTCAAAGCTTATGAAAAACACAGTTCTAAAATTATTTTATAAAGCAAGCTCTAAAAAACCAAAGTGTTTCCGATTTATATGTTGTTACAATTTTAACTTTTGCAGTATAAAAAGCTGCATAATTTTAATTTTTGTATTATAAAAATGGTAAATGGATGTAAAATTGTCGGTTCGCTTAAAACTTTAACCAATACAATTCAAAAATGTTCTTAAACCATGAGTAAAACTTTCAAAAATACTATTCTAAAATAATACATTAATAATTAATGTAATTTTAATTCGCAAGTTTTTTTTAGTCGCTTTCATATAAAAAATGAAAAAAAATGTCAAAAAACGATTTTAGTAAAAGAATTAACAAGAATGTGTTGCACACCCTCACTTGGTAACAATAGAAGTGTTTGCCATGGTTACATATTTTATTCCATGCATTGATGTCTCTTGTGTAAAGTCTGTAAAACTCTCTCCATCTGTAGTTTTCTCCACTTTCTTATCTCCAGTACAAGAGCAGCTACATGAACCTTCAGATGAAGTAACCCCTGCATCCATCCTTCAGGCGAGTAGAGAGTTTTGATGCCTGTGTGGAGATGTAACGATCATATAGACAAACCCAGCTACAGTTCAGAGATTCTAAAGAGATATGTTAGCATAATACTAATTACTACCTATTACCTACTACTAGCTACTCTACTAACTAGTGGGTCTATCTATATTAATCCAACTTATATGAAATGTAGTATTTTAAATCTATGACAAATCTCTAAAGCTTCAAGGCCAAGTGGTTTGTGTAAGAAACTATAAATACGAGAAGACCAGGCTCAAACACAAACTTTGCAGAGTTAATTTTTTTTGCTAAAAATGAAGGAATAGATACAAAAAATTAATTGCTAATCTTTTATTAAAACTACGATGCGAATAAATTCTTTTTAACAGTTTAAATAAAACTTTTAACTCAAACAATAAACTAAAAAATAATACCCCTGCAAACGAGCGCTTATAAATTAATGCAGAAACTGACTTGTTGATCTGAATTATACAAAGCAATCAACAGCTGAGCTGCTTAAAAATAATTGTTAATAGAAATCAATAACTCTTGCAGACTGAAGCACACAACCCAAGCCACCATTGGCTGGCTACCAAACAATATGCTTTCAAATTATGGAAAATAAGTAGACAGGAAACAGTCAACAAGTTTTTGGTCTCCGGATCAAGTGGTGAACACAAACAATGAAGCTAACAACCCCGGAGATACTTGTTCGTCTACATTCTGACTGTTATATTGTGGAAGCCTCCCACTGTGCCAGCCTGCATCTTCTGGCACAGCCTAACAACATCTCTCTCCAACGCAGGGTGGGTCAGACCTGCAGGGAGCAAGTTGCTCACTTCACAACAGCGTGAGCCCATGGCTCGTACAAACTAAACAAAGTTCAAGTATAAAAACACATTTATGGTCCCAATATCTATTTTCAGGCCTGGATCTCCTAGAGCTGTATACAGCAGTAGCAGTAGCAGATATAAGACACTGGACATACGGAGAGCCAGTCTTTATATAGGCTGGTTGATAGGAAACTGATTGCATCATCATATAACAACCAATGAACGGTACAGGAAGTAAATTAGACCAATCAAACAATACAAATATAACAATACATATAATGGGTACACAAAGTTAAATGCATAAAGGGCCTAGTGGCAAAGGTAGGAAGCTATAGATATAGTTCTCAGTCTTAGATAGTCTTTGGTCCATAATCTACGGTGGTTAGGTCCTGGATCCCTCTGAGGTGCCTTTTAGACTTTTTTAGATTGAGGTCCAACTTGCTGTCTTCCTCTTCTTTTATAACTGTAGGGGGTTGCTTGGTCCTTTGGTGCTCAGCCTCTCCCTTCTGGTACTCTCCATGGAATGAGGTCAAGGTACTGACTCGGGATAAGCTATATGTATCTTATATAACGAATACAGGGTTTAGAATTGACCAGGGATAGCCCAGTATAGCCTGTTTTTTAAATTGGGAGTAGAATATATATATTATACAGGGGTGATCTCGGGTCGATACAAAACCATACATGGGGGTTGGGAAGGGGTGTGGAGGGAAATTATAACAAGGAGTGGAAGGGGATGGGGGTTCTAGCCAACTTAACCACAACAATTTCCATTAGTAGTATTTTGTGTCGCATTACAACTTTGTCACATTTTATTCATAAATTTATGGCATGTAAGAGCACATTTCATTGTTTATACGTTATGTAATAGTATGTATATTCTATTGTGTATACATTATGTAAAAGTATGTACATTCCATTGTGTATATGTTATGTAAAAGTATGTATATTTCATTGTGTATACATTGTGTAAAAGTATGTACATTTCATTGTGTATACATTATGTAAAAGTATGTACATTCCATTGTGTATACGTTATGTAAAAGTATGTACATTCCATTGTGTATACGCTATGTAAAAGTATGTACATTCCATTGTGTATACGCTATGTAAAAGTATGTACATTCCATTGTGTATAAGTTATGTAAAAGTATGTACATTCCATTGTGTATATGTTACGTGAAATGCATCATCATGTCATCGATGAAATAGCGAGATTCTAGAGGTTAAAAAACCAAATAACCCAAAAGTCCATTTCTGGTGACGGTATAAACACCGAAACCAAATCAATACGTGCACCAATTTAAAATGTGAACCAGCACTTTTACATTAGATAAATGCAATCAGTTCAAAAAATATAAAAAATGGCATGAGATTTTGTTTATATAAAATGAATGTAGAAAAAATTAATCATAAGTAAACCGAGTGATCGGGGCCATTGATGTGCCCGTAGGTTCTAGACAACCTGTTACATCGTTGAAGGAAAATGTCTCATAACTTTTTTGTTCGTTACGACTTACAACATTCAACATCATACTTGTATGGTAGAACAAAAATATTCATGTGTAAATCACAGTATTGTTCTTTTTCCACAACATGGATAAATGTTAATGTAACAATCAGTTTTAGAGCTTGTATTGGACATTCATAACTGTTATATTGGATATTATTACATAATGCATTTATCAATGTTATTGTGTCACCAAGCGCACAGTATTTTCTATCACACTACACTTTTATGCCCTGATTGGCTGAACGAAGAGAATTTAAATATTTACAATGAAATCTACTTCCTGCAGGCATTAATATCATATTATTAAACCAAACTGGTTTGTTATATAAAAATATGTATTCAACTAAACAATAAGTGATATACAACTGACAGCACAAATATGGACTTGAGCTATAGTGACTTCATAAAATGACTGAAAACTTAAAGAGTGGATGACATTTATAGCTAGTTTGGCCTGTGGTTTCTATAAAACGTACTTCTTTAACTGGTAGTAGCTATGGACTGTTGATTTCAGCTGACTGTACCTGTAAAACCACAAAAACAATACGTAAGTGAGAGGAAAGGCGAATGTCTCAAATCATTAAGAAATCCATAATATCTGGACACTAATTATTACATATACTGCATATAACTATACTTTCATGACATGGAAATCTCTGACACAATAAAGTGAGTAGACCAGAGTGCCAACATGGATTGTGATGACGAGTGCAAAAAGTCAATTATTTTTGTGTGTCTAAAACCATAAAATTAGCTGAAATGTCACATTGAGAGTTATATTTTCAGGGAGAGGACGACTCTGGAGACAAGTGAGTAGGTCTGACATGTAAAACAAATGAAAAGACTTTCAATTCTGCAAGAACTAAAGACTTACATTAGCTGTAAAGGATGCAATTAGAACAAAGCAGTATCTGATCTCTAATGACCTGTTTGTTGGGCCACAATATTTGAGTAATAATTTAATTGTTAGTAATTTAATTGCATAACTTTTTTCTGCTAACAAAAAATGGACCTTGGTATCAAGAATTTGTGTTATAAAAATGTAGTAATATTAAGAGTATTTGGACCTGTTCGTCAAACAAAATACAGAAAATAATAGGTGTTCGTAATTCAATGCGCTGCGTATGCAACGGAACATTAGTTTAGAACAACATAAATAGTCAATGAAATGTTACCGAACAAACCATAAAGAAGATAACTCCCAATTTTCAAAATAATCATGAAAATAAAATTTGAACTGCTATAAACTGGGGTAGTTTGTAAAGCTGCAGTTCAGTTTAGTAAATTTTGAACGCTTGCAATTATTTTGAATTATTTTTTATGGATACAAAACAGGTCTAAGAAGTTGAAAAAATCAACTCGCTCGTTGTTATTTATTTAGTGTTCAGTTTCATTCGCGACTTACGAGCAATATAAATAAATGCTCGTTGATTATTTTTATTTATTCCGTGAGCTACTTTTTGTTGACCGATGAGTTCCGAACCAAATGATTATTTATTGATTACATTTATTGCCAATCTGATTATTTTTATTGCATTGTGTTTGTTTGGCGAACAGAGGTGGAGAATACTCTTATTATGTACAAGTAATAAACATAACAACTTCATCTATTTATTAATAATACACTAAAACTGCCAGCTGCATGAAAATTCAATAACAAGTGATGTTTGCAAGGGAGACAACTTCTCATATAAATATTTGATACTGAATAAAACTTTTTGTATCATGCAATTCAATAGAAACGCATTCGGGTTTATAGATTGGAATGAAAAAACATTAAGAGTACTCGCGACCTATGTTCGCCGAACAAATCGCAATAAAAATAATCAGATCGGCAATAAATTTAATAAATAATAATCATTTTGTTTGGTACTAGTGAGTCAACAAAAAGTGGCTCACTAAATAAAAACATAATCAATGGGCATTTATTTATATTGTTTGCATGTTGCGAATGAAACTGAACCCTAAATAAATTATAACGAGCGAATCTAATTTGCTAATTTCATAGACCGGTTTTATATCCTTACAAAATAGATACGATCGTTCAAACCTACTAAATAAAGAGGGCAACTTTACAGACTAGTTTGTTTTACAGCAATGCCCTTTTTACTTTTTCTTGATACTTTGCAAATTGGGAGTTATCTTTTTTATGATTTGTTCAGTAATCTACATACAACTCACTGCTACTAACAGACTAACCTGAGCAAGCGAGTTGTCTGAAGAGACGTCGCCGTTTATTGTAGAACATTCTAGAAGAGAGACACTAGCGCCATCTGTCTCATTACATTGTGTAGAAGTGAGTGGAGCTGTGATGTCGTCAACTGATGAATCATCTAACAACCTGTCATAGGTTGCCAAATCACTGCTTCTCAGGGCTCCACGCAATTCTGTTGATAAATGAAGAAAAAATAACAGTCATTCATGAAAGATTAGTTAATCACGGGAATCAAAAACAAAATGAATGATATTTGCTGACTTACTATGAAGTAATGATGGACTGTCCTCTATATCTGAGCTATTTATAGCATTGTACAGCTGCTCCACGCTGCCTTCATGCTTATAGGCCAGCAGGGCTGCCTTTACTATCTTATTCTGGTCCTTGCTCAACTTTTTCTTGCACTGCACACGAAAAAGTAAGATTTTGTAACAAATTTAAAAGTTATTTGAGTAGTGAAATAATTGTGAAACGACGACAGGAAACGACGATATGAAATAAAAAACATACATCATTAAACAAAGAGAGCGTCGCTGCGTATCGAGATTTGGTTTGAGATAGCGAAATGGATGGAGTCTGAGTAGACAGAGTTTGGGTTGAGATTGCATCAGTTTGACCTTGAGTTGACCTCAGCTGTCTCTCTAAGTTGTCAAAACATTCCTGCTGCCTTGCACTAATCAAATCTCTAAACCCTGTCAGAAAAAAGAATTAAAACTAGTAACGCCGAAATGACAAATTAGTACTTATACAATGCGCATACTCATTAAAACTATTCACTACTAGGTTCGATCAACGTTGTGAGACAAATACTAAGAGTTATACCCTACAGCATGAAATTATTAACGGAAGTTAATTTTGTGAGTTGTCTTCTCTCTGATGATTTAACAGATATTATTTTTCGCGAATCGGAAATCTTCGCGGTAGGAGAAGACAGCTCCACATAATTTTTTATGAATCCGCTAAGAAATCGAGTAAAAGTAAAAATGGCATTAATTTTTAATGGAAATAATATTTCGCGAATTTAGAACTCGCGTAAATGCGAAATTAACTTCCAACGAATTTTTTCATCCTGTAGGGTATGTATTCTCAATTATTTAAGTCAAATGACAGGACAACAGATTTCACCAGTCTCACTGTTACGCAAAACAGCAACCATTATTTTGAAGTTTTATTTATACAAAAACAAAACCATTCCAATCTTAGACACAAATGCATGTGTAGCAACAAACACATTATGCAAAAGAGTTGTCTTCTCTCGTCAGTTGGGATTTTCCAGAATTTAAATTTTGTTTAATCACGGTTGCCAGTAACAACAGAGAAAAACGCGCAACCTGAGCAAAAGTATTATTACTGGGGAAACCCCAAAAATAATTATTGCGGGCTTATATAAAACAATGGACATGATCTGGAAATCCGCGTAATTAATTAGGTACTACCACTGTTTGAAAACTTTTTCAGGTTGCGCGTTTTTCTCTAATATTGGTGGTTGTCCTCTATGTTGGTGACAAGGTATGACTGCATACAACGGGTGGAGTCTGGGTTGACCAACCATAAGTTTAAACCAACAGCAACGACAAAAATGTCAATATTATTACAATTGATGCTTTCCAAAAGTTTAAAATACGCAGCAAGCAATTGGTATAGGATGTTCACTATATATGCCAAGCCATGGGTTAAAACTTTCCAATCATTACATAAAAATCTCTTTTCTTGCCTATTAAATGTTTTGGCAGTACATTTAACCCACATAAATTGTTAATGCGACAAAACCAAAAATTCTTTGCTTTAAATCTGCATGCACAAGAGAACAAATGCGTCTACAGTCAATTTGATGGTAGCAGTTACATGTTGCCTTTACATGTTGCAACACAGGTCATTTCGAGCTGGGGCGTTGGAGTTGCTAATCATCATAGCTAATATAAGGTAAGTAAGTTCCTGTTCATACAGTTGGGTTTATCAGTAGAGATTCATTTATTGACGGATTATACAAGGTTATAGTTCTCTATTCATTCAGAGGTTTTTTATTTACCTGTAATATGAAATTTTGACTCATCTACAAAAAATAATATAATCATAGAACCAAATAAAAGGCTGACAAAAATCTGACTTTCCTGTTTGTATCTGAAATAATAATTACTTGTTAACTATTTTTAAATTATTAAATATATGAAATTTGAGGCATTTTCAAAATACATAATATGGATTTATTCACAATGATGATAATAAAGAAAACGCATAACCTGAGAAAGTTTTTAAACTGCGGGGGAAACCCCAATTAATTACGGGGATTTCCAGAATTTGTCCATTGTTTGATATAAGTCCGCCATAATTACTTTTTGGGTTTCCCCAGTAATAAAACTTTTGCAGAGGTTGCGCGTTTTCCTTTAATACTTATTTTATACGATAATCTTACAATCTTATCCTATCCAAACTTGAGTAAACAAAATATTGGACACGCTACATAAAACAACACAATTGGTTTAGCTGTGTCCCGCAACTACACAATAAAATCGCTGCAACTTTATGCTCAAGCCCGATACTGCTGGATTGCCTGCGACAATTCTGCGTCTCTACCAAAAATTGTGCAAATTCTGGCACAAAATGCATCGGCAAGCCTCAAAGAAAAATCGCTTCATGTAAAGGGTGCTTTAGTTTCCTGAAACTTCTGTTTCCTGTCGGCAGCCGTGCCTTGAGTGTCGGAAATAGTTAAAACCATTGGGCAAACTTTTTCGCGATGTTATGTGTAACGATTGCAATAATCGGACAATGTGCAAATCATTTCTGGTTGACCCAATGCGTGCAATGGTATATCTAACATACTTTGCCTTAACAATCGAACCACTTACTAGATATGACGGAATGAGTGGCTTCCTGTTCCAATAATACGCTAATGCATTCCTGAATATCATTGATATCTTTACTCTTGTGGTACTTGAGCAGTGAGCTCTTCACTCGAGTGAACTTCTCTTTGGAGAGCAACTGCCGGCACTACAACGGCAAATTAATATCAAGTGCAGACAATCGTAAGAGATCAAGTGCAGACAATCGCAAGAGATCAAGTGCAGACAATCGCAAGAGATCAAAAGTAGTAATGATGCAAGCTCCCAACTTTGTGACTTGGTCAGATTTAAAATGCAGCAAATAAAGGTGCTGGTGGAAAAACTTTGAAATTGAAATTGCAGAAAACAAGATTCACCTTATGAAGCGCTTCTGAGGCAAGCTTCAGTTTGGCCACATTCTTATCATCTTGGGACGGGGGAGGGCTTGTGTTAGTAACTTCTTTTAAAGAACTGTTAGGTTCAGTAGGGGTGGGTGCTACTCTGTCCACTATACCAGGTATCTGTATGAGAACGAAGGCTATGTAAAATATAACAACCAACTAGTAATGGTGATGTTCATTTCAAAGCAGTTCAAATCAATCGCAAATGAAATAGAAGAGATAACTCCATATATATTGTTTATTATCAGTTTATTTATAATAATATCAGTTTTTTTAGTAGCAAGCAGTTAGCAAAGCAATTATTACATAATAATTATCACTTGGCAACGCAGAATATTACGATACGTAATATTGCTTTGGAGAACATGACATCTGTGTGATATTACAATTTCACCTCATTAAATAAAGTTATTATTAATAATTATTATTAATAATAATAACCATCATCATGAGCATGTGCAATAATAGCAAAATTATAAATAAACTGATCATTATGACAATATGAAAGCAGATTCGTTTTGTTTAATAATAAAAATCAGTATGTAGATACTCACATAAATTAACTGATAATAGTTATGTATTTCGAGTTATCTTCTCTATGATATGCTCAACCAATTTGAAGTGTTTTGAAATAAACGTCACTGCTAATAACAGTTTTACAATGAGTAGGTGTAGCCAAGTGATGAAGGCTCAGGATTTGTGCCCAAGACATCCAGGGATCAAATCTCAATCAGGAATATTGGTCTAATCAACATTTAATGGCTTCTAATCCAGGCATAAGGGTGCTTTCGGACACCCTACATGTAGGCACCAAGGGATTAAACGATACTGTTTGAAAACCAGATTGTTGAGTGCCAAAAAAAAACATGGCGACGAGTGGGTAATTTGGGCTCAATAATACAAAGTGACAAATGGTGCGATTCATGAGCAGCAAACATGACTTTGACTTGGTGCGTAAACCAGCAGCAATCGATGAGTGAAACTCTTTGTCTTTTACTCTTCCGGTTTTAAACCGTATGACAAGAAATTTTAGTAAATATAAATAAAGTGACGAAATACAAAATAGTCATAAGGAATATTCAATAATAGGAAGAGTGAAGCACGCTTGCCTTAATTGTAGGGTTTTCATGGACGACGTATAAAATCAATATGTCTATGGTTTAAATTACAAAAGGATTTCTGTTAAACGGTGCTCATCCATAATAGGCTTGCCACACGATCCTGTCTTTCGCACCGTAGCAGGAGACTGGCAACAGATAGCATGCCACACGAGCCTAAGTGGCAACTGGTACGACGGACATAGCATTCGATTGAGCAAATGAGAGCAGCATTAATCTATAGTGTGTTCCACTTGGCTGCCTGCTTTTGATTATTTTTATGTTTTTTTTTTATTCAAACATTTATTACCAAGTTTATTGATATGGTGCAATTCATTAATAATAAATTTTTATTAGATTTATCATTAAGTATCATATATAACTGTTATGCTGCTTAGTTCTTTAATTTGTAATTTTTTTCATCACAATCATAAAAATATTTTGAAGTTATCTGCCCACGGTAATTTTAGGTGAACACCAACGATCATTATCTATTATAATATTATATTACCATATAAGTATTATGTATAATCTTTGTAAGCATGCTGAGAATCAAAATAACCTTGTCCTATGCACTTATATCAGATGTAAATGCTGTGCATAAAGAAAGCAACCAATCAAAGCACGACGGACAGGATAGAAAATCAATCGTGTTTGTTTTGCTTCGTCCCATGCGACAGGATGACAGATACGGGTGATATTTTGGCTCATGTGAGAGGCTATAAACCACTACCATAGGCGTAGGGTATCCGGAAGCGCCAACAATGAAACTAACGTCTCAGCACTAACCATCTGCATTTTGATCTTCTTTCTTGCTGGCTGTGAGATAGTCACCTCAGTGACTTCTTCAGCAGGTTTATTATTATCTGTAGCAGAGCTTGAGTAGAGAGATCGTGCACTAATTCCCATCTTGCTAGAGATTGTCTGTCCATCTACACAAACCAGTATATAAAGTGAACAAGCAGATGTATCCTAGACATCAAAGCCAGTATATAAAGTGACCAAGCAGATGTATTCTAGACACCCAGCCAGCAACCATGTGACTCACCACTTATGGAAACTTTTGGCAGACCAGAAGGTTTGGCTGGCTCCAGAGCCATTGCTTGGGCTTTCCTGGCCTCCACCTCGGCGGGAACTGTAGAGAAAAACTTGTTGAGCATTCTAATGACACTAGAGAAGGCCTCGTGAACCACCAGGTTGGCCTTGACCCATTCAGGGAGCTCGTCTCTAGCATACGAACTTGAGAATCTGTAATATACAGCCCATTAGCATATCAACGGCGTCAACAAATGTAAAACTTAAAACTGGAAAGTTTTAAACCAAAATTGTGTCTTTGAGTTCTGCAACTCATTTTTCTCCAAACCTGTTTATTCTTGGGAACGGCTCACAAAACATGATATTAAAAAAGTATAAAACTTTGGTCCGATTTTATTATAATAAATTCAATATTTATCTTTGGACCAGTTTGGTAAATGATCAGAACAAGTTGACATACTTTTCTCAAAATTTCTACACCACATTAGCTGCTGAGAGAGGAAAAACTTTTACTTTTAGTCCTAAGAGTATTCGCGACCTCTCTTCACCGAAAACATTGCAATAAAAATAATCAGATCGGCAATAATAAATTTAATCAGTAAATAACCATTTTGTTCCGAACTCATGGGTCAACAAAAAGTAGCTCACTGAATAAAAAAATAATCAACGACTATTTATTTATATTGTTCACAGGTCGCGAATGAAACTGAACACTAAATAAATAATAACGAGCGAGTTGATTTTTTTCATTTTCATAGACCGGTTTTACATCCTTGAAAAATAATTTAAAATAATTGGAAGCGTTCAAAATTTACTAAATTAAAGGGCAGCTTTACAAACTATTCCAATTTATAGCAGCTCAAATTTTATTATTTTCGTGATTATTTTGAAAATTGGGAGTAATCTTCTTTATGATTTGTTCGGTGAACTATAACATTTCATTGAATATTATGTTGTTCTAAACTAATGTTCCGTTGCATTAAATTACGAACACTTATTATTTTTGGTATTTTGTTCCACGAACAGGTCGCGAATACTCTTATTGACTCTTACTGATTTTTTATCACAAAAATGTAAGTTCAGGCGATAAGATTTCTAATGAAACTCCCATATAAATTTGGAGTTGCTTGCTCTTGGAGAAGGAATATTCAGTTTTATTCAATCCTCAAAGTCCAAGTGATTTCTTATAAACATACTCATTATATTGCATTGATTCTCTCCAACATTCGATGTCAAAGTGGTAGTTACTAGCAAATAACAAAACCATCGACCAACTTTAGGCAACCAAAAAGGTGTGACTACATACTATACAACAGGAAATAGGTACAAGTATACCTGGTATCCAACAGGAGTATAGCTCCATAGTCAAACCTGTGTCTAATCACTCTACCTATAGCCTGGTTAACTGCTCTAGAGGCCTGCTGATTATACCACTGAGATCCGGTCAAAGTCTACAAAATAGCAAGTTCACAAATTGCAAATAGAGATGTTTTTTTTTACGCCAACAAACGATCTTTAGCTGTATAATACTTGCAAGCTTGTGCCCACTATCATGTAATGCCTACATAGTGATTCATTTGTGAAATTTCTACTTGGAGTTATCTTTCCTTGAAACAAAGAGCACAACTCCAAGCTGGAAATGATGGAAAAACTCTGATTGAATAGCGTAAGCAATGCAACAGATGTTGTTTACTCACCTGTTTCTGTGTGCTATTTCTTAGTTGTTGGTCGAGATAAGATCTTTTCATGAGAACTTTAGGGTCTTTGGCCGGTGCATACGGTATACCAGTGATTACCACTGCTCGTCCATTTTTGTCTACAAAGTCAAGCCCCTCGCTCACCTGTGAAGAAAAGCAGTCATACAAAAAGGAGCAGACAGAGAGAGCAAACTTTAAAAAAAAAACAAGGTCATTATGCTATAAGTTAACTATACTTGAAACCATGAAAAAAAAACTTCCTTAAATTGTTGTTTCTGAAAAATTTTGGAATAGTCTTCTCTTGAAAGTGAGATGATAATTTTTAATAAAATGGCTATTTACCACGAAAATAAACCTGACTAAATAAAATTACAACATATATACATTACATAATGATTGCATGATGTTATATTAAATACTAGAAAATTATTTAAAAAAGATTTAAAAGCATTTTTATGTAAGCCACCAAACCATTTACTATTCAATTGCGTACCTTGCCGCGGCACACACCACAAAATATAGCACCGTTGGCTGTGGCATCATTAACCATAGCGTAATACTGTTCCATCGCCTGCTGAAACTCCTCCTTATTGGTCGGCTCTATATACACTTGTTTGTATCT
This sequence comes from Cryptosula pallasiana, assembly GCA_945261195.1. Classification (NCBI taxonomy): domain Eukaryota; kingdom Metazoa; phylum Bryozoa; class Gymnolaemata; order Cheilostomatida; family Cryptosulidae; genus Cryptosula; species Cryptosula pallasiana. The sequence goes on from OX183130.1 coordinate 40,249,190, forward strand.
CTGTATGCACTGCATTAGATGTCCATTCTACAGAAGAGACAACTCCACATTGACTTACAATATGTACAGGTAACAGATGGCAAATAGATAGCTTTGGCATGAAAAATGTTACTGTACAAACTTTCGTAAATAGTAAAATAGAACAGCCTAATGAAATTTGGTGCGCAATATCAAAATATTGATATCAGTGTGACTATATTTTATATTTGTGACTGCTACTGATGTCAACTAGTACTGTATTAGATACAGAGAGTAGTTCAATACATCCACCCGCTTCGCTTCTGGCTCACTCCACCACTGGTCCAGCTACACTTTTTGGCCCCCCGCATTGCTCTACCTTGCTCTACTTCTGCTCCCCCCCCCCCCGCTCTACATCCGCCCCCGCTCTACCCAATCTAGAGCTGTCTCTTCCCTGCCTTTTCTCTGCCTCGCTCTACTCCTCTACCTGCCTTGCTCTACCCGCCCTGTTCACCCCCTGCTCAGCTTTATCCTCTCCATCTCCCCCCTTCCCCTCACTCATTTTGATAGAAAACACATGTAGAAGTTTACTAATCAGTTGCATTGTAGCAATTACTGCAGTTTCTACTACAACCAACTTACAAAAACAAAATACTATAAAGCTACGTTCACACTACACGACTCTCAGCAATGCAATTATCGGGAGGAACCGGGAGTTGCTCTCCTGATTATTTACCAGAGTTGACACTTGCGAATCACATCAAATTATTATTAATAATAATAATATAATATAGCTTGTATTACCAGAGATTTCAATAAACTATACCATTTCTTCACTCATCAATAATAAGAAATAATTGTAAGTATATTTAATTATAATTAATAATAAATAAACGATAACAACTTTTTTCAATGCAATTATTTATTATAATCACGGAGCTGGTAGTTCTTTCTACTAAATTAATAATAATTAGTATACCCACATTAATATTTTACTTGTAAACAAGGCTTGCAATTGATCAGGGAGATATTAAAAAATATTCTAAAACTGGTTAAATAATAATTATCAAGCAGCTGCAAGTATCTTGAAAAGTATTAAATTGAAAAGCTGTGATGTGGATGCTGATTGGCTAGATAGGCCGATCAATCATACACAGCTCCGTCACTGCCCAATAAAAAAAGTCCGCCACCGATTGTGAAATCGTTAAGGTTGCACTGTTCACACTTGCGAGCCGATTTTAGACTCGGCCCACTCGTACGAGAATCGCATAATGTGAACGTAGCTTGAAGAAATGTTGTAACCTATGCCTACTGGAAGAAAACTATATGAGTAATAAATCTTCAAGGAATTATTTATTCGGCACTCAAATCGTGTAATGTTAGCATACATTCCTGAAAACATTAGAAACACACAATCTTTGATTAGAGAACAGGGAGGACCCAATGGACTGTTTCTGCACCAGTTTTACTCCTCTCAGCATAGTGGTTGGGCATACATAGGCATGGACTAACACAGAGATATGTAGACACACAGACAGATGCTTTTCATGTTTATACACACACACGGATAGATAAGAAGATGCTACTCACATTCCAAGACTCTATAATAGATCTCATGACGCTGTAGGAAGGAAAAAATACAAGCATTCCGTTTGGTACGGCTTTTGCTATCTGCATTATGGCATATCCCAGAGATGTATGATATTTGGGGTCACTCCTGTAAGAGAATACAGTGAGAGCAAGCTAAGCTATTGGTGTATTACATGACCTACTAGCAACTAGCAGATACCAACCTGTTCTGGTAGTTAGAATTGAGTACGACACTCTCTGGACCTTGTTTGACTACAGAGACAGATATTTGACTAGGTGATATCACATGGGGGTTCTCGAGAGTCACAGGAAATGGTCTACAATAGACGCGTGCACTTAAAGCCATCGACCACAAGTCTAGAACAATACTCAGCATGTCTTATGCCCCTACCACACGAGCCAGAATATCACTTGTATGCGTCGTTCCGTCACGCAGGATGAAGCAGAACAGACATGCTCGATTTTTCATCCTGTCCATCGTATTGTGATTGGTTTATTAAACTACAGCGATTCCACTTGACATGGTTATATTGATTTACGTGTTTTTGAAAAGATCATATTTATTTGTAATATAGTAATACATATCATAATAATTATACGATCGTTGGTGTTTATCTGAAGCTAGCACGGGCATATAATTTTTAAAATAATTATCATTTGTGGTGGCGAGAAATTATAAATAAATAATAAAAAGGCATAAAACTTATAAATGATAATGAATTATATACCTAATAATATTAATTTATTTATTGCTTGACCAATATTGATAAGCTTAGCAATAAAGAATTGGTTTTAATAAAAATAAATATTATCAAGATAATCAGAAACAGGAAACCATATGGAATACACAAATGATTAATCCTGGTCGTATTTGCTCAATCGAACACTATGCCCGCCGTTTCAGTCGTCAGTCAGGCTCATGTGGATTGCTATCCGTCGCCAGACTCTGGCTCTGGGTACGGAAGACAGGCTCATGTGGTAAAGGCATTAGAACAAATATTTACATTCTGAGCTCCGAGCTGAGGGAAGCCAGAGGTTTGAGTGTTCCACTGGTCAGGAGAATACAGCGTACTCCTTGTTTCTGTAGATCTGTCATGGAGAAACCAGGGGAGAAACACCAGAAGGATAGCACACGCACTGTAACATCAGGTGAAAACTTATAGACTGACTGTAACATCAGATACAAACTTATAGACTGACTGTAACATCAAGTACAAACTTATAGACTGACTGTAACATCAGATACAAACTTATAGACTGACGGTAACATCTGGTACAAACTTATAGACTGACTGTAACATCAAGTAAAAACTTATAGACTGACTGTAACATCAGATACAAACTTATAGACTGACTGTAACATCACGTGAAAACTTAGAGACTGACTGTAACATCAGGTGAAAACTTAGACACTGACTGTAACATCAGGTGAAAACTTAGAGACTGACTGTAACATCTGGTACAAACATATAGACTGAATGTAAGATCTGGTACAAACTTATAAACTGACTGTAACATCAGGTGAAAACTTAGAGACTGACTGTAACATCAGGTGAAAACTTAGAGACTGACTGTAACATCAGGTGAAAACTTAGAGACTGACTGTAACATCTGGTACAAACATATAGACTGAATGTAACATCAGATACAAACTTATAGACTGACTGTAACATCAGATACAAACTTATAGACTGACTGTAACATCAAGTACAAACTTATAGACTGACTGTAACATCTGGTACAAACATATAGACTGACTGTAACATTGAGTACAAACTTATAGACTGACTGTAACATCAGGTGAAAACTTAGAGACTGACTGTAACATCAGGTGAAAACTTAGAGACTGACTGTAACATCTGGTACAAACTTATAGACTGACTGTAACATCAGATACAAACTTATAGACTGACTGTAAAAAGGAAATTATTTTGTTATGAGTTTTTACTCAGATGCTGATCTAGATGCATGAAAAGGGCTCACAAATGATATCTGATAAGATTAGAGAGATGATTGGAGATGATTGGAGATGATTGGAGAGGATAGATCATAAACAACTTAGGAGTTGTTGAGATTCCAGATGATAGCGAAATGTTTCAAATAAATGTTAGACAACGATGAACTTTTTTGTAATTGCCAGAACAAAAAAATAATATTAACCATGCATACCACATTTTTACATTTTTTCTATATCTTCTAACTGAGTTATGCTATTAATTATTTGTTGATGCATTTGGCTGATTCCTATGTTGCACTTGTAATTATAATCTGTTGCTGGCAGCATTTAGACAGCGTGATGATCTTTGATAAGACTAAATTACAGGCCCAATGACCGGCACGCCTTGTAATACAGTGAACCAGTGCTCAAAGCGTACAAGTACTCCTACAGGAATGCTAGGGTGGGACGGGTGCCCCGCGGTAGCGGAAAAAAAGATAGTTGTGGTGCTCAAACTAATTTTTGGCTTCTCAACTTCTACATTTTATTTTGTTATTGGAGAAACTCCCACTCAACTACGAGAAAAATCGTGATAAGAAAAGCTTTCGCAGAATAATGAAGTAGATTATTTTTCGGTACGTGCGTTCCAAAAAAGTAATGTTCAATTTTTATAGAACAACGTCGTTTTGGGGCGTTCCAATACACTTTGAGCACTGCAGTGAACGCTATCAGCCAGGGAAAAAACCACATTGTAATACAACTGTATGTTATGAGATGAAGCGAGTCTGATAAGCTAAATCTGACCGTGTGGGGAATCAAAACCCAGACCAGAGTGCTATCTCTCTATCCACTAGACCATGTAGCTTTTAACGTAAGGGTGCCAGTTTAACAACCATGTTAACTGTGAAGTCAATGAAACACGAACCTGGATCTTTAGATGCGCTGGAAGAATTCCAAAAAGACTTCTTAGGTGGATCTCTGTTGTGTACATAGACCTACACATATACATTTGATAAAATAATCTAACTATTTCATCTTAAACGCCAGAGATTTAATTCGCTAAATCATGCTTAAATGCGCAAACTGGCTGACGAGACAGTTTTTTGCATGATTGAACGATAGTAAAATATGAAAGCAAAAAGGAAGCCATCAACATTAAAAAAAATCACTCATGCACGGAATAAGTATGTAGAAAAGCTATTTTCAAATGGTGATGCCAAACTGGTTGAACTGACAGAGAAGTGTTTCTCTTCTACTTTACTAATTTTTTTCATTCGTATTTTCTCAAATCACAAAAAAAATGTTTTGTTTTAAATGTTTGTTTGGAGCACAGACAAGAAAACATTCATTAAAATAGACAAAAACAAACAAAAATTTACCCGGTAGAATTGAGCTATGTGAGCTTTCCTCATCTCGGGAGACTTGGAGATGTTGTAAGAATCACTTTCGAATATGACCTTGAGAAAATCAAGGAACTTGCTGAGCCCGTAAGCTTTGTTATGTACCCCGCTGTATCCTACAACGTTAGTTTGGCATCTGTTAGTAGACATTACAACTAATACAATTGGTTACCAGAGGGATGGACAACTTGTACAATTGGTTGCCAGAGGGATGGACAACTGATATAGCTGGTTAATAGAGGGATGGACAACTTGTACAATTGATTATCAGAGGGATGGACAACTAATACAATTGGTTACCAGAGGGATGGACAACTTGTACAATTGGTTACCAGAGGGATGGACAACTGATACAATTGATTGCCAGAGGGATGGACAACTGATATAGCTGGTTAATAGAGGGATGGACAACTAATACAATTGATTATCAGAGGGATGGAAAACTAATACAATTGGTTACCAGAGGGATGGACAACTTGTACAATTGGTTACCAGAGGGATGGACAACTGATACAATTGATTGCCAGAGGGATGGACAACTGATATAGCTGGTTAATAAAGGGATGGACAACTAATACAACTGGTTACCAGAGGGATGGACAACTAATACAATTGGTTACCAGAGGGATGGACAACTGATACAATTGGTTACCAGAGGGATGGACAACTATAACAATACAACTCACCCCCGCCAGTGAAGTAGGCAATGCAGGCATCCACAATCTGATATATAGGTAGATAAGTAGTAAATCCAAGGTTTGTTTTAGCCAAAAGTTCAAACATGAAATCTCCGCTAGCCTTCAGTTCTCCGTTAGTCAGCTTTATGCCCATCACTTCTTTTTCCAAGTTCGATATCAATCCTAAAACATCAAAATATCCATGTTGAATATTTGGTGACATCATCACTCAATGGCTAATCAGTGAGAGATACCGAAAATATACCAGCAAACCGAACATTCTCTCCTTAAAAATGCATTTTTCACAGTTTCCCACCTTTAACTTTGGCTACATTTTCAAGGGTGAGCAACTCAAAGTTAAGGTTGTCGTCAGCTGTGGGCAGGAAGTTGTCATTCTCTAGCTCTTCCTTCCCATAATTCTCTAGGTAAGTCAACATCGCATCTAATTCCTCTAGCGTAGATGTGATATCGGTAGCACTGAGCTCTACAGAAGACGATTCTTCTGCCACCTGAGCCTGTTGGAGAAATCAAGTACCGGTGTAAACTACTTTCCTCCATCAAAATTAATAGAGCTTCAACTTTATCTAAACATTGCGAATTTAAAAACATTTTTAAATGAAATTACTTAGTAGACAATTGGTGCTGCTAACTGCACTCAAATGTTGATAGAATTATTTACACAACAAACTGATATATGATAAATGCTTTTATTAAATTTATCAAGTAAATTTTAGAAACTCAACAAAACTGTTTGCGATCGATCTGATACTTTTTATTGTGCGAAAGGTTTCAATTCCAAATTTAAACAGAAACGATCAAAGCAATTTTTCATTTTCAAATAGTTGCTAGTACACGTTTTACATTGAAGAGTCACCAATAAAACCAGTAATTAGTAACAAAAATCTGACAGCCGTAGACATACGTACCAGATTGTGGGCTTCGTCAAATATAACTATGGAACCTTCTAGTTCTATGCCATGTCTCTTACGTATCTACAAATAGCGTGCAATGGTATCGGAAAAAAAAAATCATTTTACTAAAATCATTGAATACAACTCAATAAGAAAAGTTAAAGAAGAAAATTCTTTACACAATTACCACTTTTTGGTGGGTTGTGAGTCACTCAGTTTTGACGAACAAGGCAAAAAGTAAAACTGCATGTACATATAGCGATCACTAAGCGATTTCCTTAGCGATTGCGTGATTCTGCAACTTCTGTTTCCGGCAAAACTGGTGAGCAACCGCTAGCATTTTATTTGAGGTTATCGCCAGGTTTTGATCGAGATCAAAAAATTGCTAGCCGATTTCTTGATCAACCAATCACAACGCAAAAAAGCTTCATCCTTGTTTCCAATAGTGTCTCATTATCTGCACCCTCCGATCTCTCAACGATCATATATTAAGTTCCACGCTATGCTTTGTAACAGCGAGTTTGACCGGAACCGCTAAATAATGGGTAGTAGTGAAAAGTTGCTCAATTTAGGGGAGGGATTTCCCCTATCGCTAAGGAAAGTCGCTAGCACGATCGCTATATGTACATTAGGTATAAAGCGCTCACATTTGGTGGCGAATGCAAAAGGTATCCAGTGTATATAAGCAACCACAAACATTTTATTACATGACACCAGGCCAACCAGGTGGGAAAGCCCATATTAAAGAAAAACGCGCAGCCTGAGAAAGTTTTCAAACGGTGGAGAAACCCCAACTAATTACGGGGATTTCCAGATTTTATCCATTGTTTTATATAAGCCCGCAATAATTATTTTTTGGGTTTCCCAGTAATAAAACTTTTGCTCAGGTTGCCGTTTTCTCTATTCAGAGCTACCGGTGGAGGGTGCTTTGTCATACATTTTTGACTGAATTCAACTTTATTTACCTATTTCGGGTAGTTTTTTTGCAAAAGATCAGCGCTGTCATTAAATTCATCTATAGTAGAAGCGCAGTAGATGCCGACTCGCACGCAATTTTGTTTTTATACGCAGCAACTTGTACAAGGCAATAAAGCGGAGTGGCAAGAATTTGATTTATTTGCGCCGAAGGAGAGTCTCCTGTGAAAATCCTGGTGAAAATCAACAACAGCATTATTTCTAAGATCTAAATTACAGGTGAATTGGTAGAAAAAAGTTGAAACAACATCAAATGAAAATACATAATCATTTTTAAAATCAGTAAAAAGATAAACTTAGCAAATTCATGATTATTTTTACTATTTTGGTATTGACTTTTGTGGAATATTTTGACATTTGAGAAAAGACAACTCCAAAAAATGATTGGTGGAAGGAATTCGTGACTGTCTACCTTTAGTGAAACCCTGCGGTAATGTAATGGCAAACAAATAGTTATTGACTTTATTGAGGAGAGCACATTTGACTTGGACAAAGAGTTGAATTGTGCTCTCGTTTTCACGAGCAGCAGTAAGCAGTGCTTTTTCATAAAAAAAAACAGTTGTACTTGATATTAATCTTTGGGAGTAAACTAGAAACAAAAGCTTATTGTTTACTAAGCGACTTGAAAAAGTAGCGTTTTTCCACTCATCCAGGTATTTATGGTCGCTTCACCCCATGTGAATGCTTATAATAATCAACGAAAAGTGCTATTGATTTGCGAGGATTCAGATTCAAATCATTTCTCTTTGCAGTTTGCACGATGAAAAAAATTAACAAGAAGTTGTATATGTAAACAAAATATATCAAAGTAAACAGGGAAAGATGAAATTCACTCACTGCCACGTCTATCAGGTAGTTGTAAGGCATGAATATTATGTCTGCGTATTCTTTCGCTGCCGCTCTAGTGACATAATATGGGCAGCATCTACAAAACATTTGAGCAACTAAATAAATAATAAATATAATAAATAATACCTACGTTTAGCCAGCAACAGACGAGAAACAATATGGCACTGGATATGTTAGCAGAGGTAGGATAAGTGAGAAACCAAAGTAACAATAAACAATGTATTGCTGTCAACAATAAACAATGTACTGCTGTAAACAATAAACACATGAAAAATGCTCAGGCAAGATGGTTTCACTAATTATAATTTATATCGCACATCATATTGATTTCTCAGAGGGAAAATAATTCACAGTTGTGTAATCTCTCATAAATCGCAAAAGTTCAAATATTTTATTTTACTTTATCAAATTTATTTTAATAAAATGCAAACTAAAAACACTTAAATGATATTTACATGAATGACAGCAAAACTATCAAACCCTAATGCCTGTGTATATAAATTGATGCAAAGATCTGAGCACACAGATATTGGAACCGATTGTATCGGATGTTACTAATAGCCCGAGGACCACCAGACTTCTGCTACAACTCACTTGTGTTTGTTACCTAGTACTTTCAGATCTTCAATATCTAAAATATTAGACTGAGAATCGTTCGGATTGTGCATAGTTATCACGTCTTTTTTACCTGAAACAAACAATAAAGTAAAATAATACTAACGGTTGATTAGAAAATGTCAACGAGGAATTCGTGAATCTGTTCCGAACAAATTGTATAGTTTGAGGACCACCGAGTGACTACTATTCATGCTCACGCCACCAAATAAGGCCAAAAATTGTTGGATCTTAATGCTTCAGGTACATATAGCGATCGTGCTTGCGATTTCGCTTAGCGATTGGAGAAGTCCCTCCTCCAAATTGCGCAATTTTTCACTACTACCCATTCTTTGACGATTCCGGTCAAACTCGCTGTTACAAAACATAGCCTTCAATTAATTATAGGATCGTTGATAGATCGGAGCACTAAATATGACGAGACACTATTGGAAACAAGGATAAAGTTTTTTTACGCTGATCAAGGAATCCGCTAGCGATTTTTTGATCTCGATCAAAACCTGGCGATAACCTCAAAAAAATGCTAGTGATTGCTTAGCGATTTTGCAGGAAACAGAAGTTGCAAAATCACGCAATCGCTAAGGAAATCGCTATATGTACATGCGGTATAAATTAGAGAGGCTCCGACCCATCGGCAGATTTTATTATCTATTCACTGAATCGGCAAAAAATCGGAATCAGTTTGCTGGCATTGTGGTTTCCAGATCTTTTTAGCAACAATGAATATCAAGAAGATTAGCTTCAACTATCCAAGTTGTTACTGCATTGGTCTCATACAATAGCAATGCCAATTAGTAGAAGTGTGGCTAGGTTGCTCTTGCAACTCCTTTTATGATGAGGAAAAGCATAATCTGCCATGTGTAATGCCCTGGTCACACGAGACCGAATTTCTGACGAAACTATAACGAAACTATTTTTTTCAGGCCCAGCGAATTCGTTGCTCAGCAAACCGAGCGAATAATTCAGTTTCGTCGTGATCAAGCAATGCTAGGTTTGGGAAAATTTTCGGTTGCGATGCTTGCATGTGATTGGACCATTCGACCAGATAAGCTCATTAATAGGTTTATTTTCTATGTTCTGTTATTGGCTGGTCTCCAATGTCAGGGTCATTCACAACGAACGCATGGTTTCCATAGTAGTAGCACATTTGTTTTTTGAATAAATAATTATTTATTATATTATATTCATAATGAGTTTTAAATAAATGAAAGATAATAAAAATAATAAAATATAATCAAACAATTGGAATAGTACTGGCTGGTCAAACTTAGCTATTTATTAAAATAATCTATTCCAAACATCAAAAATAATAATAATTCTTCCATGCTTTTACATCACGCAGTAAAGTATGAGTAGGCCCGCGCACAAAACACAATCCTCTGTCATTGGATGAAACTAGTGATCGCTAGGCGTAACGAACTAATTATAGTTCTCGTGTGACCAGTACAACGAAACTATTATAGTCGCACCTCGGCGATTTTTTAAAATAGTTTCGTTATAGTTTCGTTTATCAGTCTCGTGTGACCAGGGCTTTATTTTAGAAAACTATGAAATTATTGATCTGTGTTTAGCTACACAACTGAAATTATCGTTATAAATATACCCTCAATTTTTTTTGTAAATTAGATCAATTTGAATCTGAACAGAGTCAATGGCAAATCCAGTAAAATCAAGATCAGATCAGCGAAATTTTTGTGAATTAGAGCATCTCTACCTTAAACGTGATATATTTTCCCGCAACATTTCTCATATTTACTGCACCTACGAATGGTCACACAGTTGCTATAAATACCAACACAACCATAAGGAGGATACGCCTCAATGAACAATATAACCCAACCAGAAATGCTACAAGTGACAAACGGACAGAATATCGCTTACGCTCGACATTGTTGTAGAAGTGGCACTGTCTAGTCTGAACTTTCACTCTACAGGCTGCCTGCTTAGCCTGGTTACTCGTCTCTTTGGATACTCCTGGGTGTATACACAGCTGGTCACGTGATGCAATAATGGCTGTACGAAACCTGGATGTAAGTAAAATGTACCAGTCTCGGAAATTTCATACACAAAATTTGTTACACCCGGACTAACATAAATTGGAGTCAGACTGTCACATCCAAAAGTGCACAAAACAAACTTGTTGAAATAGTCATAAATAATTCACATAAATAAGTGAAGTTTTGAAGAAAAAAAAATGAAAACTTTTGATTTATAATGATATTTCTTACTGCATAGAACATAAAGCTGAGAAGAGAGCTGTGAACAGATTTTATTATAGTGTGTACCATCAGCGATAAACCGGCTATGTTAAAAAATATTATAAATCAAAAATGGGTTTCCCGTATTTTCATTTTACCATCAAGCTTCTAGTCTACAGGAATACTCTTTTATACAGAGTACCGTTATAGAAAATATAGAGAGAGCAGAGCAGACCTTGAGTAAGAGGTGCGCTTTAGTTCGTTCATAACCTGAGAGAGCTGTGTGTGAGTCCTGGAGGCATATATAATCCTCACCCGGGAATTACCAAAACCTAACAAGAACATCAAAACGAATCAAATATAACAAGGCACGAGACATATTTACCACAAAAAAGTTATAAATACAAAAATTTACAAGCGTACCAGGCGGAGGGCAAATATCAAGGGAGACCAATTCACGCATATTTTGAAATACCATACGAAAAGAACCAATTTTTGAAAGATAGAAATCAGTAGGAATAGTTATCCTTTGAACGTAGATAATGAAAAAGCAACTAACAAGGGTAAGCAGTTGCAGCATGCTCTGAGATTACACTCAAATGAAGACATTTTCAAAAGATAGAAATCAGAAGTAATAATTTATTATTATCTGAATGAGAGTATGATAAAAATTCTGGTGGAAAAGACCAAATATGGTCACATACCAGGTATGTCCGTGGAAAAGACCAAATATGGTCACATACCAGGTATGTCCGCGGAGAAAGCCAAATATGGTCACATACCAGGTATGTCAGTGGAAAAGACCAAATATGGTCACATACCAGGTATGTGGGTGAAGAAGGCCAAATATGGTCACGTACCAGGTATGTCCGCGGAAAAAGCCAAATATGGTCACATACCAGGTATGTCAGTGGAAAAGACCAAATATGGTCACATACTAGGTATGTGGGTGAAGAAGGCCAAATATGGTCACGTACCAGGTATGTCCGCGGGGAAAGCCAAATATGGTCACATACCAGGTATGTCAGTGGAAAAGACCAAATATGGTCACGTACCAGGTATGTCGGTGGAGAAGGCCAAATATGGTCACGTACCAGGTATGTCGGTGGAGAAGGCCAAATATGGTCACGTACCAGGTATGTCGGTGCCGTTACCAGACTTAAGTTGTTCCTCCAGCCGTTGCATGTCATCACCAGAAGCAATACTCTGAGACATCTGGAACTGAAGGTGAGCCTGATGAGTCTCTAACCAAGCCAGACTGGCACAAAGTAAACATAGAGTCTTGCCTGTTCCCGTAGGAGACTCCAACAATGCATTTTGATTCTGCAAATAAATGGCTACTTTAAGAATATAAGTAAGCTATTGCAAGGTTATGGTTATATAACAAAATTGGAAACTGACTCTACATTTGCATTTGAACCATTTCAAAATAATGCACACAAACAAACATTAAAAACAGAAAACTCCAACGATAGAATTCATGTTACGACTATTTTTTTTAGGGTTTGACTTGAGACTATCTCAAGTAACTTGATGACTGTTTAGTTTAAAGTCCTTTGGGAGCGGTTCATACCTTTTGTAAAGCTTCAATGACTTTAGACATAAAATCCTTCTGTGAATCATATGGAGTAAAGGGAAAGTTGACAGGCACCCCTAATATTGGTATCTCTGGCATAATTTGTCCCACGTTGAAACTAACATCAGTGTGTCCAAACTATAATTTCAATAACAACAAGTGTATAATAAGAAATGTGCTGTACAATCTAATATGTCATAGATATAGAAACTATACATACAGCTGAATGATGACGAAGCTGTGTGCTGCAATGTAGTATAAATAATCATAAAATCAACCATTATTATTATTCTATTAATTAATAATCTACTATTATAATTATTATTATCAATCATTTATTATATAATACTCACTTTTTTATTATTATTATTATTATCATTATTAAAATTATTATTATATATAACAACAATAATAATAATATAAATAATAATACATAATAATAATTTAATAATACTTAATACATTATTATAATTATTATTATTACTTATTATAGAATCATTACTAATTATTACTTCAACTTTGAAACTGAAAATTACTATATTAATACAGTAATAAAATTAGTAATATTTATGTATATATAATTAGCTATATAACAACAATGATATAAATAAGTAATAATAATAGACTATGGACAGATGTGAAAAAAGTGGCTTAGTTTTTGAGTTCTATTTTTTTTTCGTTTATAAAATAAAAGCTGTATATCAAAACAAAGCTGAAAAGCTGCTGATTAATAATATGTTGGTTGTATAAAACTTAATTTGGTGGGCGGCTGTCTAAATTGCGGCTCAAGCCGATAAAGTTGTAAAATTGCTATTGGAGCATCATTATCTTTCCCTCCTTATTCAAAGAAAAATTATCTGAAAGTTGTGAAAACTCATTTGAAGGGAGAAAACATGATTTTAATTGATACCACCTACCTTGTGGCTAGAATTTTTTTTTTTTCAAGGGCAAGACAGTTTTTAGAGGATTTTGCATTTCCTAATGCGCCAATTTTTCTTTGGTATTACAAAACCCACCAAAATCCTCATAGAGAACCCATAGCATGTCAAAAGGGCATTTCCCAAATTTCATATAAATCCAATTATTGCATCTCTTAAAAATAGCTTTTGTTCAATACCATTCCAGTTTGGAGTTGTCCCGTTTTTTTTTAAGAAATCACTGCATTGCAACTGTTTAACTAAAAATAAACTAGCAACAAGACTATGACTACATTTATGACTCATCATTTGTCATCATAACAACTAATACAACTCATCATAGTACATGGTCTATGTCAGAGCATCCAGGGCTTCCACATTCTTTTTGAGAACTGTTGGAAAGATGGTGGATGGTTCTGTGGTTGTAGAATTACTTTCAGACAGTGGTGTACTCAGAAACAACAGCTATAGTAATTATGAAACGAAAACATTAGGTTAAAGGTGTTTGTGGGCATAAGCTACTCAGGGATGCGATTGGAATATGTGAATGGGTGGAATCTGAAGCAACACTAAGTGAAGAAGACACTGAGACAATATTACTTCTACTAAACACTTCTACTCTAAACTTCTACTGAACACGTAGCAGAGCTAGATATCACAGATGCCTTCGAGTCTGTCCTCAGTCAATTGCACAATATCGATCATCTGTACCATGAGTTCCAGACACAAATGTGTGAGAAATCACAACTCACGAATTACTGGATCACACATGTGGGTGTTGTTGACCTAATGCTGGCATTCATCCATGCCGAACACTCTCAAGATTGGCAGTTACATTTGAGCTGTGTCAATGAGATGTGTGTATATTTTTATGCCTATGATTGACAAAATTATTCAAAATGGTGTTCTATTCATGTATATTATGGATATCTTGAATCTTCAAAATTATGCACTTTTGGTGTATCAGGAGTTTGTGAGTAGAAACTTTGGTGTTCAGTGCAGCCGAACACCAATTTAGCGGAACACTAATTTGCGGAATTAGCAGAACACTAATCGGTCCAAACACTACAGAAGCTGTGGTGTTTGGACTGACCTGGCGATAGAGCAGTCTGTTAACCGCAATGTGAAGTGTGCAAATGGACTCAAAGGAATCATAAAAAAGGAATGCAGCCCAAGTATGGTGGGTTCTGACTCTCCAGACAAAAACTGTAATAGCCAGCCAACTTGCTAAAATGGCTCACTGCAGTGCATCATCCAGAAAAAAAGCACAATGAGGATGTGCCTGGATGAGCAACCGCTGACAACGTAGAAGTAAAAAAACTGGTGGATAAGCTATTGTGTTGGATTTTAGCGACAGACATGTCCTGTGCGTACATGTTATCATAGAGGTGACGCTGACTGAAGGATTCAGTCAGACAGGCCTCCTTAAGTGATGGCACAGAGTGTCATCACTGCAAAAAAAGAAAAAACCTGCAGATACTATACCACCCTGCAGTTTTCCATACCGGCCCTGCAGTGCTATACTGGGTTGGAAACAAGATGGCTGCCATAGCTAGAGTTACCGAAATAGCCTAAGTTGCCTCAAAAGGACAGATCCAGGAGTTAGTTAACTTTATATCTTACCAGTCATGGACCTGAGGCTGCCAAAGACTAAGCAACTTATATGTAGTTGTATTCCTTGCCACTAGGCATTGGGTATATTCAGTCTTGTGCACTAGTGTATGCATTGTTTTATGTATGTTATGTTGATTGGCCTAATTTACTTTCTGTAATTTTTATTGGTTAACACATGTCGATGCAATCAACTTCCTGCCACCAGCCTATAAAAGGCTGGCTCTCCGTATGTTGTATGTCACTGATCTACTACTGCTACTGCTGTTAACTTCTCTAGGCAATTGCCTCCCAAGAGCATGGATATGTGGGCAATAAATGTGTTTATTATTTGAACTTTGTATAGTTTGTCTGAGCCATGGGCTCATTAGTTGTGAAGTTAGAAGCAACTTCCCCATTGCACCCTGCAGGTCTGACCGACCCTGCATTACCTCTTGGAGAGAGGTGTTGTTTGACTGTGCCACTTGCTGCGCGCTGTGGACAGCTGTTCATTAGTGGACGGTAG
Source organism: Cryptosula pallasiana (assembly GCA_945261195.1). Taxonomy (NCBI): domain Eukaryota; kingdom Metazoa; phylum Bryozoa; class Gymnolaemata; order Cheilostomatida; family Cryptosulidae; genus Cryptosula; species Cryptosula pallasiana. The sequence goes on from OX183130.1 coordinate 40,264,908, forward strand.
CAGAAACCCTACAGGCACGATCCACTATGCTCATTTCAGAAATCAATTTTCAATGGAGGATTTAACAGAGCTTAAAAACTTAAACTCAGGTATGATGCCGACCACAAAAGAAGCCAAAATGATCCTGAAGTTTCTTGAGCATGGAGAGCAGTCCTTCCAAGAAATTTGTTTCGGAGCGATTTTTGCATGACAGTAAGGAATTCTTAGCCTCTATCCCTAGGTTAAAGGCTCGAGCAATCAAGAAATCAAAGCATCAATCTCAACAGCAAGGGCAAAGTAAATTGCTCAACAGCGAGTGTGAACTCTTTGGAAGGCTTGTGATTGCAGCACAACATCAAGAGATTGGGTTTGCCTCAACTATTTCAACACGAGCTATCAAAATACCTGCAAACGATTGCAGACACAGGCGGTTTTGTGAGAAAATCAACAAAGAGCATTTTGTTTGAAATGTTGGAGAATAAAGTGGCAGTCAATGCTGTAATGATCAATCAAGAAATAAGAGATTTCCTTGCATACATAATCAATGACATGTACTGGGTGGGTAGCTTTGGTCAATACGCTATGATCCTCCTGGGTTACATAAAAGCTCGACTTAGAGAATACAATCGTGTGGACTTGGAATTTGATAGATATTGTACTGGATTTTTATGACCACATTGTCTGCGCAAAGGTCCCCCTGACAACTGTAGAGTGTCAGGCATTCCTTCCTTGAAACCTTATGAAAAGCAGGTATTATCACTACCGGTTCTGCAGACAACCCTACTGGCACTGCAGCTATCACTATCCACCCTGCAGCTATCACTACCGGCCCTGCAGCTATCACTGCCGGCCCTGCAGCCATCGCTACCGCCCCTGCAGTATCACTATTGGCCCTGCAGTCAATCTATACCAGGTCGGGGAGGAAAGAAGGACTGTAGCCTGAGAGATCAGACAAGTACCAAGAGATGCAGAAGCCTGAATCTGCGATCTGACTATCATCAGATTTGCCAGGAGTCACGAATCCCAAGCTACAACAGCCTAAGAACTACATCTATATTACACCATAACTTCCTGGGCTGTGACTCAACAGTATTGATCAGGAAGCTCCGCCCCCTACTTCTGGGCGCCTTAATTATTTGACTATATTTTAACCAATCTGACTCCTTGCTAATTATAACCTGTTTGTTGATTGCATATTTATGTTCAATTTATTTGTCATTTGCTATTCCACTTGTATCAGGATACTGCTTGTGATTGCACCAAGTAGCGAGATACTCTGTTATTATTATTTTACACTGTGTTGCTGTGTAATAATAAAATTGTTATTACTCCGAATTTGAGTCTGAGTCGTGGGCTCTGTTACAGTTGTGGAGTTTGAGATAATTTTCTGTTAAAGTTGCTTAATAGACAACCTCAGTGGAAGAGAGGTTTTGTAGGTGGAATTTTGGCAGACATCCCAAAATCTACTACAATATGACCATAAACTCATCATAAATCATGACGACACGCCTATTCCAAACTAGAAGAGTTTTTTAATGAGCGAGAAGAATAAGATACGTCTGTGTAGATATCTAGTTGGCTATCTTAACCAGCATGGCAAGATGATTCCTGTGAACAAAAAGCTCTATATTGCTGATGGCACAGCTGATCCGACAGTGTCAGCCCTGGGATGCTCTAACAAGTGATCATGAGGAAGTGGACTCCTGAATGGTTTGGCATGCAAAACAAGCATTCAAGCAAAACATGGAGTAGGGCACCATCAATTCAGCGGATGCAGATGTATTGGTGATAGTCCTGTATCCCCTGAAGAAGTTGCAGTTATTGGTTCAACGACCCTTACAGCTGTGAATTCATACTAGAACCGAAAACAAGGAAAGATTTGTTCCTCTTCACAGATATATTCCACGATACATTCAGTTTTTCTCTGAAAAGCACGTCGGAATAGATAACTTTCCCATTACATCTCAAGCATGCAAGCTATCAAGCTTACATGTGGAAGCATGGAGACATGCCTGTGTTATCTCCACCATCCATAGATCAACATGGCTGAAAAAAACTCCAACAGTCTGCGCAATCATATACAGTGGAGAAGATCCAGCTCCAAAAAACTTGACTTCTCTAACAGCCTGTGGATGTCGCAGCAGCCAATGCAGATCAAATGCCTGCACATGTCGAAAAAACAAATTGTGTGCATTGGATTGTGACGATGTACCCGATCAAACTGTTGTAATGATGGAGGCAGCGATGGCAGTAACATTGACACAGAGCCTGACAAAGTTTAGCAGATGCTGTTTTGCATAACTCGGGGCATAATCTGTTACATGCCAGTGGCTTTCAAAAGTGGTTAAAATTGATAAATGCAATAGCATTTGCTTACATGGCATATAGCCCAACAATAATGTAGATTCTTGATTTATTTCCATCAATAAACTACATCTTGTGACGGACGGCGTCAGCACTAAGTACACTCACTTACTTTCTATTTAGTATTCATTTACTCCAGCTACATTTACCCGTTCTATGCCTGCGCTCTAGGGCAGATTGTTCATATATTTTTACCATGTGCTAATCACTCATGCATTATCCAAGTCCACCCACTATCTGTTTATTGGTACACGCTAGCCAACCACTTGTGCTAGGTGTGGCTTCCTTTGTCTGATCAGTTTCTATTACATAACCACTATTATAAATGTTGATGTCATGGTGTAATAAAGTCAGAGTCAGCTTGCACACTCTCAGAAGTTTCTTTGTTCTCTAACAATAATAATTTCACTGCGCTAGTACATGCTCATACGACAAAACACTATTACTCGAGTAGTAATACATAAGCAGATCAGCCTGAACCTCTGCTGGCCGAACCTAGCTCTGACTAGTTCGCCCTTCAAAGTTCGGCCTCTGGCTTGCACTGGAATAGCTAACGCAACCGACAGCTAGACAGTAAACTAGGATGGTAATGCACCACTCCCAAGGATACTAGTCGACCTGTGGGCGGGTTGTATTGCTCAAGCGATAGATACACATTGCCATCACAGTTCGGGAGGTTGTGCAGGTAGGCCGAGCTACCAACTCACACCCCCACAGTGAAATCCTGCACAATATAATGGGGCAAAACTGCTTTGACATGTTGTTACCCGCTTATGTAGTAATGTTGTACATCAAACTGTATATCAATGGAAAGCTCTCATCAATACATTTATTTTGATACCTTCAAAATTATATTTGGTGTAGAACACAAAGTTTGAGATAATTTTCAAACAAAAAAACTACAGTTTTCTCCTACAACCAACTTTTTCATGCTCATTGTTGTTGTTGTTTCAAGACGATAGATTTGATATAATATATATATAGCAGTAGTAGTAGTAGAGCTTTTATAAACGAAAAAAAGAACTTTTGCCAAAAATGGCATTTGTCCGTAGTAGTGTGGTAGAATTACTAAGCTTCACCTACAACAAGGAACATGCGCTCTAGATACAATTGCTCTATGAAAGCACGTGAGCACAAAGAAACACTCATGTGACTTAGCCACTATTCTAGGCAGCTTGTTTATTCCATGCTTACTCATATTTATCATATTACGCAATTGACATTCATTAACTAGCCACTGAGGCTAACTATTATATAACATTTTATTTATAAGCCAGCTGAAGCTGCTTGTCAAACAGAGCAGGACAAGAGCTCAGCTAGGCAAGTACACAATACAAACCTATTCTCTCTCTTCAACACAAAGCCTTATTCATTCGCCTACAAGAACAACTACATTACTACACTGTCGTACGACTAAGGAGTGTCGGCTTGTAAAAGCCCTAAACTCTCTCTAGTCTCCTACCCAGCTAGTCCGACTATGCTGGGCAGGCAGTGGTAGGGACTGACAGTCAGTCGTGGCTGTAGCAGTGGTCGTACACAGTAACTACAAGTAACCTGGGGTCGTGTACAGGTGTATGCTACCAGTCGTTGCCAACCGACTATAAAATCCTGTACATTGGTGGCAGCAGTGGGATCTGAGCGAATCCCGACAGACGACCCGCAGGAATCAAACGACCGATCAACATGACGTCCCGACGTGCCATGAGTATGGATAGAGATCCAGCAGGACGCATGTTTGGAGCCCTTACCGACGCTCTTGAAAAGATGAGTGAGAACTCTCGAAGAGAACACTTCAAGACGCCGGAGTTTGACGGGACAGGAGATGTCCAATATTTCATCCGACAATTTCAGGAGGTATCTGAAGCGAACCAGTGGCAGCCGGCAGCGGCAGTCATCCACCTCCGACAAGCCCTGAAAGGAAAGGCACAGCCGTACGGACGAGGCGAGACATTGTGGGCCATAACTGACTCACTGAAAGCAAGCTTTGGGCTGTCGCGCCGAGAGGCACGAGCCAAGCTATCGGGCTACCACAAGGAAGCAAAACACTCTCTCCGAGAGCACGCTATGGCCATTGAGACAATGGTCGAGGCCGCCTACAACGACGCTACACGCGCCCAAAAGGAGGAACACGCGTTGGAAAGTTTCCAGAATACTCTGGGACACGTTCATCTCCAACGACACCTCCTGGCGATGCAGCCCCGTTCAGTAGAGGACGCCGTACGTGCTGGACAGGAGTTTCTTCAAGTGCAACCGACGTATGCTCCTACCCCTAAGATCCGACCAGTAGAGTCGAAGGAAGAAGAAGGATGCCAGCAGGTCCAGGCATCAACAGTGCAACCCCTGCTAGAGATGGCAAAGGTACTTGGTGAGCTGACACAGCAGGTAACCGCATTGAGCGCAGCTCGAGCAGGAGCCACCATTGACCAACCTCCTGTCAACCGACCTCCTGTCAACCGACCCCCTGTCAACCGACCCCCTGTCAACCGACCTCCTGTCAACCGACCCCCTGTCAACCGACCTCCTCCCAAACAGCCACCCAGGTGCTGGGGATGTCGACAACTGGGCCACACCCAAAGGGAGTGTAGACAGAACCCCTGGTACAGCAACCAGGGAAACGATATCGGCCCGCAGCAGTAGAGCAACCTACTGGCTGCAGACGGGCACACGGGAAGTATAGGGAACCGAGTAGGGCGATCAAGACGAGCCCTCAGGGTTGGCAGAAGGCACGGCGGCCAGCTTACCCACATCCACCAACCACACCCGTAGCGCTCCACACTCACAACCGCTTCTCCTACTTAGAAGGCACCACAGAAGAACTCACAGACAGCGAGGACGACTGTCCACCAGAGGTGTTCCAACGACACGAGCCAAAGCCAAGAAGAGTCAGACCCACGCCGGCATCACGGTCGTACTACCCACAGCACGACGCTACAGCCGACACCCCCGGACTGGCTACTCCACTGGCCTCTTGTGTGAACCAAATGGAACGTCCCTTCAAGTCGAGTTACTATCTGCCTGGAAAGGTAGAGGGCAAAGCGGTCACGTATCTTGTGGACACGGGCTGCAACACGAACTTGCTATCAAAGAAAGTCTTCGACAAGCTGTCGGAAGACAAGAAGAATGACCTCCAAGAGCACGACTCCCACGGGTTGATGGCCGACGGCACGAAGCTGCCGTTCTATGGGTTGTTGAAGGTGACAGGACGCGTCCGGTCAGTAGCTTATACGGAGACTTTTGTGGTCACACAAATAAGTGAAGACGTGATCCTGGGAATGCCCTTCCTAGCCAACCAGGAGTGCTACATGGGGTTCAACCAGCCCACATTGACGATGCAGGGCGCAGAGTTGGTATGCACCGACCGCTACGGACGAGCGCTGATCTCGAAGGTGCAAGTCTTGAGGAAGACAGAGATACCCCCACAGACGGAGGCTACAATATCCTGCCACCTGGCGGCCAGGAGCTACTGCCCACAGGGAGTGATAGAGAGTATACCTGGCAGTATTCCCTTGGCCACCAGCGTGAACGCCCCCGACCAACAAGGACGAGTGTTGGTACGCTGTCTGAACCCCACCCAGGACGCGATTCACCTGCCAGCAGGTGAAGTGATCGGGACCTTCACGGGGATCACGGCAGATGAAGTTCAGGCAGAGACAGATCCCAGTCCTCAGACAGGCCCAGGGACGCGACGCTCGGGTATACCAGAACATCTGGCCGAGCTGTATGAACAGGCGTGCACAGGTTGCACCAGTCGGCAACAGAGGGAGCAGTTGAGAGAGTTGCTAGTGAGGTACGAGGCAGTGTTCAGTCGTCACAGTGGTGACATCGGACGAACTGACCTGGTAAAGCACTCCATTCCCGTTGCGCACGACGCCAAGCCTATTCGGTTGCCTCCCCACAGGCTGGGACCAGAGAAAGAGGCAGAAGCAGAAAGACAGGTTCGGGATCTGCTTGAGAAGGGCCTGATTGAGCCAGCAGACGGGGCATGGAGCTCCCCAGTAGTGCTAGTGCGGAAGAAGGACCAGACATGGCGATTCTGCGTAGACTACAGACGGCTGAATGATGTGACTAGGCAGGATGCCTATCCGATACCGCGGATAGACGAGTCACTGGACGCCTTGGCAGGCAGTAAATATTTCAGCACGCTCGACTTGACCAGTGGGTATTGGCAAGTCCCCATGGACGCAGACGCAAAAGAGAAATCGGCCTTTATCACCAGGAGTGGACTCTGGCGTTGGAAGGTGCTTCCCTTCGGCCTGACTTCAGCCCCGGCCACGTTTCAACGTTTGATGGAACGTGTGCTCCAAGGGTTGCACTGGAAGACGCTTTTGCTCTACCTGGATGACGTTATCGTCATTGCGCCGGATTTCCAAACGCACGTAGAAAGACTGGGAGAGGTACTGGATAGACTTCAGAAGGCTAATCTGAAAGTAAAACCGTCCAAGTGTGAGCTATTGCAGCCGCAGGTCAAGTACCTGGGGCACATAGTGAGCGCCGACGGCGTTGCTACCGACCCCGAGAAGGTACGGGCTGTCGCCGACTGGCCACCTCCAAGAGACCTGAAGATGCTGCAGGCATTCCTGGGCACAGCCGGCTATTATCGACAGTACCTGCCGAACTACGCCACCACGGCCAAGCCACTAACGGTCCTAACCAGTAAAGCCACCCCCTGGAAGTGGGGTCCAGAGGAACAAGCTGCATTTACACAGCTTAAGCTCGGCCTCAGCACGGCACCTGTGCTGGGGTACCCAGACCCGTCACTGACGTACACACTGGATACAGACGCCAGTGCAGTAGGACTAGGGGCAGTCCTCTCTCAAGTTCAGGACGGACAGGAACGAGTCATTGCTTATTACAGCAAGACTCTAGCACCGGCCGAGAGAAATTACTGCGTGACGCGGCGGGAGTTGTTAGCTGTCGTAAAGGCAGTAAAACACTTCCGACCCTACCTGTATGGACGTGAGTTCAAACTCAGGACGGATCACGCATCTCTAAGATGGCTGTGTCGCCGGAAGGAACCTTCTAACCAGATCGCCAGATGGCTGGAGATCCTCGCTGAGTTTGTTTACAAACTTGAGCACAGGGCTGGCAACCAGCATGGGAACGCAGATGGTTTAAGTAGACAGGAGCCATGTCTAGACTGCCGACAATGCAGTACCATCGAGCAGAGGGACGGAGGGCCGACCCATGCTGAACTTGCCAGAGCCCCTGGACCAGGACTCCAGCCAGGCAACACCACCGGTCAGAAGGTCGGGAGAGCACCCCAGATAGCGCGGACAGGCCGCCAGACAGTGACGGACACGCCTGCAACGCGCGTGGTCACGAGAGCACCTCAGGTGGCACGGACGGGAAGAGAGACAGTGACGGACACGCCTGCAATGCGCGTGGTCACGAGAGCACCCCTAGTGGCACAGATGGGTAACGAGATGGTGACGGACACGCCTGCAATGTGCGTGGTCACGAGTCCGGCTCTAGTAGAGCAGCAGCGGACGGGAAATGGAGCAGTGGCCAGGATATACCGGGAACTGCAGGGCAGTCAGCAGATCTCCAGACGAGAGCTGGACGAAGGTAGCCGGGAGCTACGCGCACTGCACAAACAAAAAGAGGCCATGAAGATTCTACCTGACGGGACGCTCATCATACAGATAGCACCCAAGGGCCGGACGCGAATGTGCGCAGTATGCCCGACGCCCAGGAGGCAACAAGTGGTGTGGGAGACACACGGACTATCGCACGCGGGAGTAGACCGCACCAAGCGTCAAATCCAATTGGATTGGTACTGGCCCGGCATGACCAGTGAGGTGAGAAGGCTGGTGAAGACGTGCGAAGTCTGCCAGGTCGCGAAGAAAGGAGGGACAACACCCCCACAGGAGAGACAGCGTTTATACGCCGGCCGCCCGTTCCAGAAGGTGGCAGTAGACCTAGTGGGCCCACTCCCAGAGACAAAGCGCAAGAACCGCTGGATTTTGGTACTGTCCGACCATTTTACGAGATGGCAGGACGCTATAGCCATTCCAGACGCTACCGCCCCCACCGTAGCCACTACCTTGGATGAACGGATTTTCTGTTACTACGGCCTTCCCGAGCAGATACACACGGACCAGGGCGCGCAGTTCGAGTCCCACATACTGACAGAGCTGTGCAGTCTATGGAATGTACAAAAAACCCGTACGACCCCCTACCATCCACAAGGCAACGGTGTAGTCGAGCGACAAAACAGGACGCTAGGAGACTCCCTGAGGACGCTATTGCTGAGACGAGGTCAGGAAGAATGGGACCTGCTGCTCCCACAGATCATGAGAGCGTTCAGAGGCACCCCCCACTCCGCAACCGGAGAAACACCAAACTTCTTAATGATGGGTCGAGAGGTTCGCCTGCCCGACCAACTCGACGGACGACCTTCGATGGTGGAGCAACAGAATGTCACAGACTATGTACTGGACATGGAAGAGCGGCTCCAGACAGCCCACGAACTGCTAAGAGAGGAACAGCGTGCGGTACGGCAAGAAGACACCGAGAAACCCCTGTTGTTTGCCCCAGGAGACCTCGTGGTAGTGGAGAACAAACGCCGTACGAAGGGGAGCAATCCAAAGTTGCAGTCCAGCTTCGTGGGCCCATACCAAGTCGTGGAGGCGTACGACAACCACACCTACACGATTGAGAGGAGTGGTCAGACGTCGACACAAAATGAGAGACGACTGAAGAAGTTCAACCCCTGCCCAGAGCCAACAGGAAGGGCGCCGGCGAGCAGAGAACCAGCCTTGCGACCCAACATGAGAGGAGCCATAAAGAGGAGGGCGCCCCGACCACCACCGGCACCCCCCGCTGTCTTAGAACCCCCTCTCGAGCCAAGGACACCAGCCATTGAACGGCCAACACCCTCCACAGCCGACCACAGGGACTTGGAGGCTCTTTTTGAACAAATAACTAGATCACCGCCCAGAGCAGCAACACCACCCACAACTGGTCCTAGTCCACCCAGCTCCTGTTGGGGAGAAGTAACCAACGACGAGCCCCGACGTCAACAATGGGAGCAGGATAAAGAATGGCCACCGCTAACAACTAGTGCACCCAGCCAACACCACCCACCAACACCCAGTGTTCCACCCACAGCCGACACACAGGGTAGTACAGAAGGTGTTATGCCTAGTAGGGATGAGCCAGACGCAACAACTAGACCCAAAAGAAATACCAAACCACCATCGAGACTGGCCGACTATCATTGCTATCACACGACAGAAGGAGAGCAGAAAGAAGATGCCGAAATAATTAATATTAATTATGAAACAAGTGAAGTAGGACAACAAGCTACTTACCCAAGCCACCAAGAGTCTGCAGAGCAAAGGAATCAGGAAGCAACGAAGACGATGGCTTCCAGTAAACAAACAACAACACCACGAAAAATAATGTCGGAGAACGAGGGGGAAATAATTCCCATCAGCCGCCAAAGAAGCAAAAGTGAAAGTGATAAAACAACTATCACCCAAAGTGAAAACATGAAAGCAGCACCCCCTAGGGCATCGAGCCGCTCTGAAATACCGAACTGCATGAACGAAGGCAGGACAGTATACACGAATGACGTCACGCAGCATGACAGCTTTCTCACCAATGAGATGGACGATTACGTAATGGCCCGCGCAGCACAAGACAAACAAAGAGAGGAGAGCCCAGTTGCTGCCTCAGAGACTAACTGTCAGGACGTGCTTTCCACATTTACTACTGAACAATTACTGCTAATAGCACAGGGTTTACTGCAAGAAACACAAAAGACAAGGACGAGAATGGCTGATATTTCACTGGAGGAAGACGCTCAGATTGAAGCTGAAATACTAGGTGAGCAGACTGAGTATTTAATGGAGGTTACCAGTGAGCTGGAGATAAGGCAAGCGGCTTGTAAAAGCCGTGCGCCCACTAAGGAAGAAATGTTTCGGAAGCAACAACAAGCGCCTGCTGCAATAAACCGAGTTTGTATTGCAGATAAGGAGAACATGCCAAAGCCAGAGTTGAAAATAGTTGTACCCAGGACAGAAAGCACAACTCCCCACCTCCGTACCACGTGGTTATCGGTAGAGACACTAAGCGCGTTGGAACAAGCAGCCACGAAGGTCGGAGAGGACAACTACCAATGTGTACGTTGCAGCTATACGGGTAACCGACGACGGATCTCATATCACACTCACCAACACTTCTCGTTCTGCTACTGCACCTGCGGAAAGCGCAGCACGTCAAGGGATACCACCCGACGCCACATCACAAGACAAAATAAGGACGGCGCACATGGAGGCCAGCTTGCACCCCTGTTTGAAGTAGACGAAGCCACTTACCCAGCATTTACCAAATTCATGAACTGGTCAAGTCCACCACCCTTCGGTAAACCCAGTCCAACCGAAGTAAAGAAGCAGGCTACACCACAAGTGAAGAGAACGCTACCTGTACAAAATCGTTTAGGAGCACCCGTCAGTGCCAGCAGCCCGAAGGAACACAGCGCATCGCCAATCCTACCCCCAACAAGTCCCATCAAAGTGTTGCCAGTGTCGGTACCGACGCCAAGAGAAGCCCCGACGAGTAGTGATTTACACATCACCCAGTCGGAGCCCTCGCAGAAAGAGGACAACTTCCCCTCGACAGGAAAGGTGGGAACAAGAAATAAAACAAAGAATAGCCAGAGGCCGACGGGACGCGGACAGATTGACGTCGGAAGCGCTACGAGCCTTAAAAAGAGTCGACGAATTAAAAGTCATGATAGAGAGAGACGAAAGAGAACTAGAAAGACCAAGCAAAGAACGAAGCTGTAGAGACAGAAGATAAGCAAGGGAATAAAGATACTTACCAGGAGAACTGTAGTGCACTAGCACGAAAACCTATTTTTATTATTATTAAATATATTATATTGTATTGTATATAGATATATATATAGCATGTTATATGGTACATATTGTTAGTCATTCTCCCTCTCTTTTTCTTGGTCCCCAGTCTGACCAATGGGGGGGAGTGTGTGGTAGAATTACTAAGCTTCACCTACAACAAGGAACATGCGCTCTAGATACAATTGCTCTATGAAATCACGTGAGCACAAAGAAACACTCATGTGACTTAGCCACTATTCTAGGCAGCTTGTTTATTCCATGCTTACTCATATTTATCATATTACGCAATTGACATTCATTAACTAGCCACTGAGGCTAACTATTATATAACATTTTATTTATAAGCCAGCTGAAGCTGCTTGTCAAACAGAGCAGGACAAGAGCTCAGCTAGGCAAGTACACAATACAAACCTATTCTCTCTCTTCAACACAAAGCCTTATTCATTCGCCTACAAGAACAACTACATTACTACACTGTCGTACGACTAAGGAGTGCCGGCTTGTAAAAACCCTATACTCTCTCTAGTCTCCTACCCAGCTAGTCCGACTATGCTGGGCAGGCAGTGGTAGGGACTGACAGTCAGTCGTGGCTGTAGCAGTGGTCGTACACAGTAACTACAAGTAACCTGGGGTCGTGTACAGGTGTATGCTACCAGTCGTTGCCAACCGACTATAAAATCCTGTACAGTAGTAATAAGTCTATAATAGTAATAATAGTAATAATAATAATAATAGTAATAATAGTAATAATAATATCATCATGGATCATCACCATCATCATCACCATGGGATCATCATCATGATCATGATGATGTGTGTGTGTTGTTGTTATTATTATGTAATCATTATTATTATGATTATTATAATAATTATAATAATTATTATAATAATCATAATCATAATAATTATTATTATGATGATTTATTTATTATTAAACAATCATAAAATAAATACTATATTATTATTATCACTACTACAATAATAATAATACAAAATAATGTCATACTACAAATCAGACGACGATCAAATTGCCAATTTACATTATTATAATTGTGAAAGATGTGGACTATGATGATGATGAGGAGAAATGGTATGAAACCAACCATGTAGTGTTTAGTAGTATGTAACGACAAATGAAAGCAGGTCGACTACTTTTATTTACAACTTGCCCTAATCAGATGGTCTGCTTGTGAAATACATCATAGAAAAAATATATATATCATATGATATACGTATTTGATTTTTGTGGTATACATTGAAAAGACAACTTGCATTCCTTCAATCAATGAATTAGTTTTACAACTACTATTGAAATTACTGCTAGCAAATTATCTAATCATAATGCTTATTGTTTCATCTTTAAAACAACTTATATTGGTCAGGTCAAATCGAGTCAGTCAGTATGTAATTAATAATGCTTAATTTATTTGTCCACATTTTAATTGGAATTTATTTGTTTTGTGGTTTCTGAGCCACTTAACTAGGCCAGTCGGTAATAAAGCGAATTGAGTTGCGAACAAACAAACCCGCGTAAAATCGTATAGTTAAAATCCTACAACAACTTCGAATCGGCTAGTCTTTCTACGTGAACGTAACTTTTTTTTATAGAACTCAGCTTATTATTTTTTGGGGTGGCGAGCCAACTAAACTTATTTCGCCGGTTTTATAACTAAAATCAAAGAGAATATTCTCTTTGCTAAAATCCCTAAAATCCAAATTTTCCTCGTCTTCTTTCTTTGGCTTTAGTAGTTTTTATTTTTATTAATTAGTATTTTTGTTATGCTCCATTTTAACCTAATCTCACTTAGCTATTTAACAAAGATATATGAATAACGTGCGAACTGTCTTGAGTTGAGCTATAACAACATCGATCATCATCATCATTCATCATACCTGCCAACTCTTCTCATACATTTTTAGGACTCAGGAGAGGAGTAAGACTCACTCACTCATTTTTCTTCTCCTCATTCTTCTTCTCACACAACACTCACTCACTACACACTACTACTGTTACTAATTATTATTTATCACTCATTCCCTTAGGCTTTTATCAACAACAAAAAAGTTTTGTAAAAAAAATAGTTTATTAACCTGTCAGTAGTGTAGTGTCATGTTTGTTATGAATTATTATTGTTATTTACTAATGATGATTGATAATAATATATATTATTGTGCAGGAATTTTGTGTCTGTACTGATACAGGCGAGGTAGCAGGCACCTGTACTTTCCTCAGCTCAGATGTGAGTCGGCAGGCTATGGTCAAGCACTTCAGCCTCAGGCGTCAATAACTAGTAGTGCTGGCCTGCATTGCTGGACGAAGTCCAATGCTGGACTGCGCAGCCTACTTGCTCGATCGTACAGAGGTGTAGGCCACTCGCTGGTCAGTTTTTGTGTGCAAGTTAATGCTGGGCCACAACTACAAGCTTGTTATTATTGCAGACTTCTAGTAATGCAATACAAGAAAGAGTGTGTGGTTGAGAGTAATTGTAGTCTTCTGTTCTTCTGGCTTTGGCTCCTCCAATTACTGTGATTTATTATGGAGCTTCAGCCAGTATTTATGCAAAAGGTTATGTAACCATTTCTTTGTTCCTTTAGGCGCAGCCTTAGATAATATAATAAAAGGTTTGGCTGGCTTACAAAAAGAATACATAAACATAGAATGATTGTGTAGTAATTAGGACATATTGGACTATAATGCATAGAATTGATAAAGTTACATAGAGTGATTACATATGGATTGTACACGCCAGTATATGCATGTATCTGGTCATGTCTCTTTTCTGTATAATAGAATGTTTTGCGAGAAGCAGGCCATAGAGGCGCTTAGTCATTTCCGGCACAATATTATTACTATTAACAATTAATAATGATATCAATTATTATTTTTATTATGTACTAACTAGTGTACATTTTAGTAGTATGAAGTTTCGGTAGTATGAAGTAGTTGTTGATGTGATGCTACTTACGAAAATGATACTGCTAGCATTGATTGGTTGGTAGTATTAATTAATTATTATTATTATTTTATTATTATAGTGCTATTAATTATTATTACATAGTAATAGTATGCTTACATCAATGCTTACCTCAAAATGTTAGTACACTCATGATTAAGGTGCGGGCCTTGATAGAGAGAGTGCCTCAGGTTTTATTATATATATATTGATTGAAAGGTGGGTTAATGAAACTGTTTCAGCTGTGTTATGTGAGATACGCAGATCTATAATGGTTCTTGGTAAGAAGCTGTTACATAGTAGATGAGAGGAGGCATAGATAGATGTAAGTTCATTTCATGTGGTAGCTCTCGTGATGACCGTCAGGTTTTTCCTTTCATTAGAAAGCTCTCCATATACAGATGCTAGGACACTGTTCTGGTTTTCAGCTGACAAGATTGTTAGCAGCAGGAACACTGTGATTAATTCTCTTGCCTTCCAGTGTATGAAGATTTACCATATTGTAAGCATCGATCACACTAGCCCATCCTCTTAAGGTTTGTTATAAATCGAGCAACTCTGTTTTGGAGTATTTGGATTCTGTGTATTATGGTCTTGTCAGAGGTGTCCCAGACTGTATCGGCATATTCCAGGATAGGACGACACAAGGCAGTATAGGCGAGCTGTTTGGCTTTGGGTGTTGCATTATATAATGTGCTTTTTATAAATCCAAGCACGTTGTAAGCTTTGTTTAGTTTCTCAGTAATATGAGTGTCAAAGCGAACATCTGCTCGTAGGATTACATCCAGATAGGTACTGTATTCCCTGGACACATACGAGTGAAGTGCCCCCGAGCTTATATCATGATTATCAGATGATTTTTCCAAATGCAATCAACTCACAATTGGTAGCGTTAAAAGGCATCTTCCACTTGGATGACAAGCGTAGATCGCACTAATACCTGCCTGGAATCTTCTGGCATCTTCTTCAGAGTTGACTTCAGGATAAAGTAATTTGTCATCAGTATACAGACTGACGTTACAACTTTGGATGATGGCAAATCGTTAATATATATCAGTATATTAGGTACATAGAAGTACATGCAAACCATCAGATCAAAATTGTTTTGATCAGCAATCCAATTGCTCATGTGGCAGCTAAGAAGTTTGAAAACAAGTTTCAATAGGAAGCTAACAACAACAATTGGCTTTTGATGTGCACACAATCTTGCCCCTGACACATTGACATTGATTGCTTTGTAACATGTTGCAGCTTTAATCGACAACTACTATTTGCCAATCATTTCTTTTCTGTGTGCACTTACTCTCTCCTGCTGCGCTTAGCTGGCTATAATCCTAGTGATAGTTGTTGTTTCAGTTTAATTTCTAGGTTTTCATTCTTATTGAATGGTTGTTTGTTATTTTTTTGTATTTCGCGACATTTTCGTTCCCATTTTGGTAATTTCACGATGTTTTCTGTACTCAAATAGTCATTCTCACTCTTCTCCAAGCTTTGATGTTGGCCGGTCTGAGTTGAATCTAAGGAAAAAATTAAACTTCAGAGTTGAAGCTGAGATACTGATGATGATTATTGCTTTCTTTACATATTAGTTATTATAATAAATATTATATTGGCAATAATAAGTACTAATAATGGTTATTACAAAAATAATTTTACTTATTATTGATAATCCATCATCAATTATTGTATTGTTGTTGTAACATCATTATTTGTAGTTAATATTATACAACATAATATATTTTATAGTGACTCAGAACATTTTGTATTTTGCATTTTAAAACATTTGAACGCTTTTGAAATAGTCTGAAGTTTTGCAAATCTTCTAAATGCTTTGTGAAATCGTTTATATGGTTTGAAAATCTGAGCTGATTTTCTCTATTGATCATTGATCTGCAGTCCATTTACGATTGATAGTGATTTTACTAAGCACGGAACAGATGAATTTCCTTCAAATAAATAACAAATTGTTTCTATTTATTACATATAATTTCTTTTATGCTATTTTAAATAATATATACAACCCAATTATGTTTGAGAAAGGGAATTGAAACGAATGTAGACAGGAATGAACTTCGACAGGAATGAATGCGGACACAGCTGGAATGAACGTAGACACATCCTGGAATGAACATCGCCAGACCTGGAACGAATGTCGACTATGCAACAGACAAGAGAATTTCGACTATCATTCCTAGATGTGTCCACGCTCGTTCTCATTTATATATAATACATAATTTCGACTTTTATTCCAGGAGTTGTCTACTTGGAGAAAAACATAATTTATTTTATTATGGAATGAATGTCGAAGCAAGTTTATATATTGCCAGGAATGAATGTCGACACTTCCTAGAATCAATGTCGAAGTTTTCTTCTCTGTAACACGGTCGACTTTTATTTCAGGTTTGTCGACGTTTATTCCAGGATGTGTCTACGTTCATTCCAGCTATGTCTGCATTCATTCCTGTCGACGTTCATTCCTGTCTATTTTTGTTCCAAATTCCTTGAGAAAAATTAATTTGAGTAATTATGTTTAACAATTATTTATACATTTAATCAATTTACTCCATGTTTATTGATCTACGTCTGTGTTGGTAATGTTGCATAGAGGCTATAAAGAAAATGAAGGCAATCGCTTTTGGTTTGAAAGCCATGTGCTTTGGAAACCTTTCCAACAACTCCAAAATAGTGTAATTATTTTAAAACGGTTCAGACTGTTTCAAAATAGTTCATACTATATCTAAAGCGGTCATACAGTTTTTAATTTTCTGAACCATCTGAATCATTTGCAAAGCAGCTAAACACTTTGCAAAATTTATGATTGTTAGCCAGGAATACAGTTGGTTGCATGAAATCCCGCAACTGCTGAGGCCGACAATTTATGTATTATAATCAACAGGCCCATTTGTGAATATAGTTTCTTAGGCTATTCTACTATAATTACCCAATTATTTTCATATAGAAGATGCTTTGCAAACCGTCTAGACTATTTCAATACCATTCAAATGCATTGAAAGCGAAAGCATCTAACGTTATGAGCCACCAGAATATTCTCATTTCTTGCACCATTATGATAAAACCAATAATATATATAATGGTATCTATGTATTATATATTATTTTTAATTATATGTATATGAACATGAAAAACAATGTTATCTGCTGTTGTGTATCAGTGTGCCTGTGCGTATGTCATTCCAGATGAACAGACACCTAAAGTGCTTCAATGGGAGAAAGGATAAGTGCGGTAAAACATTTCATTGGATTAATTTAATGTTTGGCTGGGTTTAAATTTAGCATTTGTTCTCAAACTGCAGATTTTATTTATAGATATGATATTTGTTTTAATAATAATAATAATAATAATAATAATAATGTAGGTGAAGATGATCACAGTTTGATAATTCAAGTGTTAAATGAGTATGTATGCCAAACTACTACGCTGAAAGAAATAAAGCTGCTGTACAAACATTAAATTGAATTAATCTAATATATGGGGTGGGGGAGTCTAAATATGCCATGATATTATTGTAAGTTCAATTTTTTTCAATAATAGTATATGTGCGACGATCATATTTTGCTAATTCAAGATGATGATCCAAAGGAATTAAATGAGTACATGAGCCTCAACTACGCTGAGAAGAATAAAATTTGTCGTAAAATTATTCTATTAACCGAATTTGATGTATGGCCTCAAACTGGAGATAATTGTAGATTTAAAAATATCGATAATTTTTTCAACAATGTAGATGGAGTCAAATCGCAAACCGTTAGTTTTGCTAATACGAGTTGATTGGAGTATCAATCAATTAATCCCAAACCAGTTTTTAACTCACATTATTTCCTTCCACTACTTGTAGATTGTAACACATTTTTGTGACAGTGTTTTTGCAAGTTTATTAGCTCGTTATTGTCTCATATGGGCCAGCAAACCCGTGCCATTTTTGCAATTTGAACAGAGAGAGGAAGGGAGAGATGAAGCGGGAAGAGTTGGAATGGGGCGGGGGTAGAGCGTGAGAAGTAGAACGGCGTTTGGTAAAGAGTAAGGGGGGAGGGGCGTAGCGGGGTGAGAACAGAGTGAGCTGGCATAAAGAAGGATACTTTATAATGAAGGGTGATACCGATAGTAATA
Organism: Cryptosula pallasiana; assembly: GCA_945261195.1. Taxonomy (NCBI): domain Eukaryota; kingdom Metazoa; phylum Bryozoa; class Gymnolaemata; order Cheilostomatida; family Cryptosulidae; genus Cryptosula; species Cryptosula pallasiana. The sequence continues at coordinate 40,283,197 of OX183130.1, forward strand.
TAACTTCTTGTTTGTTTTAAATTGACTATTTCATTAAAAAAATATATATTTTAACTAATCATCATCATTCAAGATTGATAATAATAATTGATGCGTAGAACTGACAAAAATAATGAAATAATGATAATATTAAAGTGATAACAAATCGCTTAAAGTTGAAACAATTAAATAATTAAACAAAGAAATATTGTTTTATACTAAAAATAGTTGTCATGCCCAAAAGATAAGTTATTGGGATCACAAAAGATTAATAAAACCACTGCTGTGGAAAGTTTCCTTGCTTGTCTGTCTGTGCATTGTTTGACTGTTATTGTTATTATAGTTCAAATATTGTTACTGTTGTTTTTGCCTATGTGGATAATATTAATTACTTTTGTTTTATCATTGCCGAAGTTGCTTGTTAGGTTTTTAAAGTGCTACATGATAATTTGTTGATTCTTTGTTGTTTCAGTGATGCCTAGAAATGGCAGCCTATTGGATTCTAAATTAATGGTATAAAATATCAATCAACTCCCAAGATGATTGGTCAGCTGCTGCATCCTTCCACCATTATGATTGGTCGTAGAACGCTATGTAGTCCAAGCTACCTCTCCTGCTGTCTATACAGCCACTATATCAGCGGCACCACAACAAACAAGCCTTTTATATATAAGAAAACACATGATAACAGATTGGATCTCGCAATACCTGCTACCAGAATACCATCAGTGTATCGGTTTCAAGCTAGAGAAGTACATAGTAATAAAGACCCTGAATCTAACGAAAGCTGGTTTACTCTTGGAAAGAAGTTATTGGTTTTATGGAGTGCTGCAGCCGTCATAATTGCGGCAGTAGCCTTTGTAGACTGGAAGGTGCATGGTGAGATTATTATTTAAGCTGTTGGGATATTGTGTGACAACTTCATCTGGTCACATAGCGTGGTTCTGTTGACAACAGACTGTTTAAATTAGAGATGCTCCGATTCACAAAATTTTCACCAATTTGATCTCGATTTTGCCATCGAACCGATCCCGATTCAAACCTATCCACTTTACAAAAAAATGGAGTCGGAATTTATAGCAATAATCTCAGCGAACTTATTCACTTAGATACAGCTAAGTAACAGATCAATAAGTTTATGGTTTTCTAGGATTACACGCTATCTATATATATGGCAGGTTATGTTTTTCCTCATCATAATAGGGGTTGCAAGAGCAACCTAGCCACATTGGTACTAATTATCATTGCTATTGTATGAGGCAAATGCAGTAATAACTCGGGTAGTTGAAGCTAATCTTCTTGATATTCATTGTTGGTAAAATGATCTGGAAACCACAATGCCAGCAAATTGATTCTGATTTTTTGCCAATTCAGTGAATAGATAATACAATCTGCCGATGATGATACAGAATCTCTAGTTTAAGTGTTTTTTTGGTTTTGTGGCAATGAACGTGCACTTCACTGTGTAACGATGGAGGAGTATTGTCACTGTTTTGACTACGAGTTACGTAATTAATTCATTTCAATCAAGTCATGTTTCGGAGTTAATTCCACAGCTAGTATAAACCATGAGTAAATCAAATCAACCATTTTGTTGTTCTAGAATGATTGGTGGAAATTTATGAATGAGCTCGCTAGTTGGTGGGTAACATAAAATTTAAAAAAAATGAAATATCCTCTTTCTGATAATGTGAAAAACTAAAAAAATGATGTATTAATAACATTCTTGCTGTAAGCTTTCCAATTATTCTTTAGTCAAGTAATAAACATAAGGAAAAAGTGTTGATAATACAATTATATATATCATCTATAGCCCAACATTGCTTTGACACCATAACATGAAATAGCTGTTGCTATCCGTGTCAATTTAGGTTGCTGCCAACTATAGGGCAGCATTTAATGCATTTATGGGTTACAATAAGTTTAATTGATAATTAATAAATAATGATAAATAATAATAAATGTTGCAGATAAGGAAAGGGAACCCTCTACTAGGAAACGAAAACTAGAGGTAAAACACTTATCGATTTTCCTACAGAGTCAACGTTTGCAGCCAAGTTTGAATTTGTATGACTATGTATGATTTTCTTCGTTCTTTTTTTGTAGAGAGTTAAAGGCAATGAAAGTGCTCTCCAATACATATTCTCAATTCCCTGTATGAGAAACACTGTACTGCTCACTATTTTTGGTGGTTTCACTTCATGGATTGTGACATTTCTCATTACAAGTAAGAAAATTCTTTTATTGTTGATTCAAAATGGTCGTTAAAGTTGATATATTAGATTTGGAAACAAAAATTTACAAAGGTTTTGAATCTCGGGAGTTTCGATGCAAAAGACTTTCCGAGAGAAAGTAACTGTAGTAATAGCATGTATATCTACTCTTGCCCTTCTTCCATTTCTGTCACGTCTCCAGACTTGAAAAGTGTGTGCAATTTTTTTCTGATCCTAAAAACTCATGAACTTTTTTTCTCTAAAACTTCGGCAAGCTCAACTTTTTTTTCAAAACCTACACTTTGAGACTCAGTTTTTACAGTTTCTCATATTAACCATGTGAAAACCTCAGCAATTGTTTTTCTCAAATAAAAAACAATCACTATTATTTATACTCTCAAACCCAGTTGTGACCATTGAAAGCATCTGGCTCAAAATATATCCCGTTTTTTTTTCAAAAATCAATATTTCATCTGCGCTATCTGCCCAACCGTGTGATTTGGTTTTGTTTTTCTACACCGCACTGAATAATGCACATGCATGATGTGGTTTTATACATGTCTAGGTAGTCCAAAGAAAGCGTATAAAATCGGATTTATCACTCCTGCTGTTATTGGCGGACTGTTTTTGTAAGTATCATTCTTATTACATGGTTATTTGATGTGTTACTTGTATTCATATGTAAAATAATATAAATAGTAGAAACCTTTATTGCATTTTTTTCGGAGTTGTTTTCTCTATCTGCAATAGTGAAGAAACAGTAAATAACTTCCAATTTAATTCATCTTTTACAGTACGTACTGCAGTGTTGCCTCGTACTCTAAAAGAACTGAATCAGACCAACTAGCTGATGTTTTGAAAGATGTAAAATTAAGAAGGGCAGGTAAAAGAGTTGATGAAGAAGACGAAGATTCTGTGGCAAGCAATGAACCTCCTGCAGATAGCAAATGATAATATTCTGCCATAGTGAGGGGAGATAACTCATCTTACACTCCACAAACTGTTATAGTGGGTGTTTAGTGAAGGTGTAGTTGGCTAGAGTCATGTGTTTGGATGGTATCAAAACTTCTGCGGATTTTGTTGATTTCGCTGATAAAACTTGTTGCAAAGTTCTAATGAAATTTTTACTGAGAGTTGTTTTTCCTCATGTACATTTGTTGGGCAATTAAGAATACATAGAAATGAAATATATTGACAAAAACGAGTGATACAATAATGATCATGTTTTAGGCATTGCAGTAGACTTCTTTTCTTTCATGTAGCTTATTTTAACAGTTCCTGCTCGATAGTAGTTGCGTAAGTAAAACAGTAGCCTGGTGAGAAAAAAAAATGTTTATGTTTTATATCAAATGCAATGCCGAACTGGTGTGTTTGTGTGGTTTTCTGTCTGTTTCTCACATTTACCTGAAGTAACAAAATCAACTTGGAGTTGTATAAATTTTCTAAGCAGGAACAAACAACTCTGAATTGCAAGACATTGCGCAACCACAGAGTCTCCAAGCTCTCAGGGTTGTTTAAGTTTCCCCTCAACAAACAAAGTTTTCCAGGCTGCTAAGTCCGCGAACGCTCTATGTTCCGGTGGCTCTATATTCCGGTGGGCCTATGTTCCGGCGATTTTGGCTCTATGTTCAGGTGAATTATTTTTCATAAAAGAACACTAGTGTGGAGCGTCTTTTACATTTAAATGCAATGAAGTTCAATAAGATTGTATTATTTGATTTGGTACTTGGTTTGAAAAAACTTTAATGCTAATAGTTTATGATTATGCAACAAGTTGTAAACTACTTTTATTAGCAATAAAAACAATAAAAAAAAAAACTTCATCATGAAATAATTTAGTAATAGTTTCTTGCAAAAGGTAACGTCCATTTTTAATAGTACTCAACAGTAGCACTTTTCTATGAAAAATAATTCACCGAAACATAGAGCCAAAATCACCGAAACATAGACCCACCGGAATATAGAACCACCGGAACATAGAGCTAGACCCGCTAAGTCAATGTAAAGGTCAATAAAATTGTTTCCGTCAGAATTGTGTAAGAGGCGAAATCAAAGAACTCGCACATAATAATAATAAGCTAGTTTAAAAGAGCCACCACGCTTGTCACAACTCATCGTATAGCTTTTGGTAATCTCCTCTTGCGTTTAACCAGTTTTAAAACTTCAGGCATCGTTGTCAAACGACAAAATCAACTCTTCTTTTTGAATCATTTATTTACTTTTTTGGCATAATAAATTTAATAATAATTATTATAATTATTATTATAAATAATTAATATTTTAATATATATATAAATATATAATAATAACAACAACAATGACATTATTATTATTATATATATATATTATAATAATAATATACATACACATATCAATTTTTATTGGATTACATACAACAATAATAATAATAATATAGGAATTTGTATACATTATTATTATTATTGTAATTGTTATATAGAAAAATTACAACAACAATAATAATTATAATTAATAATAATGATGATGATGGTTAATATTATTTATTTATTAATTATAAATAATAATAATAAATGATGATGATGATAATAATAATAATAATGAGAATTATTAGGTTTTTTTTGTACTAAATTAGTTTGATTGCAACATTTATTAATTATTATTTGTGATAGTAAGATAGGCATAATAATAAATAGATGGCAATTTCTTTTATACAGTTTTTTTTGCGAGCCACTTACTTATTTCAGTGATGTCTGCTATGTGTCTGTGTCTTCTATCAGTGGGCTATCAGTATAAACATAGGAAAGAGAAAGACAGCGGCGGAGAGAGTAGAGCACAGCAGGAATGGAGCAGGTGTAAAGCAAGACAGAGGGTGGAGAAGTAGATCATGGCATCAAGTAGAGTGATGGGGGGGGGAGGGCGGTTAAGTGAGGTAGAAATAGAGCAGGTGGGCATGCTTGAACATGATGGGTAATACCGCAGGTAATATACCTATTACTAGCAGTATTAGGCTACCCGTCATATTTAATATTATTTTGCCAGCCCGCCCACCCTGCTGTACTTCTCACCCTATACCTTGTTCAATCCCAGTTCTGTTCCACTCTACCCTCTCCATCTTTTCGTTCCTCTCTCTCTGCACTTAATTTGAAGTCTGACCATGTATTAACACATCAGCAAGATGTAACTGTTTGTGGTTGAGACATTTTTGTGAGCCACAATAAGTTTCTTTCAGCATTTTTATATCGCTCATGGGTTCAATAATCAATAACCGAAAGGGGATTTGGAAAATAAAGGATTTTGTTTATAATTTGTAAAAATGATGAATAATAAAAACTTTTTTCAATTAAATGAATAAAATTTCTTGGGCCAATGTTTAGTAAAAGATATGGCGTCTCATAACGTTAGACGCTTTCGCTTTCAATGCGTATGAATGGTTTTGAAATAGCCTATATGGTTCGCAAAGCGTCTTCTACATTAAAAATAATTGGGTAATTGTAGTAAAATATCCTAATAAATTGTATTTAAAAATGAGCTTGTTGATTATAATACATCAATCATCGGCCTTGGCAGTTGAGGGATTTCATGCAATAAAACTGTCTAACAACTGTGAATTTTGCAAAGCGTATAGTTGTTGTTTAGAAATGATTCAGATGGTTTGGAAAATTTCAAATCGTATGAACACTTCAGAAAGAGTATGAACTATTTTGAAATAGTTTGAAAGGTCTGCAAAGCACATGGCTTTTGAACTAAAAGTGATCGCCATAATTTTCTTTATAGCCTTTATGCAGCTTTATCAACATAGATGTAGACTAATAGACATGGAGCAAATTAATTAAACTGATGGATAATCTCTGAAATTATTTTTTCCGCAAACATAGTTAGATTGAACATATTTAAAATAATATGTAGCATACAATATTTAATAATTAAAAAGCAGGTTTGTATTTATTGAAGGGAAATTTAACTGTTCGGTGTTTAGTAAAATTATTATCAATCGGAAATGGACTGAAGATCTGTGATCAACGGAGCGAACCAGCAAATCGGCTCAGATTTTTAAAGCGTATGAACAATTTCACAAAGTGTTCAAAAGATTTGCAAAACTTCAGATTATTTCAAAAGTGTTTAGATGGTTTGGAAAGTGTTTTGAAATTTTAAAACGCAAAACATTTTGAGCCACCATTAAGAGAACTACGAAACGTAGGCAGACCCAAAATGTATCTTTAAAGTAAATCGGCTTGATTTTCACAGCGTATGAACTGTTTAAAAAGTTGTTTAGGCTGTTGGCAAAAGTTGAGATGCATTTGAATGCATGCAGACATTTTGGAAATCATTCTGGCGCTTAAAAACGCTAAACATTCTGAGCCGCCTTAGATTTATTTGGATAACCCTCGACCAATAAATTATTATTTCATTTATGGGTATTGCATGATCTTTTAAGACATTTCTATCTAACTTCATCATTCACTCAGCACAATCAGTAACATTTGCTTGATTCAATGATATAAGTAATTTCTAGAAATCTTTTAAAATGGAAGAGTCAGGTGCATCGAGCTCTGAAATGCAATGGTCGGCTTCTGAACAGAGCGCACCACCCTTACCAACACCAAGAAAGAAATCATGGAAAGAGCTGCATAACAGAGTAAAAGATGCCAGGAAACTGCAGGCTAAGCTGACTAACATGGTGAATTATTTACCTGCAATGTTTGTGACTTATTTCGCATGCTTGCTTTTATTTCTATAGATAGATTTCTCAAAGTCGCAAATAATAAAAAGTTTCATCATTTAGCGATAAATCATTCTAGTATTACAGCGGTTGATGTAAAGACGCTAATTTCCTGATAAATTGGGATTATTATATATTTTATGCATGGTTTTAGATACCTGATATGTTTTCATTCCGTGAAATGGATGGCAAAGTTAGGCTTTACTTCCTTGGAGTGCCCCCATTCAGGAGAGACAATACTCTCATGTACTGCGATGTCACCAATGATGGTAAACTGTGTCCCTGGAAGATTCTCTTAGATATATCTGAACCAGCAGACACCACCATCTCATCCCTATCTAAGGTAAGACTTAATTATTCTCAATATTTTTAAAAGTATTTTAATACAATACCCTTTGACAAAAGTTTATTGATAATCAATAACAATCTGGTGTCTCAATTTGTTCTGTTTTCTGTAGGAAGAACAACTCTTGTTAGAGAGGAAACGGTCTTCACTCAAAGGATTAACAAGCTATTCTACACATCCCTGTAGTGGTAGAATGGTCTTTTCATCTAGCTCTAAACTACACACGTGCATAGACTCCAACTTTACGGTAAGAATTTTTTGCATTATATTTTTTTCTGCCATTTAATTTGTTATGGTAGCTGTCATTCATTTATTTTTATTCAAAGTATTTTTATTGTTTGTATATTTTTATGCTGTTTTACTTATTAGGTAGGCTATAGACGCGCAACCTGAGAAAGTTTTCAAATAATGGTGAATGGACCGTCCTAATTTTTTTATTGTCCAGTGTAAAAAAGTTTGGTTTTATGTATTTATAGTGACCCTATACATTACTTTCATATACCAAAATGATGAGAAAACCTTTCTCTGGTGAAAATCTAATGCAGAGTTTTTACCAGCTGTATCATTGGCGTGTTTTGGGTGCGCCGCATTACACTGCCCAACTCGACATTAGCTTTATGCAGGCGTGCCGAACGTCAATTATCCTAATGCGTTGGCGAGGCATATTAACTCGCCAATGCTGTGTAGAAAGCCAAACAATTCACAAGTGTTATCAATGAAGTCAACCGCATGGTTAGATTATTGGCTGATTGACAATCATCTATGTAAGTTTTTACCAATAATGGCTGCTACTACCTACCTGGCAAAATAAATGTTTGTAAAGTAACTGATAATGATAAACGATCATATCTGCTAAATAGAAAATACATAGATAATAAATAAAAAAAATTGGTGATAACAAAAATGATAGTCATATTATACATATTAAAAATAATGATAGTAATAATAAATAAAATAATAATTATTATTAAATAATAACTTAATGATAATAATAATAAATAAAATAATAATTATTATTAAATAATAACTTAATGATAATAATAATAAATAAAATAATAATTATTATTAAATGATAACTGACTTCTTTTTTTTATCATTCAATCCATGGTCACCCAAAAAAATTCTTACATCTTTACTCTACCCATTTGTTTCATTCATTGTTGTGTTGGAAACTTTAGCCAGTAAAAGTAATAATAGTTTGATCAACTATCGTCATCATGAATATTTTTTTATTTGATGAAAATTGTTTTTGAAATTTAAAATACATTCAATGATTACAAACAATATAAATAGCATACAAGATAAATAAATGACAGAACAAATATTTCATCATTGTGTGAAACGTGAATGGCACGGCAAATAAGGCTAGCCATGTAAAGCTCTGTCGTATAATGCCCCAGATTTGGGACATTATTTGACAGTCGTGTTATCTGTAAAAGGTAGCTGTAATAAGGCGGCGTAGTGACTTCAACATGCCAATGATCCGGCTCATTTAAACTATGCATAACTTGAACATATATTCAATATCTGTGAAAGGTGCATTAACATGATATGTCATATGTAGGAAAACAATTTAATTAGTATTTCTATGGTAGCATATCAGGCTATTTTTTCCTCTTCTCTCTCAAATTTTTTGAACAAACAGTATGAGTGGTGGTCCTGAAAAGCGCCATTGAGGTGTTTGTTTGACATCGATATTTTGTAGGCATGCCTTGGTTTTGATTACGGCTTTGCTCTTGGCCATAGTTCTGAGTCAGTCAAGGTTGCAATATGGAACCAGGCTTTAATAACTTCCTCAATCTGCTTGAATTTGGTTGTAGGCTTGTTCTTACTAATTATGAGGTTTATTTGATACCATAATTTTTCTTTGGGATTGGTATTTGGTGACTGACCAAATGTGGTCACTTTCTGCTGTCTACACCATTTTTTGACCTCCTTTGCAGTATGACATGGTGCGTTGTCCTGCCGAAATATCCACTCATCATCTGTACCAAACATATCTTGAGCAGATGGTGAAAGCTTGGTCTCCAACACACGAATGTGTTTTACTGCATTCATCATTCCTTCACAGATGTGAAGACGGCCATACCCGTTCATTGAGAAACAACCCCATATCATCACAGATTTTGGATGTTTTACAGTTGGAAGGAGGCATTAAGCTTTGTACTCCTCTCCTATACTACGTCTGACATGGGTTCAGCCCCAATGATTTTATGTGGTGAAGTTTGACTCATCCCTGAAGCTCACCTTGCACCATTGCTCTATTGTCCACTGCTCGGGAATCCTTTCCCATTCTTGACGCTTTTTTTGTTGCTGCTCCATGAATAAAGGTTTCTTCCTTGGTTTATAGTCCGGTAAACCAGATTTTTTCAACAAAACTTTTCTTACCCCTGATGGGCAGGTTACTGTTCCAGTTGATTCTCAGTTCTCTGCACAGTTCAACATTATTCAAATGACGATTCTATTGACTGAGCTGCACGAGCTTTCGCTCCACTCCAGGAGTAGTCTTCCTTTCTTTTTGCTCTCTCTGTTATTTCCTTGAGGCCTACTTGCTGTTTGAACCTCTTTATGTTATCGAGAACTATTGTTTTTTGCCACTCCAGTCTCTTTGGATATCTGTCTTTGAGACTTTTCTTGCTGGTGAAGGTAAATGGTGCTTGATCTTTTGGTTTCAGATAGATGATGTGGCATGGTTGCATGCAGAAACTGGTATGAAATTGAGGACTAAGAGCCTATCTTTTAGAGCCTGTAGGAGAGTTGCTCCGCTGCTAAACCCATTATTATGTTCCACATGTAAAGTCAAGCACAATGAAGGAAATACATAGTTTATGTACTGTGGGAGCATCATTGGTTGAAGGGAAAAATTTTTTTTGAAGTTGCTCAATATCTTCCAGGGCTCCCAAATTTAATTTCTTTAAGATTGATGTGATATCATCAGAAACTAGGGGAAACAAGCTTTAACTTGATATCCATTGTACTTTGTTTAATTGATTTCACCAGCTTCTAACATTACTGTGAAAATTAGGTATTCCTACTATGTGCATAGTGCATTGATTGCAGGGGTGGTCCGTTTATTTGTACCATCACTTGGAGCGCTCCTCCGTAATTTTTTGGATTTTCCCAGTAATAAAAGTTTGCTCAGGTTGCGCGTCTCAACAATTTTATTTATTATTATGTTTTTATACTAGTCTATTAACGCGTTTAGTTGTTAATATTTGTTTTAAGTTTTTTGTATCAAGCTAAAATTATATTAATATATTTTGTTAAATTTAATGCTTATTTTAAACTACTGCTTCCTTTCTGTAGAATTGCAAGCATACCAATAATTTTCTATCTGTAGAATGTACCATTGTCCGTATGCACACTGAAAACACTCAGCGAAGGCTCCAAACTTGATCCAAAGATATGTCCCAGTGATCCTGACCTCATAGCTTATGTGTCCAATGGTGACATCTGGCTGTATGATCTGTTCACCCACCAGGAGCATAGGCTAACATACTCCAGAAAGGGTTGGTGTAGAAGGCTTTACACTGAATGTCTGAGCTAGCGCGTAGTTACATTCTATCTTATTATTTTGATGATCATCTATTCTCTGTTGTAGCATCTACTACCGGTGTACAGACTGTGTCCTCTGGACTCCCTTCATTCATAATACAAGAAGAGTTTGATAGGTACACAGGCTTTTGGTGGCAGCCTACAGATTCTTCTACTGTAGGTGAGATACACAGGCTATTGGTGATAGAGACTTGGTATAGTCTGATCACAGACAATGAAAATTTCAGAAAATGAGGAGAGACTCATTTTTCAAATGGTTATTTGATTCTCTGTTGTCGCATGGTTAAGAGTCCCATGATCAGACCTTTGGTTCACTAGTTTCTACTGCTTCTTTGCTTCTGCAAGTAAAGGTGTTGATTTACTGTCCGATTACTAGGCCTGCCTCTCCTTTTTTATTATGTCCATAACCATTGGTTTGATGAGGCGACTTTGTGTCTTGTTTGCAGATGGAATGTATAGAATTATGTATGAAGAGGTTGATGAGACCAATGTAGATGTTATAAATGTTGTATCCCAGACCTCGGAATCATCCGGAGTAGAACGTTACAGATATCCCCGGGCTGGCACGACCAACGCTGTTTGTAGTCTGAAACTTATAGAGTTCTCGTTCACTGGTGCTAATCGTCAGGTAGGTGTTTCTTTTTTCGGCGCTAGACTGTATATGCAAAGTGCTGGTACAGTGTTGTATGTGTGTTGTGTTATTGTAGTTGTCTTGTTCCATACTAGACCTGAGGAGTAAGATGTCTGACCTCTACCCCTGGTGTGAATATATTGTGAGACTAGACTGGTGTCCAGATGGTCAGAGGTAGATTTGTCAATCTGTTTCCTAGCTATCTTCTCTCGTTTATCCCTATTGTTCCTCCTTTTTTCCATTCCTCACCATTTTCAACCATCTTTTACCCCTACTGCCCCTTCCCGTACCGGCTCTCCTCACCCCGTACCGGCCCTCCTCACCCATACCGGCCCTCCTCGCCCCGTACCGGCCCTCCTCACCTCGTACCGGCCCTCTTCACCCCGTACCGGCCCTCCTCACCCCGTACCGGCCCTCCTCACCTCGTACCAGCCCTCCTCACCCCGTACCGGCCCTCCTCACCTCGTACCGGCCCTCCTCACCCCCTACCGGCCCTCCTCACCCCCTACCGGCCCTCCTCACCCCCTACCGGCCCTCCTCACCCCTGCAATCCTTTGAGTGCATTTTTTCGAATCTTCTTTTTTACCTCATTAGGCACTTCCTCTTTTCCCTGCTTTCTATGTTTTCCCCCTTTTCTCTCTTACTGGTTTTACTTGCTTTTCCCTGCCACAGCTCTATTTCATTCCTACCCTACCCACAATTCCACACCAATTATCTAACACACTCACCCACCACGTACTTAGTCTACCCATATACTCAACTACCCATACTTTATGTACTTCTATATAGAATCTGGGCGCAGTTAGTGGACAGGTCTCAACAGAGATTAGCTTTAGTTCTTATTCCACTGACATACTTTGTGAAGGGGTGGCGTACTGTAGAAGGAGAAATACCCATCAATGAGAGACCACAGATTATTCATGAGGAATGCTCTGACATATGGGTTAATGTAAGCAATACTTGTGTCTCTATTTTATATGTTTATATTGTCTGTGAGATAGCTCTATTGCTTGCTGGCTCAGTCTCGCAACTAGATCTGTAAGCTATAAAGTTTCAATATTACATTATTTTTGTATTTGTCAAAATTCATTCACATATTTTTGATGTTAACGAAATAGCTTTCAAATAATTAAAGATGTATATTTGATAGTATATCAATCTCATGCTAGAAAAGTTGAGAAGTTGTCGGTGCATGTTTGTTCACTTTAGATAAAAGTTGTCTCCCTTGTAGGTAGACAATTGTCTCACATTTATACCGAGTGAGGAAGAGAATACAGTGAGTTATATATGGGCCAGTGAGAAGACTGGCTACAAGCATTTATATCACTGTGTGTGTGACTTGAGTAACCCCTCAGAGCTTACCATGAAGCCCCTCACTATGGGAGAGTGGCAGGTATATTCTAGTCAGCAGGTATGTCCTCTACTTCTCTCTTTCTTTCTAACCATAAATGTTACTAAAAATAGATTTGCATCATTTTACTAAAAATAGATTTGCATTATGTTGCTATAAATAATTTTTTACCAGTTTCTATAAATAACCCACTATTGCAGGTCTGTGTTGACGTGAGTAGAAACTTAGTCTATTTCACTGCGAACAAAGACTCCGCTCTGGAGACACATCTCTATTGTGTATCCATGGTTACGGGCCACATACAAAGACTCACTGCTCCAGGATACAACCATCAGCCAGTCATAAATGAGGTAAGCGGCTGATTGGTTACACAATATCAGTCTTTTTGGAGTTGTCTTATACTCATATGCAATGTTACACGTTACATTACAGACATGTAGCATGGTGTTATCTACATATAGCTCTACTAGGAGTAATCCCACTTGTAACTTGTACAACATTTCACATGGAGATACAGAACATATCAACTTGGAGCTGGCCAATGTTATACTAGATCAAACTGGTGTGTTATATTTACTTTGTATTGTGGTAATTGTCTTCTTTTTTTGTGTTCTATGCGTTGTGTCCTGTGCAAAATAACTCTATTGTATCATTTGTCCGGATATCTCTATTGTATCATTCGCCCAGACAACTTTATCATATCATACTCACATATAACTTTATTATATCATATGTACAGATAACTCTATTGTATCACATGTACATTTAACTCTATTTCTCATAATGCCAAGACAAGGCTATGAGAAACATGAATTGACAAAATTAGCTGGAGTTGTGTTCTCCTACAGTAATATACAAACCCTAACAACATTTGTTTTTTATTGCTACCGACAGAAACATTTCACTGATTATCATCTAAGTTGTTATCATCTCCCCTCTGTCATCTGATCATTTTGTGTCCTTTATACCACACAGAGCTGGACCCTGGGTACCAACCACCACTTTTGTTTGAGTGTCCATTCAAGAACAACACTGATGTGATGCATGCAATGGTGTTTAAACCTCATAACTTTAAGGAGGGATGGAAGTACCCCACCGTACTGTACGTATACGGTGGACCTCAGGTGCAGATGGTGCTCAACACTAACAGAGCTCTCAGGTATTTTATGTCTGCCGATATGCCATGCCCATGGATAAACAATAACAGGATGGGCAGCTTCGGCAGCCTAATAGAACTTTCGTCAAATTGGAAACTTAACACTTTCTGGTACTTACATTGCAAATCGTCTCAAAAGCAGTGAGTTGTCTTCCTATCAGAAAAGACAACAACCAAAGAGGCAGAAAAATGCAGATATTTTTTAATTTTCTTTGGCAGCAGCAATAGTGTTATAATAATAAATAAATTTAAAATTTCAGTGTCTGGTAAAATATTTTATACATATATGGCGATTGTGAAAGTTGCTATGAGAGTGTATATGCGGTGCGGACATTGCAGTTTAAATCGCCGAATTTAGCACGCACGGATTGATTACTTAGCAATCCTGTTATATTTCATCCATGGCCAAACCATTTTTGTTCATTTTGTTAGTAGAAATGTACAGGCTATTTTATTTTGTACTTGGTGTAAGATTTTATAGCCAGCCTTTCGGTGGTTACTGTTGCATCTTTTGTATTATGTAAAACAACAACAACTAGCAAATGTACAAGTTACCGTAGTTTGTTATAATGTTGTAATATGTAGAATTGTGTAGACTGTTCTAAGTTGTAGAAATGTGTAGAGTGTTGTATGATGTAGAAATGTGTAGAGTGTTGTATGATGTAGAAATGTGTAGAATGTTGTATGATGTAGAAATGTGTAGTGTGTTGTATGATGTAGAAATGTGTAGAGTGTTGTATGATGTAGAATGTTGTATGATGTAGAAATGTGTAGAATGTTGTATGATATAGAAATGTGTAGAGTGTTGTAAGATGTAGAAATGTGTAGAATGTTGTATGATGTAAAAATGTGTAGAGTGTTGTAAGATGTAGAAATGTGTAGAATGTTGTATGATGTAGAAATGCGTAGAATGTTGTATGATGTAGAAATGTGTAGAATGTTGTATGATGTAGGTTGATACGTCTGCACACACTGGCATCACTCGGATATGTAGTTGTTTGCTTAGATGGCCGTGGATCCATTGGCAGAGGTCTGCAATGGGAGGGACATATCAAAGGTCAGCCTCAGTTCTTATTTTATTCATTATTGACTTCTACCTATCCACTCAACTTACTAGTTGATTGCAAACTAAGTAATTTGCATCATTGGCTGGTCCATACACACAACTCTGAACTTCCTCTTTTTATGGTGAATTCCAAGCAATGGCTTACAGATTATGCATACTTTAGCCTCAATTTCTTGTGTGTCTGCACAGGTAGGATGGGTACAGTGGAGATAGCCGACCAAGTAGAAGGTTTAGAATACTTAGCCTCTACTCTAGGCTATATAGATATGAACAGAGTGGGTATACATGGTTGGAGCTATGGAGGATATATGTCACTTATGGGGCTCATGCAGAGGCCCGACATATTCAAGGTACACAGTCTTAGGTTCCATCCTATATACATGATAACTTGCTGGCTGACAATGTTTGTTTGCTTTGTGTCTCTGCCAAGTATTGACAATATTTTTAGCTATATTGATTGATAGTTTGGTGATGGTAGCAAACAGCATATTGTTGGGCTGGCAAGGTTAAATCTGAGTTTACTTGTTTTTACAGGACTTTGTGATAGTTTTTTTTTTATTGTTGTGTGAAATATTCTTTTGGTTGGTAGGTTCTTACAAGGTTGGTTGTTTCCATCAACTTGGAGAGTTTGTCAATTGAATCTATTCTAGAAGTCTGAATAATGTATTGCTTATTTTAAGATGGAAATGTGGCTAGCAAAATAAGTTTGGAGGAATCAATAGAGAAAAACGCACAACCTGAGAAAGTTTTGAAACACCGAAGAAACCCCAATTAATTACTGGGATTTCCAGATTTTGTCCAATAGAGAAAAACGGGCAACCTAAGCAAAAGTTTTATTACTGGGAAACCCAAAAATAATTATTGTGAGCTTATATAAAACAATGGGCAAAATCTGGAAATCCCGGTAATTAATTGAGGTTTCCCCACTGTTTGAAAACTTTCTCAGGTTGCGCGTTTTTCTGTATTGTTCTAATTTCCATTTTTAATTATGTTTTTTCGTCATTTTATATCACACATGTTTTAAAAAACTTGGCTCGTCTTTAATTTTGCTCCTGAAACAGCACTTTCTGTTTAATTCTGGTTTTAGTTAAAAGTTGTAGCACAAAATCGGGAGTTGCGTACTCTTGAATGTAATACATTTTCATTGACAGGTGTCAATCAGTGGGGCTCCAGTGACTAAGTGGGAATTCTACGATACTGGATATACAGAGCGATATATGTCTACACCCACCCTCAACCCCACTGGCTATGCTGCAGGATCTGTACTAAAGTCTATCAATAAATTTCCTGATGAGTAAGTTGTAACCGATTTAAGCTTTTGCATTTATCAATTTAGTTTCTCTACGACTGGCACGTGCTAGCCTGAGTTCTACACTGTTGTAGAGAGAATAGACTGCTACTTGTGCATGGAATGATAGATGAGAACGTACATTTAGTGCACACGACCTCTCTCATAGACGAACTAGCTAGAGCTTGTAAACCTTATAGGTTACAGGTAAGTTTTCTTTCAGTAGGACTTCTCACAGCTATTATCGTTTTACAACAAGTCATTTAACGTTGGGATGAAAATAGTTTTTTTAGCATCTTTAAATGTAAACGTAAAGTATATGTTTGTTTATCCGTTTACTCGTCTATCTGACCCAAACATGTATGGTAATTTCGCAAAGCTTATAAAGTTGAGAACTGTTTGTAAAATATCTATTGAGCCTCATAGTGGTAAGGTGAGTATTTGTGTCGCCCATGTTTTCTCTTACTGAAGATGCTTGGATTTGGTATTGTCAGGAGAGACAAATCCCGAAAACACATTTGCTAATATGAGATGGTTTGAAGATCAAACAAGTAATTACATTTGGTTTATGAGTATGCGTAGATTACAGCATTCTTTCATAGCTTTACTATTGCATTGCCTCTGTTGTAAGTTACCTGTGTCGGTCATAGTTGCCTGCAGTGGTTTGTACAATACAATTAATTAGTAAACTCTAACATGGAACTAAAAAGTAGAGCTGCGCTGGTTTCATGATTTTTAGTCAGCTTATAACTATGAAATTATGAAAACTACCAGCATTATTTTTTATTTTATTTTTGCAGTTTGCGTAATATTTTTAACTACAGTGTTTCGTGACTCACATTGCAACTGTATTATACGTTTTCTCTTATGTGTATTTTCAAAGTTAAAAACAGTCGAGTATCTGTACTTTCAGTTTTGAGGTGGAGACGAATAAAGTTTTGTTCTATAAATATTTTTTAAGTGACGGGCTTCATGGGATCGTTACATCCACGCATTGATATACTAAGGTTCTACCTTCCCTCCGAAAAATTATCTGCTTGAACGATTTGAATGTCAAGAAATCTAATTTAAATTTTTTATATTTTAGTTGTATCCAAATGAGAGGCACGGAATTCGTAATCCAGAATGTGGACAACATTTAGAAACGATGATACTCAGCTTCCTACAGGACAATTTGTAACTTTCCTATCTCCCCTGCTCTTCCTTGCCTTCGCTTCCTCTCCCTCGACTACATGAAGTGGTCCAATGCTACGTAAACGTCTATGGCATCTGTTGCACTCGTTTTGTACTATCTCCTGTTGGACTTTTTAACATCATAAATGGGTGCTTTCAGTTCATTTATATTTTCGTAGTTGCTGTCAGTGCAAGCAATAGTTTTATAGAAAAAACATTCAATTGGAGCTTCAGCTGTGGTGATGTCATCATCCTTTTCGCTAAATTGAGCACTCCTTGCAAGAAATTGTGAATTTTTACCCTAGACACTACTGCAGTGTTTTGCTTTTAATCGTTTCGACTATTATTCTGACATATGACGAACATTTTATATCATGTCTGTTTTTATTGCAGCAAAAATTATATTAATACAAGTTTAACAACTCACCATGCTCTTCTCTGTATAATAGTTTATTGGCATACATGTGCCTCCGTGTTGTAGTACAATCACTTCATGTTTGCTGAAATTGGAAGGCGAAGGGAAAAGAATCTAAACAGAGCCATTTTGATACAGATAAAAAAATTTTGTCAGTTCAGTTAGCACCATGCAACTACTAACTGCTGGCGTTTTGGTTTAAGTATATACAAGATGGATGTTACTACATTAAATAAGCTCAACACATCAGGGAAAAAATTATAAATTTAATTTGGAGTTACTTGCCCGAAATAAAACAACTCCAACTTGGGTCAAATAATTTTCTCAAGTTTTGAATAATTACAATAACTACCTGATAAATGTCTTGCTTTAAAATCTAATAATTCTAACACCGATATAGAACAACGTTGTCAGAACTTACAATAGGAATCGATCTCAGATTGCTATAGAAAGTTTGAAACTTAACCACATGGTCTGTCAACTCTGGCTGTTTATATGCATAGCTGTCATGCTGGCTTGAAAAAAAGAGGGACAGAGTGGATTTGTCGCTTCTGATCGTACCCGCTGGGTTTGAGGGTATTTATGTGGCGATTGTAAGTCAATAACTCAGTTAGTTTATCAGTTTAGAAAGCTAACTGTTGAGGTAAATGCAACTTAAATTTGGGATGCGGTACAAAAATTACTAAGAGAAACAAACTGAAGTTATGTGTAGAAGGATAATGTGAAAACAATGCCTACCTTGTGCCATTTCAAAGTCTACTTTTTGCTGAATAGAAAAATAATATTGAAGTTGGAAGGAGGTGTCAGGGAGGAGATTCAAGTTTCAGGAGTTTTTAGGAAGTTCAGGAGTAGAAAAGATAGTACTCGAAAGTCAGGTGGTTCCCTGATAAATCAGGAGACATGACAGGTGTGTTTACATGAGATAACTTGTATAGGTACCCGGTGTTGCCCCAGTAGAGATTTTCAAATAGCAGTTTTTCTCACAAAATTTGATTATTCGTTATACTATATCCGGAGGGGAACTAGATTGGTGTTCTTCAACAGAACTCTGAAATCAAAATTATGAAATAGAATGAACACAACAATGTAATAGCACAGCACTACAAAA
This sequence comes from Cryptosula pallasiana, assembly GCA_945261195.1. Lineage (NCBI taxonomy): Eukaryota > Metazoa > Bryozoa > Gymnolaemata > Cheilostomatida > Cryptosulidae > Cryptosula > Cryptosula pallasiana. The sequence goes on from OX183130.1 coordinate 40,302,177, forward strand.
CTTCTTGGTATGCAATGCTCTTGGTTTTTCCTTGTTTAGCATGCGCTGACAGACCACTTTTGTTTCCAGCTCCAGAACAACCTACATATACCCTGATCATTAGTACAGGTTTTACCTCAATTTAATGTATTGCCTCACCCCAAGTCTTACATAATCTACTTTGATGCTCAGTAAACATTTACAAACATTTAAGATTTTATTGTCGCTACTGTGACATTACTGTTCAGCAACTCTAAGTATTAATTAAACCATAACCCGCATTTAGCCCAGAAGGGCAAGATGAGTAGCCTGTGTTTTTTTGTCAGATCAAGGTACCCCCAAAGCCTTTACCCTTGCTGTAAAGCTTGTATATACAAATAAACTCCCAGAAATATATAGTAGATAAACTGCAATTACGAGTGTTTTTATTTCATAAGATTGAATAGCTGATATTCATAACAATTTAGGACGGAATCTTGCACCACATAACAAATTCACACCGGAATAATATTTTAAAATAAACTGTCCAACTGCGCAATCAAAATCTACAACCTCATTTTTCAATAGGTCTACAGAGATTTGTTTTCATTCACCCGACAAAGGGATTGCATAAACTTGCATGCTTAAAATTCCAAAAACGAGAACACAAGACAACATAAATAAAACAATAAATACTTAAAATAAATACATGACGGTTCTATTCAGTACGCTGCCGATGTCGCGTTAAAGCTTGCACAACCGTATAATTTATAGATATGATGCGTATCCATAGGAAATTCTTGTGGAGCCTCCCACTAACTTGTCAGTCATTTGGCGGTAAACTTCAGGTGCCCTTTAAACCAGGTGTGTGACAGAACTTGGTTTATGGTGGGTCTCTTTGCCCAGAGAAAAGTCAAGCAGAACAAAGACAGAGCTCTGCATTGTGAAGTTACAACTCTCCTTCCCTGTGGTGAAACATGAATTATCACAAATAGTTATCAGCAAGATAGCTAAGAAATCTATTATATTGCAACTTAAAACCCATTAGTTCTGCTGTTAAAACCACGATGACATGAAAATATTTCGAATTCGGTAACAATAAGTTATTTTTGTACAATAAATATGATTATAACTAATAATAATATAGCATTTCATCATATTTTTTGTCGCAAAGGCAACGGCCAACCTGTTAACCAAATAATTTCCCAAATATATAAAAATCATTAGCCTGCTTGCTAAAAACAATTATAAAAATATAATGTGAATTTAATTGTAATCGCTTGGGTGACATCATATTTGAGAGGCGCAGGAAAATCAAAATTTTTTATTTTTTCAAGCGCACATTGGCTTTAAAATAACGTATCAGAAGTCTATTAAAATAGTTATTACTACAAATGACAGTACGTACCCTCGGCCACTGTAAATCTAGTCTGCGATGTTCAGCCAATAGGCTGCTGTTACCTTTGGTTTCATCAAAAGGCATTCGACCCGTAACCAAGATGAAGAGAATTACTCCTATAGCCCAGATATCGGCTTTTTTGGGAGGGTAAGGTTCACCCTATAAAAAGACGAACCAAATTGATGAAGAGTCATAAAATAATCAACAAGGTTCTACCAAGTGATACTTCGTCAACATCTGTGGTCAGTATGCCATACGAAAAATTATGGAAATTTACTAACTCCTATCAGATGGTGCGTGTCAGTGATTCTTATGATTTTTTTTGAAGAAATGGTAACGCAAAGCACTAAAACTGATGCAAAAAGATTAATAATAAGAGAATGAGATGCAAAACACAACAGCCAAGTTTATTGACAAAAGCCATCTTCTATCTTCGGGCGGAAAATGTTCAGCAGCAAGACACAAACACATGTATTCAAGCTGAAATCATTATTTCCAGCTCAACCGACCTAAATACTTACCTTGAGAATTTCTGGAGCGGCATATGATTTGGATCCACAAAATGTTTTGCTGAGATCATTGTCGGTGCATTGCTTGACAAAACCAAAGTCACATATTTTTATATTACTTGATTGATCTATCAACATATTTTCTAATTTCAAATCTCTGTGTGAGATATTTCTCTCGTGTAGATATCTTACAGCATCCCCTACCTAAAGCAAACGTAGTGAAAGCTGTATATACAGTACTAGTAACACCAATATTGAGAGTTACAAATTTTTCACCTCATTCAGCTCGAGTTTTTACCTGATGAACCCAAATTTTCCCCACATTTTCTGTAACAGCACCTTTGTTTTGAACAAACCGAAGAGCATCACCACTTTCTACATACTCCAGAATCATGTATACTCGGTGACTTTCTGTGAAATAATGCAGCATCCGAACAATATTAGGATGGCTTATATTAGGCCATGTTTCCAACTCTCTTGGTAAAAACTTCTCCTGGAAGTCTGCAGGGGCAATTCGTCTATCAATAATTTTGACAGCCACCTGACTCGGATAAGGCGAGTGAGCAGATGCACTTTCAAGTCCATTTGGCTTTATATGGAGAGCTAGTTTAACTTTTGAATAGCTACCTGAACCTAAAGTGTCTCGTACCAACAACCCATGTTCCGCAAGTACAGTGCGATACGTTCTAGGAGATTTTTTCGCTAAACTATCAATGGAGTCGGTAACTGAAGTGTGCTCTCCAGTTGCAGAGTTCTGTTCAACTTCCATTCCGGCTCTCCAGTTCTACAAAAGGTCAAAGCAACACAACATGTAATGTTAACCACAATTTAGGAATTAACTTGGGCACTAAAAGCAGGATAGAAGGCATAGCCTTACTTGAATATCTCTATTTCTTCCTGATCCTGATCTTGTAGATACCCCTTCTCCACGAGCCATTTCGATGTCAAAAGAATGATCATTAGCTCTCTGGCCTGATGAAGTTCCAGAGCTTCTAGTTCTGTTAGTGCTATGAGTTCCAGCTGATCCTCTGTTGCTGCCTTCCTCATGACCAGATCTGAGACGCGTAGAAATGGTGCCAGTATTTCTGCATGGAACATTCATCATGCTAGAAGAAATTTATCATTTTTAAAATGGATGAAAAATGTATGCCACCGAAAACACACATACATTTAAAAAGCTAAAAAATATTTCTTTCTAGTCTTAAATGAATGACTTATTCTTATTCGTAAGGAGTTTATATCCTGGTTTATATTAGAGACATATTAAGTTGTATGTATCCTTAATATGCACATTACATGTTTTGAGATTGACCCATGCAAGCTTCTTATAGACAATTCAAATTTACAATTTGTGGTAGTCTTCCATTCAAATAATTGGCATCTATCAGGAAGCTCAAGTAATTGGTCCGTAGTCAATTACATTTCTGGATAAGTGAGCATCAGCGGTCCATTCACAGAGTCTAGAGATAAGCAAACTTAGATAATTTATTCCAAAATTATGCTTGGTTTATCTTCAGGACAAATATATAGTGGAGGTGAGAAAGAACAGTAAGTAAATTTATATCTTATATCCGTTATTCAAAGTAAAGCTTTTTTTAATTTCAATCAAGGATACTTAGTAATGGATACTAATAATGAGCCTAACTACTGGGGAGGTGTAGTCATGAAGGTGCATGTTTTCCCACAGTTAAGAAAAAGTTTCCTACCTGACCATAAAGTTCAATTAATCAAACCCCTAAACAGCTATCTAAAAAGAAATTATAAAAATTATCACCTGTCTAGTGGTTATAATTATTATTATTGTAAAGTAATCATAATAATAGTCAAGTTAATAATAATAAAACAGCTACAGCGATAATAACATCACATAAATATCATCTTTTTTACAATTAAAAAATACTAACAAATACATTGTTGTACAATCTTAATTTTATATGATTAAATAATAATAAATAAATAATAGTAACTAACTTGATAATAATTTAATAGTACTATTATTATCTATGTATAATTATTAATAAATTAATAATAATTATGATAATAATAGTAACAGAAACAATAATATTAACAATAATAATAAATAATAATGTAACTTACTTACTATTCTATTTACAATAATATATTATTATGTCTATAATAATAATAATAATAATATATAGAATAATAATACATAGATATGTATAAGAATCACATAAATAAATATTTATTTATTATTGTTATTATTTGTATATTAATTATTATTATCATTATAATTATTATATAAATAAATTGATAATACTATTTATTTATTTATTATTATTTATTTATTATTATTGGTATCTGTAGTAGTAGTAATAATAAGAAGTATTATTATTATTATTATTATTATTATTTTCCAAAACCAACTAAAAAAATAAAATTTAATGTCAATTCAATAGTTGTTTAACAGTTATTAAATTAAGGTCTTAGCTGCAATTGTGCTAGATAAACACCAACCCCGCACAGTAGTATTAGAGCTTGAAATTTAGTTTGCTGAAATAAAGGAGCCTAAAAAAAGTATGAAAGCGTCTGCTGGGAACTAGGGAAACAAAACGTCACGGCCAATAATGGAATACAAGATTTGGGCTAATACTAATAGTGCGGCAGACTCTACTTTCCCTCGTAATTAAAAAAGAATTTGGGTTATTGTGAATAATAGAGCTACGCTATAGTCATAGTTCTATTTTATGTTAAAAACAGGATCATCATAAATATTATTTTAGGTAATTTTTTTTTTATCAAAGGTTCGATTTGAAACTATCGTTTATGGTGATGTTGTAAATAAGTTTGGCAAAAACTCATAACTCAACCAAAAGTATATTATTTTGTTGTTTGATACCAAAATCTGACGGGAGAAACGCGCTATCAACAACATTGATTGTCCCCATTGAAATATAAACCCTATTATTATATTTCAATGATGATTGTCCCCTCTTTTATTTCAAACAACGAGTCCAGCTAGTTTCCTTCGCAATGGACAAAACAAAAGAAGGTTTTTGGTTCTTGTTCAACTGAGAGAAATGACACAATTAAATTAATGATAATACTCGTAGTACATAATTGTAAAACTCATCGATCATCAGTTAATATTATTATTTTTTTACATACATAACTTTACTTGGCTAGCTGCAAGTATAACACGTTGTAATCTGACGAGAGCACTAACTAACTTATAACTAACTACTAATAAAATAATACTACTCATACACTACTCACAGTGAGCCATGTATGATTGGTAACAAACTGGAGTGGTAATAAAAAATAATTAAAAAAAAATTTACAATAATAATATATAATAGTATTATTATATATTATTATTGTAAATTTTTTTTTAATTATTTTTTATTACCACTCCAGTTTGTTACCAATCATACATGGCTCACTGTGACACTACTACTACTACTACTACTACTGATTATTATAAATTATAATAATAATAAATACAGGTAGAAGACTATTATTATAATCTTCTACCCTTATTATTATTATTTATTATTATTATTACTTATTATTAGTAGGCCCAGGCAGGAGGGTAGAACAATAATAATAAATAATAATAGCCTATTATTATTTATATTTATAATAATTATTATTATTATTATATCATCATCCATCATCATCATCACCATTCATAGCATAATTTAACATAATTATAATAATAATTATAATACTGATAATGATAATAATAAGGTAATAAAAACTAGATATTTTAATTGTTGTAATAATAATAATAATAGTAAAATAAATAATTATAATATTTTCAATTATTATTATTACAACAACAAAAAATAATAATAATTAGTAGTTTTATTATTTAACATAATAATGTGAAGGACCGGCGCCATCATCTTGTGACACTTCTATTAACTAGTTCTATGCATTGGTCAGTTCTATTAACACTTACCGAGTCTACCTAGTTTGTCTACCTTGTTTACATCTTATTTCTATGCATACACTTTAGATCCGATAGCTCTATGTACACTTTTATGCATCATTATTTTACTGTATCATGCAATCATATATGTTGGCCATGTGCAACTATTCATGCGATCATTGTAACACCACCAACTGTATTTTATTGGCACACTCTAGCCAATTGGTTGTGCTAGGTGTGGCCTTCTTTGTGTACCCTTTTATTATTATGTAACCATGTACATAAATACGGATGTCATTCATAATAAAGTCAGAGTTAGCTTGCACACTCTCAGAAGTTTCTTTGTTCTCTAACAATAACTTCACTGCGCTAAGTACATGCACGTACAACGAATGCTCTATTACTCGAGCAGTAATAAATAAGCAGATCAGCCTGAACCTCTGCTGGCCGAACCTAGCTTTGACTAGTTCGCCCTTCAAAGTTCGGCCTCTGCCCTGCACTAAACAGATCAGCCTCTGCTGGCCGAACCTAGCTTGACTAGTTCGCCCTTCAAAGTTCGGCCTCTGCCTTGCACTAGAATAGCTAACGCAACCGACAGCTAGACAGTAAACTAGGATGGTAATGCACCACTCCCAAGGCTACTAGTCGACCTGTGGGCGGGTTGTATTGCTCAAGCGATAGACACAGTTTGCCATCACAGTTCGGGAGGTTGTGCAGGTAGGCCGAGCTACCAACTCACACCCCCACAGTGAAATCCTGCACAATAATAATAAGTTTATAATAATGATATTATGAATGAATAATAATAATTCATTGTTATTAATTATAAATTATTATAATAACAATCATATAATAATAAAAATACAACTAACGAACTTCGGGCAGATTTTCTCTGTAATCGAACACTGCAAGTTAGAATCAACAGCTCATTATCAAGCTGCAAACAGATCAATGCTGGGGTTTCTCTGTCGTCTCACCCACTCTGCTCTCTATCTTCCTTAACGGCTTATTATCGTCCACACAATTTCTAAAAATTCATGCTTATGCTGATGACACCATCTTCTGTGGTTCACATTCGTTCGTTAACTCAAATCTAATTTCAAACAATCAACAAGACATTTTCTCAACAGCATTGTCTCCTGGTGCAACTGGAATGGTGTGAATGTAAACACTGACAAATTGTACTTCATTGTCAGTATAACAGCAAACGAATCAATGCACCTACATGTCAACAACGCACCCTTTACACAAGTAAACAACACAACTTGTCTTGGATTTGCTATCAATGAACACGTAACATTAGGCGACCACGTTTTTTCAGTGATAAAAAAAGAACCAAAACAAAAGAGTTCTTGGAAACTAGACACTAACTAAACCACTAGGACTCAAATTTGACAACCACTTTACACACAGCTATCTCCACTATAGCATTAATATCTACCACCCACCATCCCCGAAAAAATAATTAAGTCCCTGAAGGCTCTTCTAAGGAAAATACACACTATTTTTTCCAAACCCAACTTTCCATGTTCAAAAACCTATCAACTTCCTCTCCTACTTCAGCTAGCCACCTACTCTGCTGCTATTTTATCATACCAAGGACCACCATTTTTGTCCTCCATATATCAATATTGTGCAGGAATTTATCGTAAATGTGATGGGTTACCAATGCTAGCCACCTGCACTACCTTTAGGTATGCAGAGACGTGTACTTGAGCCAGACGTTCTAGACAAGCTCACCGTCAGACAGGCCGTATCAGTATCTGCCCTTCGGCATTGTCTGTCTGAAGGTAGGCCCTGATAGGCAAGCGTCTGCCAAATAAGTCTGCCACTAGTTGGACAACAACGCTAGCAGACCCAGCAGGTTGTCAGAGAAAGTCGTCTTCCCAAGTAGTCGAGCTGTACTGTGAGTATTCTTGTATGTGTGCGCAGAGTTCAAGTAGAACCATGATTGAGTATAAGCTGTGTTTTATTCCAAAAGAATATATCAGCTGTGCCTCACCAAATACACTGAAGAGGGAGAGGCTCGGTAGCTGTATTTATAACAGTGTTGACCTTTGCCCTTGGGCGTTCCAAAAGTCATAGTCTCAAACATAATAATATAAAAAAGAGGCATGAAAGGTTTCAAGATTAATAATAATAATAAAAAGTTTTGATAACAATAGGCAATATGTTAGATAGAATCGCTACTGTTAGTGTCATAATAAATGCTTCCAGGTTACCCACAGGAATTCGTGCCATGGTTTCCCTGTACAATACCATCATCAAACCTTCTAATCTGCGCACATCTGAACGAGTGACCTCGCAATAATCACAAGATACACAGCTCACTTTCTCACTCAAAACTATCTAAATTCGCTATTAACCCCTTCAATCCTGCCCAACACTACCGGAACATCAAAAACTTTCAAGCTCTTTAAAAAAAATCTCTAAAGCCTTTCTACTTCAACATGAAGACTGAATCACCATATCTGATTTTATTTTGCTTATATTACCAACAATGTATACCCTAAAATTGTTTTCATCAATAAATCCCCTTTTTACTTCCAATCAATTAATCATGTTTCAAGTAATCAGGTTTATTAACTGTATTACTACTATTTTATATATAACAAAATTGTATCATATTAGTGAATTTTCCCTTTATTCAAATTGTAATGTAAAATTTTCTCTCGATTCTTTTTAATATTCTTTTCTTATGATTGTTTTTGTTGTTGTTAAAAGCAGGATATTTGTGTGACATGATAATCTAACCACATTAAATAATAATTATTCATATTATATATATTAAAAATTATCATTATTATCTATTAATATTAGTTATTACTGTTAGCAGTTTTAGTATTATCATTGATTGTTGTTGTTGTACTTATTATCATCATCATTAATAATCACTATTATTATCTGTTATAGAGTATTTTTATATAATATTAATGTTTCTGATCTTTGGTTGGTAGTTATTATTTTTATTTTTAAACAATAATTCAATTTTGTAAAACTAACAAAAACAAAAGCACATGGAAAATATTGGCAACAGTTTGAAGAAAAATCAACATCTGACTGGAAAGTACATAAAAATCCTCTGAAAGAGTCACCAAAGCACTCAAAGTGTTATTTGGCTACTCTCTAAGAGAAATCGTCAGATGGTTGCCAATGGAAATGAAAATAGTAAAAATTGAGTGAAAACAAAAATTGAATTAAAATTTCCTCCTGTGACAAACGTGAAAGTGTCTATTGAACACCCCCATGAAAGGGTTACTTTGAAGGAGGAATGAAGGGACGCGTGAAGCTAACCACGTCCTTTCAATTGTGTCAGTGATTATACAATAAATCGCCAACTGGCAGATAGGCAAGAAAAATGGCTGCCTGTTTCAACTATGAACTTATATAATCTAGACATCCTTCAGAAAAGGAATTGTTGGTAAAATCTTTTGACTTATGAAATTAAAGTAGGCTTGGGAAAAAGTGGCTGACTCATCACTGCTGGAAAGTTGTCAAGTAGCCATGTGGACTTGCCAATGAGCTAAAGAAAATGCAAAACATTTGTGATAATCGATTTTAATTATAAAAAAATCAACAATATGTCAATGTGCGTTAGATGAGAGAAAGTTAATTTGAACCTGCCCGACTGGATCTGTCAGCCATCAGTCAGACTTTAATCTCTGACGTAGTTGGCCAGTTGGCCGACTTTAATATCTGACACAGCCGGCCAGCAGTCAGACTTTAGTATCTGACACAGGCGTCCACAGGTCAAACTTTAGTATCTGACACAGGCAGCCAGAGGTCAGACTTTAGTATCTGACACAGGCGGCCATAGGTCAGACTTTAATATTGGCCACAACTGTCGATTAGCAACAATTTTTATCAGTCATCTAATGAGAAAGCTGTACATGTGCGTTACTGCAGAACTACATATATGTAATGAAGAAGTCATCATCAAGTTTACACGCGTCTTTAATATGTGTTATAAATGTTACAGTGCTTTGCATTTAAAAAAGAGAAATGAGTTACAATGGAAACTTTCCCCACCAGGCTGGCTCTGGTCCACCGCTTTCTGTAAGTTATGCCTATTTTTGGTATCAATATTATGTGGAATAATTGTTTAGTCAAATACTATCAATAAACAGTGGTTTGGGTGTTGCTCAAATGTCAATCTGCTGGCTTGATATTTATAAACTTTTTGTCTTTGAAAACTATGTGTACACATTAGGTATATGAATCAAGCATTAGGGATTATTGCCTTGCATTAGAATTCAACAAAACTACAGAAATATATTTGCTTGTTGATCTAATGTTAGTTAACCGTAATAAATAATTTCATGACAGACATGCCGCGGTTGCAAATATGAGAGTCCCTTTGGTAGCAGTTTTGGATTGAGGTGACACCAACTATTTTTTCAATCAAGTTTTTAATGTGGGTGTTACTTGTCTGACAGTCAGTGCAGCAAACCTTGGAACAGATGAAACAACTGTTTGATCAGATGGCTTCAACTCTTGCGCAAGCTACGACGCCTGTTCTGCCTCACCCTCAACATGGTAAGCCTTTTTTGTCTAGTGAATCACTAATTAAATTTGAGATGATGAGTGCTTAATAGTGAATTTGTTAGTGCTGGAGACCGACATATGTTTATAAGTTAACAACCTACATCATAATAAAATAATATGTCATTTTGCTAAAATTTGTAAACTAAGCTAGTTGTACAGGAAACTTTCAAAAATGCATGTCACAAGATAAAATTTTGACATCAAGTGGGCAGTAAGTAACACTGACCAATTTGTGACAATACAGCGTTTTATTAGTTCAACTTTGTATAGTTTGTCTTAGTATGTAATTTGTATCTCTCACATTATTCTTTATTTTATTTATTTAAATATTTCAGCTGCTATGGGGCAACATCAGCAACCAATACCAAATATGGTAAGTGCTCAGTGAAGATTCAATTTAAGAGAAAGCATTTTATGAAGTCTTCACTCTATACGTTTTTTACAAAGCACTGTTTATAACTTAGGCTGTTATTGTTATTCATATCCTTATAAGAAATAATATAAATTTACTAGAGTTGATCAGCTACTTTATACTTTTAAATTTATTTCTATTTGTATTAAAACATGAATGGGAAGAAAATCATCTTCCAAAAAGTTATCAGTATTTCTTTTATAGTAATCTGATATATCTGTAGATGAGTCAGCCTATGTTGGGACATAATATGCAGCAAATGGTAGCAATGGCCCAACACAATCCACAGGTTATGTCCATGCTCTCCCAGATACAGCAGATGTCTGCTGTAGCTAATCGTTCCCATGATGCAAGCCAACAATCTTCTGTGGCAACTGCCAATCTGATGCCTAACAGTTTTCCTCCTCCTGGTACACAACCTCATGGTGTGCCTCTTCCTGCAATGGCTCCTTTTTCAGTACCACCACCCGCAATTCCACATCCAAATTCGTTAGGATATGGGCAGCCTAGTCTTCAATCCACATTCAATCCGTTTAATTCCCAATCTTCAACTGGAAATCAAATACAAAATCGTTCATCCGATCACACAACCCAGAGAGGCCTTGAGGATAAAGTTGACGGAAATCGATCCGGAGATCGTAGATATTCGGGTAGAGGGTCATCTACAAATGATAGGTCACGGTCTACGCGCAGTCCGCTGCGCCGTTTTTCACGTAGTCCTTCACGTTTTTCAAGCGGCAGTCGTTATCATGAACACAGAAGGCACTCACCAAGCCCTGCAAGATCTTACAGAAGTAACAGTCATCGTTCTGAAAAGCCTTTTAGAGATTCCAGAACTGGTCGTGACAGAGACCGCTACGGTCAATCCCCTGTTTCACGTAGCTCTTCAAACAGTTGCAGACCTCACGGAGACTCTAGACGATCATCACGTAGTCCATCGCGTTCTGGCAAGAGTAGCAGAGGAGGACGATATGACAACCAAGAAAGAGCAAGTCGTTATGACTCGCAGTCTAGAGGCGATAGGAGATCTCGACCACAGGCTGAAGAAGGCAACAGATCTGCAGGTTTTCAGGAAAGGTCCAATTCTGGTGGGCAAGCTCGACATCCTCATGGTTCGCATGATTCTCGATATACGCGTGGTGGTGACAGTTCCTCAAGTTTCCACAACAAACGCTGTGATGAACCATACTCACTAACCTCTCTAACCAAGCATCATCATCCATCGCTGTTTCCCACTCTTAAAGCTGGTGCTGCCCCAAGAGATAAACCCAAGCAGTACCAGACTCCATCTCCGCAAAGTCCTTCCAAAGGAGATAAGAAGAAGTCAAAGGGTCGAAAAAAGATGAATAAAGACAAAGATAATTTATTCAGGGCGCGTAGTATATCATCTGACAGCTGTAGTAGTGACAGCTCTTTCGATTGTAAGTAACCCTTGTATAGTTACACACTTGTTGCACAAAGTTTCGGGAATAGAAATTCTGATTTTAGTAAAACTGTAATTAATGATAATAGCTGTTGCATTCTCACACAAAAAAATATTAAAATGTCAAATGTGAAATGCCGGGGGGGGGGGGTGTGAATTGGAATTTTCCATTATGCTTGTTTAAAGAGGATGTTGATTATGTCAACCAGTTTTTTGACATAAATCAAACCTATCGATTAGTTCAAATAAAATGTTGTTGATGGTCCAACATATGTCATAGAAAACAGAAGTTAGGATGGGGGCAAATCATTAATTAGCAAGCACAGTCTGTAGACAGGCGATAGATAGACATGCGTCTTTATTAAGAAACCTTATTTTGGATTGATTTGTAATTATCTGCTACAATATCGCTGGCTGACGCTGAGTTTGGTTTGTCAACTTCACTGCTGAATTCATCAGTAGCTGCCTTCGTACTTCATGCTGGTTTCATTATCATTTGTAAAGTTCACATGTTGACGATGCTTGCGGCAATATTTCTGTCATCACTATTGAAATTAGGCAAGCCTTAAAATTTGCCACTCATTTGCTTTAATATCCTCAAATGTTGTTAAAATTATTTGCCTTCTGCACAGTAGCTTGTGTCATATATTTCTGCGTTAAATTTTTTCATAGATATTGTTTTATTTTAGATGAGTTTTTCTCCAAAGCAAAGAAAGAGTGAGTATACTTTAACCCCCTCCCCCCCCCTGGTTAACTACAATTCAAATGAAATTGATCTTAATCAATATAAAAGTGCATCAATAATGATTGTCTCTAAAAGTTTAGTAAAAAACTCTTTGATCTTGTTTGTTTTGCGGAGAATCTCCGATTGTGCTCGCCACTAGCAATAGTAGTTACCTCATTTTAGCAATGATGAGGTGGATAAGCTCTATGGAGCTTATGATGAAAAACCTCCTCGCAGTATTCTTCAAGTCTCCACCAAAATTCCTGACTACGAACAATCTACACCTGCTGGGAAGTACCTTACCCGAGACTCTCAGGTGATAACCACTATTGTCTGTTCATGAAACACTATATATACTTATGGAGGTCTAGTGGACTGTGTAAATAACAAAAGAATACTGTTTCTAAATGGTGATGATGAATCTTAATGGGATGTGTTAACTAGAACAATTTGTATAACCTGTAAATCAGTTACAGCAAGGTGCACCGCTTTGCCTATTTTGTGTTTTTGACAGGTGACAATGTTGTGTGGTCTACTGTTGCTCTGTGTGATAGAGTGGTAACATATTGTGTGGTCTACTGTTGCTTTGTGTGATAAAATGATAATATGTTGTGTGGTCTACTGTTGCTCTGTGTGATAGAGTGGTAATATGTTGTGTGGTCTACTGTTGCTCTGTGTGATAGAGCAGTAATATGTTGTGTGGTCTACTGTTACTCTGTGTGATAGAGTGGTAATATGTTGTGTGGTCTACTGTTGCTCTGTGTGATAGAGTGGTAATATGTTGTGTGGTCTACTGTTGCTCTGTGTAATAGAGTGGTAATATGTTGGCCACCAAGCACCTCACCGATATGGAGGACACATTTGAGGAAGATGTACTGAAGAGAGCGAGCAAGGCCCGGGAAGGAAGATCCGGGTATAGCTACCCCGAGAGGACTGCCAGACTCAACTGTTGTGAGTATTTTGTCTCATTTTTTTGTGCTGTTATCAAACGTTGATATGATTACTCTCGCCCTGCATAGACATCGTTGTTACATAGACATAGTTTGTTACATAGCCATGATTGTTACATAGACATCATTGTTGCATTGCCATCGTTGTTGCACAGACACAGTCGTTACATATACAAATTTGTTAGATAGGCATAGTTGCTACATAGACGTGTTTGTTAGATAGACATAGTCGCTTCATAGAAATAGCTGTTACACAGACATGGTTGTTACATAGATATATCTATCAAATTGCAGGTAATAAGGGCGGGTGCGATCACAACTCCGATGATGACGGAACCGACGAGTCTGATTTGGAGGAGGGAGAGATAGTAGACAGCGATGAGGATGACCAATCAAAGTATACAAAAACTCCTCCTTACACCAATGAAATCCAAGCTAAGCTAGACCACCCAGAGAGAGTTCATAATAGCATGTGTTTCAATGACATCGGCGAGGTATCTCTATGATTTATTACAATTCGTAGTTTCTATATAAGTCAACTCCTTTATGGTGTATAATTGGGAGTTGTCTCTTTTATAAAGTGTTGACAACTCCTGTACTTTCTGTAGACAAACTCGGGCCCATTATGTAAGTGTAGTAGAAAGTCTAGACGTATTGGGGTGAGACACGGGAAGTATGCTGGAGAGAAATTGATAGAGAGGTGTAGACCAGATAGTAGCAACGTAGACAGATTGTATCACTACAGGATCAGCCTTTCTTCCCAACTCAACTTTGAGGTAAGAGCTCTCTTATCTCAGTATTATTTCCGTCTATCCAAGTAGTTGTATGTTTGTCCATTCAACTGTAATACCTCTTTTTGTGCCAACAAATTGAGTTCATCACACTATTCACTGATGTATAATAGTTTCGGAAAAGCTAACACTTGACTTTTTGCCAGACGAAAGATCACACATCAATTATATGGGACGACAGAGCCTATGTGTTTGATGGCTTCTCTCTTTTCACTCATCAGAAACTTGAGCAGGTCTGTACACTCGTACTTTGTCTATATTTTGTATTGAAATCATTTTAATATCAAGCTAACAGCAGTGAATTATGGCCGTATTTAGATTATGTTGTTGGGCTAACATCTAACCCCAACCATTATTGCTGTTTTATGCACCAAAAAAATAGCTCAATATTCGGAAATATCCTCAGTTAAACAAGTGTTTAGTGTTACTTGACTTGATATAACAACACCAACTGAGATATAGTAAATAACACAGTAGATTAGCAATGCCTAGTGTCTAGTGCATTACATAATGGTCAACCTCTATCGCTGACTGCTGGCTCTTTCTATTTACATACAGATGACCAGTATCAGAACCATCCTGTACAACCACTACTACACAATCAGTCTGGTGGACGAGGTGGCTCCCTCTATGTTTACTGTACGCACCCTTGACCTCGTCTGTGACTATCTCTTCTATGAGCTGTTTGAACTGGTAGACATCAAGTGGGTGCAGGAGGAGCTCAAGGACGGCTGTAGACAGATTCATGTCATGCCTCGCTTTACTAGACCTCTACCAGGTCAGTGTCGCTCTTGTCTTGGATACATCGTGTATAGTAGTTGTCTTCTCTTGTCTTCGATGTATTGTGTGTAGTAGTTGTCTTCTCTTGTCTTCGATGTATTGTGTGTAGTGGTTGTCTTTGATGTGTCGTATCTAATAGTTTTGCTCTCTTGTCTTTGATATATTGTATCCGGTAGTTGTGTTCTCTTGTCTTTGATATATCATATATAGTAGTTGTCTTCTCTTGTCTTTGATATATCATATATAGCAGTTGTGTTCTCACGTCTTTGACATATCGTATATAGTAGTTGTGTTCTCTTGTCTTTGATGTGTTGTGCATAGTAGTTGTCTTCTCTTGTCTTTGATATATAGCGTATAGTAATTGTGTTCTCTTGTTTGTGATATATCGTATATAGTAGTTGTCTTCTCTTGTCTCTGTCGTATCAGCACGGTAGTTGTGTTTTCTTGTTTTTGATGTATTGTATTTAGTAGTTGTGTACTCCTGTCTTTGATATGTTGTATATGGTAGTTGTGTTCTCTTGTTTTTGGTATAACTTTCTTGCAAATATAGACGTATTTTTTGCAATGTAGTATAGTCCCTCCTGTGAAAATTGGCTCGTCATTTCAAATGGTTTGATTTTAATTAGTTGAAGCTCTTTATAATTGGAAGTAAATTTTGGCTGTTTATATTTATGTACGGCGTTTTATGAATTACTTATAAACCATGCACCTTCTATTTAGTTATACTCATTAGTCTCAATAACATTTCTTTTTGAACTTGATAAAATCACTCTTGTTTACGCAACAAAAATTCATTTAGATTTAAATTTTTTTATTAAGATTTTGATTGTTTTCCAGTTTTATGATAAATGAGACTGTGAGAGAAAATTATCTCTCAGCCAATTGTCAATTTCTAATCTGAATATGTGTTATTTGTAAATGCTGCGGAAAATTTAGCCTGTGGCACTGTGTGTTCTACAGATAATGGTATGGAGCTGTTGGCCATGCCTCACGTACTCAAGTATTTGCTAGACAACAGCCATCCTCTCATAGATAGCGCATCTCTGGGAGGCATCGCCACCATGGATAAGAGAGTCTGGGAGGAAAAGATTGTCAAGAAATACCAAATGACTTTGGCCACCATTCCTGGAATGGTAAGCATTTGTTTAACTAAAATAGGCAAGGTCTTCTTTAGTTCATCATAAATTTATTTACATTTAAGAAAAAAAATTTCAAAGCAAAAAAGATACTGATAAAAAAGAATAATAAAAAATTCTGTACACTAAATAATTCAAAATAGATTCAGTTACTTGCCTTGATTAGTAAATTGTCATCTTTTCCATTTTTATCTAAACATATTTATTGTGGTGCGAGGATAAATCTCCGTTACTGTAAAACCACCAAAAACACAATTTGCTCAAACATCATGTTATATCCTGTCGTACATTCATCATTTGGTGTGCTTCTTTCCCCGACACACATCTCACTGTATCTCTTCCTGTATGACCACCCGAATGCTCTCTATCTATTCTATCTATCATTATGGTTCTCATCGTCTATTGGCCCAAATACGTTCTCGTAGAATTTGGGGCTAGCTTTGCAGAAGAACATTTGTACCGCTTCCACCACATCCTCTTGACACAGGTGTCCTATCCCCAACACGTCTATGCTTGCAAATGTACCTGTCAAACATGCGCAACCTCACTAGTGAATGTCAAGTTTTGTAATTTATTAATTATTATTTATTAATTTTCTATTATTAATTATTTATTGATTATTATTATTATTTATTAACTATTTATTATTATTTGTTAATTATTTATTATTATTTGTTAATTATTTATTATTTCAGTTAATCACTAGTACTGATAATTCTTTACTACACTCTTATCCTTACTTCTCCTTGAAAAATTTACTGTGCTTTTAAAAAACTGAAGTTTATGTTAAATGTTTTTTCGAATAAAAATTAAAATAATAAGTCAATGGTTATTTCAAAGTTGGATTCATATTTAATACATTTTTTTATGAAAATGAATATAATCATAATTAAAAACAAATATTTACCAGACGAGAGACAGCAGTTGTGTAATCTAGGCAGTAAAATTACTTATGATAATAAATTCATGAATTTTTGCAGTCAAGCAAACACATTTAAATCTTAAAATGTATCAGCAATGTTGCTGTCACAAGCATGGAAACTTTGGTAAATGAGTGAATATACTGTTAATAAATAAATAAGGCTAGTTGGAATTTAATCTAATTATTTTTACGTTTAATTAGTGATGTGTAGTTGTTTTAAATTGAATGGAGTATTCTGTTTTTTGGTTGTGATGTTGGGAAATAATTACAGTTTTAATTATTCAAAACAAGTATATACGTCCCAAATGAATTAAGCTTTTACCTTAGTCTTTACGCAAAATATTTAAAAAATAATATTCTAATGTTTGGCTAATGTTTAGTTTTTTTTTTCATGCTTCGTGCGATATGTAAAAGCTTCGATCAATTTTCAACTTGGCAGGTTTGTATAGAAGTGTAGAGGTATTCAGCTATTGCTTACGTTTGCATTCGTTTATGTTTGTACCAGACCATGTACTGTAGTGTTCTAGCCATCTCTCTAGCGATATGATACCGTCTCCATCCTTGTCCAACTGTTGGAAGAATCCGGCCGCTATTGATCTAATCATAGACTCCCCTTTTTGTCTTATCTAAAGTCATGGAGTAGTTTTATTAATAATGATAATAACAGAATTGGTTCGAGGTTATTATATTCTCCAAAGTTTTTGTGTTCTTAAAAGAAATTTCCGTTTCTAAGAGCTTTTATTTGTGGTCAGTTAATTAGAAAATATCTTCACGACTGTCAAAAAACAACAGCCACCCGACTGAGGTTAGAACCCAAGGCTTTGCAGCTACACCATCTGGCCCAGTGGCCAGACACGTTAGCCATTACACCTTGGAACTGGGATTGGGAGCCGTATCCCCCCCCCCCCCCACTCCCGTTGGCAACTTTTACTCAAAAATGCTCATTTCATTTGTATGAAGTAATGGACAAACAAGTTTATGGGTGATCAGGCTTTTATGAAGTCTCTTGCCAAATTATTTCCAGAGATATAAACCTCACTGATGGCATTATCGATAAAACATTACAGTGTGTCGTCACCCGTTGTCAGTATGAACATTAATTGCGATGGTGCAGCTGTTTACACTTAAATAAACTTTTGGTTTTTGCCAACTGCTAAAATTGCCTTTTACATATATCAGTTATGACATTGCTACATTTTCCCCCGAAACCTATGTTAGTTATAAAGACCAATAAGCTCATTAGCATAATCTGGTTGAGATACTGGTTGAAGTGAGTTGTCTTTCCTTGATTCTAGGTCCTGTATACTAAAGTACTCGATGCAGCGCTAATGCATTTTCATAGCTCGTCACACAAGAAACTACCAGTATATTCATGTTCCACGTGTTACATTTTACTTCTGTGGTTAGAGATAAAATAGGGTGTTATGTAAGCAGCAGCAACCTCCAAGGTTGACTCTCAACTTTGGAGCGCGAGTTAAAGGGGGGCGGGGCTAACACGGCTCTATGTTCGCCACTGAAACATTCTATGTTCGGATCAATCATTGCATATATGGTTTGGAAGGTTTAGTTGAAACAGACCAACATGCTAGTCTATGTACAACTGCGATGACTAATTAGTCACTAATGATTGACCATATCAGTGTTTACAGCTGAGCAAGTTTCACCATATATAGCTATTTTTTCTAGGCATCATCATACTTCATCAAGTTTTGAAAGAATGCATATTATATAGAGCTTGTAATGCTAAGTTGTATTGATATACCTGGTTGATTATAGAAAATGAGGCAATTTCGCTAAAAATTGCTGATGTTTTCGAGTTTAAGTGGGATGGGAAATAATATAATTATTGTGAATAGTAATAATTATAGCAATAATAATTTATGTAATAATAAATAAAAATTTCGCGAGAAATATTATTTGATTTTGCAAAAGTAATGCATACACAACAATGTTTGACTATTTTTTCTGTCAACCTCAACTGAAAGCAACAGAATTATTAGTTATCATCAGTGATACAGTTGTGTGGAAAATCATATTATTCACCAGTCCTTAGCAAAAGGATTGGTTCCTTGATCATCAGATTGTCAGTGTACACAGTTCATTGGTATCGCACACTACATGGGTCTTTGTAGCCAGTGGCACATTAAGAGTATTTGCGACCTCTGTTCAGCGAACAAATTGCAATAAAAATAATCAGATCGGCAATAAATAATCATTTTGTTCGGCACTCGTGGGTCAACAAAAAGTAGCTCGCTAAATGAAAAAAATTCTCAACGAGCACTTGATTATATTGTTTGTAGGTCGCGAATGCGACTGAACACTAAATAAATAATAACGAGCGAGTTGATTTTTTTTCATTTTCATAGATCAGTTTTATATCCCTAAAAAATAATTCAAATTCATCACAATCGTTCAAAATTGAAAGGGCAGCTTTACAAACTACTTCTTGATTATTTTGAAAATTGGGAGTTGTTTTCTTTATGATTTTTTTGGTAATCCATAACAATTCATTAAATAATTATGATATTCTAAACTGATGTTCCATTCTATTCGCGACGTATTGAATTACGAACACTAATATTTTTTGTATTTTGTGTGACGAACAGGTTGCTAATACTCTTAATGTACCGATGATTTGTATGGGTATATTTGCCACCTGCACCATGTAGTCACTCGTCATCTTTTGGCAGAAGCCCTATATACCATTTTAAATTCAAGTTTGTTTCAATAACTTATCTATTCATTTTCCTATTTTTTTGTTGCTAATGTTCGTTTTGAGGGCAAATCCTTGACTCACATATGCAATAAACAAATTTCTAAAATTTCGTCAATCACAAAAAAATGATGAAATACCAGCTGAAGTGCTTTAATCTGTTTTTTAATGCTTCATTTATTCACTTTTTTGTTTTGTGAATATTATGGCACTAAAAGTATGTTTAGCTGAAGTGACATTCTGTTAGTCAGCGCTCTGCCAGTGAGCTGTAAAACCACTTTGATGTATTAAGCTACGTTCACACTATGCGATTCTCGTATGAGTGGGCGGAGCTTAAAATCGGCTCGTAAGTGTGAACCATGGACCTAGTAGAATGGACTAATACCTGGGCGGAGCCTACCGTGTATTACCTACGAAACTTCCTTTCCTGACCATGTTGATTGCCATTGGTAAAACACTTAATGGCCACCTGTTTATGCAGTGTGTTATTTAGCTTGGCTTTACATAAATGGCCCACCCCAGAACATAGCCAAGTGAAGATAAATCCCCATCAAATTTTTTATTGCCGTAATTTACCATAGTACAGTTCTATACATACAAATATAAAAACTCAGTTTGCTTATTAATAATTATAATGGCTGTGATTAATAAATATCAATATCAATAGTAGTATAGTAATCAACAATGTATTATTGAGAACAGCATTACTCCATCCATGTATTTCTTTACTATGCAGTAATGATTAATAATAATAATAAGGACAAACAATAAAATTAATAAAATATCTAATAAACAAATATTGATGATAATAAATAAATTTACATATAACAATTATTATTATATATATAAATTAAATAACTATATAGTATAAAAATTTACATAATTAGAAATACTGATGGTAAACGAATAATATAGCAAATTTATGACAAAAACATCAAATAATAATAAATAGCATATTTAATGATAGTGCTATTAGCCATGTATTATATACTTGTTAATAAAATTCATAATTATTATTATTCAATGAACCAGGCTGCAGTAGTGATAGAAGATTCACTATTCTCAATCAAGTACGTTATTGTTATATCCGCAGTACTATTTAATTGCGGCGCGATTTCTGTGACAACTGCTATTTAAATCACGTGACTTGACGGCCATGTTGTGTTAGGTTGGCGTAGTGGGGACAACATCTCCTCCCAGGTATTAGTCCATTCTACTAGGTCCATGGTGTGAACAGAGCAATCTTACCGATTTCACAATCGGTGGCAGATTTTTTTTCATCGGGCAGTGGTGGAGCTTTGTACAGTTATCGACCTGTCTAGCCAATCACATCTACATCACAGCTTTTCAATTTAATACTTTTCAAGAAACTTGCAGCTGCTTGATAATTATTATTTAACCAGCTTTAGAATAGTTTTTAATATCTCCCTGATCAATTGCAAGCCTTGTTTATAAGTAAAATATAATAGTGGGTATACTAATTATATTCTAGGTTATAAGTAGACAAGATTCAGAAATATGTAGCGGTAATATTTAGTGTTTCTATCCACTGCAATGTTCTGTATCACAATCATTTATTGACTTCCCCACTGCACAGTTATATCAGTTTGAAAAAGATGATAATTTCTTACGGTTAAATTTGCATCAGATTAGCTGTGTTCCTAGAATTATAGTTATATTGGTGTTTAATCATTTGTGACTCTCAGTCTAAATCATTGTAGAAATAATCTTGGAATAATTCCAGAATTAATGATTAATTATTTGTTTCTGAAGTCAAAAATTAGTGCTTTGAATTACGTTCATAACAATTTACAGAAAAAAAAGATATTTGTCTATTTTTACCATAGCTTTGATCCAAAATGGCAGCCAATGAACGCAAGTAGAGATCAAGTGGCGTAGGATAGTTGTCATGTCTATATATACAATAAAGCATTGTGGGTAGATAACACGTATAACCAATCATATTTGTATGGGTGGCAGAGTTGACACTGATGTATTGATTAAAGTTTTATTTCTACTGTTTTTGTCCTTATCCAGTGATAGTTCCATTGACTTATTTTGACTCAGAAAGTTGCAAAGAGTAAAGACTCACTTACTGCATTAAAAATGTCCTATATACAATGTGTGTAAATAACTCTATGGTTGTTACCTGTTTATTGTTAGAGTGTAGTATACACATGTAGTTGTCTATGGCTCTTTCTACGTCTAACTCTATAACATCTTTGTCCATTCCATAAGTCATCAGGCTCCATATCATCATCATGTTTTCTTGCATCTGTACACAACAAAGATTTTTGTCAATGCTAAGTGACTGCAAAAATTGTGTATTTAGATAGAAAAAAACTTAAAAAACTGCTTGTCAATTTCAGATTTTATGACAAACAGTTGTATATGCGCAGTGAAAATAAAAGAAAGCGAATAATAATAAAATAACTAGTTGAATAATTTTTCAGTAATGGAACCGGTCAACTATGAGGTTTCACCTCAAATTAATATTTTGCCATGCACAGCCCGGTTTTTTACACAAAAAATGGAAAGAAGCCAATGTTGGTGGTTCGTTTACTCCATACCATATAAACCAACAATGCTATGGATTGTACTGCCAGTATTTTTGGCTATAAAACCAGGACACAGCTGATAAGTGCGGACACGTGTCGTAATGTGAAAATGATTTGTGGTTGTATTCAAAATAAACTTTATGATCTCTTCCGTTTCCATCCTGCTAGCGATTGATTGTTTTATTATTCGTGTATTTAGCTAACATGAACAATTGAAAACTTGTCACTGACCATGCGTTTGTTTGTAAAGACAGGTTTCACAAACCAGTGACAAAGTGTACTTATTATTAAAAATATCGGAAAAAAAATTATTATTCCGCCAGCAAGAATACTGACTAGTGCGAAAAATTCAACAATGTTAAAAAATAACTTTAAAAAATCCTACAGAGATAAATATTTTGTGATTTATCATTTTTGCTTTTCAAGTTCCACTAAATCGTATTTTAATTGTATCCTTCTGTTATGTAACTTGTACTATGTAACTTCTGTTATGTAACTTGTATTATCATAGGATCTTTTGTCTTGCTACATTGGCAGTTCCAGTTAATAATTTTGTGGTTAAACAGTAATTAATCAAGTCACTACAGCCCTTGACTCCAAGTTCACAGACTTAAAATGCATATATAGAAACAGATACTTTGTGAATGGCAGCAGACGGTGAAATTAATCCCACTGGTAAACATTTCAACTTCTGGAAGGGTCAATAACAAAACAAAAAATTATAATTTTTTTATGGTTTCCCAGCTAAATTACAAAATTTTATGACGGTATTGTATAATGCGGTGCTTCACAGGTAGAATTGCCATGGCGTAAATTGAAAAATCTCTCAGGTCGGGATTGTTTGTTGTTATATCATAAAATTATTCCCTCCTTCTTGAACCAATGGCAGCATCTGGTGATTTTATATCCGCTTGAAAATGTCATATTTTTATGATTTTTCACTTTTCTCCCAGGTTTAAAAAATAGCTTGCACATATGCAGAGCAGCATATTTGATTGTAGGGTCGTTCTACAGCGCCATTTTATCTAGGCTATAAATCAGAGTGGTTCAGGCCATGAACCTCTCACCCTCTGTTACCAGCCGCTCGTGTTCTATTTGCGAAAGATAGGAAGGGGAGATAATTCTATGATAGTGAACAGTGTATTTACCTTACATGATTTATCGTGGCACGTGCTACATGTCCCATATCGGTATTTTAAAACTTGGCAGAGTTTTTGGCTACGTTACACTAGTACTTGAGATCTGACTATTTACCATCGCCTCCTCTTCCCCACTGTACATACATAACTTGATTAAGATGTCCTTGTATAGGTGTATCTTTCCTCTACCTCTGCCATCATGAAATTTCTTTAGATAATATCTGTATCTTTTTCTGAATATCTGCAATGCAATTGTATCATAATTTTACCCTCATTCATTTATCTTTCCACAATTTACTGTTACTTAATAGATAAAATGTTCTTATTTTGAAACTTTTTAATGTTAAAATGTTCGTTTACATGTTCTTTTTGTTACAGATTATTGAAAGATTGTAACTGCTTTTTTTGTTCATTTAAAAATATTATCATTCAATTGGCCTAAGAGATAATATGATGCAAAAACTTTGCCCTAATTTTTTTATGTTTTACTAAAATATGTTATTTTTTAGGAGAATTAATTTTTATTTTGTTAAGTTTTTGATGAGTTTTGACAACGGAATCGATCCTAGTTTAGAATCATTTTGTAAAACCTCAGTTGTTCTACTGTTACGTTCAATAAGAGTACAATTCAAAACCTGAAAACCTACAGTAGAATACTTTCAATGCTTTGAAGTTTTATAGTTCCAAGTCTTGTTCTCTATTTGTCTAATACGTTTGTTTCTTTTCCCGTTTCATCATTATTTATTTATGGAATGTTATATGTTTAGCACTAAGACTGGTTGATAAAAGCAGAGTGATGAAAACTTCATGATTTTTTGTTCTATTTTGTCTCTGCACCAAAAATTAATGCTAGCAAGACCTTGGGAATTATTCAAGACCAGCTTGCTCCCAAAAATATGAAATATTACATAAAACAGGTCTAGTAGACCTCAAATTTCCGAACTATGGCAAAGTAATTTGTTTCTCATACTTTGCCTACCACAATAAATTATTTTAAACTGATTTTTTGTTTATGGAATAAAATAGGTAAAACATTATTACTAAGAAAAAAATTGAGGACTAAATACATTAACTGTACCAGTTGTTCCTCTTCACTAAGTTCATATGTGTCCCCTTGTGTCACGTTGCCTGCTGTCGTTGTCACTGAGTGTTCACTACACATCCTCTCTACCTGCATCCCGTCGATACAATACCAGCTTACAACTACCTACAGGCTACTACCAATGTTTACACAAACACACCTCTCACTCACTCACAAGATCCTGTTCGGTCAGCGGATGTTGAAATTTTGTGATGAGTTAAAAACGATTGCTTCATCTGAGGGTTATACATCACTTGTCACTGGCCGGCTACTATAATACATGCAAATATGATGAACAACATACGGCAATGCATGCTTAGGGATTGTTTGGTTATACAATTTGATTGACATCTGAACTAGAATGTGATCAGTTATTACAAAAGGAGGGAAAATGTGTGAATAGGAATTAATTTTAACCCAATAAACCCGTGACATATTGCCACAGCAAGCTTTTGCTAATTATTCTGGTCAACTCTATGCGCACAGAAATATTTGTTAGTAATGGCCGCCAAAGGGTGACGAAAAACTCATTAGTTCGACTGCCGCGGAGACTAGCTCTTACAATTTTTCCAGCACATTAGTCAAAGCCGTTTAAAATATTTTGCATGAAAATATAGAAGAATGAAATTTAGTTTCTATATTTTTCTCAGTTTTATCAATTTTTACTAGCAAACAGAAATATCGAGTTTGGTTTTACGGAGGTCGTAAATAAATATAAGCTCTACATATAAAATTAATGTGAAATTTCTCTGTTTTTAAGCTCTCAATATCATAGCTTCACTAGTATTACACTCGGGTTAGTGAATTATTTAGTAGTAAATCATTATTGTTTCCATTTATTTGTTTTCTACCAAACTCTAACCAATAACTATCCTTTATTTGACACGACTTCCACTCCCTCTCCTTTTATACCAGCTGAAATCCATGAAAAAGGTATCAACTTGATATATCTTAAGTTCAAGTTTTTTCTGCCATGAATTTTAAATTGTTGCCAATTTGAAGTCTGCTTTTGTCGATATAGTAGACACCAAACATGAAACAGATCTCTAAAGCTGCGTACACTAGGACAATTTTTTTTCAAAAAATTGTTTGTTAGAGTTGCGCCCTTTTTCAGCCGATGGTTGCGTACACTCTAAAAAAGAATTTCGGCCGAAAAAGCATTTGCTCTTTGGTGAGAGAGGCAGAAAAAATTTGTTTTTCAGCATAGCCATAGCATTACTAATCATATTGCTGTCTGTTATTTCACAATTGATCACCATGTCTATGGTTGTTATTAGTAAATGCACTAGCTGTGGCTGCGTCAATATTAATTATTTGTAGTATCTGTTGTTAAACAGATTATTTTTTTTATTTTTTTTAGCTTTACCAAATACTTAGTTTATTTAATTAAAATTGTTTCTAAATTATTTAAACTTTGCTCATCAATGAGTGATCAACCATGTCTATGTTGAAATAAAAATGGTAATACGTAAATAATAAATTTTCTTTGTGAGTTTTAACAAATAATAATAGTTATTATTATTATTTGGTTATTGCTGGGAGAATTGATGATTTTTATTATTTTATCATCATTGTTTGTGACCACAAGCCACTTCTGCATTGATTTTGTGTTGTAGTTTCCTTGATAATCTGCTAAAAATCGTCGGTGATTTTGAGCAGTGCTCAAATGGCAATAACACTGGCCGATATGATAAAAAATCGGCCGTTATTGCATTCACACTAGGCCGTTTTGGAAGTGCGCCGATTCGGTCACAAAATCGTTCTAGTGTATACGCGGCTTTACATGGAGATCAAATCCATCTCACCTAGAAGTTATGTTACACGCCACTATTGTATTGACTAGTCTAATATTCCTTTTAGAGACCAAGTACAGTGAGGGTGGATAACATGGACAGACTGGAGCAGGATCTTACAGATGATGTTATAGGCTATCCACAGATACTACACTATGTCTACCTGTCTGACAGCCTCATTCCTAGCAATGATAAGCAGTACCAGGTGTTATTGAAGAAGCGAAGGCTACTCAATAGAACTATTTGTGAGTGCTTATATTATATATAGGTGTAACACTGGGTCTCTCTTTGCCTATTGCTTGTTCCATGTACCACACTCTCTCCTGTGACATACCTCCCACAAACAATTTTTATCTATGGGAGTTGTACACTCTCTTTGTTGCATAATGTAAAAATATCGGACTCCATATCTTTTTGTTTCCTGATGAAGCAGTTATCTTCTCTCGTTGACATGTACAATCCATCTACAAGATTTGTAAGGCTGAATATAAAAAACTAGAGTACTTTGGGTTTACAATCGATGTTGATTTGGACTGACTGATCAGTTCAATGCAATTTAATAACTTTGGGATTTTGTATGCTTAATTTGTAGCTGATATGTTTTGTTTAATTCTCAATGTTAATTTACTAAAATGATGTAGTTTTTGTTTTGGAAATTGTTACATTTTATTTTCATGAAACAATGATTGATTCATAAACGACGGCACATGTTATTGGCCATAGAGGAGACCAGCTGATCAGTGTACACTACTGTACTATATATATAACTAGTGATATCTACTACTTGTACTATATATAACTAGTGATATCTACTACATGTACTATATATAACTAGTTATATCTACTACTTGTACTATATATAACTAGTGATATCTACTACTTGTACTGTATATAACTAGTGATATCTACTACTTGTACTATATATAACTAGTGATATCTACTACTTGTACTATATGCAACTAGTGAGTGATATCTACTACTTGTACTATATATAACTAATGAGTGATATCTACTACTTGTACTATATATAACTAGTGAGTGATATCTACTACCTGTACTATATATAACTAGTGAGTGATATCTACTACCTGTACTATATATAACTAGTTATATCTACTACTTGTACTATATATAACTAGTGATATCTACTACTTGTACTGTATATAACTAGTGATATCTACTACTTGTACTATATATAACTAGTGATATCTACTACTTGTACTATATGCAACTAGTGAGTGATATCTACTACTTGTACTATATATAACTAGTGAGTGATATCTACTACTTGTACTATATATAACTAGTGAGTGATATCTACTACTTGTACTATATATAACTAGTCAGTGATATCTACTACTTGTACTATATATAACTAGTGAGTGATATCTACTACTTGTACTATATATAACTAGTGAGTGATATCTACTACTTGTACTATATATAACTAGTGAGTGATATCTACTACTTGTACTATATATAACTAGTGATATCTACTACTTGTACTATATATAACTAGTGAGTGATATCTACTACCTGTACTATATATAACTAGTGATATCTACTACTTGTACTATATATAACTAGTGATATCTACTACCTGTACTATATATAACTAGTGAGTGATATCTACTACTTGTACTATATATAACTAGTGATATCTACTACCTGTACTACATATAACCAGTGATATCTACTACCTGTACTATATATAACTAGTGAGTGATATCTACTACTTGTACTATATATAACTAGTGATATCTACTACTTGTACTATATATAACTAGTGATATCTACTACCTGTACTACATATAACTAGTGATATCTACTACCTGTACTATATATAACTAGTGAGTGATATCTACTACTTGTACTATATATAACTAGTGAGTGATATCTACTACTTGTACTATATATAACTAGTGAGTGATATCTACTACTTGTACTAGATATAACTAGTGATATCTACTACTTGTACTAGATATAACTAGTGATATCTACTACTTGTACTATATATAACTAGTGAGTGATATCTACTACTTGTACTATATATAACTAGTGAGTGATATCTACTACTTGTACTAGATATAACTAGTGATTTCTACTACTTGTACTAGATATAACTAGTGATATCTACTACTTGTACTATATATAACTAGTGAGTGATATCTACTACTTGTACTATATATAACTAGTGAGTGATATCTACTACTTGTACTAGATATAACTAGTGATATCTACTACTTGTACTATATATAACTAGTGAGTGATATCTACTACTTGTACTATATATAACTAGTGAGTGATATCTACTACTTGTACTATATATAACTAGTGAGTGATATCTACTACTTGTACTATATATAACTAGGGATATCTACTACTTGTACTATATATAACTAGTGAGTGATATCTACTACTTGTACTATATATAACTAGTGAGTGATATCTACTACCTGTACTAGATATAACTAGGGATATCTACTACTTGTACTATATATAACTAGTGAGTGATATCTACTACTTGTGCTATATATAACTAGTGAGTGATATCTACTACTTGTACTATATATAACTAGTGATATCTACTACTTGTACTATATATAACTAGTGATATCTACTACCTGTACTATATATAACTAGTGAGGGATATCTACTACTTGTACTATATATAACTAGGGATATCTACTACTTGTACTATATATAACTAGTGAGTGATATCTACTACTTGTACTATATATAACTAGTGAGTGATATCTACTACATGTACTATATATAACTAGGGATATCTATTACTTGTACTATATATAACTAGTGATATCTACTACCTGTACTATATATAACTAGTGAGGGATATCTACTACTTGTACTATATATAACTAGGGATATCTACTACTTGTACTATATATAACTAGTGAGTGATATCTACTACTTGTACTATATATAACTAGTGAGTGATATCTGATACTTGTACTATATATAACTAGTGAGGGATATCTACTACTTGTACTATATATAACTAGGGATATCTACTACTTGTACTATATATAACTAGTGAGTGATATCTACTACTTGTACTATATATAACTAGTGAGTGATATCTACTACCTGTACTATATATAACTAGTGATATCTACTACATGTACTATATATAACTAGTGAGTGATATCTACTACTTGTACTATATATAACTAGTGAGTGATATCTACTACTTGTACTATATATAACTAGTGATATCTACTACCTGTACTATATATAACTAGTGATATCTACTACCTGTACTATATATAACTAGTGATATCTACTACTTGTACTATATATAACTAGTGAGTGATATCTACTACTTGTACTATATATAACTAGTGATATCTACTACATGTACTATATATAACTAGTGAGTGATATCTACTACTTGTACTATATATAACTAGTGAGTGATATCTACTACTTGTACTATATATAACTAGTGATATCTACTACCTGTACTATATATAACTAGTGATATCTACTACCTGTACTCTATATAACTAGTGATATCTACTACTTGTACTATATATAACTAGTGAGTGATATCTACTACTTGTACTATATATAACTAGTGATATCTACTACTTGTACTATATATAACTAGTGAGTGATATCTACTACTTGTACTATATATAACTAGTGATATCTACTACATGTACTATATATAACTAGTGAGTGATATCTACTACTTGTACTATATATAACTAGTGAGTGATATCTACTACTTGTACTATATATAACTAGTGATATCTACTACCTGTACTATATATAACTAGTGATATCTACTACCTGTACTATATATAACTAGTGATATCTACTACTTGTACTATATATAACTAGTGAGTGATATCTACTACTTGTACTATATATAACTAGTGAGTGATATCTACTACTTGTACTATATATAACTAGGGATATCTACTACTTGTACTATATATAACTAGTGAGTGATATCTACTACTTGTACTATATATAACTAGTGAGTGATATCTACTACTTGTACTATATATAACTAGTGAGTGATATCTACTACTTGTACTATATATAACTAGTGATATCTACTACTTGTACTATATATAACTAGTGATATCTACTACATGTACTATATATAACTAGTGATATCTACTACTTGTACTATATATAACTAGGGATATCTACTACTTGTACTATATATAACTAGTGAGTGATATCTACTACTTGTACTATATATAACTAGTGAGTGATATCTACTACTTGTACTATATATAACTAGGGATATCTACTACTTGTACTATATATAACTAGTGAGGGATATCTACTACTTGTACTATATATAACTAGTGATATCTACTACATGTACTATATATAACTAGTGATATCTACTACTTGTACTATATATAACTAGTGATATCTACTACTTGTACTATATATAACTAGTGAGTGATATCTACTACTTGTACTATATATAACTAGTGAGTGATATCTACTACTTGTATTATATATAACTAGTGAGTGATATCTACTACTTGTACTATATATAACTAGGGATATCTACTACCTGTACTATATATAACTAGTGATATCTACTACCTGTACTATATATAACTAGTGAGTGATATCTACTACATGTACTATATATAACTAGGGATATCTACTACTTGTACTATATATAACTAGTGATATCTACTACTTGTACTATATATAACTAGTGAGTGATATCTACTACTTGTACTATATATAACTAGTGAGTGATATCTGCTACTTGTACTATATATAACTAGTGAGGGATATCTACTACCTGTACTATATATAACTAGTGATATCTACTACTTGTACTATATATAACTAGTGATATCTACTACTTGTACTATATATAACTAATGAGTGATATCTACTACTTGTACTATATATAACTAGTCAGTGATATCTACTACTTGTACTATATATAACTAGTGATATCTACTACTTGTACTATATATAACTAGTGATATCTACTACTTGTACTATATATAACTAGTCAGTGATATCTACTACTTGTACTATATATAACTAGTGATATCTACTACTTGTACTATATATAACTAGTGAGTGATATCTACTACTTGTACTATATATAACTAGTGAGTGATATCTACTACTTGTACTATATATAACTAGTGAGTGATATCTACTACTTGTACTATATATAACTAGTCAGTGATATCTACTACTTGTACTATATATAACTAGTGAGTGATATCTACTACTTGTACTATATATAACTAGTGAGTGATATCTACTACTTGTACTATATATAACTAGTGAGTGATATCTACTACTTGTACTATATATAACTAGTGAGTGATATCTACTACTTGTACTATATATAACTAGTGAGTGATATCTACTACTTGTACTATATATAACTAGTGAGTGATATCTACTACTTGTACTATATATAACTAGTGAGTGATATCTACTACTTGTACTATATATAACTAGTGAGTGATATCTACTACTTGTACTATATATAACTAGTGATATCTACTACATGTACTATATATAACTAGTGAGTGATATCTACTACTTGTACTATATATAACTAGTGATATCTACTACCTGTACTATATATAACTAGTGAGTGATATCTACTACTTGTACTATATATAACTAGGGATATCTACTACTTGTACTATATATAACTAGTGAGTGATATCTACTACTTGTACTATATATAACTAGTGATATCTACTACTTGTACTATATATAACTAGTGATATCTACTACTTGTACTATATAT
The DNA here is from genome assembly GCA_945261195.1 of Cryptosula pallasiana. Lineage (NCBI taxonomy): Eukaryota > Metazoa > Bryozoa > Gymnolaemata > Cheilostomatida > Cryptosulidae > Cryptosula > Cryptosula pallasiana. The sequence goes on from OX183130.1 coordinate 40,334,687, forward strand.
AACTAGTGATATCTACTACATGTACTATATATAACTAGGGATATCTACTACCTGTACTATATATAACTAGTGATATCTACTACATGTACTATATATAACTAGTGATATCTACTACCTGTACTATATATAACTAGTGATATCTACTACTTGTACTATATATAACTAGGGATATCTACTACTTGTACTATATATAACTAGTGATATCTACTACTTGTACTATATATAACTAGTGATATCTACTACTTGTACTATATATAACTAGTGAGTGATATCTACTACTTGTACTATATATAACTAGTGAGTGATATCTACTACTTGTACTATATATAACTAGTGAGTGATATCTACTACATGTACTATATATAACTAGGGATATCTACTACTTGTACTATATATAACTAGTGATATCTACTACTTGTACTATATATAACTAGTGAGTGATATCTACTACTTGTACTATATATAACTAGGGATATCTACTACTTGTACTATATATAACTAGTGAGTGATATCTGCTACTTGTACTGTATATAACTATTGAGTGATATCTACTACATGTACTATATATAACTAGTGAGTGATATCTACTACTTGTACTATATATAACTAGTGAGGGATATCTACTACCTGTACTATATATAACTAGTGATATCTACTACCTGTACTATATATAACTAGTGAGTGATATCTACTACTTGTACTATATATAACTAGTGATATCTACTACTTGTACTATATATAACTAGTGATATCTACTACTTGTACTATATATAACTAGTGATATCTACTACTTGTACTATATATAACTAGTGATATCTACTACATGTACTATATATAACTAGTGAGTGATATCTACTACTTGTACTATATATAACTAGTGATATCTACTACTTGTACTATATATAACTAGTGATATCTACTACATGTACTATATATAACTAGGGATATCTACTACTTGTACTATATATAACTAGTGATATCTACTACTTGTACTATATATAACTAGTGAGTGATATCTACTACTTGTACTATATATAACTAGTGAGTGATATCTACTAATTGTACTATATATAACTAGTGAGTGATATCTACTACATGTACTATATATAACTAGGGATATCTACTACTTGTACTATATATAACTAGTGATATCTACTACTTGTACTATATATAACTAGTGAGTGATATCTACTACTTGTACTATATATAACTAGTGAGTGATATCTACTACTTGTACTATATATAACTAGTGAGTGATATCTACTACTTGTACTATATATAACTAGGGATATCTACTACTTGTACTACATATAACTAGTGATATCTACTACTTGTACTATATAAAACTAGTGATATCTACTACTTGTACTATATATAACTAGTGATATCTACTACTTGTACTATATATAACTAGTGAGTGATATCTACTACATGTACTATATATAACTAGTGAGTGATATCTACTACATGTACTATATATAACTAGTGAGTGATATCTACTACTTGTACTATATATAACTAGTGAGTGATATCTACTACTTGTACTATATATAACTAGTGAGTGATATCTACTACTTGTACTATATATAACTAGTGAGTGATATCTACTACTTGTACTATATATAACTAGTGATTGATATCTACTACTTGTACTATATATAACTAGTGAGTGATATCTACTACTTGTACTATATATAACTAGTGAGTGATATCTACTACTTGTACTATATATAACTAGTGAGTGATATCTACTACTTGTACTATATATAACTAGTGAGTGATATCTACTACTTGTACTATATATAACTAGTGAGTGATATCTACTACTTGTACTATATATAACTAGTGATTGATATCTACTACTTGTACTATATATAACTAGTGAGTGATATCTACTACCTGTACTATATATAACTAGTGATATCTACTACCTGTACTATATATAACTAGTGAGTGATATCTACTACTTGCACTATATATAACTAGTGATATCTACTACCTGTACTATATATAACTAGTGATATCTATTACTTGTACTATATATAACTAGTGATATCTACTACATGTACTTTATATAACTAGTGAGTGATATCTACTACTTGTACTATATATAACTAATGAGTGATATCTACTACCTGTACTATATATAACTAGTGAGTGATATCTACTACTTGTACTATATATAACTAGTGAGTGATATCTACTACCTGTACTATATATAACTAGTGATATCTACTACTTGTACTATATATAACTAGTGAGTGATATCTACTACTTGTACTATATATAACTAGGGATATCTACTACTTGTACTATATATAACTAGTGAGTGATATCTACTACTTGTACTATATATAACTAGTGAGTGATATCTACTACTTGTACTATATATAACTAGTGAGTGATATCTACTACTTGTACTATATATAACTAGTGAGTGATATCTACTACTTGTACTATATATAACTAGTGAGTGATATCTACTACTTGTACTATATATAACTAGTGATATCTACTACCTGTACTATATATAACTAGTGATATCTACTACTTGTACTATATATAACTAGGGATATCTACTACTTGTACTATATATAACTAGTGATATCTACTACTTGGAGGCACGTGTGGTCTAGTGGTTGAAGTGCTTGCACTTCAATCCTGGATCTGGGGTTCGATTCCCAGCACGGTTATCTGTGAGCAAGATATTTGGCCTCCTATGCTCTGCCTGGTCGGATATGGGCATAAAAATAACGTGGTCCCTAGTTTGATTGCACTCTCCATAATAACTATGGAGTCATGCTAGTAAAAGATCCCCCTCTGCCTTTTCGGAAGAGTAGCCGGTAACGGCGGGCATGGGTATAGGGTGTTTGCTTTGATAGCTATTTCATATAATGTCAAACATGATCCATTGGTACCTTGTATATTGCTTACAAACTGTACATTGATCAGTAAATAAAGTTGATTTAAAAAAAAAAAAAAAAAAAACTTGTACTATATATAACTAGTGATATCTACTACTTGTACTATATATAACTAGGGATATCTACTACCTGTACTATATATAACTAGTGATATCTACTACCTGTACTATATATAACTAGTGAGTGATATCTACTACTTGTACTATATATAACTAGTGATATCTACTACCTGTACTATATATAACTAGTGATATCTACTACTTGTACTATATATAACTAGTGAGTGATATCTACTACTTGCACTATATATAACTAGGGATATCTACTACTTGTACTATATATAACTAGTGATATCTACTACTTGTACTATATATAACTAGTGATATCTACTACTTGTACTATATATAACTAGTGAGTGATATCTACTACATGTACTATATATAACTAGTGAGTGATATCTACTACATGTACTATATATAACTAGTGAGTGATATCTACTACTTGTACTATATATAACTAGTGAGTGATATCTACTACTTGTACTATATATAACTAGTGAGTGATATCTACTACTTGTACTATATATAACTAGTGAGTGATATCTACTACATGTACTATATATAACTAGTGAGTGATATCTACTACTTGTACTATATATAACTAGTGATATCTACTACATGTACTATATATAACTAGTGAGTGATATCTACTACTTGTACTATATATAACTAGTGATATCTACTACTTGTACTATATATAACTAGTGAGTGATATCTACTACTTGTACTATATATAACTAGTGAGTGATATCTACTACATGTACTATATATAACTAGTGAGTGATATCTACTACTTGTACTATATATAACTAGTGATATCTACTACTTGTACTATATATAACTAGTGATATCTACTACTTGTACTATATATAACTAGTGAGTGATATCTACTACATGTACTATATATAACTAGTGAGTGATATCTACTACTTGTACTATATATAACTAGTGAGTGATATCTACTACTTGTACTATATATAACTAGTGATATCTACTACTTGTACTATATATAACTAGTGATATCTACTACTTGTACTATATATAACTAGTGAGTGATATCTACTACATGTACTATATATAACTAGTGAGTGATATCTACTACATGTACTATATATAACTAGTGAGTGATATCTACTACTTGTACTATATATAACTAGTGAGTGATATCTACTACTTGTACTATATATAACTAGTGAGTGATATCTACTACTTGTACTATATATAACTAGTGAGTGATATCTACTACTTGTACTATATATAACTAGTGAGTGATATCTACTACTTGTACTATATATAACTAGTGAGTGATATCTACTACTTGTACTATATATAACTAGTGATATCTACTACCTGTACTATATATAACTAGTGATATCTATTACTTGTACTATATATAACTAGTGATATCTACTACCTGTACTATATATAACTAGTGATATCTACTACTTGTACTATATATAACTAGTGATATCTACTACTTGTACTATATATAACTAGTGATATCTACTACTTGTACTATATATAACTAGTGAGTGATATCTACTACCTGTACTATATATAACTAGTGAGTGATATCTACTACCTGTTCTATATATAACTAGTGAGTGATATCTACTCCTGGTACTAGATATAACTAGTGATATCTACTACTTGTACTATATATAACTAGTGATATCTACTACTTGTACTGTCTGTAGCTAAGAAAGTGACTCCCCTGACAAGTAAAGACGTCATTGAACTGAATAACCTCCGTTTTGAGATAAAGAAATACATAGCCGGCAGGAAGACAGTCGATGGAGCGTAAGTACATACATTGGTGATTTATTTCCTGGCTCCATCTTAACCAGGAAAGGTCCTCTCGGTTTGTACTATAGCTAAGTATTTTGGTTTGTTGATGAGTTTCAATTGACATCAAAGAGTTAGGCGCTCTGCAGGCCAATTGCATTGTAGTGTATAATTGTAGTATACACTATTTCAGTTAAATAGCAACGATATTCAGTTCAACTAATATCACTGCCTTTTACCTGTGTATAAAAGTAAAAGGCCTATCTTATTGTTTTAATTTCAACAATTTTTAAATTGAGCATCAGCTTCTGAGCTTTGCCATAAAAAGTATCATCATTTAAAGTTGCTGTTTTTTTTAACATGTAGGAAGCTGGTGTCTCTGTAAAAGTTAGCTCAAAAAATCCAAAATTTGATTTAATGTTGTTTTTTACAATCGAGAAAGTCTCTGCTCAACAAAAGAGTATTTGGTGTTCTCTATTTCTATGCAAAACTTGAACTTTTTAAATTGATTTGTGAGTAAGTATACCTTGTGGCCTGTTGAAAACAACAGTTCATTAACTGCTGGATGTACCTCCAAGAATCATCTCCCTATTGAGAGGACAACTCCGAATGAATTATTTTAATGTCAAGCCTCCTTATATAGATTTAAATGTCATACCTTAGAACTACTGTCTTTGGCCCTTTACAAACAGTTTGCTTGTTATAATAAGAAAGCACCTAATGTTCTTTCATAAATAATAACAAGGATAATTTGTGAAAATTGATAGAGCCAACTTTGGTTATCTCTCTGTCATGTAAAGGTGATAAAGAAGGATAGGATTTCAGTAATGGTTTGTTTTGGTGCACTCTACTAGTTTCTTGTTGCTTTTTTTAATAAAAAGTTTGTGAAGTGTATATAAAATGAGGTAGTAGAGCGAGGTAGTAGAGAGAGAACTCAGTCTAATATAGCTATTCCATGTGTTGTAGACCGTTGAAGAGGCACCAGTTGCTAGAGTTGAGCTGTCAAGGTTACTTTGCTACGGGACTGAGACCAGATGTTACCATGTGGGCTCTGGTCATACCTAAAGTTGTAGATCACATCAGATTCGTACAATCTCTTGCTTTCCTACAAACCGACATTGGCTATACATTCAAGGATCCCTCCCTCCTACAAGTTTGTGAATACCCTTGTGTTGGTTTTATTTATTGTTACCAACTGTAGAGCTCAAGTTACCGTTACATTGTCAGTGTCCGGGCATATTTTAGGTGATATGCTGTGATCAAACTCAGTTTTTTTTTTGCGTTCAGTGCAATCTGTGCAGAGGTTTATGACAAGACGTTTCAATAATTACTGTAGAAAACCAGTCGTTGCTAGCCAAAATCTAGTGCCATTTACACTCAAGTCATCGCGCCGCTCTTGCTTTCTGTATTGTCTGCTCGGTCTGTTGTTTTTTAATGCCGTAAAAACGACTCATGGATAACAAATGTCTCCACTTACATATATGTCATGTTGAAACTGAAGTTATTTTTGCTGATGGAGACAACTCCAATTTTTACAAAATAAATAATTCTGAGTTTATTTCGTTAACGGAATGCAACTCCGTCTGAATTACCATTTATAGCTGTATTCAACCAACAATTTTTTCTTTTAATAAAAATTTCTTGTTTAATATTTATGTTGTAATTATTTTTGTGACTGGGTAAGTTTTTTTTTTATTTAGACTTTCTAATTACCGTCTATTATTTTGCTCTACTGTCATTTTACCTACCGACTTGAAGCTTCACACACATCTCTTAATGCTTTTACCTTAATCAAAATTGTATCGGGTAAAGTGTCTCTTGTGAAAAAAGATTTGTGCGGACCCCATTATTTCTATTTAATATTATTATCCGAATTTCCTCTCTCACATATCTTATCTAATTTTTTGACCATTTCAGCCTGATTTGGTTTGATTTGATTTTTTATATTAAAGTGGTTGTTTGTAAATTTTTAATAATTGCCATCTACATCCAATGACACTTTTCATAGATGATATGTCGGCGCATTGACCTTTAATATATTACCTCTAAGGTCTCTCTGCTTAGAATATCAGCGAGCCTGTTTTTACCCATTCTTTATCATCTAAACATCAGCATTCTCTATAAATAATAAATAACTCTTGAGGGCTCGACGTAGTGCGCATAATAATTATTTGTAGAAGCTAAAATGTGCTTGAAAACTTTGTTATCTTCTTAATGTATATCATGTTACTTTTTAAAATGAGACAAATTAACCTGCATATTTTTTTTTGGTAAATATAAAATATAAGTTATAGATATGAAAAATATACAAACATTTAAAAAAATATATAATAAATGAAATATAAGTAATAAAGTGTAAATGTATAAAAAAAAAAACACGTAATAAATATAACAAGTTTGCCGAAACGTTTTTCCCCGAGGTGGGTTTGCATCGTTGAGAGGCATATTAAATTATTTTCTAGTTGTGATGTTGTTGAAGTAGTTGTCTGCCCATGTTACAGATGGCTCTCTCCCATTCATCCTACATGAGTGGGTTCTGTGCCAACCAAGACCATGTGAAGAACACTCTAACCAATTGTGGCTTTAAAAAACTCGAGTTTGGTAGATTCTCCATCCACAAAGAGTTGAAAGTGAAGAAGAGAGGTGGGTGAACTCTTAGTTTGTACAATATGTCTGTTTCAAACAGCGCTGCCACTGGTTGCTCTAGAGTCAGCGATCTGGTTGTAGGTTTGAAGACCCTGTTGGAGATAATGTCAGACAAGTACAGGCGATATACAGGACCTGTGTACAGTAATGAACGGCTGGAGTTTCTGGGTGATGCAGTGTTGGAGTTTCTTTGTTCGTACGTGACCTACTAATTGACCTATCTTTGTTGATTTATTTAAAAAAAATACGTACTTAGAACTAAAACTTGAACCTAATCAGCTATGATATATTGAAATTCTTTATTTTACCCGCGGGCAGCACTGAAGCATCACCAGCTGTTAGTTGTAGCATAGTTTAGTTCAAGACTTTCCCTCTTTGTTGGTTTCAATGATTGAACCACCAGATTTCGTAGAGCCATGTTGATCCTTGACTAGGAATTAGATATTTGTTTGAGTTAGAAATATATTTAAACTATGCAATGGGTATTAGTTGAATGGATGCCGCGATGCTTTGGTTGCAGTGTACATCTGTTCTACTTGTTCCCTCAACTGGAGGAGGGAGGACTGTCTACCTACAGAACTGCCCTCGTCAAGAATCAGCATCTGACAGCTGTCGCCAAGGTTTGTGCCGTCTTCTCTCTCACCTCCGCACCCCATCCACCCGCCCCACCCCATCCACCCGCCCCACCCCATCCACCCGCCCCACCCCATCCACCCGCCCCACCCCATCCACCCGCCCCACCTTTATCACATATTGGATTTGTACTGTATATACTGTCCCTATATATACAGTACTAAACTACACACCGTCTACTGCAAACACTCCACTATATATACTATTATATATATACTATACTATATACAACTGTACTATATACACTGTACTATATACACTATACTATATACACTATACTATATACACTGTACTATATATACTATACTACATACACTACTATATACACTATACTATATATACTGTACTATATACCCTGTACTACATACACTGTACTGCACGTTAACAGAAAGTTGGTCTCCAGCACTACCTCCTATACTCTCACGGACCAGATCTCTGCTTCTCTGCACAGTTTGACCATTCTCTTGCCAATGCTTTGGAGGCAATGCTAGGTGAGTCTTATCTGTCTGTGTCAGCACACAGGTTCCTACCTGTAGATATTGTCAAGGTCTACAGGTTCCTACCTGTAGATATTGTCAAGGTCCACAGGTGCCTACCTGTAGATATTGTCTGTGTCCACAGGTGCCTACCTGCAGTTATTGTCTGTGTCCACAGGTGCCTACCTGTAGATATTGTCTGTGTCCACAGGTGCGATATTCCTAGACAGCAGTGTCGATGAGGCTGACAAGTTTCTAGCTAAATATTTTGCGCATACATTAGACTTTCCCGAATTCTTACCAGTATGGATGGACTTACCACTGCACCCTCTTCAGGTACATTGACCCTGGTCCTAAGGCTATGTGGTGTTAATCATTTGGCTTTGGTGGTAGTAAACCATTGCTGCTCTATTTGGTTTTTCTTCACCATATTTGGAGGTGGTGGAAGCCATTTTCTGTGGCATTAAAAGTGGCTCCTGGCTCCAATGCTTCATAGACATAGATTGAGTCAGGGCTGGCAATGTCTCCGATTTGGTTTCAATTATGTTCTTTTATAACATTCAGCCATTCGCCAATGTTTACCTGCATTTATTAAACACTTCCAGCTATATCAATTTAATTTGAGTCTGTTGCTAATAATTAAAATCACAAGTTATGGCAGAAATGGGTTCTGGGCTCAGGTGGGAAACCCAGCATATTTATAGTTTGTAGTGTGCATTTTGCTAAAACTTACGTCCAATCAGCAGTTGAATAGTATTTACTGCTATTCTCACCCGCGTCTTTCGATAACATTCAAACCTATAATGAACTGCCTAACTTCCAATCACTTTCTGCACGTGTCTGTTTCCTCAACGGTGACCCTTTCTCTCCGTGTAGGAGAAAAACCCTCAAGGTGACAGACATCTTATAGAGAGTTATCCCCCTCTGCAGAAGTGTGCGCAGTTTGAGAAACTGACAGGCTTCAAGTTTGATCACATTTGCTTGTTGGCTAGATCTCTCACTCACCCCAGTATGAACTACACAGAGTTTGCTAGGTACGTGACTCGTAGATCTGTAGCAGGAGGGGACAACTCCCTTGTAAATCGGTCATCGATAATTACAGCTTCACCAAATATGTTTTTTCTATGGTTTTGTTCTCTGTTTTGATAGTTTGGTTTTTTATCTGCTCGGTGGAGCATCAAAAGACTACCAATATTGTTTTTAAAATAAATAAGCAGTTATCAGTAAAATATACCCTGAAACATCAAAATTTTTCAACTGTTTTTGTCTTTTTATAAAGAAAGCAATGATATATTTATAAATTGTGTAGGACAGGGTTAAGTAAATTACAAATAATTACTTTAGGTTGCAAAAGTGGAGTTATTTCCATTTAAAAAAAGCATGTAGTATCATTGTGTGTGTAATCACTGTAAACATTGCTACCCTTTGTGGTTGTACTCAAATTGATACAATCAACTTTTTTAATAAAATAAAATTGACTTCATCATCAACTTTCAGCATCACAAAACGTTCACTCTTATTGTTTATGTTCCAAAAACAGGATGCACAGAAAGGGCATAATATGACCTTGTATATTAAACGTTCTATAAACCTCTAGCCTGCCTGTTGCACCTTTAAGACTACCGAAATTGTTTTAGATAACCTGCGTGCCCTGGTTTAAGATTACAAATGAAAAATATATATTTCTATATTGCGGATAAACTTGTTGCATAATACTACTTATTAATCTTTGTTTGTATCAAATGAACTACTGAAAACTCTGCTACATGAAAATATTTTATAACTAAAATCATCTACAGAGCCAACATGTCAGTTCTCCCATAGACATAGACACTAAATAGCACCTGGTTTGTTCTCTGATCAGTAACAGTGTTTGATGTCTATGTAGAGGCAGCAATCAGACTCTGGAGTACTTGGGAGACAGCGTACTACAGGTTGTAGTGTCTGACTACCTGTACAACCACTACCCTAACCACCATGAGGGTCACCTCACGGTCAGTATTGTCTGCATTGCCAAGTAAATACTTGAGGAATAATATAAAGGTTATCTCCCTTGTTAGCAGAATATTGTATGACTCTCTGACAGAGGGTGGCACACATAGCAATGTTCTAGATTTAGCTCTCATTGTATGATCAGCTTCATTGTTTTTCCAAATAGCATAAATCTGGAATATGGATGAAGATCTCAGCTAAACATCTAGTGAATTTGAGTCTCAGTTTTATTTTCACTCTATATAATTTATTTTTCTTTCAAGTTAACTAGATTATTTATATATTTTAATTGTCTCTGCATTCACATTCATTGCTAACAGTACTTGTGTGTTTGTAGTTGTTGCGAAGCTCATTGGTAAATAACGTCACACAAGCACAGATATTCAAGGACCTGGGGCTAGGCCACTATGTGTTTAGAAAGATACAAATAGACATACAAACAAAGGAGAAAGCTGACTATGTAGAGGGTAATGTACTGAGCATTTGCTTCGATGTCTTTGACCAGGTTGTGTCTGTTGGGAAGCCCATATCTGATATGGAATGCCCTTATTAATTAGCTTGCATATATACATACCCATATATCAGGCTGCACACTTTGTCACTGAGCTCATTGTAAAAGTGACTCAGATCCTTGTCTTAAAAACATAGTTTAGATCAACAAATAAATTAGGATTTAAGTAACAAGGTGGTTGTCTTCACTTTCCACTAACATAAATTGGGAGAACAACTCTCAAATATAATTCCTATAATTTGAACGTATTAGGAGTGTTTGCCAACCAACACCTACTTGCATTGCAGTTTTTTATCGTTTAAGTATACATGTTTGACTAATCTACCTGTAGTAACCTGTCTTACTCTTTACTTCAGCTCTACTCGGTGCTCTGTATGTAGACCAGGGTCTAGACTTCTGCAAAGGATTTTGTAAAGTTCTCTTCTTTCCTCGTTTAAAGGTAAATATATAACCAATATTACTAGAGATCATTGGTATGTCGTCAGAGAGTGTATGTCAGATATATGGTGACTTGTTCAGTTATACAATTACTTGTTGACAGGATACTATTGAGTCTCAGAATTGGAACGACCCCAAATCACTGCTGCAGCAATGCTGTCTCGAGCTGAGGGAACCAGGAACTGGCAAAGATCCCCCTCTACCAACCTACAGGTACTACCCCTCATGTTGAGGTCCTGTAAGCTGTGGACAAAGGATGCAGGGAAACCTATGTTTCCTTGATTAGTGTCATGTGTTTCTCTTCTCACTGGACTGCTGGTTCAGAGGCTATTTTGTTGATTGTAGGGTGGTGGGTAAGAGCGGCCCGTCCCACAACGTGCTATTCAAGGTGGCTGTCTACTACAAGGGGGACAGGATTGGAGTGGGAGAAGGCAGCAGCATAAAGAGTGCTCAGTTTGAGGCAGCACAGAATGCCCTTAATGTCAACCAAGGTCAGCGTGCATTCCTTGATCTCTCGCTTACACTACTTGATCTCTCTGTTATACTCATGAGGCATTTTCAGATCGAATATTTATACCTAGTTTGGCAAAATCCCTGTTTTTTAGGCGAGTTAAAAATAAATTTTAAGGCTGTGCTGAACGAAGGTTTTAGCGTACATGGGTAGTTCTCCCTGTAACATTCATCATCCAAATCCAAGTACTGATACAAACATTTTCAAACCAAACTTTTTTACATTCACTACAATGACAAGAATGGTGAATGACAAGAATGGTGAGTGACAAGAATGGTGAGTGACAAGAATGGTGAGGCCTCAAATTTTCATTTCTGATATTAATAAATAATAATTGGTTTTAGAAGAATATTGAAGTTATTTTTGGACCCATTTACTATGGTGGGTGAATTATAATAATATGAAAAAGGATGATAATTATCATTAGTAATATTCAAATGATATTATTATTAACATTATAAGTTGTCTACTATTGTTATCATTATTTATTTTGATTTTATTTATAAAAAAAATAGTTATTTATTTGTTATAACCAAAAGGACAATGATTTATAATAAATTTTATCATAAAATAATAAATAAAAATAGTATTATAGTAGTAATAAGTAGAATAATGATTATATTTTGTTAGTTTTTGTTAAGTTGTTACTAGAATGCGTCTCACAGTTATTTTCATCATTCTTTGCAACACTATAAACAGAAGAAGACAACTCCGTATGAAATAAACTGATGTATTTTAACGTTCTTGCATAGAAATTAAGCCAGGAATGACCGTTCAAATAGCATTCGCAAGGCATAGCCATTCAGGATCCGAAAATGCCTGTTAGCCATGTCACCTTGTATGACTTATATAACTAACTAATAGGTTTTGTTTGTTTTTATTCATATCTGTATCTTGTAGCCATACCTGTATCTTGTAGCCATACCTGTATCTTGTAGCCATACCTGTATCTTGTAGCCATACCTGTATCTTGTAGCCATTCCTATATCTTGTAGCCATTCCTGTATCTTGTATTAAGATTTCTATATTTTGTAGCCATGTTTCCAATGCTGATGCCGGGCACTAACATTTTGCACACACTCGGTAGACAGTCCCTCATGCAGTACATCAGACATAAACGACAGAAGATGAAACAACGACGAGATCACCTGTCCTGGACTTCAATCTGATCACTTCCTGTGCGAGTAATCTATCATGTGGTGATTGGTCGATAGTTTGCATGCACTGCAGTAGCTATTTGATATGAGGGTCTTTCAATGCTTTTGCATTTTTTACGCTAACATCTCCTTATGGTGCGTTTTTATGTTAGGAATTCTTCAATTTTGATTTTTTGTGTTTTGTAAATTTCATGCAATGTCCTTTTTTTAATTTCTGAATACTTGTGTTTTTTCAAATAAGCTTTTTTGTAGTTATTTTTTACATCAAAACTGCACTAGATTTTGATTTGCCAAACCTTTTTGAGGACAACTGGCTGCATTGAGTATTTCCTTTGCGAAGGTGACTTTAATTATCACTTGTCCAGAACACATGAATGTGCAATTGTTTTGTAATTGATATATTTCATACATGATTAATTTTGTATAAAGTATTAGCCAACTGTATTGTCTTCTCTTTCACATAAACACTCTACATTGACGTGTAAGTTATTGTCTTCTCTTTCACATAAACACTCTACATTGACGTGTAAGTTATTGTCTTCTCTTTCACATAAACACCCTACATTGACGTGTAAGTTATTGTCTTTGCTTTCACATAAACACTGTACATTGATGTGTAAGCTATTGTCTTCTCTTTCACATAAACGCTACATTGATGTGTAAGTTATTGTCTTCTCTTTCACATAAACACTCTACATTGACGCATAAGTTATTGTCTTCTCTTTCACATAAACACTACATTGAAGTATAAGTAAATGCTGCTAGGTGTTTAACCCACTATAAATATATAACACCCTCTGTGTGCACTAACTACTTATACTAGCTAGTCTCCTATGTATCTGAACCCTTCAAACATCTGCATTATGCCATTAGCTTGCAACCGAGAATGATTATGATTTATGCCCAGCAAGAGCAAAGTTTTGTCATCACATTGTTGTTGGAACAAAGTTACAATTCACTCAATTGAAACGAGCAAACACAGGTAAGCTGTTTGTATTTGTCTGTAGGTAACACAGGTCAGACAACTCCCACTTTGTTAATATACATTTTTAGGAAGCTAATAAGAGTGGCTCAATAGTAGAACTAAGCTACAAACGCACCCTTTGCACCAATTTCAACAAATTATCTGTCGAAGTTTCATATAAGGTTAAAAATCTGCCTTCGTTATTTCTTTTTAATCAACTACAATTGAATAATAATCATCGATTTTACTATACTGTGTATTTTTAAAAAATTCTGGTTCAAGTTGCTGTTGTCTACTGCATGGTGTAAAGTGTCTAGCTCCTAATAAAGCCATACATATGGGTACTGCAATTGAAAAAAAAACTGGACGGAAACCCGCGGGTATGCATTAATTATTTTAAATATTTAAAGTTATACTCACGCATTGCATTTATGGCCTAACATGGCAGACCATTCTAGCACCTTAAGCCACAGTTCTCTGTACAAGATCACTGAAATAAATATTGCACGCCAACATAATTGTGACAGCTGTTTGTCACTTGTGGTAGCACCCCCCCCCCTCCCCCCCCCCCCCCCCCCTAGCTCTAAGTTCAAAACCTGGTACTGAGGTGCTTACTGTCTGCTGTTCGACAGGTCAGATCAGAGTTCAGCACTCAGCATGACTGCCAAAAGGGTGAACACAGGCTAACTGCATCTGGATACATGTCCATCCCCCTCTGGCTAGTACAATTATGGTGAGCACAAGAGCTGGCCAGAGAACTCGGCTGTATCAAATGTTGTGTTATTGTAGAGCGGAGTTTTTGGCTTTGCAGACAAAAGTGCTATGAAGGAAGTGCAATGTATTCCAGTAGCTCTAGAACACGTGAGTGCACTGCTTAAGCCTCTTTCTATCAAACTAAAGAGAAGAGCTCAATTTCATTTGCCACATAAACTTTGTTCAACAGGTGTCATAGCCTCAAAATAGAGTATATGAAAAAAGAGGTTATAGAAAGACAATGTATTTGGAATAAAACAAAATTGGTATTCATTTGTAGTTGACGTGAAATGTTAGTGTAGTTATAGAGTGTTTGCCTGGTAGGTTGCCATCTTGAAAGAGTGCAAATAGTTTCCTGCACAACATTGGCTTTAGACTTGTAGAGGAAATGACGTTGCGTGATATTGGTGGAGAAGTTAAAACTGAAAGCGTCGAGTAAAATCAGTTTATTCAACATGAGATTGCATACCAGTTAGTTCCTATGAAAAGTTTGAATAGTGGGATGACATATATGATTCCTGAAGACTTGGGAGGTATGTAAATAATTATGATGTTTTTTACCTGCATTCAATTTAAATTTAATTGAATTTCAATATTCAGTTATACCAGAAAATGATTATTGAGAGTTTAACAAAATATGAAACTATTTTGTTTATGTTTTTAAAACAAATATGATATAAATAATGAAAAAGACAATCCAAAAGTAAAGTTTTTAGGATTTTTCAATGTTTCTCAAAACCTTCAGAATCGCTATATTTCATCATTACAACATCAATCTTTGCATGCACCTTTGTCAGTAATGGCAGTAATGGCACTTGGAGCGAACAACTCCAAAGATTGACCCCAATTAACTTTATAACTTTATAATTTCTGTAAATTGCATTAATTTGTAGTTTTCTGTGGCTTAGTTGTTATTTACTTGTAAAGGCTGAAATTACATTGAGCTCAGGCTAGCAAGTATGATATGAATTACATGTACTTGTCAAAAGTGTTTTATTGTCAGCTACCAACAAATTCCCTCCGGAGTGTATTATGACGAATGTAAAAAATTTTTCTCATCACCCTCTCATCCACTTTCCCTACAACGCACTGCTATTTTCTTACTCCTGAACATCCCACTCTCCACTCCTTTCTCACAGTTGGGTTCTGTTGCTAGTAGTGTTAAAAGACTTGCTCCATATTTGTTAGTAACATCAGATTGAAACAATCATTTTGAAGTTGTCTTTCCCTTGGATACACGCCCAATATTTCGCACTCCTCTTATATCTTATAGTGAGCCACAGTTGTGTCCTTCCACAAATCCACTATTGTTCACTCAGTCCTGGAGATTGTATGGAGCTAAAAACGAAAACTGTCAAAACAAACATTGAGATGTGTAGATAGCCTTCTGGGTCATTACTACTCAAACACTTGCTGACTGACTGTCAGCACTGATTGGCTCACTGAAGGGCAATGTAAGCATAAAAGTGTATAATTTATTGGACTCATTTTGTGTATAATATTGTAAAGGATTTTGCCGCACCTTTACCAAACAGCTACTAGAGAAGTGTACTTGTTTAGCAATGTAACAGCAATTGCTAATGAGAGCTACTTGTTTACTAGTAGTGGCTCTATTTGTAGATGAGCTATGAGTCAATAAGCTCCGTGTTGTGCCGTGCCGTGTGCAAGTATCCTAATACTTTTTGGCCAACTGCCAAGTGAACACACCGGGTTACAATAGCTAACACTTTATTGCTTCAAGAGACAAAAGCTTACTCAGAGTACCTCTCTTCATAAGCGCACAATCTAATCTGCCCACTGGGCCACATGTCAACAAAGTTATGCAGTAGATATGCTAATCAAGCAGTTGAAAAATAACATAAGGTGATTGGTGCATAACAATAATATAGGTCAACACAATAACAAGAACAAGCAGGCGCAATGAAAACATATACTTAGCAATAGGTAACAACAATAAAGCGCCAGTCCAGCTTCTCAGTAAGGCGGGAAATCCCCTGCTGAATTCTTGACTCATCCATCTTTGCGGTAGGCAACGCATACATCTCTGTACTGAGGGCAGTCAGGCGGAGCTGAGTCTAGTATGCTAAGGAATGTGTACGCACTGCCTGTTGGCTAGCTTAGCATCAATGAGAGAGAGGCCACCTATGCTAAATTCCATTACATAGGCCGCTTCAACTATTAGTATCGCCGTACTCATAGTTAACCAGTCATGAGGTGGCCGCTCCAAGAGAGGAGAGAGGTCTACGCTTACAGCGCAACCCTTTGCACAAGTCCATGTGCATTTAAAGTTGGGGGAATCACGCCCTGCTTAGTTGGTAGAGGGAGTGAAGGGGGCCCACAACCAGTGGGCTAATAAAAGGGGGTGAGAAGGATAACACATCACCCGGTGGTTAATACGGTAGAAGGTACACACAACCAGTGTGACCGACTGAGAGAGGTGCACACAACCAGTGTGACTAACGGAGGGAGGGTTGCACACAACCCGCGTGACTGATGAAGGGAGCGGAGGAACACCGTTCCTAGAACAGCTGGCCTCGCACTGTCTGTGCGGCTTGCTTCAGTTCAATTATCTCTCCCTTCAGGAGTTCCGCTTGCGCCTTGAGCCTGGCGACTTCCACCCCTGAGAGGGTGCCCGTGACCACCTTCATCCGAAGGCCCTGCAACTGAGCGTCCAGTTCAGCGGCGCCCTGCTCTATCGCAGCAGCCCATCGCGCCCTGTTCTGCATAAACCGTACTGGCAGCTCTACCTCACCAACTGGAGGTTCTACTGGCAAGAGCACGGAGGGAACACTAGGTGCTGAGGTCCCGCATACTGCAAGAGGAGCAGGGGGTGGAGAAGAAGGGGACACAGGGGAGACAATCATGGCCTCAGGACTCGGTACAACCACAGTGTGTGACTTCTTTGGTATCTTGTACCCGGTTAGGGGTAAAGCCATCAAAGGCACAATGCCAGGTGGTGTAGCGGAGGTTCCTGGGAGGGGAGCCGTGACTGCATCACACCTCGAAGGTGCTGGGGGAGGAGACTGGATCTTTCCAGTCTGGGTGGGTTGGCAGGTACCGAAAGGCGCTGGATTTGTCCATTTCTGGTACCTGCAGAAAGCCGAGTAACTCTCTCGGTCTACAGCATAAATATAACCAAGGCGTTGGTAGTGATCAGTATCTTCTGGACCTCCACGCGCCCTCTGGTGACAGTATATGCTGTCTCTGCTGCTACTCGAGTATCTACAGCGGCAAAAGTAGCGTACGTGGTGCTGGTGGACATGCACCGACAGTTGTCTCATGTTCTTTGCTGAGAACTTACAACTGGGGCAGGTACTGCGCCGTGCCCTCTTCAAATCTCTCTGGATGGCTTTCTCCGTCTTGGGGGCAACCCACTGCAAGAGCCGCCGGGCAATAGGAGGTTTCCGGCCTACCAGGTGAGGAGCTACCACCTCTTCCTCTACGGTTGGTGAGGAAGGGCGGGAGGCAGCAATGTCAACTAACTTGACTACAGGCGTAGACACCGACAGAGGTGGTTCGTCCACTGGCAAAGGGGAGGTGGGTACAGGTGCTGGGGGCACAGCAGGAGTCCTCGCCTTCCTCCGTGTAGGAATCAGGTCGAGGAGCGGGATCTGTCCACTGGACTCCGTGCAGCCAGGCAAAGTGACAATGGCTCGCACAGTCAGTGGAGGAGAACCTAGTGTAGAGGAGGGGGTGGCTGTAAGGGGGGAGTTACCCCGCTTAGAAGGTCCAGCCAAGAGCTCTGCTCCTCTCCTCTTACTAGGGACGATCTTCCCCAGCGCCTGCATACGCTCCCTGGTGACCGCGTGAGGCAGTCTAGTACCTATGGGTGGCTTTTCCTGTACCACTACTGTACTCAGACTCAACTCCGGGTCATACCGGGTCGGGGGAGGGGGGCCCCGGGTCGGGGGTGAAGTGCTCAACACCCGGGAGGGGGTGGGGGGCCCACGGGAGGCAGAAGAACTGGCAGAAAGTTTCGCAACACTCTGGCTACAGGGGAGAGTGTTCGCTGCCGGCACCGTGGGCACACTGGGGAGTGTAGGGGCAGCTGGGAGTGGTGGAGACTCCGTGGACTGCCACTGAGGAGGAGGTATCTGCTTGAGTGCCAAGGGGTCACGGGAGGAGCTATGGCGGCGAATCCAATTGTCCATCAGCTCACTCTGACTAGTGACTCCTAAGAGCTCGTTCTCTCTCTCTATCTCTTTCTTCATTCCCTCTGCGCAGGGTACCCGGTGGGTAACAGCAATCTTCTGTGCAGAAGGGGTGGACTGAGAAGTGGGACAGTCCCGTGAAGAAGGGGAGGGAGGCAGCTGTGCAGCAACAGAGGTAATCTCGTCCTCGAACTCTTCTTCGACTTGCAGTTGAAGGCATTCATCTCCTTCCTGAGGCAAAACACTGGCAGAGAAATCCATGTAATGGTTGGCACGTCCAGTCACTTTGGGTACTTGTTCACAAATGCCTGTTCCCGCGCGCGGCAGGCCTGTTTGATCTTGACTAGAAGCAGTGCAAACAACAGGCAGGGGTGGATCCGCAAAGACTGACTGGTGGTTCAACTCAGATTTTGACCGGCCGTAGTTCTCTGATGGAGAGGAATATTCTCCTGGATTTTTTCTGGCACCTTCGCTAGAGTGTCCTCTTTCCAACGACACCCAGTATGGGGGTGTGGCTACATCCCGTCCGGAGCTATTCTTCTTTCCGGGCGGCACTGACCGTTTTTGGAAATCATTACCCCTAGGTGGAAAACGGGTCAACTTTGGGTCCTCAGCGCTTGATGGGTTTTGCTGCCAGCAATCTAAATCTTGGCAGGCAGCAGCGCTAGAACCTGGCCTTTCTGCAGATACCCAGTTTGTGGGGGTTTCCGTGAGAACTCCACCCAGGAGAGTCGTCTGAATCTCAGGCATCTTGGCATTTTCAGACATTCTATCCACTTCTTTTGCAGTTGCAATCAGATGGCATAGTGGCTGTCCATAGTGCCTGGGTGGGCCGACGTTCCTTCTTGGCCGTTGTGATGACCCAAGTGGTGGTTGGTTCTCAGTCTCTGCAGGGGGTGAGGGTGTCTCAGCTATTGGGGGAGACAACTCCTGCACGTCTTGGCCATTTCTAGCTGAACCGCTTGTCCGATCTTCACCAGATTTGCTGTCAACAACTGGGGGAGTGGCAGGCCTTCTTGCAACTGGCCGCTCCAAATATGACACTCTCCTTTCTGGTGGAAGGGGCATGGCAACCGCCTCGGTCGGCTCAACCTCTCCAGGGTTCGCTCCTCTGTAGTGGTCTCTTGTGCTTCCCGCCTTCAGTTCTACTGGCTGAGCAGTCGGGTTCATACACCTCACCACTACAGGTCCTTTGCTATCTGGTTCGTTCAGACTAGCAGCAATTGGAGGGCCGCCGCGTGGGAGCTGCGTGGTACGTAGGACCTGGACATTGTTCATCAACAGTGTACCGTCCTTGTCAGTACAGTGCATCTCTTTTCCTGCTACGACAATAGCACACTCATTGAACCTCATTAGGCAATCATGGTCGGTGAGGAAGGGCATCCCCAAGATAGCGTCTTCGTTTATGTGACTGACAACAAATGTGGCTGCAGTTTTCACACCACGGAGACGGAGGGTAGCTCTCACCGTGCCATAGAAGGGGATCTGGGTACCGTCGGCTAGGATACCGTGTGGCTCACTCTCCTGTACTGACTGTCTTACTGACTCAGGTAACTGGTTAAAGACGTGCTTGGATAGGAGGTTTGTGGTGCAGCCGGTATCGACTAGAAGGGTAACTGACTTGCCTTCAAGCTTCCCTGGGAGGAAGTAGCTTGCCCGGTATGGCCGTTCTATCTCAGTGTTAGACAAGCAGTTAGGTTGAACCTTTGCAGCGCGGGAGGGGGGAGGCGACGCTCTATTTCTAGGGCGTGAAGGGCACTCCACTGGCGGGCTGACTGGTGCAACTACTGGTTGGTGTCTCTGAGCGGGGGCAGGCTGGTTGTTCCTCGACACGGGTTTTGCTCTGCTTACGGTGGTTGTCTTAGGTTTAGACGGACAGCCTCTACTGTAGTGGCCTGTCTGTCCACAGCCCCAACACTGAGGGGGAACCAACTGCGCCGTAGCAGGCTGTGACACCGTGTGTGGAGAGATCTGTTCCATGACAGGGATGGCAGGTGTAGCCGGTGAAAGGGTTGGCACCACACTAGGAGTGTAGTGGAGAACACGGGCAGGAGGTTGCATCGCTGCAGGAGCAGGGTACACGCCAACAGGGGGTGTATGCATACCCGGCTGTGGCCACTGCCTCATTTGTTGCAACTCTATAGCCATGTTCTGCACTGTCTGGAGTAGATGAGTCATCACACCTTCCGACACGGGCGCTGGCTGCTGGGGTGGAGGGGAGTAGCTCACTGTGGGGTGGTTGTTAGTAACCCGACATGGGTGAGCCATCCCTCCCGGAGCTTGCGACACCATGGCAGAAGTCTGATAATGATGGAATGGTTTCATGGAAGGCTTACTGGGTTCTTCTTCTTCTTCATCACTTTCTACAGCTCGTACCCTGTATGGTTTCGAGTCAGGAACGGCCTTGATGTGGAGGAACTCGCTTCCAGCACGAACTGCGTCTTCCAGGCTCTGTGGGTCCACTGCTAACAAATGGCGTTGCAGAAATGGGTTACCCAAGGTGGAGGAAAACGTCTCTAGTATCATGCGTTCCACGTGTCTGTCTGGCAAATCTCCATAGGCTATTCGAACTAGTCTTTCCACCTCGCTAGCATGTTCTTGGAGGGAAGTCTTCGATGCCTTCTTCAAGTGTGCTACACTCTGTAGCGCCTCCCGGCGTGTAAGGCCAAAGCGAGCACGGAGTGCTGTGAACACTGCTTGCAGGGTGTTGGGTCTACCACAATCCAGTGCTTCATCACGAAGTGCCTCTCTCACATGGAGCAGGGTTTGGCGAGCATTCCACTCATTTGCTTCAGCGACTTCTAGAAACCGTGTGATGAAGTACTCTACATCACCTTGTCCATTGAACTTGGGAGGTTTGAAGTTCCGTGTAGGAGCAGGGGGTGGTGCAGGGTGTTGCAACACTCCTCGCAGGGTCTGTGTGAGTCTGTCTAAAGCCTCAGCTTCAGCTGTGCCCACTGGCGACCGCCCAGTGCTCCTGGCTCTCTGTGTGGTCATCAACGTGGAGTATAGTCTTCACAATCAGCAGGGTCTGTCATCACGGGAGGAGACAACTCCGTGTACCAGATGAACAGTGGAAGACTGACAGCACACCGCGTCAATGCCGTGTCAACACTGGGTGAGAAACTCTGGCCTAATATAGGCAGGACAGTTTCTATATCACTCGGTACAGCGTACGCAGGGTACACTGCATAGCTGAGAGGGGTACCCTGCACAGCTGTGAGGGGTACCCAGGGTTCGAAAGAGATGCCTGTACGATCTCGCGTGAGCAGTACAGCGACTACCGAGTTCACCGAGCAGGGTGACTGTAGTTCTCTTATCAAACACAACAAGGGGAGGGGGGTGTTCTGCCGGGTGGGGGGTACCACCGGGTCAGAGCAAGGGGTGTAACAGTGTCCCTGGGTGGTAGTTTGGCTGCTACCAGGCAACTATTACAGTATAGGAAACACCAATACTCGGGGAATGAGTAGGGGTGGTGTTTGGCCGTGTACAGCTTCTCTAGTAGTGTCTAACGTTCACTATTATCCCACCGCTGCCACCAATGTAAAGGATTTTGCCGCACCTTTACCAAACAGCTACTAGAGAAGTGTACTTGTTTAGCAATGTAACAGCAATTGCTAATGAGAGCTACTTGTTTACTAGTAGTGGCTCTATTTGTAGATGAGCTATGAGTCAATAAGCTCCGTGTTGTGCCGTGCCGTGTGCAAGTATCCTAATACTTTTTGGCCAACTGCCAAGTGAACACACCGGGTTACAATAGCTAACACTTTATTGCTTCAAGAGACAAAAGCTTACTCAGAGTACCTCTCTTCATAAGCGCACAATCTAATCTGCCCACTGGGCCACATGTCAACAAAGTTATGCAGTAGATATGCTAATCAAGCAGTTGAAAAATAACATAAGGTGATTGGTGCATAACAATAATATAGGTCAACACAATAACAAGAACAAGCAGGCGCAATGAAAACATATACTTAGCAATAGGTAACAACAATAAAGCGCCAGTCCAGCTTCTCAGTAAGGCGGGAAATCCCCTGCTGAATTCTTGACTCATCCATCTTTGCGGTAGGCAACGCATACATCTCTGTACTGAGGGCAGTCAGGCGGAGCTGAGTCTAGTATGCTAAGGAATGTGTACGCACTGCCTGTTGGCTAGCTTAGCATCAATGAGAGAGAGGCCACCTATGCTAAATTCCATTACAATATTGAGCTCTGAGTCTTTCATAGTCTCATAGTCTCTCTCACTACATAATACACGTCAGGAAATATTCTTACTTTATATATTTGACTTTTGGAGTCTCGTAGCAACTTTTTTCTAGCTAGCATATCAATACTACATTCTATGCATGAAACAGTATTGTACTAATGAAGTGGTGACCAGGTGGTGGCTAGGGGAAGCTGTTGTTGGCTGGTGGTAGTAGAGATGTCATTTGAATATGGTAGCTTCGTTACTCATTGATATAGCGGAGGTAGCTGTACAGAAGCGCGTCGGTGTACATCACTTGTACAAAAGTCTACGCTTAAACTTTTGCACTTAAACAACAGAACTAAAATGGTTGCCCAACCTTCTTAGTAGCCTCAAGACCTTGACCTATCTCATTTAAAAGACTTTTTAAACGAAATTATGCGCATTGCGTTGATATATATAGATAACATTTTATTAACTTATAGACAGACTAGATTTCTGATAATTAAATTCTCGATTTATTTTATTTATTTATTAAGTGTATATCAGAGTTTAATAAGCTGCTCTGAAGTTCTGTTCTGGCTGTAATACAAAGTATGATGGGAAAGGTTAAAAACATTGACATTCAAACATACTTGGCATTTAAATATAATTGTTTAAATATAATGCAAACAGTTTTTTTTCAATATTGAACTTCTTTTCAGTAATACTTCGATTCTACTCTTGTTACACCAAAATTTTGGTGGCGCTTAATTTAATGGCAGTTTTTGACTTATACAACAGTTTCTACATCTTTGCCTTGCATCATTGGCTTTACCAATCTGGACGTATTGGTTTTGGAATCATAAATTCATCTTTGGATAAAACCTTCATTCACCTACTAAATGGCTACTCAGTGTGGTACAAAAGTGTCAGCTGTTGTGCTGCCATGCACTCTTTCTGTCAGGGGTACCATTTCTTCTATAGTTCCATGCTTTCCATTTGCCTGTCAATATATAATTTATTGTCTTATTGAGAGTTGTCTACCTCTATTAGGTTTATTGGGAGTTGTCTACCTCTATTAGGTTTATTGGGAGTTGTCTACCTCTATTAGGTTTATTGGGAGTTGTCTATCTCTAATAGGTTTATTAAACTCTTGATTTATGCACTGTTTTGACACAATTCCTTACGTTGAAAACTTTCAAGTACAAAACTATAGGGTGCAAGCAAGATACCAATTTTAGAATACGACTATTGGTAGTTCATCAATAATAAATCAATAATTAATAATGATGCAATGCTGGCCTACCTTGATATTATTGCTTTGGGAATGGGTTGCAATGGATTCTCTTTCCACACTTATATTCTCGTCGGAAATTGTGTCAGGAAAGGTACCTTTTACTGAATTTTTCATCCATATTTTTATCATTTTGCATACGGATATCTGCAAGAATATTTCATTATTCAAGACAAGGCTAGAATTTAATGCATTGTCATAATAATTGTAATCAGAATTTTGCATCGAATTTTTTTTTCATAGATTTACGATGTTTAAAACTACAGATGATATGACTCGCTGGCATTATATATAATTTTCCATTCTTACATTTGCTCAACTTATTTGAAATTTTTTTAAAATGTTTGCATAATGAAATGTGGCATTTACCTTTTACATTTATTATGATAGCAGTTTGATTATACAAAAAAGGTTTTCGTGCAAATTTTAATCTTTTAATTAGATGTTCCAAACCTTTAGTGTTAACAAGCAGATTTTGTTAGCTTTTAGTTTATTTTGAGAAATTTTCTTGCAATGGAAATTACTCTGCAATTACGTAGTGTAGGTGATCAACCGCAAAAACCTATTAAATTTTGGTCAAGAGTGAGAAATTCTGTCAGTGAGTAATCAAACAGAAATGTAGCAACTTTGAGATGTCATTTTGCCAACATAAAACTAGTCAGTGGGTGCTAGGGTGACATCTATAGGTCCTGAAGTCCTGAGAGATCTTTAAAAATTCTTAATTTTCTTTAATTAATTGTTATGTAAACTTAATTTAATTTCATTGTTTAATAATAACAACAAGTGTTAAATAATAGTTAAATAAACAAAAAACTTTAATTATTTTAAAGTTTTAAATTCACTATGGTAAGTTATAGCACAAATTCTAAAAAGGAAATCCTCAGGAATTCTTCAAGATTTCCCAGAAAATTTCAGGACCGATAGATGTCATCCCAACACCAGCCAATGGGACAATAAGGTATATTAGTAGTAATATATGAGCAGATCTCCCTACCAATAAGGTACATTCATAGTCTCTCTTACCCTTTCTTCTTTGCTTCTGTTGAATGCATAAAAAAGTATTTCAAAGAATAGATACAATCCAGATAGACTGAGGCCTGCCATCAGAAACACAAACACTCCCTCTGCAACATTCGGTTCAAATAATTTCTTGCACAAAATCTCTACTAATTCTTTAAGGAATCAATTGATCTCCAATTAGTCTAAAGGCTCAAACACACTGGAAGCGGCAAGCGCGAAATTCGCTAGCGAATTCGCCGCGGCATGCCGCTTGCCAAAAAACATATAGACGCTCAAGATATTAAACATGTTTGATATTTCGCTGCGGCAAACACGCTGATTGGTCAGTAACTTGCAAACTTTTATGATAGCGAGCTAACTTTTTCGTTTTTGCATTTCCAAACAGTAGAGAAGTTGTTGCAGCTGTCCAAACGCAATAATAATAAATATTATTATTGTTCATTGTAAAAAAAAAATAAACGACTATTATTAAACTAACTACTACTTATACTTCAATTCATAATGTGTAATATAAAATTATAATTAATAAATAATAATCAAAAAAATATATAAATGAAGTCCGCCAAAGACCCTTGCTTTTGTGATTTTATCACACACAAATTGAAATTATTATAAAAAAAATAGTCAGAAATAGATAGATATTTTTATTTCACCTAACTTTATAGTGTAGCTATTGTAGTCAGAAATAGATAGATACTTTTGCTCATTTTTATTTTTCATCTGCTTTTGTAGTGTAGATAGATGTCAACAAGTTATTTTCTCCTAGATTATATGCTCTATTGCAAACCTCTCAAATATAAATAAATAATAATAATAAATGAAAAGTGTTCATAAACAAAAGTTATCTGCACTTTGGGAGCAGACAATTCCGATTGAAGTCCCTAGCGGCGTCCACCAGTGTGCTTTGACACTGCCGCGGCAGGCGGCTTCGTTGGTGGTAAAAACTGCCGCGCCGCGCAGATTCGCTTCCAGTGTGTTTGAGCCTTTAAGGTTATTAGCAATGCATCAGATAATTCAAATTGCAAAACGTAATTATGTTTTGCGAATTCTGTTTTTTATTTATGAAAATAATTTATTAATGGTATGATAGGCAGAAAAAAAATATTAGGAAAAAAGCAAGAACAAGCAATCGATATACTTACGAAGGTTTTGCAGTTTAAGCTGAATATTTGAGGTTTTGCTTTCTTGCAGGCTACACATGTTGTCTATAACTTTCCACCATTTATTGTACAGCTGTAGAAGAACTTGTCTATCATTTAGTGTTAAGATAATACTAGTTAGTATATCGCGTAACGGATCACCTAAAATGGTAAAAAGGGTACATTTTTTATTATTTCATATTTGTACAGAGCATTAGAAGCTTCCGGCAATAAAGGAAAATGGAACTTTAAAAAAATATCAAGTTTGCAAAGCTTGAATAGGAAGTACTGTTGTTGCAGAACTGGCTATTTAGTGATGTATACATCCTCCCTTGCTCCTCCCTCCCCCCAGAGTTGCTTAAACTAACAAAAACTGTATTCTTTAAACTCCAAGGAGCAATTTC
The DNA here is from genome assembly GCA_945261195.1 of Cryptosula pallasiana. NCBI lineage: Eukaryota > Metazoa > Bryozoa > Gymnolaemata > Cheilostomatida > Cryptosulidae > Cryptosula > Cryptosula pallasiana. Next base: position 40,361,712 of record OX183130.1, read on the forward strand.
ACAACTAATTGCTAGTCCTGCCTTCACATATTTGACTCATAGATAATAATAATCTTTCTCATTAATTATAGCGATTCATGATTGTGATGAATGCCAATCTCACTTACCTTCTGGTACACCTATACCATAGCTGAGGCTGTTCAGTGGAGAGCCTACTTGAGTCAGCTTGCACTCTGGATCTGTATTCACCTGGTAATCATAACAAAACTCTTTATTTCTGGATAGAAGTTGAAATTAATTTTATTTTTGTATTTATTTGTTTTGTACCTGTATTTAGATGGTCATAATTTTATATTTTTGCTGAATTATTTATTCTGTAATGTCTTTATATATTTTTTTTATTTTGGTTTATTTTTAAAAAAAAACTTGAAGTTCCAACTTCTTAACTTTTTTAAATATTTGAAACACTTCTGATTTGTTTTGACTCAGTTTCAATTTACTACCAGTACAAATAATATAAAAACTCTCTCTGTTCATTCTTCACAGCTGATAAAAAAGCAGATTGAAAAGCTGCCGACGATGAAAACTTTTGAAACCTGATGTTACACAGACGACCGATCTTTTTTTAAACAAAAGTAACTAGTGATTTGGTTGTATAAAGCACAGATCAACTTCTAGATACATGTCAAGCTCAAAGTTGAGTTTTATATTTCCATAAAATGGACTGGTTCACACAACTGTACTCAGAATAAGGGCTATAAGGACTATAAGGAGTACCTGGTACTGGAGAGATGACGACTCCATGAGATAAGCATAATTCTCATCCCTCACTTTTTGAATCCCTTGTTTCGTGCTGTTGACAAATGATTTAGCTCTCTCCATATTTTCCCACATGGTTTTGTATGTAGATATATTAGAATTTTCAAAGAATTCACAAGTGTTTCCGGGGTACTAAAATTTCAATAAGCCAGCTTGTTACGAAAACAAATAAATACTATCAATTTGATTCATTATCAAAGCACAACACATTTTATTTGATGGCAATTACGAAATTCAAAACTTCACAAAGCTTGCACCAGTAATTCTTTGAAACCCAACATTGCAGCAACATTTTAACTCAGACAAAAACATTTTTTATTATTTCAGAATGTGTCACTACTAGTTATAATTTTATTATTTTGCGCAGAGCTTAATTTTTTGGGTATCAGTTATCTAGTCAATATGCAATTGCAACAAACTGGGGATAGCTATAATACAAGTAAGTATAAGTCCAGTTAGGGTGGGAATGCACCCCACCCGTACTACACCTACCATGCATCCATAAGGTACTGTCGTCTGCTCAGCTAGTTCTTCTGCTGACTTGAATGTGTCTGCTAGAGTTGTGATAGTCAGAAATGCTGCCAGGTTGGCTGTGTAAGAAGCCACTATGATTAGAGTAAAGAGCCACCAGGCTATGGCTACTATCCTTGTGGAGGGGGCCGTGGGCATGATGTCACATCCTGTAGTAGACAATATATTACAGTAGTATATAACATCACTTCACCTAATATGTTACATCTCACCTATCCATCAACAAACATATATTATTACACATTAATGATACAACGGTTACAGATTTGACAGATGGAGTTACGCCCACTTTCCATATGCCATTGGCTATCAATATTTCTTGCTAGGTATAATAGTTTTTTCATTTAGTTCACTATCAAACATATTTTGTATGTCGGCCTGCAGACAAAATGAAACAGTTTGCGGGAAGTAGGTGTATTTTTCTTAGATATGCAAACGAGTTTCATATCATCTGTCTGTATGTGTACATGTGTTTGACGATTAACACCGCTAGTTTATTTATACATGTGAGAAACATTTGCTTGTGCATATGTACATCTGTTTGCCTGGGTTTATTTACCTCTACTTGCACTTCAATGAGATAGTTAAAAGCTGCCGTGCACACAGTTATTGTGCCACTTAATTGTAACGCCAGTGTTTGGTTTTGCCGTTTGCTCTCTAACCAAAAATGTTTGTTATTTTTATTTTTTTCATTAGGGTAAGTGGAAATATGTAAAGAAAATCAGAAGCATGGGACTCAATAAAACATTCGCCAGCGCATTGGTTTACTGCATTTCCTATGAAATTGTGATTGGCGGAGAGAGAACGAGGGAGAGATGGGGAGAGTAGAGTGGGGTGGGGACTGTGGAAGATGGAGGGGATGGGTCAAGGGTGTAGCAGAGCAGGGGATTTAGTGTAGCTGGAGTAAAATGGGTCAGAATTAAGGAAAAGGAGTGAGAATTAAAGCAAGAGATGGTTGGAAGAGGAAAAAGGTAGACCATGGCGACAGTAGAAAAAGCGCGTCAAGGAAGAGTGCATTAAGGTAGAGCGGGACATGGGGAAAAAGGGAGAAGGGGTTGATCGGGAAAGGTTTGGAGGAATCGAAAAAAGAGCATAGAGTTGGAGTGGGGGCAGCGCGGGGCAGGGCGTGGCAGGGCGGGGCAGGGTGGGGCAGGGCGGGGCGGGGCAGGGCGGGGTGAGTCATGAGCCGAGCAGGAGAGAATATGTGAACACGACGGCTGCTACTGCTAGTAAGTATTAAATATAATCATGTAACAAGACACCACAATTCGTGTAATGTGTTGCACCACTTGCTGTAAGTTGTGACGCGAGTCAAAAGACCTGTTTATTGCTCACCTTGTTGCATGATCGAGCCTACAGAGAACCAGAAAGCGTTGGAAAGGTTAAATGGGTTCTCCAGGAACTCATAGTCCTCCTGGCAAGGGAAAGGGTTGTCCCATTGATTGGGAGAGAATCTTGAGCAGACGTACATGCTTATACTAACCACCACAACTGATACTACAATACACAATATACTATCACTTTAACTGTCTATGTGTTAATATTCTCTCTTGCGCAGAGGCAATAAATTCTGCTTTCGTTAATAATGCTGGAATCTGTTTACTTCACTAGCTGAGTGTAAAAAATGATCAAACACATGTGCCTAGTAAATCGATGAGTGTATTTATTGAGCCATGAAAAAAATTATAATAAAATAATATATACCAATGGTCCATTTTTATATTTTTCAACCTGTGGTTTTCCAATGCTGAAAAATAATCAAATTTGGATGTAATATCAGCAACCACTTTTTGCATTTTCATTACACATTTACAGAAACTTCTTGAATAACAAAATATCTAGTAGAAGTTATTAGTTATACTTACTAATTATTGTTCCCCAAACGTTTAGTTTAATTGGTTCAATAAAAGACATCATCTGTGGAGGCGCTTTCTCTGGTAGTTTGTACAAGATAGCTATACCAAATGTCATGAATGGTTTTGTGAAGTCTATGGCCTTTTCTCTGTCATAGTTTATAGTGAGTGGTGCAACAGCCAAATCGGCTCTCTGTAACGATCAGTGAATGAGAAAATTCTTGAACATAAGTGTTAACTTCGAGGACTGTGGGTAATTAAAAATAGTGTCGTGAGACAGTAATTTTCTAACTGACTAGCGGCTGGATCTACTAAGATATTGTGTAAAACTACGAAAGGTCACCTTTTGATAATAAGTTTTATTTGTTTAATTATTACTGAAGCCTAAAGCAATGTTATTAATTGTTAAGTTTTCACACTTTTTATCTATGTATCATAATTTGTCCACATCTTTTATTTGAAAGTTGTTACGTAATAAAAAAAAAACAATCACGCAGCCAGACAAGCAATGTTTTACATAAAGCAATGTTGGCAGCTTTACGACTCTTTCTGGTGGTTATGTAATGTCAGGATAAATCCTTACCTCTTCTAAGATCTCTCGTACCATTCCGTTCCATTCGCCATTTGAGTCAAGGCTTCCATATTCATTTTTTGGATGTAACACAAAATGGTAATTCAATTCTACAATAAATTTTAAACCTAAACTGCATTTATTATTCTCTTTTTTTATCCGCTTTCTAGAAAGATATAATAAAAAGGACAGCCATCAAAGTTCTGACATAGTTTTGTGTGCAGTATTTTATAAATTGTTTGGTTCCTCTTTGAATTCTTGTAAATTATATTTTACTTGTACTTTTCATTCAGTTTAAGCTACCGCTTTTAAAAGTCTTAACTCTTCTGTATATCAATCGCGTTTCGGGTTAATAACCACCATAATTTATACACCGATATTTCATTTGCTAACTTCCCTCAGGTTGATTATTGAAATATGCTCATACTTTCTGATGTTTTGTACAGAGCATCAAATGTTGAGCAGAGCAAAGAAAGATGTGGAATGTAGCCTGTCACACTCACTTAGGTTGTAAGTTTTATTGGCCTCTTCAGCTATCCGCTCCATCAGTTCGACAATATAGCCTTCGTACCTGCTGTTCCCTTCTAAAACTTTTTCACTTCCGTTGATTTCCATGAGGAATGGAGCCTCCTAACCAACAATATATAAATAATTGTTTTAGTAGCCGCAATGGTTTGCGTAGTCTGCAAGTGTTACTAACGCTCCGAATTTTGGTATATTGATTTAAGATATATTTTATTATGCTACGCAAAGTATGAATTGAGATAAAATCAATAGATGTGAACTAAGTGTTTCCAAGCTCTAGAGAGACCTGCATTTATTTTAATCAGTGGCCTTGGGCTCGGGGCAGAATAAATTGACTTAGCTTATCAGGAAGTAAGCTAATATAGCAATTGTAGACATGATTTTGAGTTGAATTTTACATTTTTTCCAGTTAATTTTCTAAAACTATTTTAAAATTTAATGTTTTCATAAATTAGTTTTGTTTGTAGAGGTCAGATTGTAGTTTATTGACAAATAAAGTTTACTTTAGATTCCACTCCAACAAAAACTTTTAGAAAAATTACATATCACTGGTAAATAGTACAGTAGGAGCAGATCTCCTACTGTTATACCACACCAATATGGATTTATCTTGGATCTCCATAATCTGGCTTGCCAGTTCTCGTACCAACCTACTTACTGTTTCAGTTATTTATATCATTAATATATCAATTACGTAGGAATACATAAATTATAGCCTTTGATAAGGGTGATAGGACCATAGAGCTATCTGCTCTTCTAGAACGCTAGCTGTGGGTCCTCATCGCCTGAGTCACTCTGGTTTATAATCACCTTAAAATGGTTTCGAGGAACGAACTTACTCTTCTATTACAATAGTTTGTATTAATTCCAACCAAATATGCTCCTTTACACATGCACAATTTTGTGCAATTTTTTGCTCATGGGAATTTAACCAATTGAGAGAAAAAATTGTAAAAATAATTGCTGTCTGTGAAAATATAGTCCGATACACTATTTTTGAATTGGAATGAAACCACCAAACACTACCATTGATTAATGTTTTAGAGAGGAGATAATTCTAGGGGCCGGACACACACACATGCACACACATGCACGCACACATCTATGTATGTCTGTACTTACGATGACTGTTGTGATCTGCAGAATCTTACTTCTGTATGAATTTATTATCTCACTAAGAGATTTGTTCTCTTTTCTTGGAAACAAAGTAACGTTTCCCACTTTTGACTTTTCTGGAGGGGAGATATATTCTCCAATGTTGGCTATACTTCCTCCGTGTTGTAACTTCATTATAAACATGGTGTAGTTGACCCTTTGACCTTTGTCTGTGAACTGTATCCACCCTGTCAGACCTTTTATTCTGGTTCTCTGTCAGCAAAACAGGCATCATATTTGCTACACTATAATGCTCCAGTAAAATATATTATCCTGGGTTTTGTTTTTAAATTAGTGACCTCGCTCTTGAAATTTGTGGATGTAAAATCAAAAACTGGTAGAGTTAGGCTCTTCTCAATTTCACTTTTTTGTACTTCAAAACAAAGAAGAAAAAATTATCCGGAGAGGAAATTATTTTTGATTTTTCAATTAGATTGAGACTTAAGTTTGGAAAATTTCCACATGGGTTTGCCTTCATTTTATTTCTCACACCAGTCATTGGGATTAAAAACAACATTTTTTGTCTGGAATAAAAAAGATCCAAGTTTGAACAATCTGAGAATGTTTGCAGCCTACACAAAAAAAAGATTTTTCTTGAAAATAAGTTTTTTTCATGTTTTTTTTTAAAAAAATTCTTGCGGATATTACGGATATATTTATATCATTGAAGCTTTGTTGTAATTGTTGCTTGTAATTTCATACTTTCTGCTTTATAATTTAAATGTACAAACAGTCAGCATATATCTTCTCTCAAACTCTTTCAGACTTACCAAGTTAATTTTTCTCCTCAAAGTGGTTCCATCCACCCACCTCTCATTGTCAGAGTAACAACTGAGATATTTTGTGGAGAAACTTGTATCATCTCTGAGAGCTAAACCAAGAGCTTTGGTCAGTATAGTCATTGCATCGACTATCAGTAAGTTGTGTGCCTGAAGCAAAACCAAACAGGCACACTGGTTAGTTTTTTTAAAAGCAAACTACAAATGATTGCGTGCAGGTTAATGTAAAAACTGACTTTTAATTTGTAGATTTTTAGCTAAAGATAACTTATGATGGCAATGGTTTTTTTTATTTGTAAAATTCAGAAAAAACGATCGTTGTTGTATAAATCTAAATATCACCTGAATTATTATGACTTTTGAGTTTTTTTTATTATTAAATTGTACTCCGTGGTTTTTTACTGAACACGTTGTTCCTCATTATCTGATAATTATAAACTGTTTTCAACTTGGGAATGACAGGTCACCCTTAGCTGTTTTGCAGTCATTGTAATCAAAAAAATTCTTTGTCACAAAACTTTAATATAACCCGAATATTATAAAACAAATTTTTAGCCTAATGATGAAATCATACAGTTGATGCGTTTTAAACAGACAGGTTCTAGAACATACTGTGTAGTAGTAGTTAGGGACGGGATGAGTACCCTTCATCCTCAGAAAGTTTTTAAAACTCTCGATCTCTGATGATGTTGTTTTCTCAGATGTTTGGTTTATGATCTGCGACCAGGTAATAACGGCTCCACCATAAGAGTAGTGGTTTAGATCGAGCACATGCAAGTCCTGTCAAATGATAACAATTATTTTGTTTTTAACTTGGAATCCATATTCATTCCCAACTTTTGAGCAGACTTTGATCGGGTTTGCCACATTTAAATATTAAAAGCATAAATATTTTATTATTCATGATTCAGTTCAAACTAATTTTGTTGTCACAGGAAGTTAAATTTCTCAACAACAAAAAAAGTTTATCCAGGGGGTTATAGATACAGCAAAGACAACGATCTTTTTGATCTCATGGATTAATCAGTAAACAAGTTTATCCAAGCCTGGCTAGTTAAGTAACATAGTGGTGTTCGCCGGCAGGATCGGTCCACACAAGAAATTAAGTAAATGATGAGCCCATCTCCATGAACGGGCACGAAAGGAGCGATCTATTACATGTTTCGGTACTTGAAGAGTTACGACATTGGTCCATTCATCAATGCTGTGCCGGAAAATTTTCACGTACTGTTGTCGTGACAACTTTTTAAATCTTGGCTTATCATCCCATTGACAAAAGTCTTCTGTAACATTTACAAAAGATAATGAAAAGGATACTATTTAAGAAAATAACAATTCTGTCACTTTTATCCTTCGGTTGGTAATAGCAGACTGTATCAAGAAACTGTGGCAATATATATCTCCATAATTATTAACAGCAGTTCATTCATAACAATAAATAAATAATAATATTTATTTTTATTATCATTTCGTGAGTAGAGCTTTACAAATTGGGTGAGTCTTTCCATTAGAGAACAGTCGATCGCTGACTCCTATATGGATCTTTTATCAAAGATTGCGACTGTTCTAGCATTCTACTTTGGATCGAAAAAGATTGAGGAGCTGTCCTCCCATGAGGTGAAAGATCTACAAAAGCTCGAAGACGGGTAAAATTTCCGTCATGGAGATATACTCATTATATAAAAAAATGTAAAAGCTTGGATCAATGGGTTTCCCGACCGCCGATGTGGTCCCCAAATATAAATAATAGCAGCTTTTCATTGATCCAGTCGGCCGATAGGCCTACAGTTGTCGATATCATGGATATAAGTAACATAGATGTAGGTAACATAGATATAGGAAACATAGATGTAGGTAAATTAGTTGTAGCCAGAGTAAAAGTAAATATTTTTACAAAGGACGTACCAGTGAAGCGAAGTGGTAGTGATATTTGTTAGTCAGCATTTGCATCTCTAAAGCTTTGCTTAAGATTCCTGGTATGGAGCTCAGGCTACAATCTACCACAATGTTGTAGGAGTTGTCATTTCTTATATACTCCATCATTGCTTCATGATCGCTGCCGTTTATACGATAGGAGCTGATCTGTAGTTTATGACCTTTGACCTCTATCAGATACTCTATGTACCTCGTGAGGGCTGTCACCAGTATAAGAAATGTAAGATGATGTATTATGCAATGATATCTGTTGATAGATACTTAATAACAAACAAACATAGCGCAATGAGTTTTTATCGCAAAACCTTGTTATTAATTTTGTAATATTTCAGCAAAGCTTTTCCATTGACTAATTGTGTGAGAGCCCAAAGTTTATGCTAAAAATTTGTTCGGTGTTTCCAACTACATGAGTTGTAATAAAGTAATTCAAACAGCGAAAGTTTTGAGTTGTAATAGAATTTACTCTTTTCATCGGCTTCATAAAAAATAAATAATTCTATTGCCTTCCATATAAAATTGTTCAACTCTTTTCGTTAAACTTTCAAGTCAAAGTTAGCAAGAATTAAAGTGGTAATTTTACTAAGATTTAATATTTGGGCAGCTGTTTACTTTTTTACTGCCACCTATTCACTGATTACCTGCATTAGAAACAGCTATATATCTCAGTCTATTCACTGATTACCTGCATCAGAAATAGCTATATATTTCAGTCTATTACTACTCGTTTCAACTGACAATAAAGGCGGAGCTTGTAAATAATTAATTATAATATCCTTGACCCACCTTCTGTTGACTCATAGACTATAAAAACTTTCTTCCATTCCCACTGGTGCATGAGAATGCTTATGAGGTCTACCATCTCCACTGGATCCGGGTGCATGTGAATCACTTGCTCTCTGTAACACAAATGTAACGACGTGCAATGTGTGATGTTCTGTGCGACAGCAGCAAGGTATGGTCAGCATCTTACAATCTATGTCAATGCTGGTATTCTAGTGTTTAGATAGGTTATCTTCCTCATAATTTGTAGGAGTGTCTATTCAATATTTTACTCTCTGCTCACCCCCCCCCCCCCCACTCCCTTCCAGTCTATGCTCTCCCCTCCCAGTTGGATCACAATACCTTTCACACAATTAATTTTAATTTGTTCATGTTTGATTTAAAATTAACCTTGATTTAGTTTTTGATAAGTTTCAAGTTATGCCACTCTTTAGGAGTTACCTTCTCTCGCAATATACATTGTACTTATAGCGAGTAAAGCTAATATCAAATCATACTAATAATGATAAACAATTTCAACTTGTGATATTAAGTTGTGCAACCTGCTGTAGTCCTGGGAGGGAAGAAGCTCAAAGTAGGGAATTCCTTTGTCTTGGCTCAGTATGTGCATGTATTCTCTCAGCGATATACTTCGAAGTCCAATAGACGCCCCCATTTTGAGACTGCTCAGGGCAGTGCCACAAACTACAACAGTAATACACAACTGAGTCAGTTAGTATCACCGACTACTACAATAATGCCCCAATGTATTAGCTGTTACGGCAAAATAAAATAGTAATACACAGTTGTGTTAGCAGTAACCTGCAAAATCAAGTTTTACAATAATTCTCAGCGCTGCCGACTTATTGATTACAATGAAAAAGACTTTTAATGGCGGAGTTTTTATTGAAGAATGCGTGAAAAAAATATGATATATGTATGTTGTTAGACAAATCCTAATACAGTCAAGAATTCACCATTTTGGCAGTTTTTGATTACCATTAATTTAATGATCTACCTGGTTATGCTACCAATATTTAACCATTAAAAAAGTAATTCAGAATTGAAACATTTCACACAAAAAATGAAACCCATCAAAGATGAATAGTTACAAGGCAAGTTTTCAACTTTTTAACAATATGACAGTAAAACATCACTTTGTTATGAGGAGGCATTTCGCTAGTTGTAAAGGGATTTAGTCTACACACTTAAGTAACAGCAGACTACCCACCATATTGAGATAGTCGGAAGGCATCGTTATTCCCAAGATCACTCATAAAGTTTTTCAGAGTTATTTCAGGAGAGTTTGTGGTTTGGGCTTGATCAACATAATCGACAGCTTTTGGGAACACTACGTCAGCTTTGTAGTCATCGTCCATGTGTGCTGACTCAGCATTCCTCTCAAAAAGTCCAACTGAAGCAGAGACAGCTCATTAAAACATGCAAAAGTCTAAATAATAAAGACTATAAACATGAAATGTATACAGCACAAATTTTGCTAATATATGCTACACACACACTACACTACACTACACATCTACACACTTTTATGTAGATGAAAAAAAGTGTTTTGAAACTTTCATAATATCAAACAATTCAAACATAGGAATGTTGAAATACAGCCTTACCAAATTAATGGAAATCCCCAATAAACATTGCATTTTTGTCCTCAAAACTGGTTACATATTCAATAAATGTTATATACCAAAGTGCAGATTTTGACCAGCGATGGATAACTATTTGAACTACCAAAAAATAGATTTCTGGATAGTTTTATTTGTGTGCACTGCTGTGGTTGGTAACTCTATGCACTACTGTGGTTGGTAACTCTATGCACTGCTATGGTTGGTAACTCTATGCACTGCTGTGGTTGGTAACTCTATGCACTACTTTGGTTGGTAACTCTATGCACTACTTTGGTTGGTAACTCTATGCACTGCTATGGTTGGTAACTCTATGCACTGCTATGGTTGGTAACTCTATGCACTGCTATGATTGGTAACTCTCTGTACTGCTGTGGTTGGTAACTCTATGCACTACTGTGGTTGGTAACTCCATGCACTCCTGTGGTTGGTAACTCTATGCACTGTTGTGGTTGGTAACTCTATGCACTACTATGGTTGATAACTCTATGCACTGTTGTGGTTGGTAACTCTATGCACTGCTATGGTTGGTAACTCTATGCACTGCTATGGTTGGTAACTCTATGCACTGCTATGGTTGGTAACTCTCTGTACTGCTGTGGTTGGTAACTCTATGCACTACTGTGGTTGGTAACTCTATGCACTGTTGTGGTTGGTAACTCTATGCACTACTGTGGTTGGTAACTCTATGCACTACTGCGGTTGGTAACTCTATGCACCACTGTGATAACTCTATGCCTTACTTTAATAAATGTATGAACTACTTTGATAGGGTATTTTATTGCTGACAAGCCAGATATTTGAAAGGGCAGCGATTGATTCAACCTGTCAAGAGCTGCCAAGGTTTAGAATTCTATGCAAATATTTGTCTAGCAATTAGCAGGCTGGACCTAAGCATTCATTGAATGAGCCTCTGAGCAGTGACCCTTCACAGATTTGTTCTCTTTACAACCTCTCAGTATTATACTGTAACCTCTGTAGAAGTCAGTGTAGTCAGACGTTTGCCACTAGTTCTATGTTGGTCGTAATACCATCGTTTTAAAATTTAGAAAAGAGATTCGATTGATAATTCCTGCCAGACGAGGGAGCCACGTGAGGCGCATGAATCAATGGTTTATTTATTACTATGACTTACTCTTACATGCGAACTTAAATAACACCAATTTCTAACAACTACCAATAGTCAGCTATGGGCACAGAGAGGAAACGTGCTACAACCTTACTATTGGGTGAACAACTCCAATGTTTTCCTTCTGCATCTGCTGGCACTAGCATTTTTGTGATAGAAACATCAGAAATATCGACTCATTATGTAATACTTAGTCATGTGAAAGGCTCCACCTACCTAACTCTCTTGTAACAAACTGTACACAATGAATACTCACTGAACCAAATGAAGGAATGCACTAACTCGCTAACACTTGCAAGTGCTGACTCTAATTCTGCCCTAATTATTATCATCATAAAATAGAATGTAAAACCTACAAATGATTACTTGCTGCACATTAACTCAGACGGCTCATAATACATACATTAAAAACCAAAGATTGCTACCACTGCAGGTAGAGAAGCTGTGCAGGTAGTAGGCAGCAGGCAGCAGTGAATGTATCATTGATCAGTTCGTTTGTGGTTACAGACGGATCTAGTCACTGTATAGACTTCTAGTAAATACTTATTTCTTATATTTACCAATCTATAAGAGATCTTGATGCCTTTTGGTTAAAATGAATTGTACCTTGTCTCATTCGTGTATTTGGGTATTTTATGTACTTTTTTCCTATCAAAGTTGATCACCACTGTTTGTAACTGTCTACAGGTGTCTACAGGTGTCTACAGGTGTCTACAGGTGTCTAGATATGTGTCAAGCAATCAAGTTGACCCAACAAGCAGATGGTTAGCACATAAACCAAATTGTGTTAAAAGCTTCACTCATTACATTTTTGCAAAAAATTAATTTCCAAACAAATTTTTTGCTAGCAGTAACCTTCACAACTGTCTGAATGTTTTTGTCAAGATTAAGTCATCGTTTTTATGAACAAGTTTGCTGGTAGTAATAATACCAATTATAGCAATGAATTCCTTCTCTGTAAAATAGTTGACTGCAGTAGTGCATGTGTACCCGCCTAAGCAATTCACTGACCTATGCACAGCAGGTAGCTCTGTGGGTAATATACAGTAATTAATGAATCCAAGGCTATCACAAGATCTGGCAAGTATTCTAGTAATTGCATAGCATGGTGCAGTCACTCACTGCTTATCAACCTTTCTGATCATGTCAGCGATTGTGTATAGAATTCTGCTAAAACTGTGAACTAAATATTCGAAAATATATTTTAGCAAGTTTTTGAGTAATGTACATTGTGAGAGGACAACTACAAGTGAGATTGCTCTATTAGCGGAATGACTTTATCGCTTTATCTTTCATGCAATTGTTTAATAGTAGTTATTTTGTCATTAAAATAATTTATAATTGTTTTAATATCATTTTAACTTTATTTATTTATTTATTTTTATAGCTGAATACTGGGTGAAATATTGAAATTATTGTGACTCTACACAACGGCTCAGGTAATAGTGTATTTGTAACATTCAAGAGGTGTCAAACGTTTCAGCGATCAGTTGCGGCATTAATAGTAAAAAACCTGAAATATTAGTGAAGCCAAAGTTCTTTGAGGAATAAGTGAAACTGTTATATGCATCTCGCAGTAATGTGGTTAAGACAGCCATTGCTTTGCTGTGACCAACCGTAAATGAAAACTATTTGAATGCAGTAAACTATACGGTGCGCAATGCAGATGACTGTAGCCATGCTGATGATCAAAACATGTTTTACCTTGAGATTTTTTTAAAAGCCAATGTTTACTGAAAAGTTTCTACAGATTTTTTATTAAAATACCACATTATATAACATTACATAACACTGATGAAGAGTATAACTTGTAGGAAAGTGCTGAACGGATCATTTTACACCAAATTATAAGTCAAACTTTACTACTTACCAACATTGAACTCTGTTTTCTGTTGAGCGTAGATAGTTTTAGTCCATAGAGATACAAGTAATAGAGCGATGAAAGAGACCATCTTAATGTCTACTACTAGCTTACGCAGTTTGCTAATTTATGCAGTGCCAGCAACTCGCTAATAGCTGTTACAATTAATGAGTGCAATTCATCTAGCAGCAGGCATTACTAATAACCAATAAGAATTGATTGTCAATCTAACTAACCAATCACAGCATTGCATGCACTTGCCTATGTATCAAAATGTAGCGTATGAGTCTGCGATATTGAATATCATGAAATTAATGCTACTGTGACTTACGATTATTTTATTTTCTATAAAATCTAGTAAATTCCTTTAAAGAGTGTCTATTGCGTACTGACATATCTCGAATGAGTTGATAACTTTAATAACAAAAAATTATGAACTCAATAACCAAGAATAAAAGGTAGGTTGATGTAATTGCAAGCATATTATATAGAAAAAACATGTCATAGCTCTATCAAGTACACTTCATTGAAACTTATTGTCTTACATATCAGCTGTTTACTATTGGGTATAAATATCGTGTCTGTTTTATACTCCAGAGTTCCGCAGATGGACAAACAAGTAGTGCAAACTTGTTAAATATTCTTGTCTGTTTTTTACTAAATTGGATTTTTATTGGCTATAGAGCTACGTATGAGCAACTCTATTGCATTGTCTCTGGTAATTATTTTGTGATATTGCACGTTTGTTTGTTTGTTTGTTTGAGCTGTGCCTCGAGGGCATCCCTAAAGACAGGTCTCATAAGCGGAGCTTGTGTGAGCAGCACCCTATACCCATGCCCGCCGTTACACTGGCTACTCTTCCGAAAAAGTAGAGGGGGATCTTTTACTAGCATGACTCCATAGTTATTATGGAGAGTGCAATCAAACTAGGGACCAAGTTGCTTGTATGTCCAAATTCGACCAGGCAGAACATATAAGAAGCCGAATATCACGCTCACAGATAACCGTGCAGGGGATCAAACCCCAAATCCTGGATTGAAGTGCAAGCACTTTAACCACTAGACAACGTTATGCATACTGCATTCTATTTGTAAATAGCTTCTAAGTTACTTTTAACATACTCTTTACATATTTCATCACACGAGAACCAATAAAATCATTGAAAAAAATGTTTCCTCTCAAGTAATATTTTATGCTATTTTAGTCAATGGTAAACAACACTCTGTTTGGCAAAGAAAGTTCTAGAATAAACTACAGTGTTTTCGTTTAGTAACTATAAAATCTGCTCTAGTAGGTTCGACATAAACAAAAGAATTGCTACTCATAAGTTTTTGTATAATTAATATTGAATCACACAGTATGTATGTATAGCTGTTTTATGGCTGTATCTACTACATATAGTAATAATTAGCGCGCAGTTTTGATACCAGCGCAATAAGCTCTATCCTCTAGTACTGAACACAGGAAGTTAGATAAAATGCGAAACATAAATCTGCCTCTGCTGCATTCCTTTCTCACCTACAACAACAATGCCATCACAGAATACAAGTTTGCATCAGACTAGAGATATTTGGAATAACAATCATTGGAATCATGAAATAATAATCAGAATTGTCTTTTCTCTGTCCACTAAGAAATGTATGAGCCAACAGCAAGGCTGTCATGTACTCTGTCTGTTTGTCCGTTTAGTGGCTCAGCCTCCTCCTCAATAATGCTGTGCTTTATGTTCCCCTGTCAGCATAAAACTGGCAATTAGAACAGAAGTTGTCTTTTCACGATTATGCTGGTAGATGGAGTTTATTAGATTTTAGCCCAGTACAAACTATGACATGTCTAAATTGGAGTTTTTTTTTCACAAGCAAGAAAGATGAACAATCATTCCTGAAGTACAAAGTTGTTGAAAAGCACAAAACAATGATTATAAGAAGTTGTCTTCCCTCTGCGTTGGCGCACAACAGGTGTTGTCTCACCTTGATGTTGTTGTTGATGTTGGTAGAGTTGTTAAACTGCAGCGACAATGATCTTCTGTCTAGACTGTTATTGGAGATCGAGTCTGGGAATGTGCCTTTTAAGGAGTTCTTTAACCAGACTATTAACAGCGCGCACACAGGAATCTGTAGGAAAGCAATTTGTGTGCAGTAACAATCTTCAGGCTACACAGCTATCAACAGTGAGGTACGTACATACACAACTGTTTTCTCTCGTTTTCTATTCCTGCTCACCTTTTCCTTTTTACTTCTGGTGACTGCGTACAGTAAGATTTCCACAATCAAAACCATTCCAGCCACTGCCAGCCCACCAAACAAGAACACAAATATTCCTTCTACAAGGTAACACAACTCCAATTATGTTCATGCTGGGCGTTCTACTACCCTTTCATGTTTGTAGTGATAATATTTATTCTGGTTATCTTGAGCTGAGATAAAAGAGAAGGCAATTACCAAGGTTCTCCAACTGCAGCTGTAGATTGGCTCCTTCGGACTCCTTGAGGCTACATTTATTGTCGTTGACTTTCCACCATTTATTGTAGAGCTCGAGGAGAACTTGCCTCTCATTTAGCCGCAGTATCGTACTTGATAGGATATCACGTAACGGGTTTCCTGAAAGTTGATTGTTTTGTTTTGTATTATGTAACTAGTGGTATTTACAGCAGAAACCAAACTTTTCTGCGATTTCATTTTATTTGCAGTTGATAGTTAATGCGGTAACTTGTCACTCAATGAGAATAATAGTAAACAAAAGTTGAAGCAAAAAGTATTTTTTATTTGTCGACTTTTTCAATTGATCAAAATACCAACATTGGCTGTTACACAGGCTTGCACTACAATGTACATATGCCGTAAGTAGAAGTATTCCAATCCAATACAAAAATGCTGCGTTTATACATTTTTAGTAATTTTGCTAGATAGTGTAATGGTTTTTCTATCAACAAAACTGGTTCGACTAGTTTTTTGACAATTTAAATCTAGATATAAATTTCAATATTGATGCCCTCTCATAACATGCGCGGCGGTGAATCAAAAAATGTATCACATCACACACGTACCATTTCGGACAGCGATGCCATAACTCAAGCTGTTAAGTGGAGGTCCAACCTGAGTCAGCATACAATCCGGGTCAGTGTTAACCTGTTATGATATTGTATGTTTTCGTGATATATTACGTATATTTGCTACATATCATGTAATCTACAGCACATGTTTCAGTTCTTTTGTATTGATGAAACTTGTAGGCATAATAAATATTCTACATGTTTCGACAAGAAGTGATCGTGGAATAATACAAAGTAATTTTAATAGCTTTGTAATTTGCACCGAGAAATTCATTGTTGTGTCAGTAACTACGGTAACAATCAGCCTAGAGGAAGGGGGAAACAACTACTGTAAATTCTCAGGTCTGTGGTAATCAAGTCCAACTGTGTTCATAGTCAATCATATATAAGAATAACGGTGAAGCTTGGAGCTCATCTACTGTATAAAAAATTATTCCTAATCCGATAGTTTTGGAATTGTTCTACTACCTGATATTGGATAGAAGACGACTCCATTAAAAAGGCATAGCCTCCATTCTTAACCCTTTCTATGCCTTCTGTGGTACTGTTAGAAAATGCCCCCTCTGTTCTTTTCATGTAACTCCACATGGTCTTGTAAACATCTATTTCTGATTTGTTGAAAAACATACAAGTATTGCCCGGGTTCTACAAACAAACAAAGCAACCAATAATTTATATTGTACAAGACTGAAATATTCATATTTATTCAAGAACAAAAATTTCATCTTTACCATAAAAGATAGTTTTGAATTATTTTTGTTATCTCAACGATGTCATAATCTTTGAAATAGTTTAATTGATTGTTGTTTAGTGGAGTTCCACCAATGACATTAGGATGGGGAGTCGATCTGCTCCATTGATGCTTTGTGTTCTAAGGCTATAGTAACATTTTTATAAATGAAAAACCAACTCAACGCCTCGTCAAAGAGCTTACCTTACAGTTATACAGTGTGTTAGTCACCAAAGAGTTTACCTTACAGTTATACAGTGTGTTAGTCACCAAAGAGTTTACCTTACAGTTATACAGTGTGTTAGTCACCAAAGAGCTTACCTTACAGTTATACAGTATATTAGTCACCAAAGAGCTTACCTTACAGTTATACAGTATATTAGTCACCAAAGAGCTTACCTTACAGCAATACAGTATGTTAGTCACCAAAGAGCTTACCTTACAGCAATACAGTATGTTAGTCACCAAAGAGCTTACCTTACAGCAATACAATATGTTAGTCACCAGAGAGCTTACCTTACAGTTATACAATATGTTAGTCACCAAAGAGCTTACCTTACAGTAATACAATATGTTAGTCACCAAAGAGCTTACCTTACAGTTATACAGTGTGTTAATCACCAAAGAGTTTACCTTACAACCATACAGTACGTTAATCACCAAAGAGTTTACCTTACAACCATATAACATGTTAGTCTTTGCTGCCAGCTCCTCTGCTGACTTAAAGGTATCAGATAAGGTGGTGATGGTGAGAAATGCTGCCAAGTTAGCCGTATATGAAGAGATAATAATCAAAGTAAAGAGCCACCAAGATATAGCTATTATCCTGGTGGAGGGTGCTTTTGGCATGATGTCACATCCTAGAATGAAATAGTACAACCAGGAGTAGATTACTCCCTACTACTTGTGAGTTAACAGCACAAGTTACAATCGCATTTAATTCAATATGTTTGTTACCAGAGAATGCTAATTAATCGTTGTTTTGAAATTTCAGTTGGCCAAAATTGTTTTCAGGCTTTCGTGAGTTAGTTTCTGTAGGTTAAAAAAATGTGTAGTTTGTATGGAATTACACCTAAAACAATGAACAGCAGTAACAACACCGCAGCTGTGACTAAAAATTATTTTTCAAATTGGCAAAAGCTTATGAAGGTCGATAATAAGATTGTTAGTCTTGAAAGTGAGCTGTGGTATCAGAAACTTCAGCTTAGAGGCAACTTGCAAACATTATTGAGTTAATGGAAACTAAAAAGTCAAACTAGCAGCTATTGGTGTAGAGGCAATATAGTGAAAACAAAATAACTTTAAATGCATTAATAAGTGATTTTATGACAATTTTTACTGAAAATTTTCAAAAACAATTAAAAAGGACCAGCATAGAAACCGTTCAGTAATTAGATGGCTCAAGTATTTCCTTTTCTATAATTTCATAAAGTTGTTCACGCACTGGTATCGAGCATAAAAGAAGAATTAGTTTTCAAACAACTGCAAGGTAACACCTGCCTGAAAAATAGTCATGACTTAATGTTGGCAAAGACCCAATTTAAACCAGTTTTAGGCAGTTCTCGCCCAAACCCGTTTCATTGAGTGCCTCAATACTGAGACACTCAAAACTCCTTTCAGAGGTCAAGTTTTTATAAATCTAGTTACTTTCACGCATGAATGAACATACCTGTTATGAAGTCCACTAACTGTCTATTATTCTATAATTTTCTCATATTAACTTCATTCAGTTTGCTATTAAAACTGCCGTGTGTGCACTTTTTTAATATAATAACTTAATTAAATTTAGTTTCAGTGTTTTCGAGAAAATACTTCATTGGAAATTTTCATTTTCAAATCCAAAATAGTTGAATAGGTTGACATAAAAAAAAACTAGATATAACGAGACTTGTCTTTAATATATTTATAGTTTTGTAGTCGAGTTTTAATTAGAGTAAAGATGAAATGTTTCGGAAAAATGGCAATAAATTTTCAATTTTCCAAAAGCAAGTTCAGATTAAAGTTATCGTTGAGTCTCGGCTCTTCTGAAGTTCTGCAGGTAAAAAGTGACACTTCATGTCTGCGCTATCAGGTAAAACCGGTCTCCAACAAACAACTTAAACAATTAACAGAGTTTAAACTTTAAACAGGTGATCTATTACATAACCTACCTTGTTGTACAATAGATCCCACAGAAAACCAGAAAGCATTTGCAAGGTTAAACTGGTTTTCCAGGTAGTCATTGTTCTCCTGGCAAGGATACGGATTTTCCCACTCAGTCGGAGAAAACCGTGAGAAGATGTACATGCTGTAGCTGACAAACACCACAGAAACTGTAAACAAATAATAAATATATATAGTTCATTCAAAATGGGCTAATGAAGCCCTGGCGAGGGCAGGCCATGAGGCACAGTATCGCTTCATATCTGATAGCTTAATACTTTATTTGCTTCTAATTATGATCATTAGCATTACATAAAATTGTACAATATTACGTAATTGATGTAATAAAAAGCTTATATAGCTTTTAATTCAATTAATGTATTTAAATGATTTCCTAGAACCACATCCCTGGCATATTAATAATTATAAATTCATGTAAACACAAACCAATTCAAGCGAGAAGACGAGTACAGCTACGAAATTCAATCGAAGGGATATAAAAACTTTGTGTCACAAAGATTAGTGACCTTTCAAGGTTACTAATAAAGATGTGTTTCTTTAACCATTATTTTTACTTCCAGCTACTTATATACATTAGCTACAACATTATAAGTTGCATATCAGTTTCACTTTACATGTTGATATGGTTTTGTTGAACCTAAGGCTATCTCTGGTCAATAAAGCAAAAGGTACCCACCTATGATGGTGCCCCACACTTGTAGGTTAATTGGCTCCATAAAAGACAGCATGTGGGGAGGCTCCTGCTCTGGTTGCTTGTATAGTATAGCTATACCAAATGTCATAAATGGTTTGGTGAAGTCTACCACCCTTTCTCTCTCGTAGTTGATAGTCAAAGGAGCCACAGCTAAGTCTGCCTTCTGTAATAATTTATAGGGTTGTAGTTGTGTTCTCTTGTAAAGAGAAAACAAATTCTTATTTTTACGCAGATAGTTATAGATGGTACATAGACAATACATAGACATAAACATATAGACATACACATAAACATGCCCATAGACATAGATAAACACATTGACAATGCAACACATACATGCATAAGCTGTACTTTCCTTAATTTAACTCAGCCTCCTACTAGAAGAAAGTTTGGTGGTACAAGTAAACAGTGAGTTACAAACCTGGTCCAGCAATTCTCTCACCATACCATTCCATTGGCCAGTTTCAGGGTTTTGCACCCCATACTCTCGATCAGGAACCAGTACAAACCGATATTTTAGGTCTACAGATATATTGGCTGTTATATACATTGTTAGAATTATGTGTGATATTTGTGATTTAGGTACGCATACCTCATGACTAATCACTATGCAATGTATACCTTACATCCATATGAAACCTGGTTAACAAGATGAATTCTTTTGACCAAATGGATGACAATGGAACAAAAGGTGTTGCACATGTGCCTATGTAAGTAACACATGAAAAAGAGCAATACCTAAGTCATGACTTTCCATGGCCTCCTCTGCTATACGCTCCATCAAGTCAACTATGTAACCCTCAAACATCTCATTTTCTTTCAGCGTCTCACCATTGGGGTTGCTCTTTTGAATGAGGTATGGAGGCTCCTACAGTGAGAAAAATGTGTTTGCTTGAGATCAGTTATTGAAACACAAACTACACCATTTTTTACTCAAAAAATATGAGTGAAACTTCTTTTTTGGTCCGATAGAAATAAAAATGAAGTTACTAAAAACTATGTAAAAGTAAAAACAGTGATTTAATAAATCTACTCACTAATAGAGTGATTATTTAATAGATTTACTCACTAGTAGTACAGTGATTATTTAATAGAACTACTCACTAGTAGAGTGGTAATTTATTAGATCTACTCACTAGTACAGAAGTGATTTAATAGATCTACTCACTAGTACAGAAGTGATTTAATAGATCTACCCACTAGTACAGAAGTGATTTAATAGATCTACCCACTAGTACAGAAGTGATTTAGTAGATCTACTCACTAGTGCAGTGATAATTTCATAGAACTGCTCGCTAGTAGAGTGGTAATTTAATAGATCTACTCACTAGTACAGAAGTGATTTAATAGATCTACTCACTAGTACAGAAGTGATTTAATAGATCTACCCACTAGTACAGAAGTGATTTAATAGATCTACCCACTAGTACAGAAGTGATTTAGTAGATCTACTCACTAGTGCAGTGGTGATTTCGTAGAACTGCTCACTAGTAGAGTGGTAATCTAATAGATCTACCAACTTGTGCAGTGGTAATTTAATAGATCTACTCACTAGTAAAGTGATTATTTAATAAATCTACTCACTAGTACAGAAGTGATTTAATAGATCTACTCACTAGTACAGTAGTGATGTTTAACACGACATGCTTGAATGAATCAAATGTTTCCTTGGTTGCCAAGCGCTGACCGTTATTTCTGAACAAGTGCAGAGTTCCATCGCCATTCTTTTTAGTTGGAGGGGTATAGTTTCCTATATTCTCTATGAATCCCCCACTTTTTAGCTTCATTATATAAACTGCGTAGTTTATTCTTCTACCATTTGCAGAAAACTGTATTTTTCCAGTCATCCCATGTTTTTCCGTACGCTGTAACATTTTATAAATGTACATATTGTGATATCTGGTTATATTTCTCAAATTTTAGATGATTTTTAATTTTATGATAAAAAATTATTTCTCACGTTTTTTATGAAGTCATTTAGAATCGGCCCATAACCCCATGTATCCTGTTTGTCATAACATTGCACTGATTTGGTCGTGAAGTTTGGGTTTACTTTAACAGCAGCGTCGACAGCTTTTGCTAGAATCGTCAGCGCATCAACTATCAGAGCATTGTGGGTCTAAAAATATGAGCATAAAACTGAGTATACATTGTTATGTAACCCAAGTCAAGACTATTTGCAAGAAATAGTAATATATTACATATGTATGTATGCACCGGGTTTACATGTTTCACATGACAACCATTTACATAAACGTATTCAATTTCTTCACGAACTTTTTTTAATTATAAACGCATTTCATCTTTTCCTCACTGAAATATCCATACTCTTAAAAATATTCCATTTAGGAGTTTCCAAATTAATATTGTAAACAACTTGCAATTTTTTCTCATAGCATCGTAGCGGATTTTGGGGGGCCTGTCAAAATGCCACCAACAAACCTCTCTTCCACAGAGGTTATTTATCAATCAACTTCAACAGAGGAGTATCTCGACTCCACAACTGTAACAGAGCCCACGGTTCAGACTCACTACTCAATGCTTCAGAGTAATAACCATTTTATTATTTCACAACAACCCAGTGTAAAATAATAGTGACAAAGTATCTTACTACTTGGTGGCAATCACAAGTAGTATCCTGATACAAATGCAAGGCATACAGACAAAACTCAGCCTTTTATAGGCAGGGGCGCAGAAAATCATTGACCTAATTATAGACATAACCAATCACAGTCAGCAGGAAGTAAATATACAAACCATCAGACAAGTTATAATCAGTAAGGCATGAGATTGGCTAAAATGTAGTTAAATAAACAAAGCGCCCAGAAAGGGTGGGCAGAGCTTCAGATGTAATTCTGCTGAGTCACAGTCCAGGAAGTGATGGTGTAATATAGTTAGAGTTCCTGGGCTGTTATAGCTTGTGGTCCATGACTTCTGGCAAATCTGATGATGGCTAAATTGCAGACTCGGGCTTCTGCGTCTTTTGAAGCTAGTCTGGTCTCGCAGTCTACATTCCTTCTTTCCTCCCTGACCCAGTATAGATTGGCTGCACGGTCTGTAGTGTTACTGCAGGGCCGGTAGAGATAGCTGCAGGGCCGGTAGTGTTACTGCAGGGCCGGTAGTGTTACTGCAGGGCCGGTAGTGTTACTGCAGGGCCGGTAGAGATAGCTGCAGGGTTGGTAGTGTTACTGCAGGGCCAGTAGAGATAATACCTGCTTTCATAAGGCTTCTGGCAGTGCCAGACTCAAGGAAGGCATTCCTGACACTCTGCAGTTGTCAGGGGAATCTTAGCGCCCACTTGGTAGTCATGAAAATCCACTACAGTATCCATATTGAATTCATCGACACAAATAGGAAAACATTTCCATTCTATGTTTAGTCTATTGTATAATGGAATTATCTGTTACATATAAATTCCTACCATGCCATTGGGAAAGTTGCTGTTTTTGATTTTAAAGAATAAAATAAAAAAAACTTCAATTTTTTTATGCAATAAAGTTTCATTTTACTCCTGGCAGCTTCACCTGCTTTTCATTAATTTGTTGAACTTAGTTTTTTTCACTTTTGTTTTGTTACTGGTCCAAGTAGATAGAAGTAACCGATACTACAGACTTAGGTGACTAGTCTTCACCAAATTATTTAAACAAACGTTTGTGTAGGTTGTGTGACACTTGGGACACTTGTGACACTTGTGACATATGTGTGACACTATAACTATAACCGTTTTCAGCTAATGATACCTATAAAGAAAATGATTCACCTACGGAGTTTGCGCTAGGAGGAGTACATATACACAAGGCTTCAATTTTGAAAACCAAAACCAACAAACAAAATCATTACTTTTCTAAAAGAAAACAACTCCAAACTGATAACAGAGCTATTTGAAAAAGATCAGTGCCAGAACTAGTTGTTACTGCATAATAGCAACGCATAACAATTTACAGAAAAAAATTGTAAGAACTCCTTGATCCGTAGATAGAAATATGCACTTTTCTCCGTAACAGTGAATATGGTGTAGGCATTTCAAGGCAAGCATTTCAATTCGATTATTTCCCAAATTGATGGAAAAGAAACTCTGTTTAATTTATAATAAAACCAAAACGAAATCAAAATATTTTTTCATGACTCGTTACCTGAACAAACAGCTTTTGAGAAATTGGATCGCAGTTTCTATTGGAAAGAAGAGTCTTGATTTAAACTTTAGCGAGCATGACTTAGATGCTACATAGATGAATATGCTCTCTCAGACCTGGGTGGGTATGTACTCTCAGACCTGTCTGGACATGCCCATACTTACTGTGAAATAATGCGGAGGAGGAGGCCAATAATTTCTCAATCTCAAAAAAGCGTCGTAGTTGTGCACCCCTGGAGACATGTTTTCTGCTGAAGTCTTGTTTACTATCTGAGCCCAAGTTATCTTGGCTCCCCCGTAAGAGAAATGCTTTAAGTCAAGAGTATGCAGATCCTGTAAAGATTTTGTGTTTAAACCAGAAACTAAAATATCAGAGTTATGAGCTGATGTTTATGAATGCTGAAAGCAAAACTCGGTTTAAAAAAATGCTGATAAAAAAACTGTATAGTAAAATACAAACGCTACTGCGGAGTTATCTACCACCGAGCTAAGAAACCTTCAGCTTACCAGAGAGGTAAAATGATAGTGGTAGTCCTTTGTGAGCATCTGCATCTCTAAGGCTTTATCTAGGAAGGCTGATACAGAGCTGAGGCTACAGTCAACTATTACATTCTTGTATCCAATGTCTAGGATGTACTCAAACGTGGTAGAAAAGTTTTTGTGCAGTTCTTTTTGAAAAGATCTTATTAGTAAGTTATCCCTCCGATGTAGTGCCAACAACTCCAGATAACTGGTCAGAGCTGCATGCAGAACAGAGCTTTGTGTTTCATATCTTACTATATGTTTGAAAACTTTTATTTTTAGTAAATCAGGCCGATTTAATTTTCATCCTTAAATAATTGAAAATAAATAAATAATAAAGTAAATGCATTATAAAAAGTTTCTTTTAATACTGTAGACCGTAAGTAAAATTTGCAAGCAATCAGTTATTGCGCTGTTTTGCAAGCATCGAGCTTAATTAAAAACAACAATAATTCACGTCAAATAATAATTATTACATTTATATGTAACCAACTATTGATGTAGGGTTTCAGTAGCGCAATGAAGCAGCCAGCTCTTACCATCATGTTTAAAAGGCGCTTAAAGCGATGTAACATATTATAGAAAAATTATCACTGGATGACCAATTTTCATCCAAGCGATGATCTTGAAGTTATCATAATGAAGATTATTCTTTTAGCCAACTTTAGAACTTCTGTGTTTTATTAAATATTTTTCTTCACGTAATGTGCATTATAGAAAAAGTTGAATTATTTTTTAGCATACAGTACAAATTAATTTTCAATTGGTGCATTAATCAATCTTAATTAATCTTGATTAATCTTGACTAATCTCAATTAATCTTACAACGAATCAGAAGCTGAACTAAACCATTTTTCTTGCTCAAAATCCAAGTTCATGTAGTTCATTTTTAAAACTATAAAATAAAATAATATAATATCGATTTGACTATAAAAAATAAGAAGAATAAAAAGTTAGCGCAACAAAATAAAAGTGAGGCATAACATAGGTGAAAAGTTTTTTATGAATTATTCTTTACTAAAAGATATGAATTTATAGCAGCATGGAATGCTGACACTATGGAACGATGACATACCTGGTGATGAAATGCTGACACTATGCGATGATGACATAGAAATGCTGACACTATGGGACGGTGACATACCTGGTGAATTCTCGTACACAATAAAAGCTTTTTTCCAGTTCCAATCCGGACTTTTCCTGCTGATTAGAATTCTAAGCATGTCCACCAGTTCATCAGTGTTTGGATGCATATGGGTCACCATAGACCTGCTCCGCATGGAATACAACAGAGACATTCTATTGGCTACACTGGAGTCATGTGACATATATATATGCAGAATAAATGTATAGGTACGAACAGTATAGGTTTAAAATGTAGGTGAAGTCACAAAGGTAGAGATAGAGGCCTAGGTTTGGTATATTTTTTGTGCGGCGATGATATGGTAATATTTATCTGCGTTGTGTTTTGATTTGGCGTTTACAATAGTTGCCGTATAAAAAATTATTCGTTTTGGAAATTTTGTGCAAAAGCAGTTTCAAATCAAAATTTATTAAATTTTTAATTTTTTATACTAAAGATATTCTCTTGCTATCTTATTTACACTGTAGAACCAAAATATAATAATATGGCTTTTAAAATGCTATTATTATTTCATCAATTATTTTTTCGTAAGTATTATTTATTTACAATTTAATAACTCATTAATAGTACACCATTATGATTTTCATCAACATAAATTTATCAACTGCAATTTCACTCTATCACAAAGCGGTCTATTAGCACACTTCGTTTTTTTATTGTTATGATTGAAAGCCGGTCAAGTGTAGAAGCAATCCCTTAGAAAGAGAGGGGCGGGGCTAATTAATCTAACGGTAATAAAACTGATGTTCACTAGACTGCTATTGTGTGCCTTATATATGCAACAGCTAATCTGATGAATCAAAAACACTGTTAACGGGTTTGTTGACTTACAACTATATCTATAGCTCTGACGGTGAAGTTAATGTGAATATGTTATGGCATACACGATTGGCTAATTCTCTGGCATAATATCAAATAAATAAAATTTTGTCAATCAAAGCAAACAAACCATTTTGAATTGATAATGCAGAAACAACACAACATTATCGCTTTTACATAGGATTCTAACATAGAAATAGTTGTATGTTATTTTTTGACAATCCACCATAGCCTAGGCCCACTCTGTTTTCTCTAAAGAAAGGATGCCACAACATACGCCCCCTAATGCTTAAAGAACAAACTGACCTGTCAGGCGCTGGTGTAGACGGCACAAGCTCAAAGAAAGGGATGTATTTGGTGCTGCTCACAATCTGCATGTACTCTCTCAATGAGTCCGTCTGCACTCCCATCGCCGCTCCCATCTTGATATCTCCCAGCGCCTGCTTGCAAACTACAACATTTCAAAAGTATTTCCTATTCACATTACAATCTCTAACATGTCTAACAGTCCGTGATTCTAAAGTCTATGATACAGAACTAAAGCTAGTTTACTATTCTGTGAACATGAAGTTTTGAATCAAATTTAGGCTAACATTTTTCAAATTTTGAATGATAGAGCTGATAAAATGAAGTTGAAAACAATTAAAAATGGTCATTTATTTTTACCAAATTGGGCGAGATCAAATGCGTTGTGTTTATATACATTGTAGACATGTCCTTCCAAGCTTGTTCCGGAATATTCTATATACTGTTCATGTTGGGTGTAATCAATAGCTTTTCTAAATACTTCGGCTGCTGCATAGTCCTCATCCGTAGTCAAATTAAAAGTGTTCTGCTCAAACGCACCAACTGAAATTATATATAAGTCATATTAACATTGTTGGCATCTGTCCAAGTGTTGTCTGTTTTCAATACCAACAGTGGGAGACGATTGCGAAGCTTGTAAGCTTCAAAGCATAAGAACACTTAAAAGCAAATAATTTGATGCTAATTGGCTGCTATTTCCTTAAAACTGATGTAGCAAGTTGGCAGAGATTGGCAGAAATTGACATAAATTAGCCAATTTTGATAGCATTGAAGTGTGTGAAAGTGTAAAAGAGAAAATTTCTCAGAAGTACGTCTCATCTTGTGATAAACTCGGTTAAATATTTAACGAAACATAAAAGAGTGTTTGTATTAACTGCAACAGTTGTATAATTGCTATAACCTTGACTCATTAACTTATTCCATCTGTATATTGTATAGCTAGTACACTTCGCTACTAGGTTTGATAGGCTAGAATATCGTTTTTATATATATTGTTATATGGATTGCATTCAAACCATCAATATTGTGGTAGATTTCAGTGCACTCTAGTGGTAAACGGGTAGTTTACACTAGGAACCTTGTGAAGCAATGCGCGAGGCTTCTGCCCACAGCATTTGGTTAATAGCTGTTGGGTAGGAAGTCATACTGTGCCGGTAGCATGGTAAGCAGGGCCGGTATTGACCCCTGCAGGGTCGGTAGTGACCTCTACCGACCCGGTACAGCTGTACTGGGCCGGCACAAGATGGCCGCCTTAGACGAGGATCTGTAAAGATGTTCAGGAACTTAGTCAAGGTCGTAAACAGGAAGTGACTACCCCTAAAGTATCAACTTAGTGGACCTGAGTCTATATACAGCCTGTGGACCCTGTAGGAGATGTCATTGGACAGTTGGGAGAAAAGACTCCGCCTTTAGCCACTTGGCACCTCCTTGTATTATCTTGCATTGCATTGTGATTGGTTAAGTATTTATATAATTGATGTCATTGGTTGCATTACTTCCTGTGCATTGTATCTTATATGTTTTGTGTTCCTCAGCTCTCCTATAAAAGGAGAGCTCCTACTGATAATCAGTGCATTCATTACAATGAGCCATAGCATGTATTATTATATTGCTAAACACCTAGAGGAATAATTACCCTCAGGACTGCTTTGTAATAAAGCCATACTACAAACACTACTCGGTACTGTTTGTCTGAGCCATGGGCTCTTGCCTTACCGGGTAATTCGGTTGCCCTGTACAGTGGCACTGTCGGTCAGTACAGTGTCCCCTCTGGAGAGAGGTAGAATACTTGAGACTAGTGGATGTCCGTGGTAACAGACCGGAATCCATTACATTGGTGGCAGCGGTGGGATAAACGGTACCTTCCCACGCTGTGCTCTTTCACGCTACCCTCTGGCCCTGCGAATGCACTGCAGGCCAGCTACCACTGAGGAAGGAGAAGTGATCTACCGGGTGTAGATCTGGAGAGAGGAGAAGAAATTGATCTACCGAAGTAGTAGATCTGAAGAAGCAATTGACACAAGATACTACCGGATTTCTCTGCAGGTTCGTTTGAGTGCGCTCCGAACTGCAGCAGCTATCCCGGCACAGTATCCACTACTAAAGGCTGTCTGCATCAACCGTAGAGCTTGCTCCGTTTGCAGCAGTCCAGTACAGACGCTACCGTATCTCCTACAGGCTCGTAGAGTTCGCTCCGACCTGAACATAGAGATACCGGCACTGTACAGAAGAATGAGAGAGTCGTGTATCCGCTATACAGACTCAGCTACCAGAGGTTATTCAGCTTGGAGTGCTACTCAGCTGGTAACAGTGACCCCGGCACTGTATCCATTTACAGTGTCACTACACTACTGCCTGTAGGCCCGTAGAGCTTCGCTCCGCCCTGCAGCAGTACAAGAAGTTTCGTAACGGTTGTTACAAGCGACGGAGTGCCAGATACTGCCACAGTATCCATTGGACCAACCCCTAGATCTGCTAGAGCCACTGGAAACACAGCTACCGACCCGGATCTAACCTATACCGGCCCGGGATCCAGTTGTACTGACCATTTCTTAGATTTGAGTTGAGATCACTCCTCTATCTGCAAAGAATGGCCAACCAGAGAGCACGCAGTGCTGGTCGAGCACCCGCTGGCAACCCAGAAGCTACAGCCATTGATAGATTGACCGAAGCATTGACGGCTATGATGAGGCCCAACCAAGACAATGCACCAGCTAGACTGAAGGCTCCGAAGTTCGACGGCGAAGGAGACGTCGAGTACTTCATCAGCCGATTCATTGAGGTAGCCGAAATGAATGAGTGGCCCGAGAACACGGCCATGTTATACCTAAGGGATGCATTACGAGGTAAAGCATTGGACTGTGGAAAGCCTCCACAACTGCAGGGTATCTTTGCTGCACTACGAGCACGTTTTGGGCTAACACCCAGGGAAGCTATGTCCCGGCTGACCAGCCTACGCCGCCAACACAAGACGTCGCTCCAAGAGCATGCAAGTGAAGTAGAGCGCCTAGTGCGCGTTGCGTATGCAGATCTACCTCACCGACCCATGCAGAGGATGATGCTGGATATCTTCAGCACCACGGTTGGAAATGCTTACCTGCAAAGGCACTTGTTGGCCATGCAGCCCATTGACATTGCTGAAGCAGTCAGGGCCGGCAACGAGTATATGCAGATAAAGACACCGTTTGAGGAGCGCCAGGCTCATGTACGGATGTTGGAAGAGGATGCCGACGAGGAGGAAGAGGAATGGATGAGGACGGTTGCCAAGGGCCCGTCTCAACGTGTCTCCACCGCTACTGCCGTACAGCAGACACACCACACCCCTACACCTGCCATACCGGATCCTATGACAACAGTCATGGACAGCCTAAAGCTACTAACAGAAGAGCTACGGTCACTGAGAGCAGCAAGACAGGCGGCTCCCGCTCCACAGTTGGAGGCAGAGCCTGCAACACGCTGCTGGGGCTGCGGACAACCAGGTCACATGATGAGTACCTGCCCCCGAACTCAGAGCGCAGCTCACTTTGCAAACAACCCCAGACAGACGGGAAACGGCCGGCGCCCGCAGTAGCGCCACCGGCAGCTGACTGCAGCTGGGCAAGCCGGACCACACCCACAACCCCTTATAGTCCTGGAACTCTGAAGAAGGGTGGACAACCTCCCAAGATACAGCCGACAGCAACCAACCACAGCTGGACAAGCCAAACAACTCCTGATGCCCCGTACAGTCCTGGAACTCTGAAGAAGAGTGGACAACCCCCCAAGAGAGCGTCAACACCCGCTGACTGCAGCTGGACAACTCCTGACACCCCGTACAGTCCTGGGACTCTGAAGAAGAGTGGACAACCCCCCAAGAGAGCACAGACGCCCGCTGAGGACAGCCGGACAGCTCGACAAGCCCCCATTAGTCCTGTAACTCTGAAGAAGAGTGGACAACCCCCCAGGAGAACACAGACTGACAGTAGCCGGATTGCTCGTCAACCCCCTTACAGTCCTGGAACTCTGAAGAAGAGTGGACAACCCCCCAGGAGAACACAAATGGCAGCGCCACCGCTGGAGCGACCTTACCAGGCCAGCTACTTCCTGGCTGGAAGGTTAGCCGGTAGACCAGCCTCCCTGTTGATTGACACAGGCTGCACAACCAACTTGCTGTCGAGACATCTGTACCAGCAATTGCCACAGTCAGTGAAAGACACGCTGCAACGCAGCGAGGCACATGGACTCATGGCTGACGGGTCGAGGATTCCCTTTTTCGGTACCCTGCAAGTAAGCTTGCAGCTTCGTAAACTGAGAACGAGCGTAAACTTCGTCATTAGTGACATCAATGAAGATGCCATAATTGGCATGCCGTTTCTCACCTTACACGAGTGTGCCCTAAGGTTTCCAGACTCCCATGTCATCATTGACGGACATGTGTTGCCTTGCACAGACAAGCACGGGCGGCCACTTAATGATAGTGTCTGTCTAACACAGGCAGAGCTGACGGAGAACACCCCTTACACCCCTGAAGAAGAGGACGTCCCCACACAACCAACCACTGTAGAGAAAACTACAGGTGGAATGTATCAGGCTGTGAAGAGCCCCCCGCCACAGGTAGATGGCAGAAGATTTGAGCCGGATCGGACAACAACTGTAGAAGCTATAGGCCAAACAGCGTTTTCCCCCCCGTTGGCTACGCCCCTGCGCTGGGGAGAAGGGAGCCCTGCTGCTGGAGAGAGGCAGCTGCCCTTCGACTATCAACCCTCTGTTAAAAGATGCAGAGATGAAGCAAACCAGCACCACACAGAAGCAGGCTATGAGAGCGCTCAACTGTGCATAGATGGGAATTCCCACCACCCGCCTAGAGGAAAGGCAAGGAAAGCAGTAAACAGACCCAAAAAGGCTGCAAGGGAGGTGCGGACCACATCACGCTTGGTTTCAAAAGAATCCCCAGGAGCTCCCCGACAACCTCCAGTGAACAGGATCACTGTAGCAGACCGTCGGAAGAAGTTGGAGAAGCGGCCAAAAACCCCCAGTACCCAAACACTTCCTGTGGAGCCAGACAGAGTGAGTCAGAGTTGTGAACAACACTGCAGCTCCAAGAAGCCACTCATACCCGCGAAAGTCGTCGACAGAGTAACACTTGCTCACAAGATGTCCAACCACTGTCTAGAACTAAGTGACGCAGAGGATCTGCTACTAGACTTAGACGACTACCCACCTACCCAGAAAGAGCTGGAGACCATGCCCACGGCAGAGCTGTTCACCAAGCCGGACCAAGGAAAAGCTGAGGAGAAGGAGATCCAGCTGGCCAAGAAAGAAACAGAAGGTGAGCAATTAAACGCAGCGTTTTCGAAATGGTTGTTTGAAAACTGCACGCCACGAGATCCGTTAGCACTACGGAGTGGCAGCCCACCTGGCTATGCTAAACCTGTACCTCTAGACTTACCATGCGCTGGTGACAGTAGAGAATGCGCTCTCCCACGAGTTGGGACTGCTGACACCCTCAGAAGGGCAGTAGATAAAAAAGAGCGGGAGATCAAGTGCCCACCACTTGATGCTGCCTGCCTGCCGGCCCGGGATGACTCCCTACCGGCCCGGAGCACCTCTATGCCGGCCCGGGGCAACCCTGTACCGGCCCGGGGTCCTCCAGAGATTCAGTCAGGAGGGACTGAGAGGTTACAAGGCAGTAATTACCCTTGTAGAGCCTACCGAAGGAAGAAGCCTGTGGTGGCAGCTAAGGGTGAACGTCCCACGACGTCTTCACCACCAACCTTAGTGCCACACAGCACAGTGCACCACACCCCGGCACGGGATGTTGCTTGCACCCCCACGGTGCAGTGGGAAGAGGAGAAACGGCGCTGGCTTTCCTTAAATAAGGAACGGCGCTCTCCTAGGAGTAAGATACGGAAGGTTCTGTCGGCGCTAGAACTTCCAGGGCCACTGCTCTCGCCCATACATGACACTATGGTAGAGCAAGCTCCGCTGCAATATAGGCAGCCCATTAACACATTGCATAAAGTCTATCATGCACCTTGTGTTGTAGATTCACGCTCCCAAGTGGACGTGACACCGAGGCTCACCATCCGGTTGGTGCAAGCGCCTAGCCCTACTGCAGAGGAGAAGGCAGAGGAGACCGAGGAGAAGGTGCCGGCCCCAGTCACCCCTACGTTGGACGATGAGCCAACCACCTCATGGAAGGAGGATGGGAGACGAAACCCTACAAGATGGCGCATGCTGCGCTGGGTCACCTCGGAGACGGAGGAGCGGGTGGAGCACCTGTTACAGGAGGCCGTGGACCATACATGCACCAAGTGCAACTACCAGGCCAGGAACATGCGGCAGCTCAGGGTGCACACCCTGCAGCACTATCTACGACATTACTGTCGGTGCCACTATGCGAGCGAGAGCCGCGACGCGGTATACTCGCATCAGAGCAAGTTCGATGCACCAGGGAATGAGATGCACTACCAGAAGACGGGAATCATATACACTGTAGATCGGCCGAGCTACTCCCGTTTCTGTGAGTTTGTTAGATGGAGCAACGCATCTAAATTCAGGCGATGCCAGCCCACACATCAAGGGGAACCAACTCCCAAGGTGCCTGTGAAGAAGCGACTGGGCTCTCCAGTACAAAGGGAAGCTCCTAAGAGGAAGGATGACAAGAGAGGCAAGCTCACCCTCACCGGGTATAGAATACCCAAACGGACGGCTAGTCCGCCTAGCGCAACTTGCCTACCAGAGCCAGAAGTTGCCAGTACGGAGCCAGGAGAGTTGGACGTACCCAGACCATCACTGCACTTCCTGCGACACAGTGACCGTCTAGCCACCCAGATAGAGGATCACGTCACTACTCTGGAGAAGCAGCTGGGAGAGCTGCGGAGGCTGCTGATCAGCCAGACTCTGTCAGAAGAGCAGACGACTGTGGCTAAAGCCGAAGCGCGGCTTGTCACTACCGAGGTCGAGCGGTTGCGCCAGCAAGCCACCAGCCTCAGGGGCGTTCTCTACTAAATGAGACGCCAGACATTGTATATATGCTACTAAATATATACTCTTGTTCTGTTATATATATATCTGTTACATAATCAAATATATAACCTGGGTACAAGTGTTACCCCCCACACATATCTACTCTTAATATTTTATTATTAAAGCCAGGCTATGACTTTAATGGAGAGAGGTATGTGGTAGATTTCAGTGCACTCTAGTGGTAAACGGGTAGTTTACACTAGGAACCTTGTGAAGCAATGCGCGAGGCTTCTGCCCACAGCATTTGGTTAATAGCTGTTGGGTAGGAAGTCATACTGTGCCGGTAGCATGGTAAGCAGGGCCGGTATTGACCCCTGCAGGGTCGGTAGTGACCTCTACCGACCCGGTACAGCTGTACTGGGCCGGCACAAGATGGCCGCCTTAGACGAGGATCTGTAAAGATGTTCAGGAACTTAGTCAAGGTCGTAAACAGGAAGTGACTACCCCTAAAGTATCAACTTAGTGGACCTGAGTCTATATACAGCCTGTGGACCCTGTAGGAGATGTCATTGGACAGTTGGGAGAAAAGACTCCGCCTTTAGCCACTTGGCACCTCCTTGTATTATCTTGCATTGCATTGTGATTGGTTAAGTATTTATATAATTGATGTCATTGGTTGCATTACTTCCTGTGCATTGTATCTTATATGTTTTGTGTTCCTCAGCTCTCCTATAAAAGGAGAGCTCCTACTGATAATCAGTGCATTCATTACAATGAGCCATAGCATGTATTATTATATTGCTAAACACCTAGAGGAATAATTACCCTCAGGACTGCTTTGTAATAAAGCCATACTACAAACACTACTCGGTACTGTTTGTCTGAGCCATGGGCTCTTGCCTTACCGGGTAATTCGGTTGCCCTGTACAGTGGCACTGTCGGTCAGTACAGTGTCCCCTCTGGAGAGAGGTA
Source organism: Cryptosula pallasiana (assembly GCA_945261195.1). Taxonomy (NCBI): domain Eukaryota; kingdom Metazoa; phylum Bryozoa; class Gymnolaemata; order Cheilostomatida; family Cryptosulidae; genus Cryptosula; species Cryptosula pallasiana. The sequence goes on from OX183130.1 coordinate 40,396,694, forward strand.
GAATACTTGAGACTAGTGGATGTCCGTGGTAACAGACCGGAATCCATTACAATATGTCACCTTACACACGGTATACAGTAAATGTTTGCAGTTCATTTAGTAGTTGTGCTAAAGTTGTTTCGTTTATCAGCTGTATAATCCTTTCACCAGGTAAATATCTCCTTCACTTACCTATTTTCTAATAACTTTATATCTAAAAAGTTGCAACTAATTGGAAACTGTTACACTAAATACCAACTTTCATCTTTGATTATTTTTTATTGAACAAAATTAGTAAATTAAGGAGAAAATTTTTTCTTATTTTTGTATATGGAAAAATATTTTTCTGGACTATGTACTACAGCTGGTAAATGCTTCTGTCGGGCAATATATCGAAGTTGTGTTCTATTGAAGTGTTGTTTGCTCGTGTGTTGTTGTTTACAATGGCTCTACTTTAGCATCTAACCATTGTGGTTCTTAGGCTAAATATAGCTACTATGTCTTATTATTTGGGTATAAAAGCAAGAAATAAAGTATAATCTTTTTTTTATTCTGAACTGTTTTAGAACTTAGTGTTTCTCTTTCTTCTCCCGTATCACAGCTGTTGTTGGGACGCAGCTTTATTAGAAGATATCCACAGGTTTACTATTTATTTTATGTGCTGAATGATTGTTGACATAGCTGGTGTGCCTATTCAATTGTATAGTTGGTATCACGGAATTTTTGCCAGTATTTATCAATTATTCCCTGAAAGACTGTAAATTAAAAATTAACATCTCACACAATGTATATCCGCCATTAGCTTGGTTCCTGACTGTGCCACAACAACCAAACCTAGTTACTTGAATCTCTCTCAGCAATATCACATTATTAGCTTTCTCTGCCATAAAAATGGAAAATATTTAGCCCAGTATTAATACCCTGGAAGGCCACCCAAAAGGACCACCCAGGATGGCCATTGCACAAAAATGCATTGTGGGAATGAGCCGGGTAAGTTTTACAGTTTGAATTATGTAAAGTAGCAAATTCTATGCATTCTAGTAAAAGCTTGAATTAAAAAAATGATGAAAATCATTTTTGGCTCTGAACAACTGTCAAACATTTAGAAGTTTATGCGGACAAATATTATAATAAATATATGAAGGCTTACCGACATTGAACAGAAACCTGTCATCCGCGTGTGCTCCACCATTGCATAGAATGAGCAGTAGTAGAGCGTCAAAATAAAGCATTGCAAACACCTCCATAACAACGTACTAAAACAAAATACTAGCAGCAGTGCTGTTATAAGGCTTTTATTTTCTAATTAGCTCTCCGATTGTATCATACACCAAAGTGTTTGCTATAAATCCAACATCATGCTTTCAATCTCAACCAATTACAACTGGCTTAAATATCAGTTAACCAATCAGATTGTTGCAAATCCTAAACCATTGGTATTGGACTACTGAGTATGTAGTAAAGCTTTCTGTAAATGTCACATTACAATATTGATGAAATTGATTATTAAATACGTATGTATTATATAATATACACTTTGCATGAAACTTAAATTGGGAGTAATGTTCCCTTTTTTACATTGGTAATAAAGTAACATGACTCTCATGCAGACGAGATAACGTATCTTATCTAATTTGTTAATCAAAACAATATTTAAATTGTTTTCTTTATGGCCTTTGTGACTACTTAGTGATTGTAAAATTAAGAGAGTTTCAAGTTTACTTTTCATGACTTTCAAGTTCGAAAAAAGTAAAACCGTATTCACATGATAGAGAAAAAAAAAACTTTTTTAATAATGTACGAAAAATTTAGTGAGTGATTTGATCTGATGGTTGAATTTTCTCATGCAGATTTTCCACCTTTATTGTTCATGATAGAGAAACCAAAGTTAAGATTTTGTAATTATACATGTCAGCATTTGGACATAGAGTGGAATTAGAAAGATTAATCACTTTTATATAGTTTTTAGCGTCATAGCAACGAGTGTCAACTAAAATAAAATGCATTTTAAAAATTTACTAGGCCATAGCAGAATGATATGGTATTAGCTTCCAGTGGATAAAGCGTTGCAATTTTATCTTCTGGTTTGCCTTCTATCTAATTTGATTTACTAAAGATTCATGAGAAGACAAATTTTTTTAACACAGGAATTACAGCACTAAATACTCTCTTTGATATAAAGGTATTTGTTGGTAAATTGAAGAAAACTAGTGAACTGTCCGCAAAATATTGGTTTCGATTAAAGATTTAAAGCAGCCCTTCTACAACCTCCATGTGCTGCCTGTTTTGTCAAAAACCACCCTAGGCCACCTTGCAACCGACTACACTTCTCTCTTAGTGCAGAATCGCCAAGTTCCAAATTATTTGTTTGTGAAAGTTTATGGCTGGGAGTCACTACAAAATAAACGGGTGATAAACTATACAAAGTTCTTGGTTTTCACCAGGAATATTGGTAGGTGGCGTATGATTGTAAATAATATTGATATATATACATGTACGAACTGGACCAACAATGTACTAAAATGCAGCAATAATTTAAGTATTTTCGTAGGTGTGTATTTGGAGTTATTTTCTCTGTTCAAATTATACAGCAGCACTGTTTTAAGTCGGAGTTGTCTTTTACTGCTAATTGTTAACGTTGGCCGGGTCAAGGTCAATAAATTTATTAACTTGAGTTCATAAATTGGTGAGGTGGCCTAGGGACACCTAGTGTAAATGCTGATTTTTGTTTAAACCACTGCTACACTTTCTTCACTTTCGTTTTGTTGTGAAAGCAAAACGTTACAACAATCTCTTGCTTTTGTGAAAACATCACTTTCTGAGATAGATAGGCATTATTAAATTACGACATGAGTGCACCAACTTTGACTTTGAAAGAGTTAAAGGACCGCCAAGAGGATGGAGAGCTTGATCTAAGTCTCTCTGGTTTATCAGAACTCACTTTACCCATCAAAGAAATGAAGGTGGGTCAGTGAGTGTTGTGACTACTACTACTATTATTATTTATTATAATAATTAATAAATAATAATAATAGTCACTATTATTATTTATTAATTAATATTATTAGTATTATTATAATAAATGATAATATAATAATTGTTATTGTTATAGTAATTGTTTATTTCTTTATTAATCATAATGATAACAATAATTATAGTTATAATAATAATACTAATTATTATAATAATCATTATTATTAATATGAAGATTATTATTATTAGGATTTATCATCATTTATTATCATTATAATTATTATTTATTTTTAACGTATGCGTAATGATAGATATTATTATTGTGCAGGATTTTGATGTGAGCCTCTTGGCTCAATTTCTTGTGGTAGGTTGGCACCTGCACACCTCTCTATTTGCCAGGAAGTTGGCCGCTGAAGTCTGCTTCTGACAACTGTCAGACTGTTAGCAGTCATCAGGCCTAGTTGACTGACATGTTCAGGCTAGCGAGGCAGTCAACGAGTCAAGCTGTCAGACCTGGCTTCTGGCTCATTGGTCAGACTCTATGGCTGACTCACCCATCAGACCCCGCAGCTGACTCCCCAGTCAGCCTCTGTGGCTGACTTACCAGTCAGACTCTATGACTGACCCACCAGTCAGGCGATAGTGCGCTTTATTAGTCAGTCAACGTATGGAATGTGAGACTGCAATTTTTGTAGAGTAGAGAGAGACAAAGAGAGAGTAAATACGGTTTTGTTTCCGTAGTTTATTTTTGCTATAACTTTCCCGCAACACTAACTTACATGAGCTGAGTGGCTGCTTTTATGCAATCCAAATTAACTCCACCCCCAAGTGATATCACATAATACCAAAGTAAATAACAAAGCATGGGGCATATGAAATAAGTACGAAAGTAGCAAGTGGGGTATTTAATCAGCTTCTATCCCTGACTGTATCCTTTACAATATTATAATAATAATAATAATAACGATCATGAAATGACGATGATAATAATTATTATGATAAATAATACTTATTTGATTTGAATGAGGAAGATCGTGATGATGATTATTATAAATAGTTAGTATAACAGAGGCTAGGGAGGTGCTCAGCTCGCTCTTATTAAAAACGAGACGGGAGGGATGCCCGGCATAAACATTTTGGTAAAATTGTCGGCGACTAATGTTACTCTTTTTTTGAAATATTACTCTTTTTTTGAAATATTACTCTTTTTTTGAAGATAGACTTAGGTAATCACATGGTATCCTCCCTGATGCGAAATCTTATGAGATTGGTCAGTGGTGAAGTCAGTGCCTCCGGTGCAGGTTTCCCTTGCAAATTTCATACACCAAGGATTTTTTCATAGTACTTTCAGAGAGATGAGAGAGCAGCCTAAAAAATGTAGTACTAATACTAGCTATTGAACCTTTTTTCTTTCAGTTTTGTTTTATTTTATTTTTATTTAATTTTCCAACCTCTTCAAATCACATGACATCTCCCTTTTTCCCATTTCAATGGAGTTTAAAAGATCTAAACTAACATGACATAATAAGGTGTAAAAGGTGGTAAAAAAAAACCAATGATGTCTTTGGTCGGGTTATTAACTTCTTTCCATGACTATGCTTACTACTACTATGATTAATAAATTGATGATAGCGACAATAATTATTACTTCTTACTGGTTAAGACTTTTTCAAATAAAATATTAAAATAAATAATTATGTTCGTTGTTTATGATTTTTTTTCAGTTATTATACATTGATGATGTAATACCTATACTGATGACCACGACTATTGAATAGATAAATAGATAATACAAATAATTCAACGCATTTGCTCAAATGGAGCAGAAGTATAAAAAAAGTTAATACCTGCTCAATAGCTGATAGTTTGGTCAGAATTATGTTGTCAAACTGATAATTCTAATATTGTACATTATTCGATCAACTAAAACTATCTATTACAGCAATTGAAGAAGTTTCATACACTGGACTTGTCTTGTAACATGTTCAAACAATTGCCAGTAAGTATGCGTCATTTCGTTTCATGTGATAAAAGCCTCTCACAAGTAAGCGACATAAATGTCACACATCTCGTTTGTTGTAGGCTGAGTTGTGTACATTTACGCAATTGACTAAACTAGATGTTAGTAAAAATATGCTCACCAAACTGCCAGACAACATCGGACAGCTAAGCAATCTTCAGAGCCTTGACTTGCTTGGTAAAACTTGAATTGTGTTTTTTAAAAAGTAATTTGTATTCGTTGGTTTGTTGCGCTATTTATTTTCATTTTATAAACGTTTGCAGGGAACCAGTTAACTACCCTTCCTGAGAGCTTTGGGGATTTATCCTCTCTTAAATGGCTAGATGTTCGAGACAATCCGCTCTCAGCTGCCATATTAAAGGAAGCTGGTGACTGTTTGGATGATCGGCAATGTAAAACTTGTGCCCTTCGAGTGAGTTACTAGATTAACTGTAAGTTATGGCTATCAGTGATTGGTGTTTGTTTCGTGAAAGATGTAGAATTAGCCATTTTGTAACGGTAACTGCAAAGCAGTTTGTGTATTGTAAATTGGAGATGTATGTATTTTTTTTCCCATTAATATGGTGTGATTGCAGGTGGTGAAACTTATGAATTATGTTCACGTAGAGAGAGAGAAAATAAGAGTTGCCGAGAGAGCCAGTGAGTGCAGCTCTACTTATTTAAATTTTTTTTATCTCTTCTATTCTTTCCCAAAGCGATTTGGATGTTATGCGTGTTGGTGCGTAACATCGAAGGGTTGTCATGTACACACTGCATTCTTACCTCTTCATTGTTTGTCTGTAGAAGCGGAGGCGGAAACACAGAGAGTCGCCGAGGAAGAGAAACAAGCAAAGAAACGATTCAAGCTTGAAGAAAAAGAACGGAAACGACAGGAATTTCTCCAGAAACAACAGGCGAAGAAGTCTGCTTCGGACTCTTCTCATCCATCTGCAGGTGAGATATAGCCTTGGTATCTCATGTCAGAGTATTTGTTGAGCTGAGATAAAAACCAAGGCTACAGGAGTTTATTTTTTGGACTAAACTTGGCTGGTGGTGTACATCATTTATGTATTTGTCTCTAACTGCAGCTGGCGATACAGAACAAAAGAGGTCAAAAGATGATTTGTCCGAATCAAAAGATGCGGGTGAAGGTGAGAATATTTCAAAACTCTTACTGAGTGCTGCGGTTATCTATACCACAAAGTTTGTAACCCATTCGGTTGTTTAGTTTGAACATTTGACTGCCGTATAAAGTTTAATCGCATAATATTGTTATGATTTCTAATGTTATTACTTTAAAATGCAACTGATTTGATTTTAAATATTTTCAAAGATACTGCTCAACACAAACTGGACGTCGACTAGTCATTGATATTTGTTTGTAGGCTCAGACATGTGTGCTGCTCTGGTGACAGCACTGCTTGTGACACTCATATTCATGTTTGGTGGCTTGTCTCTCGTACTTGCGTTGTACTACTACTGTCAGACATCTACGGAACAAAATGTCTTGATGAATGCATGTGCTTCTCCTTACTGGGAGCCTGTGAAGGACTTTATAGAGGATACAGTGTTTCCAGTCATAGATCTTATACAAGAGAAAGCAACTTCTATTATCTCAAGCTTGGACTGAAAAATGAGACTGTTCAACACTGTCAGTTCAACAAATGTCTGGATTATTTATCAAATAACATATCTACTGCTAGTCAGTATGTGATGCAACCTTCTCTCTGCACTTGTTGTATATTCACTCAATGATGTCAATACACTTCCTTTAGACACCAATCACTGCGCATCTTTCGTTCTGTTCTGGACAAAAGTTTGCAATGTCATATTTTGCATTTCATTAAATTTTTTTTTTATAAATTTGGCGCTTATTGCATTCTGCTGCCACTGTGTAGTTGCATGTTCTGATAATCTGCTACTACACTGTTTGTTTTAATGGAATATTTTGTTGTGACATGGTTGTCAATCGACGTGCAGTGAGTCTACAATTGGTTAGTGAAACCAAAAGATTGGCTCACAAGTTAGAAGTCCACCATGCACACAGCAAATAGAGATACGCACACACGTTATCTCTGTAAGCTCTATGCACCCAAATGAAAAAGGTAAATGTTAGACAAATCCACAAGAAAATATCAGTCTAATAGTCCTCACAACCATTTATTTACAATAGCAAATATGCATTCCTTTAGCCTGTGATCATCATGTAACACAGAGCGTAAAGTGGCAGTGCGTGAACCACCCGCAGATAATTTTAGTGAGTGGATTGAACATGGATTTAGCTGCAAACTCTCTATGTTCTGACAACTGATTTGACATATATGTCGTAATGTTATGTAATCGAACTTTTCCCTAGAGAAATGTACATGGGGAGCCCCATCATTGCAAAGTTGATAATTTAAACTTTTAATCTTAAGACCAAGCGGATGAAATAATTGAGAAAACAGTTCTAGAACTATTATGGTGGTTTAAATTTTTTCTAATAAAAAACCGTTCCATGAAAGTTGTCGGAACGTAGAGCTCAACTTGATTAAACAGCTAGGAATCAGTTTTTGCAGTATAGGATCATGGAGGGACCGGGCAACAGTTACATCTAGCAATCTTTAAAATATGCAAAAAGATTGTAAAAGTGAAAATTAAGGCAAATAGACTGTGAAATATCATACATAGACATAGCTATATAACCAGTGGCACTGCTAGGAGTTATCGCCTCATGAATACGACATAGATATACATAATAAGTAGATTGGGTAACTAGGTATAGAACATGTAACAGATTCAGAGATTGTACTGAAAGGAAATGTTAGCCTACAAAAATTACATTCAATTCTATGCAATGCGTATAATAAAGGCAGATTTTGGGATGGTTTTGATGTGATTTACAAAAAAAAAGCAAGTGCAAACAACTCCTAGCAACAATTAACCAACTATTTAAAAAATTAATTTATCAGTTTTACGGTCAATAAAAATCAATCCCCATAGTATGCGCGCCTGAAGCAATCATTGTCAGTGCTGCCGATATGAGAGTTTAATCAAACAAGGCAGCCAGCCTTGACCTTAAATCCACTTTAATCCTTTTTAATTGTTGATAAGTACTCTTCCTTTCTTTTGTGCGTCTCCAATGCTTTTATCGTTGTGTTATCATGGGGTAGTTCAGATTTACGTCGCAGCAACACTTTTTCCTTCTTTGCTGAAGCTGCATCTGGTTTCTTTATCTGCAAAAGTGATGATGTCACAATAATCTAACATGTCTAAAGGTTTCTGTAACCAAAAGCGCAATTTAACAACCCCACCGTCCATCCAGGACATCTTAAAAAATAAAGTTTTCTCACAATTGCAAATGCTTTGGAAATCTTGGTTAGCCAAACAGCAAAGGATAATTATAAATTTCATCAAGTTAAGAAAATATATCCAAGATATAGCCACTCAACTTCATTGTATTCTAGCCGAGTGTTTTATAACAAAAGCAAGCAGTGGACTCACCCCTACGGCTTCCTGTTTCAAGTGACTTATTGCCTCAGCTATTGGCTCCTCTGCAAGATCGTCTTCTCCCTTACCCAGGGATGGCACATTGTTTAGTGACCCACTTAGACCTGACCAATCAAAGCAGAGAACACATAAATAAGCTAGCAAACCATTCAAAGCACCTCTATTATCAAGCACTCCACATTTTACTTACAGCTGTAATAACAAGATAAAAGAAACTAACGTCAGGCTCGGTATGTTAGTAAACTCAAGAGTTGTCTTTTCATAATCTTTTTCAGTAAGAAAAAAAAAGATCTTGCACTCTGTGATGATTTTACAAAGAATTTTAGCTAATTTTTCTAAATTATCACCAAGTCATGGCCCCACTTTAGTTTCGATATTAACAACTTTTTTGCACCTACTTCCTTAGCAACCAAAAATGGCCGCATGAGTGTTAATTGAGTTCTCACGTTTTGTTTCATACAAAATTTTATTGAGTGAATTACGTTTGAAAATGGTGAAAGCATCATGTTTTATGCAAATGAACAGTTTTTTGTGAATATTTGGGTACTGTTACTCATCCAATTCAATACTAAGTATTTATAATTATTATCGAGAAGAAAACTTTTTCGGAGGATATTTTTTTTATCGTAAAAAGATTCCAGAAAACTCAAGGATTCGAAAAACTCAACAATTATAAATTAGTCTGCTTAGCAACAGTTGTTACCGATTTTTATAGATACTGTAAAGGCCTCTCTACACACAGCGTTTTACAGCCACAAATTTGGCACAATGAGATAAGTTTTCCTGCTGTGGTCCGTTGCTGCACTCCACACACAACGATTATGCACATGAAGGAGCTCATCACACTTTATAGTGAACGCATGGGCTGTCAAGGCTGAGACAATCAAAGAAAGAAAATTTGGATACGAGCGATCTGCACTGACCAATCCACGTCAAGAAATAATGACAAATCTTGAGACTGGTCGGCAAAAATCAAACATTCTAGACGAGTGCTATAAACGGAGAAAAATAGATTCACTGACGGTCGTTTTCCATTTCCTAGACAAAATCGTTGTGTGTGGAGAGGCCTTAAAGGGCCTATGACGCCTAATTTGAAGAGGATTTGATTTAATTTAAACTTTCTGAGGTTGAAATGTGTTCAGAAAAATTATCTGGAGTTGCCCTCTCACTAGTAAGACGATTCCTATAGACGCAGTCAGCACTTGCCAAGACGCCTTTTTTTCTCGAAGACGCACCAAGTTATATAGAGCTATAAAGGGAGTTTTCAAAAATTTGGCTTGTTCGCATAGAAATAGGGCGTCCTAGATATTAGTTTTGTGCAGAGACTCTTTTGACTGCAAAAAAATGATATTGCAACAAATTTTAATTTTTTTGGAGCTGTTTTTCTCAAGTCAGCAATTTGTTTTATCTTTGGTAAGCTCACTATTATGTATAGACTGGCGTTCACGTGATAGTGTTTGTCGTCAAAATCAAAAAAAATAATGAAATTTTTTTATCAAAATAATAATTTTCATGTGAAAAATTAATCAAACAATAACATTAGTATACTTTCATGATAATACTAGGTGGAAAAAACATTGCCGAAATTGTATTTCCGGCGTTGTTTTTTTTACAACAACGATAATAATTAAATCTGAAATACCGGCTATCTTTCCAAGAAAAAACTTCAAAAGCATTAAATAATAATAATTAAGATTTTTGAAAAGTAGTTTGGAACTGAAAGAGTAACAAAAATGGTACAAACTACTTGCTGTAATATACTATATAATATCATAATGCAGATAGTCCCTTCTGCCGAACGCATTGTCATAGACCTCCATAGACCTCTACATGGTACCTATTGGTGTTGCGTTGACGCGAGCGAGTTTTCTCAATAGTTTTACAATGCTTGATGAGAAAACAACTCTACACACAAAGTGCGTCTTGAAAAGCCCGTCCTAAGCCCTTTAAGAGTTTAGGTATCGTTTTCAATTATTTTCAATCTCAATTATTTATATTCGTTATCAACAACCTAACTATTTACAGAACGTTTTTTTTTGTCAACAACAGTAACGAAAGGTAAGGAATCTTTAGGCTCGCCGTTGTCTACTGGTCAAGCACACCAAATTTTATGAATATTCAACCAATCCAAGTGTGTTCATTATTAATTTACAGTAGCAATGTTTTCCTACCATTACCGACAACAACTTTTAGAAAAAACTTTTTTTCGGCTGTATGAGTTTTATGGGTGAAAACTTGAACGAATTGAAAAAGAATCCCTTGAGAATCATACTACAACTTCTTTCTAACATTTGAGCATTTTAATTATTTTTGCTACAGATGATAAAAATCAACTCGAGAGTCATTATTTTTTTGAAATTTTTTGTTGTCGTTCTTTCTAAAAATTGTATAAGATGTGTGATTATTACTCTTTTCATTTGTGCAAATATTTTGTCAAAGACCGATTATTCTCGCAAAATTGAAAATTCATGTATCGCATTAGGTTTCCGGCTTTGTCACAATTAAAACATGAAAGAATAGAAAGATTAAATCTCATTTGACTTTCTCCCAGCATAAAATATTACACACATAATTGTAAAGGACAACTTCATTTTTTTTCTCAACATTTATGTTATTTTTGTAACTGCTTCGAGTGAACAATTATGAAATAACAAAAAGCATGAGAAAACCACAAAAAGGGTCTAGCAGCTATTGTGCACGTCAACCGAAGAGAAATATCACTGACCATTCAATACCAGTTTACTGGTAGGATTCTTCAACGCCGCTTCCTCCATCTTCACCCATTGCTCCTGCCGTTCTTTCAACTTCTCTTTCTCCCTATATCAAATAGGAGTTGTCTAACCAATATATAGAGCATATAACTCCACAAAATAACAATGTGAACTAGAACAGCGTATGCCAAGAGGGGACAACACTTACTTCTGTCTGTCTGGCTTGTACTGCTGTGTGCACTCATCAAACAGTCTCTGGTTCATCTCCATAAACAGCTTAAGTGCATTGTAGATGAGGCCATGGATTGTTCTGGAAAACGTCGCAAAAAAAGTGATGCTAGTAGGAAAAACCACCCCCTTCATGCAACCGGATTTGCAATATCAGTACTTTCAAAAACTTACATATTGAAAGGCACAAAAAGCAGGTTTTTTGAACTGTTTAGCACAAAGTTCAAACATCTGTGTTCACAATCGTCTATAGTGTGTCTATACATCGACAGCTGCAGTAAATTGTGGGGTTTTGCACAAATGTTCATTTAAAATATAAACATACTTGGAATAAATTTCAGAGATAGCATTAAGCCAAGAGACTCTCATGTTGCTAAGAGAGATAATGCAGAACATCAAACGCATACGCCATCAAAATTTACTGCAAATCTGGTCAATCCAGAGACATACACAATCTTGACGCATCCGTCACTTACAAAACGTACACTCTTGATTCTGTTCCCAACTTCACAATAAAATGAAATGGCTCACCTCAAACCTATGTATTTTTTACCTCAAAAATTGAATATTGTTATTGATTCTGTACACGCTGTCAGACATTAAGAAAACATTAACAAAAGATAAATAATACGCGTAGACTTACTTGTTCCAGTGCTGTTTGGTTTTATACAGCGCAGGAAACATAATAGGAAGGATCACATTGACATTGTCTGATATTAGGCTGAGTATGTATTCATTGTTCCAATAATACAGAGCCCTCTCCGCTACCTACAGATAGCGCAGGTGAAATATTTCAACTACGCGCTAAAGTGGAATACTTGGGCTATCTCTCAGCTGATAAGAGTGTTTGCATTAAATATTTCAATTGTTGCCACCCACGATATAACTCTATTGATGCCAAACATAAGGTGACAGTTATGACAACTACCAGCAGGTTATATGAGGCAAGTTACACTACAGATCACAGTATCAACTGAGACAGGGTAAAATACATAAACTCTATGACGCATGACAAAGTTTTAAAAATCAGATATAGTACTCTGCAATAAATATAAGATGACACTGAAATTCCATGCCAGAACTATATTCTATTCAAATGTACAAACAGTGAGAGCATTCGCGATGTGTTCGTCAGACAAACGACAAAAAAAACAGGCGTTCGTAAGTCAGTACATAGCGTATGAAATGGAACATTAGCTTAGAACATTTAGAATGCCGTAACCATCCAATTAATTCTTACAGATTGCCGAAAAAATCATAAAACAGATTACTCCCAATTTTTATAGTAATCACAAGAAAATAAAAAAGGCATTGTTATAGACTAGTAAAGTCGCCTTTTAGTATATTTTTCATGACTGTCACAGTTATCTCACAAAGTTTTTAAGGATAAAAAACCGGTCTATTAAAATGAACAAATTAGACTCGCTTATAATTGTAATTTAGTGTTCAGTTTCATTCGCGACCTACGAACAGTATAAATAAATGCTCGTTGATTATTTTTTTTTTATTCTGTGAACTAATATTTTTGTTGACTAACAAGTTCGGAACAAAATAATTATTTTGTGATTAAATTTGTTTCCGATCTAATTATTTTTTTATTATATTTTGTTCAGAGAATCTAGGTCACGAATACTGTTGATTTCAGTTACTATGGATAATCTTCCAAATAAATTGGCTCCTAGAAAACTCATAGAATTTAAGATTGACCAGATGGGCTAGTTCGTAAGGTGAACGAGAAAAGAATACCTGGAAATGTTGGCTAGAGACACAGCGAGCTAGACGTCTAAACAATGGCTCCATAACTTTAGTAAACTCGCTCGGTTCTATCACGTCTAAAATCTCTTCCAATTCGTTAAGAAACATCACTTCCTTTGGACTGTGCACCTTGGGCCAGTATTTCACTAGACTCAGTATCACCTGAAAGGAACCACACTCAATTTATAACCTACATCTGCCTGCAAACTGCAGAGAATTTTCAGTCAAATGTTAAGGAATATGCGTGGCAACTGAAACCACAGATTGTTACAAGCCCCAATGAATGTGTGTGACTAAATGTTGGTAATATGGGGAGATATGTGCATACAGTAACGCATAATTGCCTCCTGTATGTAGAGAACGCTGTCACATCCACTGCACCTAACACTAGATATACGTTGAATAATTCAGCTGTGACTCAGCATAATCAAGTTATTCAAGTAATTGCAGTTAAGTAATTAGCACATGTAGCTACCTTTGTGGATGGAAAAGTGTAACATATCATGTATGCAATCGTAGCGCCACAATATCTATGGATGCAATTGTAGCGCCACAATATCTATGTATGCAATTGTAGCGCCACAATATCTATGTACGCAATTGTAGCGCCACAATATCTATGTATGCAATTGTAGCGCCACAATATCTATGTACGCAATTGTAGCGCCACAATATCTATGTATGCAATTGTAGCGCCACAATATCTATGTATGCAATTGTAGCGCCACAATATCTATGGATGCAATTGTAGCGCCACAATATCTATGTATGCAATTGTAGCGCCACAATATCTATGTATGCAATTGTAGCACCACAATATCTATGTATGCAATTGTAGCGCCACAATATCTATGTATGCAATTGTAGCGCCACAATATCTAGGTATGCAATTGTAGCGCCACAATATCTATGTATGCAATTGTAGCGCCACAATATCTATGTATGCAATTGTAGCGCCACAATATCTATGTATGCAATTGTAGTGTCACAATATCTATGTATGCAATTGTAGTGTCACAATATCTAGGTATGCAATTGTAGCGCCACAATGTCTATGTATGCAATTGTAGCGCCACAATATCTATGTATGCAATTGTAGCGCCACAATATCTATGTATGCAATTGTAGCGCCACAATATCTATGTATGCAATTGTAGCGCCACAATATCTATGTATGCAATTGTAGCGCCACAATATCTATGTATGCAATTGTAGTGTCACAATATCTAGGTATGCAATTGTAGCGCCACAAAGAACTAAAGTGTGGAAGGTCGCATGGAAGGTCACCTAGAGGTCTATAATATATATATAGCGTCACTACAAACTACTTATTGCAGTTTATTAGCAATATTGTGTAAGAATAAACATGGAGGGCAGCTGATAATTGACAGGTGATGACATGTGCTTGGGGGAGGCATGAGGTCAGGAGACGTTAAGTGGCCAAATTGCAAAAACTATATATATATCTAAAGTAATACCATAGCGTAGATGGAAATTATTCCTATCAGGAAGTATAAAACCATAAAAGAAATTGTCTTCTCCTTACAATGAAGAGAAGAATGATTACAGTTGCAAGTATGAGAAAACAAACGAGATACACGTATTTAGGAGAATTTCTTCTAGAAGCATCCGGAATAATTTTATATTGCTAAGCAACAAAACAGGAAGTAAACTTTCACATTTGGATCTATATGGAAAACTCGACGCAGTCAACGAGACATTAAAATAATTATTACAGCATTTAATAGGAAGAAATCGAAAGCGATTTCTCTAAAACTAAGAATAACGCACAATTCACTGATCCCACGCGAGCTACAATTAGCCTAAGTAGCTCCCTATAACCTTAAATAAACATAAAATACTTTCAGGAAAAGATCATTAGCAATAGATATGTCATGGATTATGCACAAGACTACAGTTGCTAGCAAATATTGATTGAAGGAGTGGAACTTGCAAAATTATGTGAAAATTACCAGTGAATAGCGAGCTAACCTGTTCTGTTAGAGTGGGATCCTTCTCTAGGAACTGTACCACACAGTAAGCTAGTTGGGGGTGGTATACCGCCAGACTGCGTACGCTGTGCAGAGGTAATAGCACTTTTAGCAGAAATTGCTTGTGTTCATCCTTGAGAGGCAGCGCGAAACCGTTGATGATGCTGCCTAAAATCTCGAGCAGTTCACCGACTCCGTTGTGGCGCTCAGTTTCATATATAAACCTGCGCAAAAATAAAAGAAGTTGTCAAACAATGTAAGAGTAAATCTTTTCAATGTGGTAAAAATCAATTAATTGAAAAAATTCCGAACTTTTCCAAAAAAAACAAGGTTTCATCTAGACTATGGAAACTGCTGGTGATCTTGCGAGATTTGCATACTTCAACTTCAGGGACAAATAAATAAATATTTTGAGAGACAAATAAATAATTATTTTGAGAGACAAATAAATAAATATTTTGAGAGACAAATAAATAATTATTTTGAGAGACAAATAAATAAATATTTTGAGACAAATAAATATTTTGAGAGACAAATAAATAAATATTTTGAGAGACAATTAAATAAATATTTTGAGAGACAAATAAATAGATATTTTGAGAGACAAATAAATAAATATTTTGAGAGACAAATAAATATTTTGAGACAAATAAATATTTTGAGAGACAAATAAATAAATATTTTGAGAGACAATTAAATAAATATTTTGAGAGACAAATAAATAGATATTTTGAGAGACAAATAAATAGATATTTTGAGAGACAAATAAATAAATATTTTGAGAGAAAAAAAAATATTTCGAGAAACAAATAAATATTTTGAGACAAATAAATAAATACTTTGAGACAAATAAATAAATAATAATTTTTGTTCAATTCATTAAAAACATACATTCGCTTCGCTGATTGGTCATTTTAGCAGGCTGCTGTTGGAGGAAATCCATAACAAATGGGGAATTACCCTCCTTTTACCAATTAAATATATCAGAAAATAATAAATATATTTAAGCTTCGTTAGATGCAAAGAAAAATTCATTGAAATATAGCAAACAAGTCATAAAATCCAACAATTTGCGGATATTAATTATTTGACGTGAAGCAAAAATTAGAATTGCACACCATACTCTAGACACACACACAGCGGTATTGATCTGGAACAACAGGCACTAGTACTTCAGCTATAACTAGCGGAGAGGAGCTGCTAAAACGTGCAGGGATGATACGCTGCAGGCAATATTCGCTGTCCCAGCCAGTAATATCCCATGTAATTGCCAGTCATGTGTATTAGACTATAAATCTGTTCCCTACTTCAAAATCTAATCTAATCATTGAGTAACACGTAATGAGGTGCTGCCGGCACTAGCTAGCCAGCCCACTCCCTCATCTCATCCTTGCAATGTTAAACAGACAGGAAACCATTGTAAAATAATGCAACATTGTCTTTGGCTCTGTGACAGAATAACTCAGTTTTTCTTTCACATAACAATGCCAGATTTTGGAATTATAGTCTAGGTTAATGACCACTAAGGCTATGCCTTGACCTTATCATCTTATATACAAATATGAATATGGTGCAGAAAGATCGCAACGCTTCAAGTGCAAACAAATACTCTATAAAACGATTTAAAGATAATAATAATGGTCGTTCAATATTAAGTTATCACTGAGCCAGTAATCACTGACTTGCCTAGATACAATGTAATGTCAACCACTTTGCCTTGCTCAAAGCCCTATAACATAGGCTCATCATAACATAGACCCAGTTCAGTGCATTCATCAACTGACACCAACAGTACAATTTCAAACAAGCATATGATGTTACAAACAAAAGCAGAAGTGTCCAAGGGCACATAACTCCAGTAATAACTACGCACATACCTATAGAATATATTGTTAATGTGTTTCCTTATGTACGACCTCAAGCCTAAAAACTTTCCATAGATACGATGAAGAATAGTTTTTAGATAATCACGTTCTCTTGGATCTTCCGTGTCAAACAGGTCCAGAAGCTAAAATATAGCCTTAGTATTTGAATGTATAGATTGACATTCTTGCTACATATCACTTACTCAACAACTGGTTGTGTGGAAGTTTGAAGATGAAACCGTTAACCAAAGTTCAGTGGTTCAAGACGCAGCTCGGGCAAAAGTTATTAATTCAGAAAAATGAAGTAAATCAATTATTTATTCCAACAGACTTCAGCAAATGCAATAATATTTTTGAAAAAGTATTAACAAAACATATTCAGTTTCCAGCAAACAACATTAACAACAGACAGTAGGAATGCAAAAGCACTAAAAGTCAGGAAAATTCCAGAGCAAATGTTATTGTATACACGCGAGGTCATCCCACAGTTGACCCCTACGGTTGACCTTTACAGTTTCAATACAGGTACAATGCAGGAAGTGATTATGACAGCTAGAGACAAGTGGTCCCAGCTTTACACTTATAATTGCGCAAGCAATCAATCCGAGACAGTAGCAAGCTCCATACTAAGTCCGCTAACTGGGTTAATGCGGATAGACTAATGTACCAATTGCAGTGTCATTGATATATCACATAATTAAACTTTTCAACATTCTATTACAACCGACTGCATATCATTCAACAGGCGTCTTTCAAAAACAACACTAAGCAATGCAGCTACTTGACAAGGTGGGGGCATAATTGAAAAGTCATACAATTTGTAATATACTAAGTAAACAGTATAAGCGGTAGCTGTGTGTTACTACTTGTGCTTACAAGCTACTCCACACTAGCGGTGTGTGCTAACATCAGTCACCAAATAAGTACTGCTAAAATGGTGCTATGGTAGCAAGCAGTATGTGACGCATGACAGTGAAATGTACTGAATCCAAGTGTTTTAGAATGACCAATAAAAGTTATAAATACCAGTGTCACTGCTTGACACACTTCGTACAAGTGTGAAATTTTCAAGCAGTATTTTTCAATCGAGAACAAATAAAAGCACCTTCTCCGCATAACAAAGTAATAATAACAGTTTTAACAATAAAACAATAAAAACGATAGTAATAATTATAATAATGACAAAAAAAGATAAAAAAAAAATCATTATTGCAACGGATAAGGGTCGATTTATACGCGGTGACACATTTTGTGTTCGGATTGATCAAAAACAGGCCAAGGTATTTGTTGTTATTTAAGTATAAAATTATTTTGAGGCAAGCAAATGATATAATAAACTAGACTCCGACAACATCTCACTCACTAGAAATAACAGATATGCTGACTAAGCAATGAAATTGACAGAACCAGATGAAAGCACAAATCAATTAGAATACAATCCGTGCGCAGGCTTCTAATTAAAAGACAGCGATATGCGATTGCAAATTGCTGCGACGAAAAACTCTTTCGTATATTACAAACTTGCGGTTTGTTGCATGCAAAGACTGGCTCCAACATAAAATGAAATGCTAGCACTGATTAATTGTTTACTCTGAGGTAATGAAAAGGTATCACTATTGTCTATTGGAGAGAGAGAAGTGTGAAGTATTGATTTTGTCACTAATTCACTAGTTGAGTGTGCATATTAATGTACTTATATACCTCATAATAATGTTAGAGAAAGGTGCTTGGTGGAGGTGTTAAATGAAGTGTCAGATGTGATCTGTACAAATCTTGTTATACATTTTCTTATAATGAACGCATTTTCAAAACTTTTTATTTAGCAAAAACTTTATAATCACACAGTTTTTATTCTTAATTCGTTTGTACACTCATTTCTTTTTAGTGTGGCTCTATAAAATAATAATAAATAAATAATAATTATTAATTATTAAGAATCATTGCTCATAATTAATGACATGTACTACATTGTTAATGTAACTTTAATGATTGACCAAGTCTAGTAGTTGGCACGTTGCCAGTATAATAACATTACACCGTGAAACAATCGATGTCTGACAAAGACATGCACACATTAGGCTAGAGAATACCTCACCAATGTAACAAATCTTTGGTCAATGTAACGTTTGGCAGTGGTGGGTTGGAAGTCAGGTGACTCCAGGAACCTGAGGAATAACTCGTATACAACGACAAGGTGCGGCCACGCTGCCTCTAAAGTTGGCTCATCCTCTTCCGGGTCAAACTCCGCTCCTGTGGGATTGGTTGATGGAGGCAGTGTCCGGAACAGGTTCACACAAAACTAAAAAAAACGTCTCGCATCTATAGGAAGTTATACTCAAAATCGAAATCGAGTTGAAGAAAAATAATTAAAATCTATAACCTAACAAACAAAAATAAAAAATCAACTTTACAAAAAACAATTTATTTTACAATAGAATTTTAATAATATTAAAATTTTTGATGATGTCAAAGTTTAATAAGTCTTGTGCTGTTACTTTCCTTGAAGGAAACTTGAGTTGCAACGAACAACGTTTTAACTAAATATTGTAGTAAGACATGGGGCAACTCCATAAACTTTACCACCAAAAGAAATTTTTCTATAGTTCCAGAAGATTCCCCGGTAGACTGACCATGTTTACTAGCTCCGGATATATAGGTTCAGTGACCACCCCTCGTTTGGTAGATACAAAGTCTACCATCTCCAACAGAGTGTTTCTCTTCACTTCCTTCCACTTGAGGTCAGACAGAGGATCTTGTACAAAATCAAAGAGGACGCAACACTGCCTGATCTTTTGTATAAACAAGTCGTCTCTCTCTCCTGGAGTCGCATCTGCAAACCACAAACACATGTGAGCAGGTAGCTTATTTAGCAGTTTTAGCCTTGGTCATCCTATCACAGAAATTGTTGAGAGAAGTAACTATGTTTGCATCAAGCTTTGGCTACACACATACCGGATGACTCGTTGGTCTGTGGAAGCCGGCGATTAATATATCATTCAATTTTTCGTATGTGAGCAAATTAACATGTTTTTCTTCGCTTCACAGCCAGTAAAAGACGCTTTTATGATTGGTTGATTTTTTGTTAAATAAGTTATTATTGGACAAGAGTGTTTTGGCGGGTCAATATATATCAATTTCTTTCATACTGAATTACATCATTTGGTAATTGCTTATAAATCACCGATGAGTGTAGTGGTTCAGTAATTACCAACTCGCAATCTTACAACACTTCAATTTAAAGCAATATAACTTTGCTCCACTATTACTACTTTCATAGTAAAAAGTACAACTCAATTTTGTCTGGTATCAACAGATTTCTAAAGAAACTATAACGGATCCTGTTACATAACACTCCCTAGACTGGGCTATACAAACAATACTGCACTGCGCAAGAGATGTAACATCACAAATAGCCCGAAGTCAGAACACCACGTAATACTGTCAATACTGTCATGGACAGTGCTCTGATAGAGACGTTACATTGCACAATGAGAGAGTGAGCTAGTATAGGTCCGAGGACACGCCTGCAGCATATCTACCACAACACAAACAGCTAGCGTTACATAATGCCTTATCACAGATTTGATTGGAATTTTGAGGCTATTAGCATTTCATATTTACACAGCAGTTCTAGTCAAGCGATAATCTTCTATAGGAGACACGAGAACCAAAAATAATGACTTATCACCAGATAAGGCGAGGTGAGAGAGAAAGGAACGTAAACAGTTTTAACAAAAGCCTTTCACCTACTTACGAACAAGGCTAAGAACGCAAGATAATAATAAAATATTAACTTTTTGCGTCTTTATTTTATGTTTATGTTTAATAAAAACGAGAAAATAATCAAAGTGGAATATACCTCTTAGAGGTGGTAGAGACTGTAGCTCTCTGTTCTGTGAGATATTAAACCTGGACGAACTCTGTCTTTTGTCTTTGCGAATATTTGGTGAAACACTTGAGTACTGAGTCTTCACGAGTGGCACTGCGGGTGGATGTTCGGTTGCCCGACTTCCAGGACCATGTGGGTGGGAACTAGCTGGATTCGACACACCTCCACTCGTTGAATTGTTTTTGGAAACATTTTTTTTCTATAAATTATCAAAATATATGAAAAAACGTAATTCTCAAACAAACCTAGTACAAATCTGCAGTTTTTTTATGATAACTCAAGGCTACCTCTCGCTCGTAAGGAGTGTTTCAATACAATGTACACGGCGTATTAAATAACATACAAATATTTGTCTTACTATAGCTTCTTTGTTAAATGAAAACAAAATCAGATTTCATTATTCCAATTCCTTTATATTCAAACCGCAGATGGTTTCCAATTACCTTTTCAGTAGCAAGTATGTTGCACAATAAATCTTTGCAAGCCAAGCATGTTACACAATAAATCTATGCAAGCCAAGTATGTTCTACTAAAGCAGTTTACTTACTAATAATTTAGTCTTTAGACTTGCCACTTATATAAAAGTACAAGACATTTCCACTCCTGCAGAGTAATTACCCCCTAGTACCAAGAATCTCATATAAAAATATCACACAAGCTAATCAAAACGACATCAAGCTCACAAGCGGAGCATAGAATTTACCCCATGGAGAGGAAAGCAGTCAGATTTGAATGTATATAGAAAAGTTTTGTATGATTTGATGAATGGTATGAGAATGAAAAGGTCATATAAGATGCATACAACCTACATCCAACGTCTGAAAATTTATGATATTTGAGTTAGCTCAACAAACGCAGTAGCTAACCAAATGCGAAGTAATAATTATATTGCATAATGCTCACATCATTGTCTGTGGAAGAATCGCCTCCACCAGTAGTACTGGAGTCTTTATTTGACTTTGTCCCACCAGAGGGCTTTGATGCCTGGAACAAACAATGGTGAATTACCACAAATACATGACACTTTTGCTTTGTCTTCAAACTTCTACATTGATTTGACAGTATAACAAAACAAGTAAATAGGCAATATAAAAAGTATAAGCAATAGTTAAAAAAAAAAATCCTGACCAACAAATCACAGTCGCGTTGTCACTAACGCGACTGAATCTGTTTACTCTTGCAAAAACACTTGATGTGAAGTTCCTGTTAGCAATTTTAAACCAATATTTTGATTTTGTATCTCCTGTAATCTATTTTTTCAATTTATCTGGCAGATGAACAACCATACTCATTCCAACTAGCAGTCGTTAATATTCTTTATGCATTTTCCAAGGTGAAATAATCAACAAAACAAAAACACATAACTATAATCAGTGAAACTTATCAAACAAGTTTAGTACTAACTAATTATTTCTAAAATAATTGTTTTCATTACCATTTTCCTCATCATAATCACTATTCACCATAATAATAATAATAATCATTACTACTGTCACTATCACTAAAACTAGTAGTTGTACTACTACTGATAATAGAAGTGGCTCATCAGCAAAATCAGTTGGTATCAATCAATCAACTAATCAATCGAATTCCTATACTTCATGTCTTCTTCTTTAGAACAAACTCGAGCATTTATTACGTCTCAGCAATCTTAATACTTAACCCGTTCATAAAAGGTTTAATCGCTTCAAGCATCAATTTAGTAACTAGTATCTGTGAACCAATCGGTAACCGGAAACTAATCAATCGATTGGTTATTAACAGCATAATATCAACCCTTATCATTTATCTTGGTTATATTACCATCATCAAGTAATTAATTCTTATTATAATAATTTGTAATAAAAATAACTGATAGATAATCATTACAACTAACAATTATAATAATAACACAATTCATATTTTTTTTCATTAATAAATAATACCTATTACACAATAATTTTGAGGTGGTCTAATATTGTTATGATATAAAGAAACTTGAGAGGCATCTTTTGTTCCAAAAGTCTATTTTCAAGAAGACTTTTGAATTGTATTAATATTTTAGCACAAAAACGAATGCGTCTTGTGTTTCTTTACATCACAATAATAATTATTATAACTAATGTTAATTAATTATTATTATCATTGATTTATAAATCAATTTTTTTATCTATAGATATTTCTAAATTATCATTAAACGATAATAATAATTAACAGCTAATTATCGTTTTTACGGCTGTTAATTATCAATTATCACTATTTGAATAATAATAACTAATATTATTCTTATTATCATTGTTGATTATTATTCAATGAAAAGAGGTGCCTAGCAATGAACTTGGATGGCAAAACTCTTGATTTTCACTATAAACTCGGCGATTCATTCTTGTCTGGACAGACAACACAAAGTAACTTGGAGTAATCATACAATCAGACCCCCAAGTTTGACCTGCACATAAATGAGAAATGCACCAAGACCAAGAAGTGACTTGGGGGATAAAACACTTGAAGTACTGTGCCCCAGAAGAGACGAATCTTCTGGCATACACTAGTCTATGCCGGGGCATCTTGGAGTACGAAGATGTGGTCTGGGATCCGGCCACAAAAAATACAATACAGAAAATAGAACAATTACAAAATAAAGCCATTCGCTTTAAAAGGCCGTACAGACAGTTTGAAAGAAGTAAGGAGCCAGCTCCACATAAGCTGCTAAGAAGACAGGAGAAGAAATCACTGCCTATATCTACTAGCAAGAATTCTCCAAGATGAAGAACACCGTGCTCTTTCTGAGACATATGATCATCTCATGAAAGACAGGGAATGCACTACAATGGTCGCAAGAGCAGAAACCAGGAGAGAGCCAATCTCATTGGTGGCTCTGAAAGGAATATTTCACAATCAAAAACAATTCATGACATCAGAGGCCACAAAACAAATAATCAATCTTAAATAGCGGCATGCTGTAACCTCGGTAAAACCTGACCTAAAACCAGTTCCTTCAAACTAGAGGCTTCCCTATATAACTTTACAAACTACTCGGAATGCTGAGGTAATTACACTAAGACTTGTCACCATATAATGATAACTATAATCATGATGGTATAATAACTATTATAATAATTATTATTATAATAATGAATGAATCATTCAGATTCATAGTACAGATAGTACAATATAGGATTGAATGATAGTAAGCAATTGAATAGTTCTCTGGTAGTAGTAATGAAGTTGTAGTTGAATCGCTCGTTTGGTTGTTATCATTATTATTAACTTAAACTACTACTACCATTATTATTAATTATTAGTCTAAAATTATTAGTAAGTTAGCTGTTATTATTATTTATTAAAAATAATATTGCTTCTCTATTATTAGTAATTTTTGAATATTATTTGTCATTATTATTTATAATTATTCTTAAATAATTAATAAGAATTAATATTTATAAATAACAATAATTACCCATACAATATTATTATATGATTAATAAAAAATAAACTTATTATTACTAATATCATCACCATCATCATGACAATAATAGTATTCATCATAATGATGATATTATTAGTAATGCAGTAATAATAATAAGTAATACTTACTAGTAGCTAGTAGTAGTAGTAGTAGTAGTAGTAGTAGTAGTAGTAGTAGTAGAAGTAGTAGTAATATTTAATAAGTAGTAGTAGTTGTTGTTGTTGCAGAAGTGAGTAGTACTAGTAGTTGTAGTAGAATAAGTATTATTATAAGTTACAGCAGTAACAGTAATAGTAAGTAATAATAAATAAGTAGTAAACTAGTTGGTAGTAGTTAGCTAAGTAAGTAGTAGTAAAGTAAGTAAGTAGTAAGTAGTTAGTAGTTTGCTTTGAACAACAACTTCAACTTGAACGTCAACTTACTTTTTTGTCTTTTGGCTTAGTAGGCATTAGAAAATATTGAGTTGCACAGCATAAAAATATCAATGCAATTTGGCCACATGAATAAATGCTAACTAATATTATTGATTGTTTCACTCCTCCACTGAGCTACTAGGTTTCTTCTGTATGTATTGCAAGTTGCTCTCACACATTGGCAACCTTGTTACTACAACCAATAAAGCTTGTTGATTGGTCAGATTTTAAATGGCTGACAAAAAAGAGGAAGCAACTTCTCCAAAATATTTAAAAAGATTTTCAACGCGATTGTGCTGTAGGGATGAGGAGACAACTCAAAAGATGTAAAAAAACAACAAAAAAAACGTGTCAGAATCATCTCTCCTCAGAGGAGATAACTCTTAAGGAAGAGCATCTTGCTTCATGAACCCAATATCGTTTTTGTTTTATATTTCTTCAAAGAAAAATGTAAATTGTAACATCGATCTACAATAATTATTCTTCGGTTGTTTTTCCTGAAAAGTTGAGCAAGCTAATACATAGTCAAATTTTGCCAGCACGTCAATTTCATGAAAATATCCAAGTTGGATGGTCAATAAGAAAATGGCAGCGTCCATTGATCGAAATGTACAGTCAATCACCCTCCACAAATCTGTACCTGTTATTTTCCATGGCTACGTTTTACCATTTATGGTTTTTTATGCAGTATGGCTTTATCTTTGGACTGCGGTATATGGAATTGAAGATTATTGGGAACCTGGATTGATTGCTTTAGCAATTATAGGAATCACACAAGTTTTGGTTTGCCTAAGCTGTTACTGGTCAGTGCATATCAGAGCCCGCTTGGCTTCCCTGACTGTGAGTCATTTGTATTAATATCATCATCATCATCATTCATATTTGATTCAGTTTCACAATCGTATCTTGAATAACTTCTCACAAGTTTTTCAAATCTTGCATGAGTAGAAGTGGTGATTACTTGGATAACTAAAGTTGTTGATAATAATAATAATTTAATAATAATAATAATTAATAAAAAAAATAAATAATAATACAAAAAATAGTAATAATGTAATCATCGTCATGTTCATCGTCATCATCCGTGATCGTCATAATTAATAATATTAATAAATTATAATAATATTTATAATAATAATGATGATAATAATAATGATTATTATTATGAAAAATTATTATTAGTTTAATAACAACAATTGATTAATAATAAGATTAGCAAATTAATTATTAATCACCCTTATTATTTTTTACGACTTTTATTTATTATAATCGATTGTTATTGTGATTATTATACTATAATAATAATAATTAAGTATAATATTATTTATTATTCGTTTAATTATTATTTATTATAATAATGATTATTATTATTATGACTAATAATTGGTTGTTGATCTTTATTCAGTTGATTAGTTTGGTTTTTTATTGCCAGTTTTTAAAGATTTTAAAACAGTACAAATAGTAACCAAAATAATTAAATAATATACTAATGAATAATAAAGAATATCAATGTCCCGTCATCAGTAAACATTTTCAACTACTGTAAGTAAATAATTATTATTTTATTTATTATTAATTATGTATATCTGTATATCAAGTTTTTCTTTATTTTTTTCAGTGGACTTATTAGTATCAATGATTATGGCTATCGGTAATTCTGTTCTAAAAAAGATTATGAACATCAATAATTTTTTTTGCATGAATAAATAAAAAACTTTATATCAACTGATCAATATTATAAAACAGTAGTAAGAAATATTTTTACTCTGGAGCATCTGCTGTTGCGAAATTTGCTTAAGAAGCAAACAAAAATACAGAAATAAATGATTTATAAAATTGTTTAATTCTGTATAATGATTGTGAGAGGATATCTGTTTAAATAAAATTGAATAATTCGTCAAACTCTGCTTATCTTTTTTATTCAGTTTTCATTATAAGCAATAGTTGCCACTCTTGAAGTAAGCACTGTGTGACATTCAGGCCCTATTAATATACTGTTTTATTATTTTTAGCCTCCGAACCTATGCATCTGGTAGTGGAAATTTGTCACAATAAAAAGATGCAAACTGAATCAATTGCAAAATCAGTTCAACTTATTTTTTTTTTTAGAGTCTTTTCAATATTACTTTGCGTTGTCATTTGAGCTCTTCTCATTTCGATATCTCATTAGATTACACATATATTTTTTGTTGCCACAAAAAGTAATCTAAGTGGTTTTTTGTTTCGTCTCTCAACTGTGGCAATTATATCTACGTAGTATATTTGTATGCTTGCATGTTGAGCATATAGTTTGTCAAAAACCGCAATGAAGTGACTTGCAAAAACACTGTTGTTTTCCAATTTTGTCAATCATTGTAACGTTGAAGAGAATTGAAACAGGAAGGTTTTAGTTAAATTATATCTAATATCACTACCGTTTGCTGTGATGTAGGTGAGTTCCATTAGAGAAGCACAGTTTGCTAAGGTTGTTCCCACAATTAACAATGGAAGCGCTGAAATTGTTAACATCCACATACAGGTGAGTTTTCACCAGCAATACTGAAAGTATACTGATGGAAAATAGTATTTATTGATTTTTTTTCATGGTTGGAAGGATTGTGATCATTGAGATTATCTGCTGGTGAGCTGTTTTGTTTTGTTAAGGACCTGTGCCACAATCACTGATATTTTCCACTATTTGTTTTAAACTTCATTTAATAATCAAATGGTTTGTTTTATAATTTTTTTAATATTAGTTTTAGGATTAGTCTAGAAAGCTGTAATTACTTGTTATTTTTTTATTTTGGTCAGAATATGTTGATGGCTTGTCATCTTTGAAAACAATTAATCTCACAATTAATATTTAAATTTCCTTTTCAGTGATTAAAAATTGAAGCATAACTATTTGAAAATAAAATATTTGTCTGTGTGCTTGCAATGTCAGTGGCAGGCAACATGTGGGAATGTAGAATAATTTTGACCATCCAAAATTAGTACAGACCATTCAGCTTGAGTTTTCTCTATGATATTAGGCGAGTTATTTCTATGTACCAAATACTATGTTTGTTGTTGCTCTACGTTACACCCAAACTATCCCATGTATTTTTTTCAACTTTAGAGTGTAGCTAATAGCTATACATCACATGTTTATGTATCATTTTAGGATAATTGTGTGTTTTAACAAACTGGTTTATTTATAGATTGGATCTATGTCGAGAGAGAGTAACTCTTTGTGATCTGTTATACTGCACAGGCGTGCATCGCTTGTTTTCAGTGTCATGCGCTGTGAAATATATTGTGTTTAAACTTTTTATATGGACGGCAAATTTTATAAGAATTGAATCGAGAAGAGAAAGTTGGATGCATGATTTTATTACTGTCTTACAAGCCCTTTTTCTCACTTTTATTTCACTACAAGAGTTTACCAAGTGATTTCTAACTTGTAGGGAGATCTGGCGTGGTTTGTGTTCCAAAAGATTAAATATATTTGTGATTTGTCCGAGAAGAAACAGTTTTGTGCTGTCGAGTTTCCTGTGTCAGAGACCTTTGGTACATACAGCGGCAGCAGAGGTCTAGACGATGCCAAAATCACTAAAGCTAAGATGACTTATCACAACAATGCGTAAGTTTACCTTAATGTGGGTGGAGTCTATGTCACTAGTAGTTGCTACTAGTTAGTATTGCCACATTATATAATACTTACTGACTGATTGCTTCAGTTTGCAGATGGACATCCCTCCTTTTGCCGAGTTGTTTATAGAGAGAGCCACTGCACCATTCTTTGTATTCCAAGTGTTTTGTGTTGGACTGTGGTGTTTAGACGAGTATTGGTGAGTCCTCAATGTTACATGATACCTGCAGTGCCATGCATTACATCATTTCTGTCACGAGAGTGCGTCAGCGGGCGTTTATACCTGATACTAGCTAGTAAGAACTTGGAGTTGCCTACTCCTGTTCTTACATCAAAAGAACAGACAACTCCTTATTTGCATTGATGCTCCCATGTGGCCTTTGCTAAAGTTAGTATTATGACTACTAGAACAAACAAGCAATCAGCAATAAATTAATGGCTTCATGTCTTGGTGTGTCAGAAATTTTTTGTATGCACCGTTCATAATTGAAGTAATGCAAATTTGTTTTGTTTGACAATTTTTGACTGTTGAATAATCGAACGCAAAGCAATTGTCTCTATCTTGACTTATGGTTGCTGGAATACTGCCCGTTTGCAGGGAAACTTCAAGTCATAGAAACTTATCTAATTGAAGTTAGAGTTTTAACGGATTTAATGCGATCAAATGATTAATTTCCGTTGTATGGAATGCTGTCGACATCTGGTTTACTCGATTGAATATTTTATTTATGAAAATTATTACTGATAACTGAATAACATGGATAAATGTTTTTTTTTTATTTTGAAATACTTCCACCTTGTTCAATGAATAAACGCAAATTTATTTCTCAGTTTTGCACTTTAGTCCGATTTACATTTCACTCACAGACAAATACCGGTCACCTACATAAATGCAAAGTGGCTGCAAAGCACTCCAGATAATCAGGGGTACAAATCTTCACTAATTTTTGAATTTTTCTTTTTTTACCACAGGTACTACAGCCTTTTCACTCTCTTCATGCTGGTTGTGTTTGAGGGGACTTTAGTGCAGCAACAGATCAGAAACATGGCTATGATTAGAGAGATGGGCAACAAACCTTATAGAATACAGGCTAGTTCTTGTCTTTCATATAAAACTTTGCTCTCGAAAGATCCGTTTTAGTCTTTTTTTGCTACTGAGTACTCTCATAAGTTGCCAAGCACATTTAGTGAAAGCTAAACTTCATCTGCCACGACAAGAAATAATATAATGTATACTTTTTTTCCCGTTGAATAAAATAAAACTATCTTTCAGTTGGTAGCTATAAAAACATCAGGATTGATCATGCAATATACTTATTGTCTTCCCAGTTAAAAAACAGTTTTTTTAACATAAGATTGCATGAACTACTATTGAATTTGCGGAAAAAAAAACTATAAAATAGTAAAAGACTGCAAATGTTACTTTTCAGCGTTTAAAAGTCCATTAATATTTTTTCTGCTCATTTTGTAATCGATTGATTAACATGGAAAAGACGTATTTTTTATGAGGTCAACAGGGTTTATTTCTCAGCAGTAGAACAGTTGTCTGTGGGTAGCTTAACCAAGCCTACCTACTAGTGTCTCTAACCTCTGCGCATCTCCACAGGTGTACAGAAACAGTAAATGGTTCAGTGTCAGCACAGATGAGTTGCTGCCGGGAGACATAGTTTCATTAGGTGAGTTGCTGCCAGCCCATAGCTAGCATCAGGTATTGATTTATTGTGGCTCATGGCTTGTGTCAGCTTACACGCGCCACCACCTGACTCCTTTATTTGAATGCACGGTGATAATACAGCTGCCTTTGTTTTGCCTTCCTCTGGGGACTTGAGGTGATAAATGAAATTCTTTGAAATGATAAATTTGTTCAATTATAAATAATAGATATATTGAAAGCCTGCGTTATTTTTGGCAGCTGGCCAATAGAGGGAGTATTGTGTAGTTTTCTAAGTAAAACAAGGTATTATCAACAAAACACCGCATCAAGTGTACTATCGATTTATGTTTGGTTGTGTTAAGGGTATCTAAACTCAACGTAGTTTTTACTGTAAAACTATAGGAATTATAATTGTAATAGCGCAGCGAAATATTGTTGAATCACTGAACTGGTATATTGTGTAATTGAGTATTACCTAACCTAAGATATCGAAGACCAAATAGTTTACTCAATATAAACGTTTAGGTGTGGTTATTTCATGAGTAGTATGTTACTACAAACAAGACGTCAAATTGACAGGGAGAAGCAAGGATGACAACCCTATACCATGTGACGTTTTATTGTTGAGAGGTTCATGTATTGTCGAGGAGTCGATGCTTACTGGCGAGTCTGTGCCTGTGATGAAAGAGTCGATTGAAGGGCTGGAAAGTAAGTCACCTTCTATTGCGTGTGCTGGCAGGCATTGTCTAGTGCCACATCTACTGACAACTAGTGTCAAGTGTCACATCCACTGACAACTAGTGTCAAGTGCCACATCTACTGACAACTAGTGTCAAGTGTCACATCCACTGACAACTAGTGTCAAGTTTCACATCCACTGACAACTAGTGTCAATTGTCATATCTACTGACAACTAGTGTCAAGTTGTCACTTCTGTTGGCAGCCAGTGTCAAAATGTCACATCTTCTAACAGCCAGTGTCAAGATGTCACATCTCCTGGCATCCAATGTCAAGATGTCACAATCCTTGATAAACTAAATTTTCATCAAACCTTTGCAAGTCATTCGCATGCCATCTTATTGAGGTTTCTCATTCTTTCTGATGTATGTTATTTCTCCCGTTGGTCAGATTCAGATGTACCTTCACATTCACTGTGTTTTCTAGGTGAACAGCTTCTAGACTTGGATGCTGATAGCAAATTGAGGTTGTTGTTTGGTGGTACCAGGATTGTACAGCATACCCCCCCACCCAAGAGTGGAGCCGGTCTTAAAGGTATGGGTTGAAATGATGCTAATATTATTACCAAAATAAATGGATATATTGTAACACTAAATATGTAGATCTGTACCAAACAACAAAAATTAATTGTTGGTTTATTCGCTATAGCTCCAGATAACGGGTGCATAGGCTATGTCCTTCGTACTGGATTCAATTCATCGCAGGGTACTCTGCTACGTACCATTCTATTCAGTGTAAAGAGAGTGACAGCCAACAACCTGGAGGCTTTCATGTTCATTCTCTTCCTGCTGATGTTTGCCATTGCTGCCTCATCATATGTGTGGATAAAGGGTGAGTGGCAGTTGTATCACATGACATCACTTGACCTACTATCACCTGCTATCACCTGTCTGCATTTTTTGTGGTTGTATGACTTACTGCCTTGGCATTGTTTGTGACAACATTAGTTATTGCAAGATATTTCAACGTTGTTTTTTCCTAAAGATAGTTTAGCAGGAATAATTTGAGTGATGAAACTACAACATACTCAAAAGATGTTATTTGGAGGCGCAACACTATAATTTTGCTACTAGCTACTGGATGAAAATATATAAATATCTTATCTTTGAATTTCAAGATTTTGCGGTATTTAGATTAATCGTTGCAACTCAAGATTAATAAGATTAATACTTCATTCAAATTGGTATTATGGCCTGAGTATTTTTATTGGATAGTTATTCAGATGCCGTGCTATATAGTAATAATAATAAACCGTATGCAATCAGTCAAAATGTTTTAGTGGCTTGTTGATATTAGTAGTAATATAGGGGCATATCTCAGGCATGGAGTAAGGACAAAAAGGCACTTGGAACCAGGAGAACCTTATCCTTAGACTCCATGCCAGAGATTTGCTCCTACATTACTACTAATATTTTATTCTTACTGCTGTTTATGGCCTGAAGGTCTATTTAATGTCAAGGACAAATAAGTGCAGTTGTTGTTTGTTACATGACCTCTCCCACACATATTCTTCTGCTACATTGGAGTTATCTCCCTCTCTGGGGACTAGGTCGTGTTTAAAAATAAGTGTTTCATTGATTTTGTGTGCATTTGATTGTGTAGGCACTGAGGATCCCAATAGAAACAAGTACAAGCTCTTCCTAGAATGTACATTGATCCTTACCTCTGTGGTTCCACCTGAACTTCCCATAGAGTTATCATTAGCTGTCAACTCATCATTGCTGGCCCTTGTAAAACTTTGTGAGTATACATAGAGCTACCAACAGCTGCTACAACAAATATAAGATTACGTATGAATATAACTATTCATTGCAGTAACTCTCTAAGTATTAGCTATGATGTAGATTCAAAATGGTTCATTAGGAGTTGTCATATCAATGGGTCAGATTACTCTCATCCAAACTTGCCAACTTTCTAGCATATACTCACTAAATATCAAAATAAATCTATACAGAGATTTCTATTTCAGGTTTGATAGCAGATTGATGTGTTTTAAAAAAGGTGTAGTTTGTTGTTGAGTCTTTGTAACTCCCCCGGTACCTGTCTACAATAGAAGCATTCAAGATAAACGGTGGTCTGTCAGTAGAAGTGACCAAGTAATGTAGAATACGTCAGCACACAGTACACCGTGGGTACTCGTACGGCAGCACACAGTACACCGAGTGTACTCTATGTCCAAGTGCTCCATTAATTAATTACGCTGTTTTCTCTGCTGCAAAATTATTTGATTCTTCTTGTTTAATGTGATATTTCAGCGGCTTTAGACCGATGGAATAGTTGTTGGGCGGTTCGACACCCTTTTCTAGATTCTGTAGATAGCTCAGGCCTTAGTATACCCATTGACACAAAATGGTAAAAGTTTGTGCGTTGTATTTCCTGTAGGAGTGTTTATCGCCGTATAGCCCATCGTCGACGGTATTGTACTTGAGTGCACAAACTTGGTACATATTACATAGTATATAGTCATATATTACACAGTAATATAGTCATATATTACACAGTATATAGTCATATATTACATAGTATATAGTCATATGTTACATAGTATATAGTCATATATTACATAGTATATAGTAATATATTACTCAGTATATAGACATATATTACATAGTATATAGTAATACATTACATACTACACAGTACTTAGACATGCACGTATGTAGCGTTACATATATTACATATACTATTACATGTTATTACATAACAAGTACTACAGTGTTCTGCTACTGTTGTAGCTGTCTACTGTACTGAACCATTCAGGATACCGTTTGCTGGTAAGATAGACATCTGTTGTTTTGATAAGACCGGCACCCTTACCAGTGACAATCTTATAGTGGAGGGCCTAGCTGGCATTGGGTGGGTATAATATCCCTCCCCATCTTCTCAAATGTATATGTAAGAGCGTCGGCTATCTGTTACAATACAAGGAAACTTTCACAGTTAATTAGTGATAGACCATGATTTCAATTAGTACTTGGCAGTAAATTATTATTATGAAGTTTTTTCTGTTTGATGTTCATGTAAATTTTAATCCTATAATTTTATAACTTAATTTGGAGGATTTATAAGGCCAAATATGCATCAGCCATCTCGAATTCTCCCTCGTTGTCCTTATGTGCATACTGATATATCTCTGCAGAGACAAGCCAGAGGAACTGATATCTGTAGAACAAGCACCTGTTGAGACTATTCAAGTGTTGGCTAGTTGCCAGGCTATTGTAGTTTTGGATGATGGGGAGCTGGTGGGAGACCCGATGGAGAGAGTAGCCCTTAAGGCTATCCAATGGAACCCAACTAAAAGTATGTTGTTAGCCCTTTATTTTCGATACTTTTGTTGTACTTGAATTATTTATTCCAACAATATCTATAAACGCTCTTTTACTGATTGCTTGAGGAGTTGGTTAAAAATAAAATAGACTTCAGGTGGAAAACGTAAATTCTTCTGCCAATTTTTCATAATTCTAAAGGACATAATTCTTTTCCTGAACTGTTGAAAATGCAATGTGTTACAACACAAGAATAAACAAAATAAGTAATTTATTGATGTGAATGGGCACGGGCTGTAAGAGTACTTGTGACCTTGGTTTGCCAAACACATTGCAATAAAAATAATCTGACCCGCAATACATTTAACCAATAAATAGTCATTTTGTTCCGAAATCGTGGGTCAACAAAAAGTAGCTCACCGAATAAAAAAACTGATCAACGAGCATTTATTTATATTGTTTATAAGTCGCAAATGAAACTGAACACTAAATAAATAATAACGAGCGAGTTGATTTTTTCATTTTCATAGACCGGTTTTACATCCTTGAAAAATAATTCAAAATAATTGCAAGTGTTCGGAATTTACTAAAGTGAATGGCCAGCTTTATAAACTATCCCGGATTATAGCAGTTCAAATTTTATTATTTTCTTGATAATTTTGAAAATTGGGAGTTATCTTCTTTATGATTTGTTTGGTAAACTATAACCTTTCATTGAATAATTATGATGTTCTAAACTAATGTTTCGTTGCATACGCGACGTATTGAATTACGAACACCTATTATTTTTTGTATGTTG
Source organism: Cryptosula pallasiana (assembly GCA_945261195.1). NCBI lineage: Eukaryota > Metazoa > Bryozoa > Gymnolaemata > Cheilostomatida > Cryptosulidae > Cryptosula > Cryptosula pallasiana. The sequence continues at coordinate 40,431,501 of OX183130.1, forward strand.
TTCGACGAACAGGTTGCGAATATTCATATTGTGTTCGATTTTTATAAATTGATTCCAATTTTTTTTAAATTATGATCAATTGAGAATAGTTTGTCGTATTTCAGTTTGAGATTATTTTAGATTAGCCCGTGGTCTGAGGATAGACATTGTTGATTTTAATGAGCACTAAAAATGTCAAAGGTCAAATGTTTATTGTAGATTCATGCGTTTTCGTAATTAAAACGTTCATTTTTTTCTAAAAACTGTAATCATAGTTTTATTATCTGTCTTTGAGGGTCAGAAATATAAACGTAAATTGTGAAATTTTCTGATTCTGACGAGAGTTTCTTCCAGTAGATATACAAATATATTGACTACAAGCAATATCATTTATTTGTGCTGCTGTAGAGGGCTTACTGTACAGGTGCTATCTTTACATCCAAAATCTCAATCATCATATTTATAATAAAAACTTTCTTAATCAACTATAATATATTTTACTACCGAAGTGCTAGTTCATTATCTGATTTAGGTTTTTACAAATCGATTATTTTCCAAGTTAATAAAAAAACTCGGCTTCTATCAACTAGGTATCACCTTATTGTAGATGATGGGGTGTGCCCAGCTAAGTCCGCTAAAGTGAAGACTAACGCAATGAAGATATTCCACCGATACCATTTCTCTAGCGCTCTGAAAAGGATGAGTGTGATTGCTGGTTACCAAACCGCAGGCTCCACTGAGAATGACTTTATAGCCACTGTGAAGGGCGCTCCAGAGACTCTACAAAACATGGTGAGCTTTCTAGCGCATATGTGGTTGGCCCATCAGACCATTTATTTATTTCTTTGCACTAGTTATAATTCCACAACTTGTTGAGTGGAGCATATTTTGTTGTAGAATGGTTGTAGCTTTTTTTCATTTATTTTTGACCTAAAATAGTTCAACATTATCAAACAGTCGAGAAAAATTTGTTGTATATTTTATGGTCTAAACATTTGCTTTGCATTTCTAGTTCAAGAGTGTTCCTTCGTTCTACGAGGAGACGTATCTGTCGCTAGCCAGGAGAGGTGCTAGAGTTATAGCTCTCGGTTACAAACCGCTTGGTAAACTTGCACCCTCTCAGGTACGTTTTATTTATTCTACACTTTGTACCTAATGATTGTAGCTGGTTGTCGGCCAGCATAATAGGTAGAATATACAATATGTTTAGTGCTGATTGATGATTTACTATTTGTTTGTTTCACCGCATTCGAATGTCCCACATCTGGGCCTTCTGGGATTGAAAGTCTCTTTCCCTAGTAAATGAGGTCATTGACATGCACTTGTAGTATATTCTGTGACCTGGAGCTATGAACAACTCTACTTGGCCATAGCAGCTTTGACTGTTCACAAATATATTAATTTTATTATCTAATTATTTTATTATTGATCTTGAAGTATAGTTTTGTGAATTTTATTGTTGTTTAGCCAAGCTAAATCACGAAATTTTTGCCGTTGCGGTTTTTCTTTTACAATCAGTAAATCTTAGTGAATCAGAATTTGAATGTATGAAATCCATTTAACTGAGTACTTGCTGCACGCAGGTGAGAGATATGAGCAGAGATGAGGTGGAGTGTGACCTGGTGTTCTGTGGTTTTATAGCGCTGTCTTGTCCACTCAAGGCTGACTCTAAGTCAGCTATTAAAGAGATCCTGCACAGCTCCCATTATGTATGTCCATCTTCGATACATTCTACTACACCGCTGTAAAACAATCGTTGTACTCTTTGGTATTAATGGCTCATGTACATCCACAAATTGAAGACTTTTGTTTCCGTTTGTGGCAAAATTGGATAAACCAACTGGTAACATTTCATTTGAGGTTACGCTAAGTTTTTACGATAAAAAGTGGCATAAAACATAATGATTTTCATGAGAATTCAAAGTATTTTGTTTTTTTTTTATTTTTATGTACGTACATTGATAATTGTATCATTGCCAACTCCAACTATAGGTGTGTATGATAACGGGAGACAATCCCCTCACTGCCTGTCATATAGCTAAGGAGTTGAGGATGACAAAGAAATCTCACACTCTCATATTGTCTGAGCCTCACAAGCCTGCTGACACCTGGCAATGGAAGTCTGTGGATAACACTGTATCCATTGATGTCTCTAGCAATAATCTCTCTAAACTGAAGTCATATGATCTCTGTATCACTGGAGAGGTAATGAAGTAAAAGCTTGTATCTTGTATTGTGTTTGTTGAATGTAAAGTTTTTTGTTTGTTTTTTTTTAGTTTTTATTTATTTATTTATACTGAGTTGAATATTTATCATAAAGTTGCAGTTCAACTATTTGTCTTTTAAAACTCTTTGAATTTCGATCGCTCCGACCAATAAATGAGCTCATATGTCATCCGCTTTTTGCAAAAAAAGTTCAATTTTCAAAATTTTATTAAAATTCATCTATACATAATATGGTAACAGATTTGTGCTCATATGAATCAGCATTCTCTCTTCTCTTAGGAGAATTAATAACATATTGATTCCACCAGTCTAAACTATTTTTATTATTTTTTTAGTTCGGAGACCATTTTTTAGTAATGACCTCAACAGATCAACCAGTTACAAAAAAATAGCACACTAAACGTAAAACTGATAGCACAGCTGAAAAGAGGACAAAATTTTGATAAGACTAGCAAAATTTGAAGCAAAAATATGCAAAAAAAGTGTTAGAACACTGCAACAACAATCTAGCACTGGCTGCACATATTACCGAAGATTTCGGGAATTTTTTTTCTGAAAATAATTATTATTTTTATTACAAGCGAAAATGAAGCCCTCATTGGTGCACGAATGAACTAGAAACATTTAGAGCTACATTTTGATGTAAAGAACAACATCAATCACCAACTTAACAAAAATAATAAAAAAAAGTTGAAATTAATTCTTTATTACCAATGCCGTATCTAAATAATTAATTATTAGCTTACTAACCTTCAATTCCATTATCAGAGAGCGCAAACAAGCTAAGATATTAATAAACTAACTAAATCAGAAGAAGAAAACAATGTGCTTGCTCCTTTCCAGAAAAAAATTGCCCATCATGAACAAAATTCCGAAATTGAAAACAGGAAGTGATGGGTCAAGGATATTTGGAACTGTTTCCGTTTAGAAAGTCGTCGAGTCTTCAAACAAAAACCAGAAAATAGGCAATTCTCTGCTCTACCTGATGGTATAAAAATTATTTATATCAGTTTACACAAACTTCTGCAATAAGTTCCGAAAACCGAACAAAATAAATCACGAACGTTGCTCGTAGAAGGACTTTTGGTCACATGACCCAAATCACGAGCAATGCTCGGTTGAGGACTTTCATGAGTTTTAACTGTTTCACATGTTTATTGTCACTATGGTCATTACTGGACCTCAAGTATTCTCTTGAATGGTCACTCATAGAGTTGTATATCCCGCTCTATCACTCATATCTCTATGACTTCTCTACAGGGGCTCTCCTACCTACAGAGTGTAGGGCTAGATAAGAAGCTGATACCTTGTACAGCTGTGTTTGCTAGAGTGGCCCCTAAACAAAAGGAGCTGGTCATTACCACCATGAAGGTAGGCGTCTCCTTTTGTTTTAACCAATCACAACTCTGTTAAGTTATTACTAGCCAATGGGAGTTTTGGTGAGGTTTTATTAACCAATGACAGCTCTACCAAAATACTGCCAGATAACGGCGAGTTGGGAAAAAATTTGAGGATAACTTTAAGCATTTTGGTGTAAATAATTATGTGTAAATGACAGAATAAAAAGTTGATAACAAATATATGAATTTTTTTATTTATTTATTTTACCATTATTTATTACCCAAGCATTACTTACAACAATTATTTATTATTTATTTTATTATATATAAGTTTTTGTGAAAGAGAAAAAGTACCTGCTAATGAATCAAAAGCCATTTTGTCTGTTGTATCAGCACCTGAGATAATCTGTGTCAGATGTTGGAATTGTTGAATTGACTAAAATATAGTTTGTGCACCTGATTCTGATTCTTTTCCACTAAAAACTACGCAAAAATGAGAAACAGCATGCAAAAGACAGAATTAGTTAGTGTACATGGCAAGATAACTCCTACTGACATACAAGAACATCTGCACTGAGAATCATAGGTCAATGGGGGTAATAAACGGTAGTATATGGTTGAGCGAGCAATTGTTGTGTCTATAAATAGCATCGCTGTAGGTGGAAAGTTCATTACATCTTTTGTATACTGTTGTGTGCTTTATCAACTGTACATGTATAATTTATTTATATCATGTTATTGATAGTGTACAACTTGCTATTTATAATATATAAAATGTTATTTATAGTATATAACATGCTATTTACTGTTTTTGACATATTGTTTATAACATATAACATATTATTTGTAGTAAATAACATTTTATATGTAGTATGTAGCATGTTATTTATATTATATAACACATTATACATGTATATAGCATATAAAATGTTATCTACAGTATTTCACATTTTATATACCACATATAACATGATAGTTATAGCTGATAATTTGGAAGGTGAAAGAAGTCATCCAGCAAACAACACAGTCTAATTACACAGAAGGGAACATGTTGTGTTGCAGGAGCTTGGCTATGTCACTCTCATGTGTGGAGACGGTACCAATGATGTGGCTGCACTAAAACACGCTGATGTAGGGGTGGCGTTGCTGAGCACAGTAGCTAGAACCCCCTCACCACCTAAAGAAACGGTACCCGTCTGTGTAGATTGTGTCATGCATGGTAGTATGTTGAGTGTACAATTTATTGTAAACTAAACTATTGGTCTAAGTTTCTCATTTTGAGATGTGAATCAGCATTTTCTTACAAAGAAAATCATAAATTGTGGAGGAAGTTTCACTGATGCCAGGAAACATAATTTTGAGTGTTGTTGATATCCTATTCCAACAGAGTTGTATGTGTTATCTAGCCTCCAGTAACCGAGAATCTATCCAGTAATGGAGCTGTGATCAAACCCATGAGATCCTCCGCACCAGTACCTCCGAGGGCTATGAATAGACGCGCTGTAGCCAGAGGTACAGATACTGCACAGCACCCGTCTATGGCTGCCAGCAGAGTGAGTGTGTGGTATATATTATATCTGTATATGATATTGTATACAAGGTGAGTATATATTGTACCTGTATATGATATTGTATACAAGGTGGTGAGTATATATTGTACCTGTATATGATATTGTATACAAGGTAAGTATATATTGTACCTGTATATGATATTGTATACAAGGTGAGCATATATTATACCTGTATATGATATTGTATACAAGGTGAGTATATATTGTACCTGTGTGTGTATGATATTGTATACAAGGTAAGTATATGTTGTACCTGTATATGATATTGTATACAAGGTCAGTATATATTGTACTTGTATATGATATTGTATACAAGGTGAGTATATATTGTACCTGTATATGATATTGTATACAAGGTAAGTATATTATATGATATTGCATACAAGGTGACTGCGAAAGGCAAAATTCTTTTGTTTGTTTTGTATCTGTTGGGTTTTCTCTTTGCCATTGATTGATGCATTTCCCCATATATTATTTACTTTGCCTGTCAGATTCTTTTGACTCTATTGCCTGTCAGCTCTTTGATGTCAAAGGCCATATTATGTAACTAGTATCCTCTAGTGATATTCTATGTAACATTCTGCTGCCGACATTCTTAGCCTCTTTTTCGTCTCTAATTCTGACATGAGCGTAAATGTTTCATCTCCACATATATTTTTTTATGTTTCTCGCGTGTTTCATTGTGTTCAGTTTGTACTTGAACTATTCAAAGCATTCTGACATGTTTGTTTATTCACCACCCAAGCTGTCAACTGTTTACATCAGAATATTAATGCTTAAATTTTAATCCTCATGATAATATATTTGTGTGCTTATCACTGACAATTTATCACTCCTTTTCACAACTTGGTTAACCCAATGTTTGTTATTGAACAGTGTCACCTGAGATCTGTTGTAGCTATGAATGAGATATACCAGGATTGCCAGAATACTAAACTGTTCATCTACTGATTAGCTATCGGTTTGCCCCTACTGATCGGCAATGATTACAGGGTGTTTCCCCTATTTTTTTCTACTTGCCATTCTCATGCAATACTGGTTGAAGTCGCTGTATTTGATGTCATAGTTAGCCATAAAATGGTTTGCAATGACAAACAAGGGGCGCTCTTCACACAAATACTTGCTCTCGGGAAACAGTTTTATTGGAAACGTTGAAACTGCCAGAATTGATATGATTGGCCAAATCACAAATCGCTTACCGATTTTCTGATCCTAATCAAACCCTACCGATGAATCAAATAAATTGCTACCGATTGTTTTGGGCCATTTTACCGGAAACGAAAATTAGATAGTCCTTGATCGGTAGGCACAAAGGGTAGACACAAAGGCTACATAATCGGTAGATGTACATGGGGCCTTGGTTGTATTGTATTGCAAATTTGAGCCTGGAAATTGCGTAAAAATAGACCACAAACAGCTACATTTGAAACATCATTATAGCTTCAGCAAGCCCTCGTAGCTGGCAGTTCTGGTATATTTCCTCCATGGTTGTAGCACTTCCATGGTTGTAGCACTTCCATGGCTGTAGCACTTCCATGGTTGTAGCACTTCCATGGTTGTAGCACTTCCATGGTTGTAGCACTTCCATGGTTGTAGCACTTCCATGGTTGTAGCACTTCCATGGTTGTAGCACTTCCATGGTTGTAGTACTTCCATGGTTGTAGCACTTCCATGGTTGTAGCACTTCCATGGTTGTAGCACTTCCATGGTTGTAGCACTTCCATGGTTGTAGCACTTCCATGGTTGTAGCACTTCCATGGTTGTAGCACTTCTATGGTTGTAGCACTTCCATGGTTGTAGCACTTCCATGGTTGTAGCACTTCCATGGTTGTAGCACTTCCATGGTTGTAGCACTTCCATGGTTGTAGCACTTCCATGGTTGTAGCACTTCTATGGTTGTAGAACTCATATGGTACGTACTCATAGATTTGTGTGTACTTTACGAGCGTGTACAAGTAAACAGTCGTTGATGAAGATTCAACAGATTCTGAATCGTCTGCCAAGAAAAAATCAAGTTTCCTCAACATTTTTAGTCTTTCAACTCTTCAAGATTTTTTTTTAATGGCACAGCAGTTCAATCTAATGCCGAGCAAGACATCCTCCAGCATTATTTTTTTGTATTTGGCATTTTTATTTAATTAATGTTAAATAATATTTATAAATAAATAATATGAATTAATGTGTGCAGAGAGTGGAGAAGATGATGAGAGAGATGGAGGAAGCAGAGAATACGGTAGTCAAGTTAGGGGACGCTAGCATCGCCTCCCCCTTCACTTCTAAGTACTCTACTATACAGTCTGGTAGGTTGTCTATGCACATACATTCAGTACATTGTACAGGGACTTTTCTTGGGCTCTTACTGCCCATAGAAGTTGGTCCTACACTTGGTCATTGTCCAATATAATTGACCTCAGGCTATTGTGAGTGATTAGAGATATCGTTGCTAACGCTATTCATAGAATGCTGCCTGTTGGAGATTCATTACTTCCTCTGGGGGATTGGATTTTATAAATACTATAGTATATAGTTTGTTGTGCATTTGTGGATAGTAGTGTTTTAGGTGCACGCACTCACAAGAATAATTTGTTTGAATGACTACATTTGGAAAAAGTGGACTATGATTTGCACAGTTGTCATAAAAATTGTTAGTTTTAAATTGGAGATATCATTTGCACACTTTTGCAATGTTGCGAATAAGTCTGCGTTTTGCTAACTTTATATTTTTAAGATAATTGATTTATATTTACTCTGTTGTTTGCTATTTCTTGTTATTTTGTTACAATAGTTCTATTTTTGGGTTGATGTTTTTCTGAAAACAATATCGCGTCAGGAATATCTTAGTACATGATTTATTTCATTGATTCAACTTTATTCACAAACTGTAGACTTGAAGATTCATGTTACAAATTTTGCACTTAACTTTGCCATATTATAGATTTGATTTATTATGTAACATTATGTTATATGACGCTAAAGTGTGTCATATAGTATTACTGTGTGTCACATGTTACAGTGTGCCATATAATAAAGCAAGGCAGGTGCACACTGGTCACCACCCTACAGATGTTTAAGATCCTGGCACTCAATGCCCTTGTCCTAGCCTACACCCAGAGCGTACTCTTCCTCGACGGCATCAAGTTCAGTGACACTCAGGCTACTATGCAGGGCCTCCTTCTCGCTGGATGTTTTCTATTTATTTCTCACTCTAGCGTAAGTACAATATACTAGGTACGATATACTAGGTACGGTATACTAGGTACGATACACTAGGTACGATATACTAGGTACGGTATACTAGGTACGGTATACTAGGTACGATATACAAGGTACGATATACAAGGTACGATATACTAGGTACGGTATACTAGGTACGGTATACTAGGTACGGTATACTAGGTACGATATACTAGGTACGGTATACTAGGTACGGTATACTAGGTACGATATACTAGGTACGATATACTAGGTACGGTATACTAGGTACGGTATACTAGGTACGGTATACTAGGTACGGTATACTAGGTACGGTATACTAGGTACGGTATACTAGGTACGGTATACTAGGTACGGTATACTAGGTACGGTATACTAGGTACGGTATACTAGGTACGGTATACTAGGTACGGTATACTAGGTACGGTATACTAGGTACGGTATACTAGGTACGGTATACTAGGTACGGTATACTAGGTACGGTATACTAGGTACGGTATACTAGGTACGGTATACTAGGTACGGTATACTAGGTACGGTATACTAGGTACGGTATACTAGGTACGGTATACTAGGTACGGTATACTAGGTACGGTATACTAGGTACGGTATACTAGGTACGGTATACTAGGTACGGTATACTAGGTACGGTATACTAGGTACGGTATACTAGGTACGGTATACTAGGTACGGTATACTAGGTACGGTATACTAGGTACGGTATACTAGGTACGGTATACTAGGTACGGTATACTAGGTACGGTACACTAGGTACGGTATATTCCTATTGCAACAAGCTTTAGCTTTGAAATTCTTTCATCATTTAACCCCAAACTCAGGATGATGAAGAAAAATCATGGTAAATTTGGCTCCTTTTGTTTCGGGTAACAATATTATAAACTCCCAAAACAATTATTTATTGTTTGGTTGGTGAAGGATCTGACTGGCTTTCTGGCATTTCTTTGTTTAGAAATTGTAAAATATGAGTTACAAATTAATGTTTTATTTTAATACTATTTAGAATCATTTATTATTATTCATTATAATATTGTATGTTGCAGCCATTGAAGACGCTGTCGAAGGAAAGACCTCTCACCAACATATTCAATGTATACACTATATTATCTGTCATCACTCAGTTTGCTATACACTTTTGTAGTCTTATATATCTAGCTCAACAGTCTCACCTGAGGATGCCCTCCAGGTACTTACTCTATATTCATATGATTCATATGTCTATGTCAATTTTTTATGTTCAAGGTGTATCATTGCTCTATGTCTATGGTCTATCACTGTTATGTCTATGATGTTTAGAGAGGAGAAATTCATAGACTTAGAGAAGAAGTTTGAGCCCAACCTACTTAATTCTACAATGTACTTGATATCTGTTAGCTTACAGCTGTCTACCGTGGTAGTTAACTACAAGGTTTGTCTCCCCTGTTATAATTAGCTTTGCCTGATAGATAGAATTAAATCGCTGATCTAGCATTGCTTTTAGTCCAGTTAACTGCAAGATTAACTCCAGAATTAATATCAAAATTTATTCTGTTTTTATCAATTTAAATAAAACACAAGATTAAATCCTTGTACAAACAATGCCACCAAAAAGTCTTTGATAAATAATTGATCTTCCTGTCTAATGTGCCACACGTTATCTTACAGGGTCGACCTTTTATGGTGAATCTTGTTGAAAACAAGCCTCTATTCTATAGTATATCAGTGTCGGGCATTGTGCTGATGTCCCTTGCCAGTGGTCTCATGCCTGAGCTCTCTGCATACTTTGAGCTAGTTGAGTTTCCTACAGAGGTAAGAGCTAGGCGTCAGTCACCCCCCTCACCTACACATTACCTTCTACAATCTCTGTCCATAGACCTCCCCCTCACCTACACATTACCTTCTACAATCTCTGTCCATAGACCTCCCCCTCACCTACACATTACCTTCTACAATCTCTGTCCATAGACCTCCCCACCCTCACCTACACATTACCTTCTACAATCTCTGCTCCCCCTCACCTACACATTACCTTCTACAATCTCTGTCCATAGACCTCCCCCTCACCTACACATTACCTTCTACAATCTCTGTCCATAGACCCCCCCCTCACCTACACATTACCTTCTACAATCTCTGTCCATTGACCTCCCCCTCACCTACACATTACCTTCTACAATCTCTGTCCATAGACCTCCCCCTCACCTACACATTACCTTCTACAATCTCTGTCCATTGACCTCCCCCTCACCTACACATTACCTTCTACAATCTCTGTCCATAGACCTCCCCCTCACCTACACATTACCTTCTACAATCTCTGTCCATTGACTTCCCCCTCACCTACACATTACCTTCTACAATCTCTGTCTATTGACCTCCCCCTCACCTACACATTACCTTCTACAATCTCTGTCCATTGACTTCCCCCTCACCTACACATTACCTTCTACAATCTCTGTCTATTGACCTCCCCCTCACCTACACATTACCTTCTACAATCTCTGTCCATTGATTTCCAGTAAATTCTCAAGCTAAAGCTTTGTATATTGTAGTTGGTTCTAGCTTGTCTCCAAAAATAATAAAATTGTCGCAAAAAATTTTATTGATCTAATTAAATATAGATGCTTTGTTTGTCTGGTGATCGTTTTACCAATATTTCTTTTCCTGGCATGGTACGTAAACCCAAACAGGAAGTAATATGATTGTGTACTTGAGTTGCATTGTGGTCCAGTCATGTGGTCACACTCTACCATTGCTCTTGTAGTTCAGAAATCTAGTTGTGGCTGTGTTGATGGCCGATTTTATTGGCGCTTACCTCGTCGACTGGGTTTGCAAGAAACTTTTTGAAAGAGCCAGAGCCAAACCAATATGGAGAGCTTAGAAAATGATAGCGAAGACCGTAGTTTTATTGCTGGAATATCGCAGTACCTCGCAGTAGAGCTCAGTCTATCGAACACCAGCCCTCACTACTTCAGTTACTTTGGCTGATGCAACGTAGATATTTATTTCCAATTCAGATGTCTATGCATAGCAACGATTAATGTTGTGCATTATACTATCTATGTTTATGTATGCTCTAAAAATGGGTTGTCACCAAATTATATATATAATACTATTATTGTAAGTTGTCTTCTCATTTGTTTGTCTGCAACGATCTATTCATATTTGATGTAGTCGGTGTATGTACAAGATTTACATGATATATTAACTGGTAGTAGTTTGTTATTCTCTTAAACTTACTATCTTATGATTGTTTTTGTTCTGCTGCCTGCAAACTCTATAATAGGCAGCGTGATACCACGACAATAGAAGAATAGCAAATTGTGGACTTACGTATGAATTGTTTTGTTTGATGACCGTACTTTTCTTTTCGGCTGCAGTTTCCAAGATTTTTTTGCTGAAGAAGAAAGCTGTGATTGTTCAAGTAAGCCGGCTTATTGAGCATTTTTAATTTTCTTCAAAAATGCTAAAAACAATATTTAATTATGTTTTGCAATTAATTTCTCAAAATGCTGCGTGCCAGAGCGAATGAGCATTGCAAACTGATACCAGAATGTTTAATCGTTCCATTTAATAACATAAATTATTAAATGTTAAGCTACCCAGTGTTGAGTTGCCATGTGATGTTTTTTGTTAACTATGGTACCTAGGGCGTCACTACAACATAACTGTTACATTTATGGAAACATCAAACAGGACTCTCTTGAAACAGTATTTTTTATATTAAAAGTTTCTCGCTATGGAAATCAGTTAAACATGAAAAAACTACATTTCAATATTAGCTGGGTAAAAGAGATATTATGGTAATGTTTGCAGATTATTGTCTAAACTTTTGTAGATAGTGTTGATAACTAGATGGGGGTACGGGGAGGTCCCCATCTTCTGTACAATTCTATCGGGTCCTGAGGCTGTGCTGCTTGCTCTCTGGGTAGCTCAGGGAAGGCTTTGTTCATACAGTTGATGTACTGGTTTAGTGTGAGGTCATACATGAGTGCTAGCTGTAGACACTTGGTCCCAACCTGTAAAATAATAATGAATTGTAGTAAAACCTGTAGATCTTTTTTTATTGGGCAATACATAACAATTAATAAAATAAATTACATTGCAGCCTTGGTTGGCTTGTCGCAATTATTGTCACCAGTTACTTGCCGCCAATTAACGGAAAAAGTTGGAAAGCAAGGAACAGAATCACGTTTTCATAATGGAACATGAATTATGAGAGCGAAGCATGGAGAAAATATATAAGGATTGCCAGAATCCCGAAGCGGGAGGGGAAGCCAATTTCGGTCAATAGGAAGCGTGAAAAGTGTCGCCCATGGCGCCCATATTGGATTAAATTTTTGGAGCGGAAACATATGGTTCCATAGTCTTCTATAGCAACTTGCAAAATAATGGTAACCATTTATAATAACGTAATATTACGACTTTTGCCACATGACAAGAATTTTTGTGATTTCGGAGCAGAAACTGAGTAGAATCAATAAATTTTGAAAACAAATTTAAATGCTGCTTTTTGCCACATACCAAAGATTACAGATATATTATTGTTGGCGTATTCAAGTTCGTTTTCGGAGCGGATATGGTATTGTTGGCAACACTATTTGAATCGTCAAAACTATTGAAGTATCCTCTGGCGTGGCTTAAGCCTATAAAAACCGATAAGAACACAATATTCATCACGAGACCAAGTGATCTTGAAAATTTTGGGGCAGCATGGCGGCTCCCACAAACAGCTACATTTGGCTCGGTACAAAAGCTATATTACGCCGTCGCAGCTGGCAATACTTACACATTTCATCCATGAAGCGGAGTCGCAGCAAAAACCCATATACATTTTCTTTTCAGAGGAGGCAACTCCTAATAAAATTATTACTTTCAATTTATTGAACTTTGGAGTAAGACAACTCTTTAGTGAGATAAAAGTTGCGTGTAAGTTTTTAATTGATGTATCTACCTGCTAACAGCTCACTTTAGATTAATCTAGATGTTGAATGTATTTAAATAAGGCTCAGTGTAACAGAAAATAAAAACACTCTTCTATTATGCACTTGCATTTTTGGTCAGACTTAACCACCAAACGTAATTTTGTTAAAATAATGTCGGAGCATTTTTGTCTTAAAGTGATAGATTGTGCCAATGATAATGATTAGCCTGAGAGAGTTACCTTTGACTCTACAAGTGGTGGCTCCTCATCAAACCCTTCCATGTTTCTTGGATTAGCTGCACTTGGGTAACCAAGAGAGAAGATAACTCCACACACAAGCAATAATACGGTAATGTGTTGTGTGTATGCCATTATGTCAACTACAACATTGTGTGTGTGTGGACATGTAGTACGCAAGGTAGAAGAAAAACATTGACACGTTCTTAGATTTTCATTTTAGAAAGTTTTGATTCAGATTCAAATTTAAAAGCAGCAAAAATAAGTAATTTTCGTTTTTAAGAATCTTCATCAATTAGCATTGGATTAACCTCCCTATTTTGACTAGTTTTTGTGCAAAGTTTTACCAATTAATTCTACTGATACTTTTACTACAAAGGTTACAAAACACATTTATGAGTACTAGTACATTTATCACACTCATTGTCTTTACTAGCGATCTAATGCCCTAGGTGACTTAGTGGCATTGCAAACTTTAATAAATAAACCAGACTAATAAATAACAGAAAAAACGATCTACTTACTGTCAGTTTGCTCGGTTGAAAACTCCTGAATGAACTGGAGTAGCATGGTTGTTAGAAGTTTATATACCTACAGAGATATGTCCTGCGGGAGTGTTATGTCATGCATACAGGTGAGTTCTCTGCATAATATTGCCTCGCTAGTATATAACTAATTATGTGTATGAATGTGTGGTTTACTGTAACAATCTACACAAACACTCCTCTTTTGTTCATATACGGAAGTTTGACTGTAAATTATTGATGTGCAGTTGTACGAGAATGTATATTGGTATATTTTGCATCATTGAGATTAAATAGATGTAGGTATAATAACATATTCAAATACACCCTATATTTAGGTATCTTTAAAAAAGCTTTCGACAAAATAGCATATGAAATAAATCAATGAACTTTCCAATAAACCGGCGTTAGCTGTGATAGTTGGAACTCCAGTGGTAGTTGTCTTCTCTCACATCAAACATCTAAACCCTGCTGCTAAAAGAGAGGACAACACTGATAATCTGTTTTTAGTTTAATATTACTGCCATTACTCACTGCTTTTGGTAATAATAATAACAACACAACATTCCATCTACTTATCTACTAAAAACCACATTGATTTTAAAAAATGTTAAATTCAAGTCTCAACTTTTAGAAATGAAGCTTATCATAAAACCAACAGAAGTGAAATATTATTTCTACACATCAAGTGCTGCATTTCAAATATTGTACAGCCACTGAGGTTTCCAAATCTTAGCCTGAAATTTGACAAAAAATTTAAACAAGTTATTTTGTTCAAAACATGAACTTTGTCGAATCTGCAAGAGTCTTGGGCTAGTAGTAGTTTAAACAGCTTTTGTTTCATCTACTTATAATAATATAATTTACTTTCTCATTTGCTCAAACAATTTTTCCGAAATCACGTTTTGCGAAGTTTCCATAAAGCCAAGTTTACTTCGATGTTGTGGTAGTTTATGTATATATCAGTTTGGGGGCTTTACTTTGAGTAAGACAACCAACTGCAAATTTTCTTAACGTTGGAGTTGTTTAACCTGACATAAAGTAATATTGACCACAAATTACAAACCTCCACTACATCAACTCACAGTATTCCAACCCATAAGCTATACAGGTGAGTGCTTAACACTTGTTAAGAGAAAAGCAGCATGTAGATTATGATTTCGATTGCAACAGCAATTACCTTACTCTGGAAAATCACATCAAAATATATGTCAAAAGAGGAAAACTACACTTTGGATTGTCCAGGCACTAACACAACCAGACTCTAACTCTGAAGCGTTTAAATGGCATTTTCCACAGTCTGATTTGATATGTTATCCCGCAGCAAACAATTCTCTGATTATCAAACAACTTCATGAGAAAAAAATGTGGAGGCAAGAAGTGAAAAAACCACTACTCTTGGTGTGGCAGCACTCGTTGATGGCTGCTAAGGACTACAAAATTGCTTCATAATAAATAAACGAAAAGTAATGGATTGAGTAGCAAACTAAGATTAATTGACTCTGTTTATTAACATAATCAGGTCAATTGGATGAGTGCCAAATAATCTAATCTTCAATTTTGTACTAAAACGACAAATATACAGCTGCAATTCTATCATCAATTTTCATAACAATTACTATGAATGACTCACCTTGGTATACAACCTTGAGTGATGTAAATGGTAAATGTGATGAAATGGGATAAAACAGAACAGTTGAAAAATCAAAGTTGGATAATACCGCTTTCAGCAAAAAAAAATTTTCAATGTTTGTACCCAGACAATGAATAAAAACAGTAAGGAGTATCTTGCCAAAATAAATCCTTGGTTTGATTTTTTCTTTGTGATTAATCAGCAGCTTTAGATGTAAAATATTTTTAAAAGGTTTGCCTCATTTCATCAGGCCTGATAGTATTGTCAATTAAATAACCAACCAGTAGACGCTTTCTTTTCGCTACAAAGAGACCCAGGTAAATTAAAGTCAAAATGAGATGTGACGATGTATCGAGTTGATGGAATAACCAACAAAAACATTGAACAAACAATGACACTAAAGCACACAGGTGCACAGAAAGCATAAATGAGATACTTTGGGCTCAAGGATTCATCAGCAGCTGCCTTGCAGTTTCCTACAAAAACAATTAATTCGTCAGTGACCGTATACAAAATAATGAGCAAAATACCCCAAATTGACTGATATTATACCATGCATATGTACTAGTTGACTAATACTACATCATACATATGTACTAGTTGACTAATACTACATCATACATATGTACTAGTTGACTAATACTACATCATACATATGTACTAGTTGACTAATACTACATCATACATATGTACTAGTTGACTAATACTACATCATACATATGTACTAGTTGACTAATACTACATCATACATATGTACTAGTTGACTAATACTACATCATACATATGTACTAGTTGACTAATACTACATCATACATATGTACTAGTTGACTAATACTACATCATACATATGTACTAGTTGACTAATACTACATCATACATATGTACTAGTTGACTAATACTACATCATACATATGCGCTAGTTGACTAATACTACATCATGCATATGTACTAGTTGACTAATACTACATCATACATATATACTAGTTGACTAATACTACATCATACATATGTACTAGTTGACTAATACTACATCATGCATATGTACTAGTTGACTAATACTACATCATACATATATACTAGTTGACTAATACTACATCATACATATGTACTAGTTGACTAATACTACATCATGCATATGTACTAGTTGACTAATACTACATCATACATATGTACTAGTTGACTAATACTACATCATACATATGTACTAGTTGACTAATACTACATCATACATATGTACTAGTTGACTAATACTACATCATACATATGTACTAGTTGACTAATACTACATCCTACATATGTACTAGTTGACTAATACTACATCATACATATGTACTAGTTGACTAATACTACATCATACATATGTACTAGTTGACTAATACTACATCATACATATGAGTAGTAATATATGAGCAGATCTCCCTACCAAGTGTTTTTTCGTGGATTAGATCTTGGAGGTTATGCAATGGGTTACGACGTTGGATGAATTCGCCGAGTTTATATTGTATTTCATTTGAGGGGTACTTGAGTGGCATTTGAGTGGCATTTAAGTGGCATTTGAGTTTTGATTATTTTTTTTACTTAATTTGAACTTATATGGCATATAGATTTTGAATGTATGGCATTCAAGTTTTGATAATTTTTTTACATAACTCGAACTCATATGGTATCTTGAGAGAGAGGGGAGAGGAGAGAGGAGAGATGGGAGATGAGAGAGGAGAGAGAGAGAGGAGAGAAAGGAGAGAGAGGAGAGAGATTTTTTAGTTTTCTATACATTCATGTATATATGGTTAATTATGTACATATTTATGGCTATATTTATATCTACATAGAGAGAGAGGATATATATCTACATTGAATAAATATATTGATCAAAAATGAAACATTTTATGGTTATATAGCTGATTACATAATAAGTAGGGAAAATCTTCCCATATAATATAGCTAGAGTCAGTAAATACTAAATAATACAAAGCACTACAACTTGTAATGACAATCAATGCATTCATACACACATACATATGGTATCTTGAAAGAGAGAAAGAGAGAGAGGAGAGAGAGATCTTTTAGTTCTCTATACATTAATGTATATATGGTCAATTATGTAAATAGTTATGGGTATATTTATATCTACATAGAGAGAGGAGAGAGGAGATATATCTAAATTGAATAATAACATTGATTAAAAATGAATCATTGTATGATTATATACATTTATTACATAATGAGTAAGGAAAATCTCCCCATATAATATAGCTAGAGTCAGTAAATACTAAGTAATACAAAGCACTACAACTTGTAATAAATACAAAGTAATAACAGTTAATGCATAGTTTGTTCCTTTACAATGTTGTCTTTGATGTACTGATGCTATATCTTAGGAAGGAAGACTTCTGTTCTATGTGCTTTTAATTTCGTAATGAACTAAAATAAAAAAGTTATGTATTAGTATAGAATGATTAAGCAAAAATGTAAAATAATTACATGAATTTGAATTATAGTTCTAGTCACATTGGATAGTTTACATTATTAGAAAAAGGAAATAACTCACCAAGTTACATTGTTCAACTTGTTTTTTCTTGAGCATTATTTTCACCAAGTGCTTTTGATTCTCTTTCATCTATCTAAAACAAAACAAAAAATACTTCTTTTATAAATATGTTGTAAAAAATACACTAATTAACCAAAAAAGTGCTTTTTTTTTACCTGGAAAAATGTACATATTCAACATTTTGTTGTAAAAAATACATTATTTTACACCAAAAAAGTCCTTTTTTCACCTGGAAAATGTATATATTCAGCATTTTGTTGTAAAAAAATACACTAATTACATCAAAAAAGTCCTATTTTCACCTTAAAAATGTATATATTCAGCGTTTTGTTGTAAATAATACACTAATTACATCAAAAAAAGTCCTATTTTTACCTGGAAAAGGTATATATTCAGCATTTTGTTGTAAAAAAATACATTATTTACACCAAAACAGTCCTTTTTTCACCTGGAAAATGTATATATTCAGCATTTTGTTGTAAAAAAATACACTAATTACATCAAAAAAGTCCTTTTTTCACCTGGAAAATGCATATATTAAGCATTTTGTTGTAAAAAAATACATTATTTACACCAAAAAAGTCCTTTTTTCACCTGGAAAAATGTATATATTCAGCATTTTGTTGTAAAAAATACACTAATTACATCAAAAAAGTCCCTTTTTCACCTGGAAAATGTATATATTCAGCATTTTGTTGTAAAAAAACACACTAATTACATCAAAAAAGTCCTTTTTTCACCTGGAAAATGCATGTATTCAGCATTTTGTTGTAAAAAATGACATTATTTACACCAAAACAGTCCTTTTTTCACATGGAAAATGTATATATTCAGCATTTTGTTGTAAAAAATACACTAATTTCACCAAAAAAGTCTGTTTTTCACTTGGAAAATGTATAGATTCAGCATTTTGTTTAATTTATGGTAAAAATTAGTAAAACTCACCTATAGTGATATGATTGTCTTGAGTTATAGATTAGCTTCTTGAGCTCTTGTTCTGGACAGTTTTTTCAGCATCATCGAAGTATAATCCATGTAGTTTGAGTCTTCATTGGTTTGGTATCATCTAAGTCGGAGAGAAAGTAATGTTGTGTAACATTGACTCTTCATTGGTTTGGTATCATCTTGTCTTCAAAATCCATGTAGTTTGAGTCTTCATTGGTTTGGAATCATCTAAGTAGGTGGTAGATCTTGAAAGGAATTCTTGCTGTGTTGGAGAAGTATGCTGTCTTCAAAATCCATGTAGTTTGAGTCTTCATTGGTTTGGTATCATCTAAGTAGGTGGTAGATCTTGAAAGGAATTCTTGCAGTGTTGGAGAAATATGCTGTCTTCAAAATCCATGTAGTTTGAGTCTTCATTGGTTTGGTATCATCTAAGTAGGTGGTAGATCTTGAAATGAATTCTTGCTGTGTTGGAGAAGTGTGCTGTCTTCAAAATTCATGTAGTTTGAGTATTCATTGGTTTGGCATCATCTAAGTAGGTGGTAGATCTTGAAAGGAATTCTTGCTGTGTTTTAGAAGTGTGCTGTCTTCAAAATCCATGTAGTTTGAGTCTTCATTGATTTGGTATCATCTAAGTAGGTGGTAGATCTTGAAAGGAATTCTTGCTGCGTTGGAGAAGTGTGCTGTCTTCAAAATCCATGTAGTTTGAGTCTTCATTGGTTTTTATCATCTAAGTAGGTGGTAGATCTTGAAATGAATTCTTGCTGTGTTGGAGAAGTATGCTGTCTTCAAAATCCATGTAGTTTGAGTCTTCATTGGTTTGGTATCATCTAAGTAGGTGGTAGATCTTGAAAGGAATTCTTGCTATGTTGGAGAAGTGTGCTGTCTTCAAAATCCATGTAGTTTGAGTCTTCATTGGTTTGGTATCATCTAAGTAGGTGGTAGATCTTGAAAGGAATTCTTGCTGTGTTGGGAAAGGAATTCTTGCTGTGTTGGAGAAGTGTGCTGTCTTCAAAATCTATGTAGTTTGAGTCTTCATTGATTTGGTATCATCTAAGTAGGTGGTAGATCTTGAAAGGAATTCTTCAAAATCCATGTGGTTTGAGTCTTTATTGGTTTGGTATCATCTAAGTAGGAGGTAGATCTTGAAAGGAATTCTTGCTGTGTTGGAGAAGTGTGCTGTCTTCAAAATCCATGTAGTTTGAGTCTTCATTGGTTTGGCATCATCTAAGTAGGTGGTAGGTCTTAAAAGGAATTCTTGCTGTGTTGAAGAAGTGTGCTTAGGTGGTAGATCTTGAAATGAATTCTTGCTGTGTTGGAGAAGTATGCTGTCTTCAAAATCCATGTAGTTTGAGTCTTCATTGGATTGGTATCATCTAAGTAGGTGGTGGATCTTGAAAGGAATTCTTGCTGTGTTGGAGAAGTGTGATGTCTTCAAAATCCATGTAGTTTGAGTCTTCATTGGTTTGGTATTATCTAAGTATGTGGTAGATCTTGAAATGAATTCTTGCTGTGTTGGAGAAGTATGCTGTCTTCAAAATCCATGTAGTTTGAGTCTTCATTGGTTTGGTATTGTCTAAGTAGGTGGTAGATCTTGAAAGGAATTCTTGCTGTGTTGGGAAAGGAATTCTTGCTGTGTTGAAGAAGTGTGCTGTCTTCAAAATCTATGTAGTTTGAGTCTTCATTGAGTTGGTATCATCTAAGTAGGTGGTAGATCTTGAAAGGAATTCTTTCTGTGTTGGAGAAGTGTGTTGTCTTCAAAATCCATGTGAAGTATGTTGTCTTCAAAATCCATGTAGTTTGAGTCTTCATTTGTTTGGTATCATCTAAGTAGGTGGTAGATCTTGAAAGGAATTCTTGCTATGTTGGAGAAGTGTGCTGTCTTCAGAATCCATGTAGTTTGAGTCTTCATTGGTTTGGTATCATCTAAGTAGGTGGTAGATCTTGAAAGGAATTCTTGCTATGTTGGAGAAGTGTGCTGTCTTCAAAATCCATGTAGTTCGAGTCTTCATTGGTTTGGTATCATCTAAGTAGGTGGTAGATCTTGAAATGAGTTTTTGCTGTGTTGGAGAAGTATGCTGTCTTCAAAATTCATGTAGTTTGAGTCTTCATTGGTTTGGTATCATCTAAGTAAGTGGTAGATCTTGAAAGGAATTCTTGCTGTGTTGGAGAAGTGTGCTGTCTTCAAAATCCATGTAGTTTGAGTCTTCATTGGTTTGGTATCATCTAAGCAGGTGGTAGATCTTGAAAGAAATTCTTGCTGTGTTGGAGAAGTGTGCTGTCTTCAAAATCCATGTAGTTTGAGTCTTCATTGATTTGGTATCATCTAAGTAGGTGGTAGATCTTGAAAGGAATTCTTCAAAATCCATGTGGTTTGAGGCTTTATTGGTTTGGTATCATCTAAGTAGGAGGTAGATCTTGAAAGGAATTCTTGCTGTGTTGGAGAAGTGTGCTGTCTTCAAAATCCATGTAGCTTGAGTCTTCATTGGTTTGACATCATCTAAGTAGGTGGTAGGTCTTAAAAGGAATTCTTGCTGTGTTGAAGAAGTGTGCTGTCTTCAAAATTCATGTAGTTTGACTCTTCATTGGTTTGGTATCATATAAGTAGGAGAAAAAGTCATGTTGTGTTACATCTATCATTGGTGTTGGTAGATCTTGACCAGATGTTTTATAGTCTTTGCTGCTACTGCGTTTTGTCTCAAACAAGAGTCCAAAGTAGGCATTGTGTCTACAAAATACAAAAGATTGATTGTTACAATTGATTCATTTATTTTCATCGGCTTTATCTACATAAAGTAGCGAAGAAAAAGTTTGTGTGAGTATGAAACTATCTAGTAGAGATAACTTTATATCTAGGTTCAACTAGCATTAAATAATTATTTTGGTAATAACAAATAATTAGAGTCGGTTACTTTACTAGTGCTCGGGCAAACACACAATTTTGGTAATGTCAAAGTCTGTGATCTTACAAAGAAATAGCTTAGATGTTATTAGCATAAAATTTAAAAATAAATAATTAGAGCTTTCTACTAGTGTTAAATAATTATTGATATTGATTATTTTTTACCTTATCACCACTTAGAGCCAGATGATTTAATTAACTAAAGACAAATAATTATTTTAGCATTTCTTACCTTGATGGTCTCCTAGTAGCTGTAGTAGATGATGCTTCTCCGCTTGCTGTTGAAGAACTGGATGCTTTCTGTGTGAAAACAGTGGCTCTTAAATAGCTAAAGTTGCACTGATAAAACCCTATGAATCAGCATTTTTTCCAATGCTTTCGCGGGAATAAATAATTTATTTTCCCGCGAATGGAACTTGTTGCTTTCGCGGGAATAAAAATTTTATTTTCCTGCGAATACAAACCAATGCTTTCGCGGGAATAAATAATTTATTTTCCCGCGAATGGAACTTGTTGCTTTCGCGGGAATAAAAATTTTATTTTCCTGCGAATACAAACCGATGCTTTCGCGGGAATAAATAATTTATTTTCCCGCGAATGGAACCTGTTGCTTTCGCAGGAATAAAAATTTTATTTTCCCGCGGATACAAATCAATGTTTTCGCAGGAATAAAAATTTTATTTTCCCGCGAATACAAACCAATGCTTTCGCGGGAATAAATAATTTATTTTCCCGCGAATGGAACTTTTTGCTTTCGCGGGAATAAAAATTTTATTTTCCTGCGAATACAAACCAATGCTTTCGCGGGAATAAATAATTTATTTTCCCGCGAATGGAACTTTTTGCTTTCGCGGGAATAAAAATTTTATTTTCCTGCGAATACAAACCAATGCTTTCGCGGGAATAAATAATTTATTTTCCCGCGAATGGAACCTGTTGCTTTCGCAGGAATAAAAATTTTATTTTCCCGCGAATACAAACCAATGTTTTCGCAGGAATAAAAAATTTATTTTCCCGCGAATACAAACCAATGCTTTCGCGGGAATAAATAATTTATTTTCCCGCGAATGGAACTTGTTGCTTTCGCGGGAATAAAAATTTTATTTTCCTGCGAATACAAACCAATGCTTTCGCGGGAATAAATAATTTATTTTCCCGCGAATGGAACTTGTTGCTTTCGCGGGAATAAAAATTTTATTTTCCTGCGAATACAAACCAATGCTTTCGCGGGAATAAATAATTTATTTTCCCGCGAATGGAACCTGTTGCTTTCGCAGGAATAAAAATTTTATTTTCCCGCGAATACAAACCAATGTTTTCGCAGGAATAAAAAATTTATTTTCCCGCGAATACAAACCAATGCTTTCGCGGGAATAAATAATTTATTTTCCCGCGAATGGAACTTTTTGCTTTCGCGGGAATAAAAATTTTATTTTCCTGCGAATACAAACCAATGCTTTCGCGGGAATAAATAATTTATTTTCCCGCGAATGGAACTTTTTGCTTTCGCGGGAATAAAAATTTTATTTTCCTGCGAATACAAACCAATGCTTTCGCGGGAATAAATAATTTATTTTCCCGCGAATGGAACTTGTTGCTTTCGCGGGAATAAAAATTTTATTTTCCTGCGAATACAAACCAATGCTTTCGCGGGAATAAATAATTTATTTTCCCGCGAATGGAACTTGTTGCTTTCGCGGGAATAAAAATTTTATTTTCCTGCGAATACAAACCGATGCTTTCGCGGGAATAAATAATTTATTTTCCCGCGAATGGAACCTGTTGCTTTCGCAGGAATAAAAATTTTATTTTCCCGCGGATACAAATCAATGTTTTCGCAGGAATAAAAATTTTATTTTCCCGCGAATACAAACCAATGCTTTCGCGGGAATAAATAATTTATTTTCCCGCGAATGGAACTTTTTGCTTTCGCGGGAATAAAAATTTTATTTTCCTGCGAATACAAACCAATGCTTTCGCGGGAATAAATAATTTATTTTCCCGCGAATGGAACTTTTTGCTTTCGCGGGAATAAAAATTTTATTTTCCTGCGAATACAAACCAATGCTTTCGCGGGAATAAATAATTTATTTTCCCGCGAATGGAACCTGTTGCTTTCGCAGGAATAAAAATTTTATTTTCCCGCGAATACAAACCAATGTTTTCGCAGGAATAAAAAATTTATTTTCCCGCGAATACAAACCAATGCTTTCGCGGGAATAAATAATTTATTTTCCCGCGAATGGAACTTGTTGCTTTCGCGGGAATAAAAATTTTATTTTCCTGCGAATACAAACCAATGCTTTCGCGGGAATAAATAATTTATTTTCCCGCGAATGGAACTTGTTGCTTTCGCGGGAATAAAAATTTTATTTTCCTGCGAATACAAACCAATGCTTTCGCGGGAATAAATAATTTATTTTCCCGCGAATGGAACCTGTTGCTTTCGCAGGAATAAAAATTTTATTTTCCCGCGAATACAAACCAATGTTTTCGCAGGAATAAAAAATTTATTTTCCCGCGAATACAAACCAATGCTTTCGCGGGAATAAATAATTTATTTTCCCGCGAATGGAACTTTTTGCTTTCGCGGGAATAAAAATTTTATTTTCCTGCGAATACAAACCAATGCTTTCGCGGGAATAAATAATTTATTTTCCCGCGAATGGAACTTTTTGCTTTCGCGGGAATAAAAATTTTATTTTCCTGCGAATACAAACCAATGCTTTCGCGGGAATAAATAATTTATTTTCCCGCGAATGGAACCTGTTGCTTTCGCAGGAATAAAAATTTTATTTTCCCGCGAATACAAACCAATGTTTTCGCAGGAATAAAAAATTTATTTTCCCGCGAATACAAACCAATGCTTTCGCGGGAATAAATAATTTATTTTCCCGCGAATGGAACTTGTTGCTTTCGCGGGAATAAAAATTTTATTTTCCTGCGAATACAAACCGATGCTTTCGCGGGAATAAATAATTTATTTTCCCGCGAATGGAACCTGTTGCTTTCGCAGGAATAAAAATTTTATTTTCCCGCGGATACAAATCAATGTTTTCGCAGGAATAAAAATTTTATTTTCCCGCGAATACAAATCAATGCTTTCGCGGGAATAAATAATTTATTTTCCCGCGAATGGAACTTGTTGCTTTCGCGGGAATAAAAATTTTATTTTCCTGCGAATACAAACCGATGCTTTCGCAAGAATAAATAATTTCTTTTCCCGCGAATGGAACCTGTTGCTTTCGCAGGAATAAAAATTTTATTTTCCTGCGGATACAAATCAATGTTTTCGCAGGAATAAAAATTTTATATTCCCGCGAATACAAACCAATGCTTTCGCGGGAATAAATAATTTATTTTCCCGCGAATGGAACTTGTTGCTTTCGCGGGAATAAAAATTTTATTTTCCTGCGAATACAAACCAATGCTTTCGCGGGAATAAATAATTTATTTTCCCGCGAATGGAACTTGTTGCTTTCGCGGGAATAAAAATTTTATTTTCCTGCGAATACAAACCAATGCTTTCGCGGGAATAAATAATTTATTTTCCCGCGAATGGAACCTGTTGCTTTCGCAGGAATAAAAATTTTATTTTCCCGCGAATACAAACCAATGTTTTCGCAGGAATAAAAAATTTATTTTCCCGCGAATACAAACCAATGCTTTCGCGGGAATAAATAATTTATTTTCCCGCGAATGGAACTTGTTGCTTTCGCGGGAATAAAAATTTTATTTTCCTGCGAATACAAACCAATGCTTTCGCGGGAATAAATAATTTATTTTCCCGCGAATGGAACCTGTTGCTTTCGCGGGAATAAAAATTTTATTTTCCTGCGAATACAAACCAATGCTTTCGCGGGAATAAATAATTTATTCTCCTGCGAATGGAACCTGTTGCTTTCGCAGGAATAAAAATTTTATTTTCCCGCGAATACAAACCAATGCTTTCGCGGGAATAAATAATTTATTTTCACGCGAATGGAAACCGTTGCTTTCGCGGGAATAAACAGTTTTTATTCCCGCGAAAGCATTGGAAAAAATGCTGATTCATAGGGTTTAATCAGTGCAACTTTAGCTATTTAAGAGCCACTGTTTTCACATAGAAAGCATCCAGTTCTTCAACAGCAAGCGGAGAAGCATCATCTACTACAGCTACTAGGAGAGCATCAAGGTAAGAAACGCTAAAATAATTATTTGTCTTCAGTTAATTAAATCATCTGGCTCTAAGTGGTGATAAGGTAAAAAATAATCAATAATCATTTAACACTAGTAGAAAGCTCTAATTATTTATTTTTATGACTATTTTCCAAGATATTTTATAGTATTCAATATACTTATTATGTAAATAACTAAAAGAAATATTTACGCTCAAGTCTCCTCTCTCCTCTCTCCTCTCTCCTCTACCAAATACTCCTCTCTTGCAGTTATTTCCCAAATACTGTAAATTTTAACCATCTAGACGACTAATTTGGTGATTTTCCAACATATTTTGTAGCATTCAATATAGTTATTATGTCATAAATGTATATTATTCAATCTAGATATAAATATAACCATAAATGTGTACATAATTATCCATATATACATGGTTGTATAAAAAACTGTAAAGTAACTGACTCTAATTATTTATTATTAACAAAATAATAAGTGATTATTTAATGCTAATTGAACCTAGATCTAAATTTATCTCTACTACATAGTTTCATACTCACACAAACTTTTTCTTCGCTACTTTATGTAGATAAAGCCAATGAAAAAAAAATGAATCAATTGTAACAATCAGTTTTTTTGTATTTTCTAGACACAATGCCTACTTTGGACTCTTGTTTGAGACAAAACGCAGTAGCAGCAAAGACTATAAAACATCTGGATAAGATCCAATTGAAGTAACTGCAGATAACTAAAGGAAAAACATGTGCTACAGCATACATAGTGAACAAGGTGTGTGTAGATTATTACTCTGTCTCATTACACTACTATTACTAAGAATTATTGTAGGTGTTGGATAAAGGATTGAGCAGTAATTTTAATAATTTCTAACCATTGTAAATAATACTTCAACTCAAATAAAATTAATGAAAATTGAATGGAATAAAAGAATATTTCACCTAATACCCCAGTTTTCTTGTGGATATATACAAATAGATGAATATCTAGCTTCATTTACTTTTTTCATTTGAGTGCAATTATTTCCCCTCCTCTCTCCTCTTTTCCTCTCTTCTTTCTCTCAAGATACCATATGAGTTCGAGTTATGTAAAAAACTATCAATACTTAAATGCCATACATTCATAATGTTTTTTATTGTAGTTATTTCCCAAATACTGTAAATTTTAACCATCTAGAGGTCTAATTTGACTATTTTCCAAGATATTTTATAGTATTCAATATACTTATTATGTAAATAACTAAAAGAAATATTTACGCTCAAGCCTCCTCTCTCTCCTCTCTCATCTACCAAATACTCCTCTCCCCTCTCTTGCAGTTATTTCCCAAATACTGTAAATTTTAACCATCTAGAGGACTAATTTGGTGATTTTCCAACATATTTTGTAGCATTCAATATAGTTATTATGTCATAAATGTATATTATTCAATCTAGATATAAATATATCCATAAATATGAACATAATTATCCATATATACATGGTTGTATAAAAAACTAAGAAATCTCTCTCTCTCCTCTCTTCTCTCTCCTCTGTACATAGCTATAAAATGTTAATATGAACATGAATTTGGACATGCACATGTACATAAATATGAACATAGGTATGTACATAGATGGACATGAATATGGGCATGTACATAAATGGACATGAATATGGACATGAATATGGACATGAATATGGACATGAATATGGACATGTACGTATTCATGTCCACTTATGCACATGTACATGAATATGGACATGTGCGTATTTACTGACTCTAGCTATATTATATAGGAAGATTTTCCCTACTTATTATGTAATAAATGTATATAATCATACAATGATTCATTTTTGATCAATATATTTATTCAATTTAGATATATCTCCTCTCTCCTCTCTCTATGTAGATATAAATATACCCATAAATATGTACATAATTAACCATATATACATGAATGTATAGAAAACTAAAAAATCTCTCTCCTCTCTCTCTTTCCTTCTCTCAAGATACCATATATATCTCTTCTCTCCTCTCTCCTCTCTCTCTCTCTTCCTCTCTCCTCTCTCTCTCCCTCTCTCCTCTCTCTCTTTCTTTCTCTCAAGATACCATATGTATGTATGTATACATTGATTGTCATTACAAGTTGTAGTGCTTTGTATTACTTAGTATTTACTGACTCTAGCTATATTATATAGGAAGATTTTTCCTACTTATTATGTAATCAATGTATATAATCATATAATGTTTCATTTTTGATCAATATAGTTATTCAATGTAGATAAAACTCCTCTCTCCTTTCTCTCTCCTCTCTCCTCTCTGTCTTCTCTCTCCTCTCTCTCAAGATGCTATATGAGTTCAAATTATGTGAAAAAAGTATCAAAACTTAAATGCCATACATTCAAAATCTAGCTGCCATATGAGTTCAAATCAAGTAAAAAAATAATCAAAACTCAAATGCCACTTAAATGCCACTCAAATGCCACTCAAGTACCCCTCAAATAAAATACAATATAAACTCGGCGAATTCATCCAACGTCGTAACCCATTGCATAACCCCCAAGGTCTAATCCACGAAAAAACACTTGGTAGGGAGATCTGCTCATATATTACTACTCATATGTACTAGTTGATGAATACTACATCATACATATGTACTAGTTGACTAATACTACATCATACATATGTACTAGTTGACTAATACACATCATACATATATACTAGTTGACTAATACTACATCATACATATGTACTAGTTGACTAATACTACATCATACATATGTACTAGTTGACTAATACTACATCATACATATGTACTAGTTGACTAATACTACATCATACATATGTACTAGTTGACTAATACTACATCATACATATGTACTAGTTGACTAATACTACATCATACAAATGCACTAGTTGACTAATACTTGAGTGAGCGTAGGCTGTATATAATTTATTCAGAAAATGGAAACCAGCTGTGCCTCAGTGATTACACTGAAGAGTAAGAGGCTCAGCAGCTGTATTTATGACAGCATTGACCCTTGACCTAAGGGCGGTCTTAAAGTTGTAGCCTCGAACATAATAAAAATAGAGGCATAAAAGTTTAGAGGTTATAAATGATAAAAAAGGTTTTTGGTAGCAACGAACACTGTACAAATTGGAATTGCTATAATAATGTTCTGATTGTTCCAGGTTTCCAACAGGAAGACTGCCATGTGTTTCCTGTACAGTATATCAAATACTTAAATAGATGAATCGACTAAAATATGATTTGTCCATGAATGACTGATTCTGATAGATGGGTAGGCCTCACTTGTAGCTTTCTCACTCTTTGTGTGATTTTCGTAAGTGTATTAAAAAAGTTTAATATTAAGAAACAGCATGCAAAGGACAATATTAGTTAGTGTACAAGGCAAGACGACTCCTACCAACACAAGAACTGCTGCACTGAATAACGTGGTCAATTGGGTAATAACAAATAGTAAATGGTTGAGCGAGCAATTGTTGTTTCTATAAATAGCATCGCTGTAGGTTGAAAGTTCATTGCATCTTTTGTATACTGTTGTGCGCTTTGTCAACTGTACATGTATTATTTATTTATATCATGTTATTGATAGTGTACAACTTGCTATTTATAATATATAGCCTGTTTTTTCTATATGTAACATGTTATATATAGTATATAGTATATTATATATAGCATATAACATGTTACATATAACATATAACATTTTATATACCACATATAATATGATAGTTATAGCTGATAATTTGGAAGGTGAAAGCGGTCATCCAGCAAACAACACAGTCTAATTACACAGAAGGAAACATGTTGTGTTGCAGGAGCTTGGCTATGTCACTCTCATGTGTGGAGACGGTACCAATGACGTGGCCGCACTAAAACATGCTGATGTAGGGGTGGCGTTGCTGAGCACAGTAGCTAGAACTCCCTCACCACCTAAAGAAATGGTAGATTGTAGATTGTGTCACGCATGGTAGTGTGTTCAGTGTACAATTTATTGTAAACTAAACTATTGGTCTAAGTTTCTCATTTTGAGATGTGAATCAGCATTTTCTTACAAGGAAAATCATAAATTGTGGAGGAAGTTTCACTGATATCAGGAAACATAGTTTTGAAGTTGTTGATATCCTCTTTCAACAGAGTTGTATGTGTTATCTAGCCTCCAGTAACCGAGAATATATCCAGTAATGGAGCTGTGATCAAGCCCATGAGATCCTCCGCACCAGTACCTCCGAGGGCTATGAATAGACGCGCTGTAGCCAGAGGTACAGATACTGCACAGCACCCGTCTATGGCTGCCAGCAGGGTGAGTGTGTGGTATATATTGTATCTGTATATGATATTGTATACAAGGTGAGTATATATTGTACCTGTATATGATATTGTATACAAGGTGAGTATACATTGTACCTGTATATGATATTGTATACAAGGTGAGTATATATTAGTAGTAATATATGAGCAGATCTCCCTACCAAGTGTTTTTTTGTGGATTAGACCTTGGGGTTGAGACAATGGGTTACGGCGTTGGATGAATTCGCCGAGTTTATATTGTATTTTACTTGAGGGGTACTTGAGTGGCATTTGAATGGCATTTAAGTGGCATTTGAGTTTTGATTAGTTTTTTACTTAATTTGAACTTATATGGCATATAGATTTTGAATGTATGGCATTCAAGTTTTGATAACTTTTTTACATAACTCGAACTCATATGGTATCTTGAGAGAGAGGGGAGAGGAGAGAGGAGAGATGGGAGATGAGAGAGGAGAGAGAGAGGAGAGAGATTTTTTAGTTTTCTATACATTCATGTATATATGGTTAGTTATGTACATATTTATGGCTATATTTATATCTACATAGAGAGAGGAGATATATCTACATTGAACAAATATATTGATCAAAAATGAAAATTATATGATTATATACCTGATTACATAATAAGTAGGGAAAATCTTCTGGAGAGAGGGGAGAGGAGAGATGAGAGAGGAGAGAAGAGAGAGGAGAGGGAGGAGAGATTTTTTTTAGTTTTTTATACATTTATGTATATATGGATAATTATGTACATATTTATGGATATATTTACATTTACATCATTGAATAATATACATTTATTACATAATAAGTATATTAAATGCTATAAAATATGTTGGAAAATTACCAAATTAGACCTCTAGATGGTTAAAATCTACAGTATTTGGGAAATAACTGCAAGAGAGGAGAGAGGAGTATTTGGTAGAGGAGAGAGTATGTTGAGAGAGAGGAGAGATAAAAAGAGGAGAGAGGAGAGAGAAGATATATCTACATTGAATAAATACAGTGATTAAAAATGAAACAATATGTGAATATATACATTTATTGTGTAATAAGTAGGGAAAATCTCATACAATATAGCTAGAGTCAGTAATATTACATAATAAGTAGCAAAATATTCTTGTATAATATAACTAGAGTTAGTAAATACTAAGTAATTCAAAGCACTACAACTTGTAATGACAATCAATGGTTGATAGTCTTTTTCTTTACAATGTTGTCATTGTTGTACTGATGTTATAACTAGGAAGGAAGACTTCTGTTCTATGTACTTTTGATTCCATAATGAACTAAAATCAAAAGTTATGTATTAGTATAGGATGATTAAACAAAAATGTAAAATAATTACATGAATTTGAATTATAGTTCTTTTTACATTGGTTAGTTAACATTATATAGTAAAGGGAAGTAACTCACCAAGTTATATTGTTCAGTTTGTTTTTTCTTGAGCATAATTTTCATCAAGTGTTTTTGATTCTCTCTCTTCTATCTAAAGCAAAACAAAAAATAATTGCTTTATAAATAAATATTATCTAATTGGAAGTATTACTTATATCAGTTAGTTTACATTAAATAAAAAATACTCACTATGTTGTCTTGTCTGACATGCTCTTTTTGAATATGGTTTTCACCAGGGGGCGCTGGTTCTCTCAAAGATGTAGAAGATGTGTTTCCCACTCCCATTGAAAGCACTAAGACCTTGTTCTCAACAACCTCATCTGTAGTAAAGTACTTCATCTGGTTGGAATCATCAAGTTTGTTGGATAGGTTTTGAGCCGTTTCTATCGCTTGTAATGCTGTGAATGTGATTATATCATGTCGATGATAACCAAATCTACTAACTTCACGATTTCTTACAAGTATGACTCCTGTTCCAATTTGTTTGACGTTGCTAGCATGTTTTTCAGGTATATATAGAACTCCCATCATCAAACCATCATATTGCAAACATCTGTAGTTTACCAGTAGCGCATTCATCACCACATCTCCATTAGGTAATGTTAACTGAGTTGATATTTGAGGAGATTCAAAACTGATTACACTTCCAACAGCAAATTGCGAGAGCGTTGCGATACGAACCATACTGATCAACTGAGTAGGTGTTTTTTTTTTTATTAATCTACTTAGCTGTTTAGCTTCCTCAAGGGAAATATTGGATGGGAAGTTGATAGGGTGAAAGATTGGATGCTTGTCTGAATCGAATCCCATAAAAACCGCCAGTTTTGGAACATCCGGTTGTGTTGGAGCTAATTTGTTGTAATCCTCATTTCTCACCATAGACCTCACTTGTCGTCTGTTGCCAAATGTTTCGATATTGTAGCGGATAATGCATAAGTTTTTATATACATCCTCAGTTGGTCGTTCGATGGAGACTATCTCGAGAAGTGATGGCGTTTGATTTAAGTGAAGTGGTTGAAACCTTCCAATCATTACTCTGTCATTGGTATCGCAAGAATTGAGCAAACTAGCAGCATTTTTTGACAAGCAGGAAAGATGAGAAGGAGATGGTGCTTTCAAAGTCCAAGTATAGTCAATCGTTTTATTTCTATCCGAATCCCATGGCTTTGGTCGAATTGTATTCAGTTTCCTTCTTATTAGATGTGAATCAGGAGGGATATTTTCTTTATCATCAGAGTATGGTTCGAATGTTGAGAGAAATGAGGTATTACGGTCTTCATTCATATTCAGAGCGTTCAGTCGGAAGTTGGAACTGAAAAGAGAGTAAAAAATATGTAACAAATGGGTGGAATTTGAAAAAAATTTTGAAAAGAATAAACTAACTAGATATTTATAAAATAAACACATAATCAAAACCATAATAATTTTTCTGATGCGTTATGGTGAAACTATTTGATCTTTTATTAATAAGAACAAAATATTAAAACATAAAATTAACTTTCTGAAGTATTATAGCAAAACTAGTTGAAGTTTTTTATCAGTATATGTTAAAGAATTATTTAGTGATTCTCACCTTATTGAGTTTCAAGTAAATGTAGTAGTTGGTGTGTAGATGTTGCTTCCTTGCTAGCTATTGTAGAACTGGATGCTTTCTGTGTGAAAACACTGGTTCTTAAATAGCTAAAGCTGTACTAATTAACCCTATGAAACCTTTATAATATATCTATGACTCAGCAGTTTTTTCACGCGATATTCCCGCGAAAGCTTTGGTTTTTATTCGCGTGAAAATTATTTTTTTTACTCCCGCGAAAGCAATGGTTTCTATTCGCGTGAAAATAAACTATTTATTCCCGCGAAAACATTGGTTTGTATTCGCGTGAAAATAAAATATTTATTCCCGCGAAAGCAACGGTTTCCATTCGCGTGAAAATAAACTATTTATTCCCGCGAAAACATTGGTTTGTATTCGCGTGAAAATAAAATATTTATTCCCGCGAAAGCAACGGTTTCCATTCGCGTGAAAATGAAGTATTGATTCCCGCGAAAGCTTTGGTTTGTATTCGCGGGAAAATAAAATTTCTATTCCCGCGAAAGCAACGGTTTCCATCCGTGTGAAAATAAATTATTTATTCCCGCGAAAACATTGGTTTGTATTCGCGTGAAAATAAAATATTTATTCCCGCGAAAGCAACGGTTTCCATTCGCGTGAAAATGAAGTATTGATTCCCGCGAAAGCTTTGGTTTGTATTCGCGGGAAAATAAAATTTCTATTCCCGCGAAAACAACGGTTTCTATCCGTGTGAAAATAAATTATTTATTCCCGCGAAAACATTGGTTTGTATTCGCGTGAAAATAAAATATTTATTCCCGCGAAAGCAACGGTTTCCATTCGCGTGAAAATAAAGTATTGATTCCCGCGAAAGCAACGGTTTCCATCGCGTGAAAATAAAGTTTTGATTCCCGCGAAAGCTTTGGTTTGTATTCGCGGGAAAATAAAATTTCTATTCCCGCGAAAGCAAGGGTTTCCATCCGAGCGAAAATAAATTATTTATTCCCGCGAAAACATTGGTTTGTATTCGCGTGAAAATAAAATATTTATTCCCGCGAAAGCATTGCTTTGTATTCGCGTGAAAATAAAATTTTTATTCCCGCGAAAGCAACGCTTTCCATTCGCGTGAAAATAAATTATCTATTCCCGCGAAAACATTGGTTTGTATTCGCGTGAAAATAAAATATTTATTCCCGCGAAAGCAACGGTTTCCATTCGCGTGAAAATAAAATATTAATTCCCGCGAAAGCATTGGTTTCTATTCGCGTGAAAATAAATTATTTATTCCCGCGAAAGCATTGGTTTGTATTCGCGTGAAAATAAATTATTTATTCCCGCGAAAACATTGGTTTGTATTCGCGTGAAAATAAAATGTTTATTCCCGCGAAAGCATTGGTTTGTATTCGCGTGAAAATAAAGTATTCATTCCCGCGAAAGCAACAGTTTCCATTCGCGTGAAAATAAAATGTTTATTCCCGCGAAAGCATTGGTTTGTATTCGCGTGAAAATAAAGTATTCATTCCCGCGAAAGCAACAGTTTCCATTCGCGTGAAAATTAAATGTTTATTCCCGCGAAAGCATTGGTTTGTATTCGCGTGAAAATAAAGTATTCATTCCCGCGAAAGCAACGGTTTCCATTCGTGTGAAAATAATGCTGATTCATAGCAGTGCAACTTAAGCTATATAAGAAGCACTGTTTTCATACAGAAAGCATTCACTTCATCGTTAGTAACTGAAGGAAGAAGATCTACTACATCATCATCTACTACAGCCCTCCTTCTTCATCATTTGAGTTACATAGGAAACAGCTGAAGTTCAAACAACTATGTATATAATTCATTAAAGAAAAACAAGTCTTCATTTGTGATGTAAGTATTTATATTTCGTTTTAATTGTAATCGATTTAAGCGTGAAGCCATTTTCTGAATAAAAAACAAGATTATTCACTATTTAAGATATCAAAAAAATGCTGTATGTAAGTTTTAATTATGTTTATTCTTATTATTTCAGGACTTCAAAATGAAAAATGTACTCCTTCTTCATCCGAATTTTATAGAAAGCAGCTCTCAAGTTCAAACTACTAGGAATATCATTCATTTTAATTCAAAAGAAAAGACAAGTCTTCATTTCTGATGTAAGTATTTACGTTCTATTATAATAGTAATCAATTCAAGTATATTGAAAAAAAATTGAAACCTTAGTCTTTTTTATTTTTTTGCTATAAAGCATTATCATTTTTTTTAGAATAACAACGAACTAGATCAAAGGAAAAGAACTTTTCAACAAAACTTCAACTTGAGTAATAACTGAAGCTACTACTTATATTATATATAAATAATGTGTCGAGTAACAAACAACAGATATGTAGCAAACACTATTTATAATGAAAAAAGAGAAATGCAAAAAACTCGAAATTGTTTTGAAAATACTAAAGACTGCGCTGAATGGATAGATGATAGTTTACTCATTACTTCATCGTTGTTTTTACAACGAACTTTTCCTGATACCACTGCAATAACTTATGTCGTCGCAACTTATCCGGATAATCACTGTAGTCTTTTGTCATTAAAATTACAAAAAACTATTGCGCAACTTTCCCCATCGGACTTTTTCAAGTTCATTTACAATGAACTCTCTTTTTATGAAAGAGAGGCTTTAATGCTTGATGAAAGTTATCGAAGAAAATCATTTCTTACAAATTGGAGACGAGTAGGTAAACATTGTGGTGAAAACATGGCTGCAGCTGGTTTCTATAACCTTGAAAAAGACAACGCTGTTCGATGTGTTTTTTGCCAAGGGGTATTACTAAACTGGAAGGATGAAGATGAACATCCGATGAAAGAACACGCTAAAAGTTTTTCGTTTTGTCGATTTGTTAGAGGATTTAACACTCACAATCGTCTGTATAGACCTAGGAAACTACTTGCAGATGAAATGAAAAACATCTCAATTGTCAAAAGTTATACGATGGAAGAACAAAAGATCAGAAGAGGAGATTTAACTGCAGAAGTATTACCTCTAGGTATATCAATTGATCGTGCTGATACACCGCGTTTTGCTACTGAAACATCTAGAGAAGACAGTTTCAAACAATGGAAGGGTAAAGTCTCCATGAAACTCCTTTCCAATGCAGGTTTCTACTATACTAAGTTCGGGGATAGTGTAAAATGCTTCTTTTGCTCAGGTGAACTTAAAGAATGGAAAGAAAGTGATCTACCATGGGAGGAACACTGTCGATGGTTCCCAGACTGTTATTTTTTACTCGGGAGTAAAGGTGAAGAGTATGTTGAGGATGTTTACATGCGAACGGAAAAAGGCAAAAGGTGTAAGCGACGGGTTGAAAAATATCGAGAAAAATTAAAACAAATAACGCGCAACAATGACACCGAAGAAATGAAACTTATTTGCAAAAAACTAGGATACAGTCAAAACGATATCGAACAAGTTTTAGTGTTAAATGGAAAACCTTTTGAGCGAATAGGTTTTATGATTGAAGCCTTACATATTTTTGAAAATGATTTTACAACTGTTGAGAATTCGTCAACACTGTTAAAAAATGATGCTAAATCAATTGATTCGTTAAAAAAAGATAATGATCCACTGTTAAAAAATGATGCTAAATCAATTGATTCGTTAAAAAAAGATGAAGATCAGACTAAGCAAAGCAAACTCGCTCAATGTGTGTCTGAGACGCATGAAAAAAAAGTAATTGCAAATCATATCTCTCTTCCGTGTGGTCATCTCATTTACTGTAGTGAGTGTAAGGAAAAAGCGCTTACTGAATGCTCATCAGAAGTAAAACCTTGCCCAATCGATGGTTGTCAGGTTGAAATTAAAGCATTTATGAAGATCTACATGAGCTAGCATAACAATTAACCTCAAAAAAAGAAAAAGTAATGAATGATTAAATAGATGTTTCAATTTGAAAACGTATCATTCGCGTTTTGTAATTTAACGGAATAACAACAAATATGTTACGTGTTGAAGACTTTGCTCACCAAGAAGCTTCCGATGCTATAGGTCCTAAGACTTTTTTGGCTGAGGTTTCTGATGAAATGTTGAGGATTTATTTTACGGAGGAATGTGTATACTGTGTACTAGGAGGAAGTTTTTACAAGCAAGCAACCAATCTATCGCTACTAAACTGTTACTGTTCATACGTTGATGACAAATGTATCACTTGTAAAAGATATGCTGAAATGGTTGAAGGCGCTACACCTACCAAAAAAGAATTGGGTGATGCTATCGACTGGATTGATAGAAGACAAGTTTTGAAAAATGCTAAAATGGGTTTTTTGGTGCATGATGAATGGATTAATGCTTTTTTGGATCTTTCCACTGATGATTTGAAGTCTCCCTTTTTGTTAACAAATTTGAGAGCACGATTAAATCCCTACCTATTACCTACTAGTCAGAGCAAACTGGCTTATCAACGACTAAAGGATAAATTACTTGCGATAGCAGAAGGATATCCATACGCTTACACTCTTGATGAAAAAGAAGACTCAGTCAACCCGATAATAACTATTGATTCGACAAATATATCTGAAGACTCATAAAAGAACTGCTACAAAAAAAGTTGCTTCATTTATCTCTGAACTACAGCAGAAACATGAGTGGAAAAACTCAAGGATTCAAGTCAATTGGTACATTGGCTGATTTTGTTCCTAAGTTCATAAGGACTCATTTTGAACACATTCCTTTAGAGCGTTCGAATCCTCTTTTTGTTCAACTCATCACCGAAGAAGTATTTTATTTTGTGTTAGGATTCAATCTAGTTCGTAAATCAATACAAAGCATGCTTTTGAGCTGTAATTGTATTTCAAGAGCAAATCCTCTCGAATGCTTAAACTGTTCTAGGAGCTTTGATCCAAAAGTATGCTGTCCGCAAGACAAGTTGATAGATTTTGAAGATCTCAAAAGAGCGATCGAACTGGTTGATATAAAGCAATGTTTGAAAGATGCTGAACTGGGTGATTTGATAGATATTTCGATTTTAAGAGGTTTGACTTCATTTCGCTGGACAGAAACACATGTTCTTTTGTCTCAATCTCGATTGGAACCATACTTACATTTTGGTAACCACTTTGATGAGATTGTTTCACATCTTCAAAATCGGTTGAGAGAGCTGAACAAGCCGCTAGCCTCTTACATATAAATAGAAAAAAACATCAAGAAAGAAAGTATTCAACTTTCAACACTGAAAGCGAAAACATTTTAAAAAATGAGCTGCGTATTTATCTTGCTACTGGCACTAACATTTCCCAATGTTAGTGGAGTATTCTATACCAACGAAATTGATGAATGTATAGCCGGAGCTATGGATAAAAATGATGTCTTGTTTTTTTCACCTTTCGAAAGGACTATACGATATAAAGATGAAAATGGAAAAAACTGTGTGCGACTCTACCCTCCCGACTTATTATATTGTGGTTTTTTCATCCCTCAAAGCGCTTCTTGGATCTGCAAGGAAATAACTTCTACAGATTCTGTGTCTTGTGATACACCAACAAAATACACTCTGAATCAGGAGGAATGCGCAATAGGGGTTAAAAATAATACGGAAGGTCTTACTCAAAATACAAAACTATTTTGGAATGATGAATTATGTGTATTTGAATACAACACCTCACGTTTGATTTGTCCACCAACAGAAGAGTTTGAGACAACCAACTTTGCATGTGTGGAATGCAATCGTTTGACCAACAGGGAGCCGAAAATAGCTACTATCATCACTAACATCAATGGTATTGAAGGTGTAAATTTGTCATTTTCGAGTTTTGAAAGTTTGAAGTCTGTTCAAAACAAGATTATCATCAGTATCACATGTCAAGGAGATACCAAAGACAAATGCAATCCCAAGGTTATAAATATAGAGCTTTAGTTGAAGCATATTAACCAAAGACCACCGAAATGCAAGACAGTTAACTCTAGATGATGAAAGCATAAACTAGGTTAAAAGTCTCTCTCTCTGAATAAAAAAAAATGAGATATTGCATCTATCTCCTATTATTCCCAATCCTAAGCGGTTATTGTCTTGTAACAGAGTTTACACCATTCACTTTATCTCATAGAGCGTCTGGATGTTTTCGGGGAATTCTTAATATGGAAGCGGTTGATTCAGTAACTCGTATTTTAAGAAAAAACTTAAAATATCGTATGCGTAGACTCACATGTTTCATGGAACCTACTCACCTACGTAGAAGCTGTGACACTTATGATATGTGGCCTCAACACTACTTTGTTTGCAAAACCGACGAAGCTTTAAATTACATTCGTTTATACGATGAAGGATTACTAACTACGACTCGAAGAACAACTCCAACAACAACCACTGCAACTCCACATACAACGACAACAATCACCACAACTCCACAGACAACGACGACAACAACCCCGACGACAACCACTACAAACAAGCCAGTAGTTCCGGCTTTATCACCATCAATTCCATCTCTTCCACAAGCTCTGGGTTTAGTCGATTTAATTTTGGAACAACCAAGCCCTACAAACTCTACTATATACAATTCTGAAGAAATCGAAACTACTACTGATTGTGTGTGTGATAGATACATCATATGCGAAAACAATTCAGTATCAATTACAAATTCAACACCGTCGATTTATAGAGTTTTTATTTATAATGATTTGGAGGGTTTTTCAAAACTTTCTCTGTCTATATCGGAAAATAGTAAACTTAAGCTTGAAGAAAATCTTCTCATCATCATTGAACCTGAATGTGATGATATTTCTTGTAAAGTCATCAAATACTTTACAAATTAAAAAGTTTTTATAGACTTTAACTCTATATATTCAACTTATTACACTCTATTATGATATCTATTTTATCACATTCTCCTTTTTTGTAAATTTGTACAATTAGATAAAATTTAACCATTTAGAGAATGATTTCTTTTTGCAAAAAATTAATGAAAATTGAATGAAATGAAAAAATATTTCACCAAATACCTCTTTTTTGTCAAAATGTAATTATTTTACAACACTGTTTGATCATCCTATACTAACACATAACTTTTTTAACTGTTTACATGTAATCATCCTATACTAATACATAATATTTTATTTTAGTTCATTATGAGTTCAAAAAGATATACAATAAAAGACTACCTCCCGAAGATATACCATAGATATATTAAAGAAAATGTTGAAGTACAGGAAAAGGCGAAATATTCATTGACAATACAAGCTGTGGCATTCTGTATAACACAGCATTTACTAACTTTAGCATCATTATATGGAGAGCTATCGCCAATACAATACCGACCACGTACATTACACCGGAATGATGTCAATCAAGAAACATTATTACGTCTAACAATTCAAAACAATTTTGAGACAGTTTTGAAAATGTCTAAAATCGTGAAAATAAACAATTTTTTAAAAAAAATTAAAAAAAAAGCATGGGATCAAGATCTCACCCAAAGTTTAATTAAAGCTGAATGGACTCAAGAACTACTATGTGAGTTTAAGACCAATATTTTACGTTATATTCAAACAGATGAATGTATCACTTCATCCATTTTTTCATTTGAGTCTATGTTAGAGCTTTATCAAGTATATAATCTTTAATATACACTCCTTATATAATAAATATACACAATCATACAATGTTTCATTTCTATTCAATGTAGACATGAATGTATTCATAAGTATATATATTTATATATAGCTATCAAAAAATTATCAAAACTTATATGCCATACATTCAAAATCTATAAGTTCAAATTAAGTAAAAAATAATCAAAACTCAAATGCCACTTAAATGCCATTCAAATGCCACTTAAGTACCCCTCAAGTAAAATACAATATAAACTCGGCGAATTCATCCAACGCCGTAACCCATTGTCTCAACTCCAAGCTCCAATCCACAAAAAAACACTTGGTAGGGAGATCTGCTCATATATTACTACTTATATTGTACCTGTATATGATATTGTATACAAGGTGAGTATATATTGTACCTGTATATGATATTGTATACAAGGTGAGTATATATTGTATCTGTATATGATATTGTATACAAGGTAAGTATATATTGTACCTGTATATGATATTGTATACAAGGTGAGTATATATTGTACCTGTATATGATATTGTATACAAGGTGAGTATATATTGTACCTGTATATGATATTGTATACAAGGTGAGTATATATTGTACCTGTATATGACATTGTATACAAGGTGAGTATATATTGTATCTGTATATGATATTGTATACAAGGTGAGTATATATTGTACCTGTGTATGATATTGTATACAAGGTGAGTATATATTGTACCTGTATATGACATTGTATACAAGGTGAGTATATATTGTACCTGTATATGATATTGTATACAAGGTGAGTATATATTGTACCTGTATATGATATTGTATACAAGGTGAGTATATATTGTACCTGTATATGATATTGTATACAAGGTGAGTATATATTGTACCTGTATATGATATTGCATACAAGGTAAGTATATTATATGATATTGTATACAAGGTGACTGCGAAAGGCAAAATTCTTTTGTTTGTTTTTTATCTGTTGGGTCCTCTCCTTGATTGATTGATGCGTTTCCCCATATATTATTTACTTTGCTTGCCTGAGTTTTTCCGCTCTATTGCCTGTCAGCTCTTTGATGTCAAAGGCCATATTATGTAAATAGTATCCTCTAGTGATACTCCATGTAACATTCTGCTGCCGACATTCTTAGCTTTTCTTTCATCTCTAATTCTGACGTGAACGCAAATGTTCCATCTCCACGTATATTTTGTTTTGTTTCTCGCACGTTTCACGGTGTTTGGTTTGTGTTTTAACAATTCAAAGCATTCTGATGTCTTTGTTTATTCACCACCCAAGCTGTCAACCGCTTACATCAGAATATTAATGCTTAACTTGTAATCCTCATGATGATATATTTTTGTGTTTATCACTGGCAATTTATCACTCCTTTTCACAACTTGGTTAAGCCCATGTTTGTTATTGAACAGTGTCACCTGAGATCTGTTGTAGCTATGAATGAGATACACCAGGATTGCCAGAATACCGAGCCCAGTTTAACCACACTTAACCTATTGTATTGCAAATTTGGGCCAGGAAATTGTGTAACATTAGACCATCATGGTGGTTACTTTAAAAACTACGTTTGAGTCGTGATTAAGTTCATATTAATCAGCTAGCAATCCCGGAATATTTTATCCATGGTTGTAGCACTTCTATGGTTGTAGCACTTCCATGGTTGTAGCACTTCCATGGTTGTAGCACTTCCATGGTTGTAGCACTTCCATGGTTGTAGCACTTCCATGGTTGTAGCACTTCCATGGTTGTAGCACTTCCATGGTTGTAGCACTTCCATGGTTGTAGCACTTCCATGGTTGTAGCACTTCCATGGTTGTAGCATTGTAGCACTTCCATGGTTGTAGCACTTCCATGGTTGTAGCACTTCCATGGTTGTAGCACTTCTATGGTTGTAGCACTTCCATGGTTGTAGCACTTCCATGGTTGTAGCACTTCCATGGTTGTAGCACTTCCATGGTTGTAGCACTTCCATGGTTGTAGCACTTCTATGGTTGTAGCACTTCCATGGTTGTAGCAGTTCCATGGTTGTAGCACTTCCATGGTTGTAGCACTTCCATGGTTGTAGCACTTCCATGGTTGTAGCACTTCCATGGTTGTAGCACTTCCATGGTTGTAGCACTTCCATGGTTGTAGCACTTCCATGGTTGTAGCACTTCCATGGTTGTAGCACTTCCATGGTTGTAGCACTTCCATGGTTGTAGCACTTCCATGGTTGTAGCACTTCTATGGTTGTAGCACTTCCATGGTTGTAGCGCTTCATAGCGATTGATGTTGTGCATTATACTATCTATGTTTATGTATGCTCTAAGAATGGGTTGTCGCCAAATTATATATGTAATACTACTATTGTAAGTTGTCTTCTCATTCGTTTGTCTGCAACGATCTATTCATGTTTGATGTACTGGGTGTATGTATAAGATTTACATGATATATTAATTGTTAGTAGTTTGTTATTCTCTTAAACTTACTATCTTAAAATTGCTTTTGTTCTGCTGCCTGCAAACTCTATAACAGGCAGCGTGATACCACGACAGTAGAAGAATAGCAAATTGTGGACTTACATATGAAGTGTTTCATTTGCTGACAATATAATTCTTTTGGGCTGCGATTTCCAAGGTCTTTTGCTGAAGAAGTAAGCTGTGGTTGTTCAAGTAAGTCGGCATATTGAACAGTTTAAATTTTACAAAGAAAAATTTTTGATTAATTTTTGCAAATGTTTTTTTTTAAATGCTGCATGCAAGAATTATTGAGAATCTGGTAATACTTAATGCAAACTGATGCCAAAATTACTAATTATTTCATTCAATTAAGTTATTAGAATATTCAACACATAATTAAATGCTAAGCTTCCCTGCGTTGAGTTGCCACGTGATATTATGTAGGCTATAATACCTAGCGCTTCACTTGTGTTATGTATTTCTTTGCCTTCCGACTGATATTACACATTGTTTAACTTATTTTATAAGTTATAAAAACATCAAACAGGACTCTGTTGTAGCAGTTTATTTTATATGGAAAGTTTTTTGCCATAAAAACCAGAAGATCTTGAGAAAGCAACTCGGACTGACAATGCTAGTTGGGAAATTTATACAATAGTCAGTAAAGCAGCAGTTTCTTGTCTAAGCTTGTCCAAGATTGTGTCATTAACTAGGTGTGTGGGGAGGTCCCCATCTTCTGTACAATTCTATCGGGTCCTGAGGCTGTGCTGCTTGCTCTCTGGGTAGCTCAGGAAAGGCTTTGTTCATACAGTTGATGTACAGGTTTAGTGTGAGGTCATGCATGAGCGCTAGCTGTAGACACTTGGTCCCAACCTGTGAAATAATATTGAATTGTAGTAAAACCTGTAGATCTTTTCTACTGGGCAATACATAACAATTAATAAAATTCAAATAAAGTATATTGCAGCCTTGGTTGGCTTGTCACAATTATTGTCACTAATTACGCCCTGCTATATATTGCTGGAATTTAGACAGCAGCCTGCGGAGTTATGTTTTTGCAATGGCTCATATTTAATATAGCAATGGAGTCATGCCAAAAGCCCATATTAGAGAGGAGACAACTCCCTAGTAAAGTTGGCGCTTCATTCATGTTATTGAGCCTCGGAGTAAGATGTATTACACTTACGATATTGCTTTTAGTTGGTATGCTTTTTAGCTGCTCAATTTATTTTAACTTTGACATGGAATGTATCTCTAATAAGGTTCTGCATTGCAGAAAATAAACTTACATGTATATCTATTATATGTACATGTAAGTTTGATCAGACAACCAGCTATGTAAGA
Organism: Cryptosula pallasiana; assembly: GCA_945261195.1. Lineage (NCBI taxonomy): Eukaryota > Metazoa > Bryozoa > Gymnolaemata > Cheilostomatida > Cryptosulidae > Cryptosula > Cryptosula pallasiana. Next base: position 40,476,340 of record OX183130.1, read on the forward strand.
TAATTTTGTTAAAATTATCTTACATAACTCTGCATAATTTTCTTAAAATTATGTTCAAGTGAATTTGCCTGGAAGTGATTGATGCTATTGTGCTATGGATAACAATTAGCCTGAGAGAATTACCTTTGATTCTGTGAGTGGTGGCTCCTCATCCAGCCCTTCCATGTTTCTTGGATTAGCTGCACTTGGGTAACCAAGAGAGAAGATAACTCCACACACAAGTAATAATACAGTAATGTATTGTGTGTATGCCATTATGTCAACTACAACATTGCGTGTGGCCATGTAGTGCGCAGGATATCAGATAACAATTACAATTTTTCATTTCAGGAAGTCTTGTTTTAAGACTATGTTCCTAAACAACAAAGCTGATAAATTTTGCTTTCTAGACAATTATCAATTAGCGTTGACGCAACACCCCTATATTGACTAGTTACTGAACTAAGTTTTACCAATCAACTATAATAATTCTACAAATACCTTTACTACAAAGGTTAACATGTTCTTAGATTTTAATTTTAGGAAGCTTTGTTTCAGATTCAAATTTAAAAGCAGCAAAAATAAATAATTTTCATTTTTAAGAATCTTCATCAATTAGCATTGGCATAACTTCCCTATTTTGACTAGTTTTTGTGCAAAGTTTTACCAGTTAATTCTACTGATACTTTTACTACAAAGGTTACAAAACACATTTATGAGTACTAGTACATTTATCACACTCATTGTCTTTGCTAGCTACTTAGTGGCATTGCAAACTTTAATAAATAAATCAGACTAATAAATAACAGAAAAAACGATCCACTTACTGTATGTTTGCTCGGTTGAAAACTCCTGAATGAACTGGAGTAGAGTGGTCGTTAGAAGTTTATATACCTACAGAGATATGTCCTGTGGGAGTGTTATGTCATTCATACAGGTGAGTTCTCTGCATAATATTGCCTCGCTAGTATATACCTGATTATGTGTATGAATGTGTGGTTTGCTGTAACAATCTACACAAACACTCCTCTTTTGTTCATATACGGAAGTTTGACTGTAAATTATCGATGCGGAGTTGTACGTGAATGTATATTGATATACTTTGCAATATATTGCAAATGCCCTGTAAGATGAATATTCAAACATGTGCTAGCTTTGTTTGGGCAGTAATTTAAACTATTTTGACAAAATAGCTGGTAACATAGCCTAAGTTTTGGCCAACATTTGAGGCATCATGTATATTTTGCTTGGAATACGCTGTACGTTTTTTTTTATTGGGAGTTGCATGCCTCATTGTTATCTTGGCAACTGTTAAATTAGCCTAAGTTTTAGGCTAACATTTGAGGCATTATGTATATTTTGCTTGGAATATGCTGTGCGTTTTTTTATTATGAGTTGCATGCCCCATTGTTCACTTGGCAACTTTCAAATGGATTTCATTGGATGATTGGTTTAGTGGGTGGGGTTTTTCTGCTGGTTTGTTGGCCTAAGTTAAAGGGACAGCTTCGGCCATGGATGAAATATACCAGGATTGCCAGCTACGGCCAATCAATATAACTTTGACCACGATTCAGGTGAGGTCGTTTATGGGAGTCGCCATGACTAGCGACTTTTATGCAGTATCCGGTACGTATGTTGTGTCTTTTGAATGCAGTGTCGAGTTGTCTTTTCATTAAGAAAGACAAATACGCCAATCCAAGGGAAAAGTGACGTGTCTCCGGTAAGTTCGTACAATTTGAGTGTTTAAAAAATTGAGGTGGCTGCTATAAAAAGATTTGACCATAACTTGCGGCCCCTTACTATAGCGTGTGTCACGAATCCCTTGTAAAAGTCGCAGTTACAGTCTACATCCGGTACGAACTTGGCCATTCAATTTGCTTCACCTGATTGGGCGCAGCTGGCAATCCTGGTATATTTCAACCATGGCTTCGGCGACCAAATGGTTGCCGGTGCAAAGATTGTAGTAAAACCTAACTACCATCGTTGGCCCATAGCTTGATCAGCTATGTTTTGCTTTGAACTTTTTATTAGACTTCAGTTTATTTTTGGCTCTTATTATTGATATTTATTATTATCAGTTATTAATTATTTTGAAGCTAGCACCAACAAGGACAGGTTTGAAGATTTAAAGCCAGCACAAAAAACCCCGCCCACTAAACCAGTCATCCAATGAAATCTATTTAAAAGTTGCCAAGATAACAATGGAGTATGCAACTCCCAATACAAACACGCACAGCATATTCCAAGCAAAATATACATGATGCCTCAAATGTTGGCCTAAAACTTAGGCTACTGGTAACAGTAATAGGTGTAGCATCTGAAGAACAGGTTACAGCTGGAATAGTTAAAGTTCCAGTGATAGTTGTTCTCTCTCACATCACACATCTACGACCATTATATATACCTAGCTGCTTAAAGAGAGAACAAAACTCATAATATTTTTTAGCTGAACACGACAGCAGTTACCCATAGCATTCTTTAACAGTAACAACACAACATTCTATCTATTTATCCATTAAAAACCACATGTTGATTTTAAAGAAATGCTCAATCAAAGTATTAACGTTTAGAAATACAAAGCTTATCATAATAGTCAACAACCATCACTCAGGCAACAAAAGTGAAATATTATTTGCACACAAAAAAATTTTCATGTAAAATATTGTACAGCTACTGACTTTTCAAAATCTTAATATAATACTGTAGCAAAAAATAAGTTGTTCCATTTAAAATATGAGCTCTGTCGTGTCTTTAAGAGTATTGGGCTACTAGTGGATTAAACAGTTTTTGTTTCAGTTGTTTTATAATGATATAATTATTTCATCTACCCATTTGCTCAAACAGATTTCTATTATCTATTTCTATTTCTATTATCTGTTTTTGTATATATCGGCCTGGATGATTTACTAACTGTAAAGTTTTTGAATTTAGGAGTTGTTTAACCTCGCATGGGACAATACTGGTGACTACAAAATTCCACTTACACCCATTCAAAGTATTTCAACCAACAAGCTATGTTAGTTGGTATTCTGCAATTATGCATTTTGACTTTCGGAAAAGCAGCACGTAAGTAATAATTTCCCTTGTTACCATAGTAACATCATTATTGTAGGGCTGACAACGCAATAAGATACAGAGAGAGGAAAACTCCACGTTGGGTTGTCTAAACACTGACACATTTAGCCTCTAACTTTGAATCGTCAAATGATATTTCTTACAATTTACTTTAATGAACTGACAAGTGAAGTTGTGGCCAGCAGTTTTATGTTTATTAAACTGTGTCAGGAGAAGAGACTGTGGAGCAGCAGGTGAATAAACCGATGCTCACAATGCCCTGCGCTATAGACCAGTTTCTGTCACAGCAGCAATAAATTTGACTGCCACTGTTTGTTGTAATAATTCAGTCGGTTTCCTGAGTGCTATATAAGATTATTCGTAACTTTTTGATAATACTAAAACAATTGCTTAAACTCTGCCATCAACTTTTATAATAGTTACTATGATGACTCACTTTGGTAGAGAACTTTGAATGTATGCATATGACTAATGGATAAATATTAATAGTTACAATAAATGTAATGGAATGATATAAAGCAAGAAAATCACACAAAAATTGAATAATATAAATTTAAACAAACAAAAAAATTTACAATGGCTGTTTGTTTACTTGTGTTACCCAGAACAATGAATAAAACCCTCAGAAATATTTCACTGAAGGTTATTGCATAATCACACGAGAAAATTGAATGAGAGGTTTTATTTGTGTATGGAATCGATATACAACGTTAATATTTTGAAATTATTGTGTCACTTTTACTGTATTGATAGTATTGTCAACGGAAAAACAAATCAGAAGACACATTTTTCTTGCTGCAAATTGACTCGAAAAAAGTAAAAGTCTATATGAGATGTTACTATGTATCTAGTTGACAGAATAGCCAACATAAAAATTAAAAAGAACAAGGACACTAGGCACGCAGCTGCAAACAGAGCGCAACTGAGATGGCTCCGGCTTTAAAAATGCATCAACCGTTGCATTGAAATTTGATACAAAAATAATTAATTCATCAGTGACCATATAGATAATAATAAATAATAAGCAGTGTGCCCTAAGTTGACTAATACTACATCATACAAATGTACTAGTTGACTAATACTACATCATACATATGTACTAGTTGACTAATACTACATCATACATATGTACTAGTTGACTAATACTACATCATACATATGTACTAGTTGACTAATACTACATCATACATATGTACTAGTTGACTAATACTACATCATACATATGTACTAGTTGACTAATACTACACCATACATATGTACTAGTTGACTAATACTACATCATACAAATGTACTAGTTGACTAATACTACATCATACAAATATACTAGTTGACTAATACTACACCATACATATGTACTAGTTGACTAATACTACATCATACATATGTACTAGTTGACTAATACTACATCATACAAATATACTAGTTGACTAATACTACATCATACATATGTACTAGTTGACTAATACTACAACATACATATATACTAGTTGACTAATACTACATCATACATATATACTAGTTGACTAATACTACATCATACAAATATACTAGTTGACTAATACTACATCATACATATGTACTAGTTGACTAATACTACACCATACATATGTACTAGTTGACTAATACTACATCATACAAATGTACTAGTTGACTAATACTACATCATACATATGTACTAGTTGACTAATACTACATCATACATATGCACTAGTTGACTAATACTACATCGTACATATGTACTAGTAGACTAATACTACATCATACATATGTACTAGTTGACTAATACTACATCATATAAATGTGTTAGCTGAAACGCATTTAACTTTGTGGAATTTTCAGAAAAGCAAGGTTATAGTTCCAAAAATTACAAACACAATTATACCTGCTTTAAGAAGTATAGTAGGAGCAAATCTGCAATTTTATGTACTGTCCTTTGATGACAGAAAACAAACAAGTAACATTGATATGGTAAAATTCATTACTAGTTTTTTATGCAAATCACTGGTATAACAAATTTCTGGAGCTAGGTAAGATATTATATCTAGTTTTCAAGTACGATAAAAAAATTCAAACTATGAAAGTTATAAAAAAAGTTATGCATGACCATGTCAAGCTGTTTGCATATAGATATAAATAAACCAATCACTGCTCAGCACTTTAGTCTGGAACCTCATCCGGTTGTTTATACAACCATGACAAACTTGATTTGATTGGTTGTACCATTTCATTTGAGCCTCGTCATTGGTTGGCATAGACAACATAGCCTGATTGGTCTCATAAGCTTTTTTTAAAATTCCAGTATCTGATTGGTCCAATAAATACACAATGTCATCTCAAGGGGTGCTATTAAGCTCTATCCAGTTCTCTCCTACTCTGGACAGAAGGGGAGTTATCTCATCATGATTATTTGACCAATGAACCCTGAGCTGTTGATCGAGCCAGTCCATTTCCTGGATGTTGTCATCATCATTGTGGTTGATGGTGAGTATCAGCAAACTTCCTGGATATTGTGGGTTATCATTGTCATCGCAGAATCTAAATATGACAAAATGATGAGTCACTAAAGTGCAACAGTGGTCTCTGTAGTAATTACTTTTTGTTATAAGTCAAAGAACTAATAAGCAAAAACTGAGCTCTCACTTGTAGAAAACTCTAGCTGTATCTAGACTGAGTTTATCTATATTTTGTATGACTGCCACTCTTTTACCAGAGTCAAACCATTCACTTAGCCGTATGTCTAGTTGTGAGCGACGTCCTTCATCTTGGAAGTCACTTCCTGTATGTAGATAGTTGGTGAAGTTATAAAATAAAAGTGTACTACTTCTAATGAGTTCCTTGGTGATGGTAAACTTGCTTTCAAACACCAATCACATCTCATACAACTGTATTTTGGTTTAATCGCTTGCAAGTTTTACCAATTATGTAAAAGAATTGATCATGATGTATCATAGCTAGTGAAAATGAATTCCCATAATGATGCTTAAAGCAGAAAATTAAAATTCTTTGGTTTTTTATCCATTTAGAAATTTTAAATCCGAATTAACTTATGGCAAAACTACATGAAGCTAAACTCGTTCAGATATCCAAAACAAAATCGGAAACTATTCATTATCCTAGTAAGAAAACAACTCAATCACTATACCAGATAACATCAGAGTCTCGTCATAGCCAGTAAGAGTGGACTCTAGTTTGTTAGAGAGAAACTTTATAGCATTGTAGGATCCTTTGTCGGATACATGGGGAGTCAACACCACGCAAGCAGGACGACGATCTAAACTTCTGACCTATGAATTACCAGAATTAAAATCAATGTAAATGATTTAACTGCAGAGCCTGAGAACTAGAAGTGAAAATTTGAACCTACATTTGACTTGATTAAGCTCCAGAACATGGAAGACTGTCCAGCAATCTCTCTGCTACTGCTCCAAGCATTTATTTCATCAGCTGGACTGCCGGACATTTTAGACCTCCAAGGCTTAGAGGGCTGTTTGGGAATCTCTCGGCTGTCACTCAATGCTTTTGCTTCATCAATTGAACTGCCGGGCGTTTCAGACCGCGAAAGCTTAGAAGGTTGTTCGGGAGTTTTTCTCCTGTCACTAAATGCTTTCGATTCATCAACTGGGTTGTCGAACATTTCAGACTTTGAATGCTCGGAAGATTGTTCGAGAATCTCTCTGCTGTCAGTCAATGCTTTTGTTTCATCAACTGGACTGCCGGGCATTTCAGACTGCGAAAGCTCAGAAGATTGTTTGGGAATTTTTCTGCTGTCACTCAATTCTTTCGTTTCATCAACTTTACTGCCGGGCTGTTCAGACCACGAAAGCTCAGAAGGTCCACCAATCTCTCTGCTGTCACTCAATGCTTTTGTTTCATCAACTGGACTGCCGCATATTTTAGACCTCAAAAGCTCAGAAAGTTGTTCGAGAAACTCTCTGCTGTCACTCAATGCTTTTATTTCATCGGCTGGACTGCCGCATATTTTAGAACTCAAAAGCTCAGAAAGTTGTTCGAGAAACTCTCTACTGTCACTTAATGCTTTTATTTTATTAACTAGACTGCTAGAAAGCTTGGACTTCCAAAGCTCAGAAAGTTGTTCGAAAAATTCTCTACTGTCACTCAATGCTTTTGGTTCATCAACGGAACTGCTGGACATTTCAGGCCGCAAAAGCTCAGAAGGTTGTTCAGGAATTTTTTTGCTGTCACTGAATGCTTTCGTTTCATCAACTGGATTGTCAGACATTTCAGACCACAAAAGCTCAGAAGGTTGTTCGGGAATCTCTCTGCTGTCACTCATTGCTTTTGTTTCATCGGCTGGACCGCCGGGTGTTTCTGACCGCAAAAGCTCAGAAGATTGTTCAGGAATCTCTCTGCTGTCACTCATTGCTTTTGTTTCATCGGCTGGACCGCCGGGTGTTTCAGACAGCAAAAGCTCAGAAGGTTGTTCGGGAATCTCCCTGCTGTCACTCATTGCTTTTGTTTCATCGGCTGGACCGCCTGGTGTTTCTGACAGCAAAAGCTCAGAAGATTGTTCAGGAATCTCTCTGCTGTCACTCAATGCTTTTGGTGGTAGGCTAAGAGAGAATTAGGTTGTGTTTAGTACATTTCATAAGCAATAACATAGACTCAAACACAATTAATCATACGCTCATATTGAGTGGGGTACAAACGTTTCGAAAGTGACAGCTTGAAACTTGGTGCATCAAAATTCCATGGCTTTTTCACTTTTGGGTTTCACTAAAATTTTATAATTTTGAGAAAATAACTTTATTTACTAGCCATTACCTATAGTATATTAGACAAATTTCTAAACATTAATTCATAAACTATAAAAAACAAAATTAATAACTGTTATTGGAAAGAGTCACCACAAAAAGTGTCTTGTTAAATCAAAGAGTTTGCTTAGACTCATTGGTTAAACTAATAACTTGAAATAATATTTTGACTACTGACTCCTTGGATGTTGAGAAATAACAGCTCGGTAATGCATTATACTGATTATAGAAATACATGTATATAGGCATTATACTTGTCACAGGACGTGATTCATTCATAACAGAAAGTGCAAGCCATAATTGCCTGTGAAAATAAAAAACTATTATTGAGTTAGCTACAATTTTGTCTTTGGACCAAACAGAAATTTGGCCATTAATAGTTATGTTCCTTTTCAATCAACACATTTTTGAGAAGTTCAGTTTTGAAATATCTCGCATTCCATATTTGACCATGGATGAAGTACTATATATATATATAATACTTTATATATATAATACTTTATTGGCATCAATATCATTTTATAAAAATGTTTTTCATAAAGTGCCATAGCTAAAAGAAAAACAAAAAATCAAAAATGAAACAGAAAATAAAATGAACACAGAAAAAAAGAAGTCTACTCAAACACAGTTTGTTTAAAATAATTCTCCATTGGTATTTAAAAGATATTTGAATAAATTTGATTTGAAAACAAACAGACAGGGTTTGTGAGATTCTATACTCACAAATTTTTGTGAGATACTATATAACAGTATTGCCAGATACTCGATTTGCGTGTGTCTAAACTTAGCGATTTTGTATCGCGTCATAAAGAACAGAAACCATGTTACTCTTACAAACTATTAGATTCGTCTCGTGATAAATGTAGTAGCGAAAGTTCGCCATGGACAAAAATTTATAAGTCATTGTTAAAAAACGATGTTGAATTGTGGCTTTTGCTATATTACCAACTATTACAGATGGATTATTGTGGACCTGGTCCTTTTTTATTTAAGAACTGGAAATCGAAGACATAAGCAACTATGTTTGAATCGTCATAAATAGTGAAGGAACTTGCGCCGTGGATGAAGCTTAAAAATCTGATAAGAACATGACAATGACTTGTGGGATCCAATGATACACATTTCCAAGAGCGGATAACTGCTTGTATCGATGATAACAATGATCATATAAGGGAAGATGGATAACAGTTGTATGGTGATAGCTTTTACCTTATATAACCTCTGGTTGTCTCCCCGCATTGGACTAATAATATATACACTACAATCGATCACCATTATACAATATAAACGTTATCGTCTTCCCTTTTTTGACCGTTGACATTAACATGACGACTCCAACAAATGGTTACATTTGAATTGTGGTCAAAATTATATTAAATTCCGCAGCTGACAATTTGGTTAGACTTCATCCATGTATAGGACGAATGAGTCATATAAACTCAAACATGTCTTATGCAATAGTTATCAGCTATAAATAATGGCTATGGAAAAATACATACCACTTGTAGGTGGAGATCAAAGCCACTGTCAGCACTAGACAGCAGGTGATGACAAGTACAAGACGGCAATGACGTTTGAGGAATCCAAAGAAATCATGGTATCTATCTTTCTCCATTTCAGTTAAATGTTGTACTGGTTTTTCTACAAAGGGTGTGTTTTTTATCTTCAAATGATTCAGCTAAATCGTGATGAACTAAGATTAAGAAACTGAAAACAAATTAGCTATACCTATGGTGATGAATTAGTATACACAATAAAGGGGTATTGTATTGTAATGCCTTTATCTACAGCCAGAAAACCTATTACATTCTACTAACGCTTACAAGGAATCACGGTTGACTTGGCAAGGCATAGCTGACTGCAGAATACATCAGACTAGTTTAAATAATATAAACTGGGCCGAGTTGGTGGCGCTTCGCTATCAAACACCCACACCACACGGGCAACAGATGTCTTGTCAGTGACATAATTTCCTAGCCCAGTTTCCTTTTCTCTTGAACATCCGGGACGCTCCCATGACCCACCCAAAAGCACAGTTATTAATGACGCTCGAACTACACACAGTTCGTGGGCGGAGCTCAACTATCTCAGCCAATCCCATTATTATTAACGAACTGTTGCCTGTGTTTTTGTGGAAACTCAAGTTTCTGAAAGAAAAAGCTTAATAATTTTCACATTGAGGTGAGCTTACAATTTTTTTTTATTGGAATGTGTAGATCTGTGGCCAGTCAACCTATCTACGAGAGATTTATGCTGTATCATGTCTGTAATGAGAGATATGGAGGTTTGAAATTTGATTTTGGTCAAAAGTTGATATCCCTTGGTGTATGTAGGGTGTATGTATGGTGTATGTATGGTGTTTGAAAGTGGACTTAGGCAAAGAGACATGCTTGCAACTACAACCGCAGTGCCCCTGTGGCCTGGCACACTCAGTCAGATCTCAAGGAGCCACTCGTAGGAAATACAAGATTCCTAGAAAGACGCTCACACCTGGGAGACTTGGAGTAACCAACAAGGACTAAAGGAGCGATTGACTTTATTATCTATACTCAATATCTGGTATTCAATTCTGTGTGTTTATGAATAGACATTGTTGTTGTCAATAGTAATAAACTACTTTTACTTTCAACTACACGAGTTCTGTGAGGCAGGTTGCCCAACGAAAGTTGTTATTGCTACTTAGTAATCTCTGGTTACATGCAATAGATAACCAATTCAGCCTTGTCACTCTGCTGCTGCGCTACCAAAATCCAGCAGAAACAAGTAATATCCAAGCACATCTTGCAGTACCTGTAACAGTCTACCCTAAGTACGGGGAAAACCGTTACAGTATAGCTATGTAGTATCTAAATGTAAAGGTCTGGCTACACTCACTGCACCGATGTTTTGATACCGATGTGCTTATGTGATGGTTCGTGGCTATGTGCAGGTGGCTACACAGACCGAAGTAGCGTGGCGATGTGCTCGAGCAGTTCGGTGAGCTGCGACTGAACTAGCCAATCATGCAGCACAATGTGCGGGTTTTTGCCTGCTTCATTTCCGACAACAAATTATTTGTTTCCCTGATATAATCATCACAATAAAAAACAATAATAATTAAAAAACAATTTCGCTGTGATGTATGGCTGGTCTTGTTCACCATGAAAACATTGCTTTCAATATTTTTTTTGGTTCTGTTTATTATTAAATCTTCCAGATATTATTGTGATTATTTATTAGTTATAATAATAACTAAATAAATGATGTAATAATAATGAATTTTATTGTACTTGCTATTAATTTTAATTATTATTATATTTATACTCAGTAATGTTGAAATTAGCAATTACCACTGTTCCATGAGCCGTGTAAAATTAATTCACCATTCAAACTTTATTATAACATAATAATTCCTTCGGAGTTTGCAGTGGATGCTCGTTGTTGACAAAAATTTTAACGGAAATTTGTTGTAAATGGCTAAACTTGATGAGCTTGGGAAAATATTTTGTTTCAACCAATCAGAGATCGCCGATGTTTCTTCGGCATCGGGCATAGACCAACATGTTGGTTATGCTCACGAACAGGCCCCATCGGGAACGCCCATCGCAAGGCCTTCCGATGCAAAACATCGGCCTGTGTAGCCACTCCTTTAGTCCATTTGTGCGGTGTTAGCTTAAAACTCTGGCACTAACAAACAATCACAACAACAAATACATATTTGGAATTATCGTTAGGGAAAAACCCGAAACCGGAGCAAACATCTTATTAACCAGAGAAACCTAAAAAAATATGGCTGCGCCCTTAGATAAATCAATGAACAAAATTCCAAAATCCCCGTAATTAATTGGTGTTTGCACCAATTAATTATTATTGTGCAGGATTTTTGTATAACTAGCGCGTAGTTATTCCGGTAGCCACCTACACTACCTCTAGGCAAAAAGAGCTGTCTGTCGATCCCGACAGTCTGTTGGTCAGAGAGCCTATCGGTGTCCACCCGTCAGCATGACTGCTGGAGGAAGAGCACTTTGGCTATCGTCTGCCGAACAGGCCTGCCGTCGTCGTTCACTAGATAACCCTGAATGCTGCTAGACCTTAGAGGTCGTTTGAGCTGTTATCGTGTAATGGTATCGTCGTCTGTTATGGTATCAAGTAATAAGCTTGATTGACTGTGTATGCTGTTTATATTTCTTAACAGAAAATAACCAGTGAGTCTCCTCGTAACACTGCTTTGTGAGGAGCTCTGTAAGACTTTATATACTGAGGAGGCGGTGCTTAATAATAATGTAGCCTCGTTGTAAAATGGTAGCAATAGGTAAAATATAATAATAATAAAATATCGAGGTTATAAACACGTGATCGTAAATAAAGGGAATAAGTAGAATTGTTGTTGTCCATCGTAAATACGGTTCGATGTTTTCCTGTACATTATTATGCCTTCCCTTTCACATTACAACATTGTCTCATTGCTTATGTCAGCCTGATATCGATGTTTACAAGCTTGCCTTGATGACTGCCACTACTATTAAAATAATAATAAACAACCTTCTGCATTATCATCGTTGTTCTTGTTATTTATTATTAACTATTTGTTAGTTATTTATCTATTTATTGGTATTTGCATCTATGTATTTATTGAAGTAATTGTCACTTCTTGCCATTCAAGGGTGCACAACTCTATCTCAGACAATAGATGGCGGGTGCCAATCCTTACTTGAGGGAGGGGACTGTGATAAACCACCAGCCAGCCTCAATTCTTTGTACCTGGCTAGCAGCTTTCTGGGGTGGGGAGAGAGCGAGAGCTAAACACAGAACACAGGTAATTTCTGGTTACTCAGATAACTGGGGAAGACTACGACTATTGGTCTATCTGTCCCAGCATAGTAGTCTGGCTAACAGGACTTTTCCTAAAGCTGGGCACGTACATGTCTGACTGTCCATACAACTAGGAGGGGACGACTACAACTGGAGGTCTCTCTGTTTCAGTGCAGTTGTTTTGCTAGTGAAACTCTCCCTAGAGCTGAGCAGAAACCGGTCCAGCTCTCCATCCAACCAGAGGGGAGATGACTATGGCCAAAGGCCCACCTGTCTCAGCAAAACTGTCTGGCTAGCAGAACTCTTCCTAGAGCTGGGCACAGACATGTCTATTTGACCATTCAACTAGAGGGGGGATGACAGCGACCCAAAGTTTATCTATCTCAGAACAAGTAGCAGGCTAGCAACTCTCTCTAGAGCTGGGCACAGGTGAACAGGAATAACTAACAAAGTAGTTATTGAAGCACAGCTGACTACGCTCTCTCTTATTCAGAAAGTTCAGAGCCTCAATATCAACTGCTTTTATTTCACAAAACACAAACTATTTATAACAGTAGAGCAGGAGTCTTGGTAACAACTTTCTCACATACACAATAGCTGGCCACTGAAATTACAGCTAAATGATAATACCAATAATGGTAGATGGATACAGGGTAGACTCCCCGTTAATTTGTTCAAAATTGAGAGCTTGAGCTATATTATCTTGTAGCCTATACAGCACCCCTCTTCACTCTTGGTACCCATCTCACAAGTTTACAAAACCACGTTAGGATTTATTATAGATCATGATCTGCAATTGTATTGTGTTTTATTTCTTACGGATGGGGTATTCAAATCTGTGTACCCCATCTGTGCCAATTTTGCTGCCATTTTTGGGAATCCTGAATTGTCACTCAGATGCAGGCACCATACTACTGTTGGAGGTATGTGAGTGAAGGTTGGGGGTGTATGGGTGAGGGTTGGGGGTGTGTGAGTGAGGGTTGGGGTTGTGTGGGTAAGCGTTGACGGTGTGCAGAACTGTTTGGTGATAGAAAGGGTTGAACCATGGAACACGGGTAGCGTACAGAAAGCAACAACTTGCAATGTCAACCCATCATATCATTACTTTTGTTAAATGAGGAGTATTGGACAAAAATGATAGACCAAATGTTATATTCAGTGATGTGACATTGTTGTATATGTCACAACTGCATTTACCTGAATTTCTAAGAATCAACTAAAAACCAATAACAATCTTGGGTTTGTTGTTTGTAGAGATGGTTAACTCAAGATCAGTATTTGATTGGCTTTCTCAAAACTGTTTTTGTTATCAGCTGTTTGCTGGTGACACAGTTATAATATCAACAAACCAACAAATTGGTAGAAATAAAACTCTGTCTTGGAGCGGTTTCATCTCCTGAACTATTAAACTTACAAACTAGATACAAGACTGCACTAATTGTATTTGTTTGCTACCAAGTCTCCATGGTAATAGCTTGTACAAAGTCTCCAAAGAAAACATACACAAGACTATCTGTGTTTTCAACTAGCAGCTGCGGGACATTATCTCCACTTGATACTAATATTAGTCTTTCCGCTTTTGCTAAACTTAGCTTCATTTCAAAAAAACGCACCACAATCCTTGAAGATTTGACAAAAGATTTTTCACTGAATAACGAGAAATTATTCAGATTATTTCACTTCCACTATTCCGGCTTGTGCGATAAAAATAATTGGACTTGGTTGAAAATAGACGATGCGAAAAAACTATGAAATTTTTGGCATCGCTTATTAAATATGAAAGCAATTAGAAAGTAAATAAGTACTTAGAATTTAAAATTTTAAACAAAAATCGAAACCACCATAGATTATATGTACAACACGTACAGTTTAAAGAGAGAAATAATATAAATTATACACTACTACTATACTTGAGTACTACGCATAGGCTTACTTTGAGTATCATCATCTGAAGTTGATTTATTATCTTCATCAGAATTTTTCTCATTGGCAGCTAAAATACAAAATACAAAACTAAGCTTAAACAATTAAATCATAGAGATGGTTTACTTGTATATGTAAAACCAACATACTTGATACATTTTCATTTTCGTTTGAAGAAGAGCCCGAAACTTTTGTTGGTTGCTGTTTAGCTTGTGCTCTAGCTTTTCTGTTTGGTAAACCTCTTAAACCATAGCCTGAGTGCTCATCAGGAGGACCACTGTAACAAAATACATTGCGAGTAGTAATATATGAGCAGATCTCCCTACCAAGTGTTTCCCTACCACTGTAACAAAATACTTTGTGTTATAGTTTCTCTGTAGAACAATACGTATTTTATAGATTGTTTTCCCCTGACCATATTTTCTTTATTTATATAATATATTATATCAACAATGAATAGTTGCATAAACAAGACAACAACTTGAGACAAAATACTGTGTGTCTGTACCTGTTCTGATCAGATAATGTTTTTCCATCTTTGTCGGCCATAATGCACAGACCTGTAAAGTATAAACTTGTAGCCGTTACATGCTATATATTTATATACAACTTTAGTTAATATACAAGACTCGTACAGTATTAACGGCGTTTTCATTATATGTTCTTCGAACTAGTATTATTCATTGTTCGACATATTTGCTGACGTTGAGAGTGTAGGTAAATATAATGATTAAGATAAGGTTGAAAAACAATATAACTGCAACTGGATTTTTTGGCAAAAAAACCCCGCCCACTAAACCAATCATCCAATGAAATCCATTTAAAAGTTGCCAAAATAACAATGGGGAATGCAACTCCCAATAAAAAAACGCACAGCACATTCCAAGCAAAATACACATATAACAATGGATGAAATATAACATATACATATATATATTACATTTCGTCCATGCATATACCTCAAATGTTGGCCTAAAACTTAGGCTAGCAAACAGTGAGCTTTCATAAGTTATTAATCAATAGATCCAATTAACTTGTAAATGGTTTAAATGTATTTCCTTGTTTTCTGTGGACCACTATTGTTCATCATCCACGACCCCCTTCCCCTCCCCACTGCTCTTCATACTCTCAAGCCAAGCCTTAGTCATTTTTACTCCAGTAAAATCTGAGGAGGTAATGAGGCTGTAACATGTGTAGTGGATACTGCCGGTAGGGCTCCTACTACCGTCCACTAACAACAGCCGTTCATAGCGCGCAGCTCGTGAAGCAGCAAAACAACACTTCTCTTCTAGAGGTATCGCATTGTTGGTCAGACGTGCAGGGTGCTACAGAGAAGTTGGTAATGTCTTCACTACTAGTGAGCCCTCGGCTCAGACAAACTAAATATAGTTTTATGTAATAGAATACATTTATTGTCCACATATCAAACTCTAGGGAGGCAATCGCCTAGAGAAGTCCAAAGCACAAGCAGTAAGTGATAAGTGGCAAAGTATATATGAAAAAGCAGCCTTTTATAGGCTGATCACAGGAAGTATATTGCATCATGTTGGTGCAACCAATAAAACATAACAGGAAGTGCTGCAACCAATCAGATGACAACACATACAAGAGCAGAGAATGTTAAAAGGATAAGGCGCCTAGTGGCAAGGAATAAAACTATACAATCAAATCCTTAGTCTAATTAGCCTTACGATCCAGGTAGGCGGTAAGTGGAGGTAGCTAGGTCCTGGATACGTCCTCGGGAGTTGATACAGATCTTCTTAGAACTCTGGCTAGGGCGGCCATCTTGTTGCCAATCCGGTATGTCATTGCAGGGTCGGTAAAGTTCATTACAGGGTCGGTAAGGGAAGCTACAGGGTCGGGAAGCTGCAGAGTCGGTAAGCTGCAGGGCCGGTGTGACAAATCATCTGCTTCTAAGCAATGGCTACTGGATATATCACTGGGGAGGCCTGTCTGACTAGTTAATAGTGTCAGAGTCACCTATGGGTTAGGGTATAGGTATGTATAAAGCATAAATCCATCACACATGGTTAAAAAATTTAGTCAAGTTTCATCTTATTTTCCTATTTATTGAACTGGATTAATCGCTAAATTAATCTCCTGTGACACCAATAATTAGCTCCGAGTTTCCAATATATAATTCAGGTTTCTCTGCTCTGATTGAAAATTAAAAGCATGGGATTGCATCATGGTGGACCGGAGTTATTTCTCATTCATAGAAATGGTAAACTTGAAGCAATTGTGAAGTTTAAAGAAAATAGAACTAAGAAATCATTACTAATGGCATTTAATTAAAATATGGTTTTTAATTGAGTTGATTGTAAAAATAACTCGATTAAATCACAGCCTTAGGAGGTAACATTTCTCAATTTCTTTTTTCAATGCGCCCCTCAGTGTAAAATTATCACCCTCCCCCCCCCCCCTCCATTCATTATTCATGAGCAATACTAATACGCAGGTTCCTCAATCTTAACCATTTTTTCCATTATATCAGCACACGCTGAGCAGTATCCCATGGTAAATCTTATTATGCATAGAGAGACAACTCCTTTCTTGAAATTTAAATAGCCAAACCGCCAAACTACAACGGTATTAGCATTTTATCAGCACTTCTGTGACTAAAATAAAAATTTTGAGTGTATAAATTCACAGTTTTAAGTAAGAACAAATCTGTTATTATTGAGATACTGAAACAGATTTATAGCAAAGTCTACAGAGTTGCCAAGGTTTTCTTGGTTGTTTTACGGCTAATAGCTGCGCACAAGGTTAGGATAATGTTTTATGATGCAGTATAGTAGTAGCTAAATAAGCCTGGATGAAGGGTTACCATCAAATACAGCCAACTGTTACATAATATTAATAATGGGGTACCTATAATATAGTAAAAAAAGAACTTGTGTTGTTATAACTGTTGTCAGGTCATGGTTAAGTGACTTTATATTCAGCTCAGACACCTACTCTAACTTTCTATTAAGCCTGGTTCACATACATCGTAGATGCTCGCAAGTGATCGCAGATCCTCGTACGGCAATCCGCGATACATGTTCACATAAACTTGGTAAACTCACGATCGCAAGAGATACAATCACTCTCTTGAATGGGAGGTAATAAAATCTCGAAGCGCGTCTTCACTGACCAACGACTATATACATACTAAATGAATTATCGTTGTTCAATTACACCAAATAATTTATTATTTTTAACAATTTTAAAAATGTTATTACACTTTTGCTCATATTATCATTAAATATTGTTCCATATTTTTTAATTAAATTTATAACTATTGTCCCATAGTGCATTATTATTTTTTATCATCTCTTAATTAATATATAATTTTTGAATCTCAATTTTTTATTATCATATAAGAATTATGCTATTATATAAAAATTTACAGAAAAAATATACATTTATACATTTGAATCAACTATCATAATATTTCATTCGAAAAATTGATAGTAAATAATACTTAATATTCATAATTGAACAATAATAATTTTATTATTTATTATAATTTTTTGATGGCAGTCATATTTACATGAGTAACCTTGACCTAACTGTGGATTTTGAGAAGGAAAGTAAGCAAATTGTACTCCCTATCGTACGACGGTCATAGAAAAGTTTGTTCAGCTGAAATTTTCTACGAGGCTCTGCGACAGCGTGCGACAGCGTGCGACAGCGTGCGACAGCGTGCGACAGCGTGCGACAGCGTGCGACAGCGTGCGACAGCGTGCGACAGCGTGCGACGTCGCACGAGCCACTGCTAATCCAGGTTCACATACATCGCAGATGCTCATACGAGGATCTGCGATCACTTGCGAGCATCTACCAGATGTATGTGAACCAGTTATGTAACTTGACTCATTTCATGGTTTCAGCATAGAGCTGCATATTATCTATATTATTCCCGTTATCTACCATCACAGCGCAGAAATACTAAGCTACAGGTAATTACTATAGTGAGAACGGCACACCCCTTCTTTAACGTACACAAAACTGAGTTCTACAGATAACTTATCAGTGCTGGTTGAACCGATACTGTGGTGGAACATGGAGCTATTAGCTACATGAAGGCTTTGCGCATACTTTCCATTCATATCATCATAAACCTGGGATGAACCAATGAATGAAAATGAAACATTTTTAGTAAAATATATTTAACTACTTCAAATTCAAAGATCTATTGATGATATTTAATACATATATGGATGGTTATCTCTAGTTACAGCTGCTGTAGAGTTTCTAGTTGATAGAAGAGAAGAAATAGTATGTGACTGTTGCTTGGCTACAGAATCTAGTCTTGTACTTGTTAACAACTCTACATATCTTGCTCTTAAGTATTTCTGGTCTATGACACTTCAGAGACTCAGGTAGTCCATAGAAAATTTCTCCCATGGCCAAGCTTTCTATTCAGTTGATGTTAAAACGAAGATAACCCTGCCGGTGTATCTTTAAAAATTATTCGCCAAACTCGATTTAAAAAAAACAATAACTTGGCTCATGGTGAAACAGCCGCCGAAGTAGAGAGATATGAGGAGACTCTGATGGATGCTAAGAGTGTTTGTATAGCAACCAGAGAGAGGCTCTCGGCTTCTCGTGGTGTGCTGCCTCTATTTGGATGCTAGCATTGAATCCCTTCTCCTATTTGTATAAGTGGTTGGTTGAATGACAGACATGACTACAAAGTTCTGCTTACAAAAACTGTGAGCTCCTGGGGCTTAGTAAATAGGATTGTCCTAGTTGTGGTGCAGAAATAGCAAACTTAAATAGCGAACTTCACATAAGTATAAAATTTTAAGTTAACACAAGTAACTCGCACACTGCCTAGTAACATCTGCTTTGTAACCAAATACCTTCTTGATGTCTGTGAGTGGTTTAGAATAATACATAGAAACTGTTCATAGACATAGAACTATTGAATACTGCACGTCTATGGACCAAATTTAAACTATTTTTCTCATGTTAAATCTTTGTATTTGTCAAAAAACCTTCAGACACAAAATGTAATAAAACCCCAGATCCCAGTACCCTGACTTACCTGTGACCACCTAGTGCAGACTGTTAATGTTTGTGGGCTGTATAAATTTTATCTACGTAGCCTTGGGTACCATTACTTTATAGCCATAAGTTCTACATGTTTATCTTCCATAACTCAGCTGATAATGAAAACTTCAAGTTGTGCCCTCAACTTGTAGCCTAATATTACATAACATTGTGCTTGATATTGTCCATGTAAGCCAGTTTATGAAAAACTTTTTTATAAAAGCTGATATTGTTATAGTATTTTTCATTGGATTTTAGGCAATAAAATAAAATATGTTTGCTTTCAAAGCCCTCGTCACTTCCAACAGATGTGCAACATTTTAATAAGAAAATGATAAAGTACTACGGTTTAATGGGAGACATATTTCTGGGATTGTAACCACCCTCCAGATAAGCACTACATGGAAAGAACAAAACTTGCTGCCGCATAAAACCACCAGCACAAACAATCGTTTTTGGGAAACCCTTCCCGGAATCTCTTCACCGCTGACAAAAAAACCCAAAAAGAAAGAAACAACCCCACCCACTACGATTCACCTGCCAGATGAGTGTTGACCTGTATTACATGACAGAGTTAGACTATCAAATAGCTTTAGCTCCAAAAGGGAAAGACAGAACCAGGCTTAGAGAGAATACAAGAGGGCTCGAGGGGAAGCCTAAGCATTGGATCACATGCTAATGGTCAGTTAACCACTCCAGTGAAAAGTATGTCAGTTGAAGTAAACAAGTGCTGCCAGAGGGGGGTTTGTGGACAGCTCTCCTACTTTATTAGATCGACAATAGCCCTGATGGAATATTTTCTACAAACACACCCTTTCCGAGGATATATGAATAAACTCCAAATCATCTGCCATATAATGGAAGTTACACCAAAAAAAGTAACCCTAGGAGTAGCTATCTACTGCAGACAACCAAGTCATTTTATATGAAGACAAACAAGAGATAAGCTAGAGCTGCTACCAGACTAGCTATGGACAATCAACGGGTAATAAATCATTATCAGCTAATAGATAAAGGTACGCAATCGATTAAAGAATATGATGCACATTACATCCAATTACCTGAGGTCCCTTACCATTCCAGCAGTTCCATTACCTGTAGAGGTGGTTATCCTCAGACTACTGTAAGATATCTAATTTCTGTTCTAATCAATGTTCAATTGAATAAGATCTGAAGCAATGATTACATATTTAGATTGAAAAAATTTCCAACTTTGTCTGAGAGACGGTGCCCCTAGTCCTCTATCCGAAGGTAAGTGCTCACAGGGCCAGTGATGATGACTCAATGTCAGGGTGGTGCAGCTTTCAATTTTGATCTTTTTAATGTTTTTTATAACATCCATTATGTTGTTAAATGGACCATGGTTAAGCCCAGATCAAGGCAAAGGCGGGAGATGGGCTCTCTGTAGACACGTTGGAAAGCAGGGGTGGTGTAACAGGAATGACGCAGTTTCAATAGAAGACAACTCCAATATTGTTCAGTACTGCTCTGTGTCAGCTTAAGTCATCCAGTAGCCGTCGGCTTCTTTGAAGGTTATTGTATGCTTGAGAAGGGAGGTGAGGATTGGGGTGTTGGGGGAGGGTTGGGGGTGTGTGGGGAAGGGTTGGAGGTGTGTGGGGGAGGGTTGGGGGTGTGTGTGGGGGAGGGTTGGGGGTGTGTGTGGGGGGAGGGTTGGAGATGTGTGGGGGAGGGTTGGGGGTATGTGGGATTGCTTTGGGTGCGTTTTGGTGGTTTGTGGGATAGGGGAGGGGTAGAACCAGGTAATACAAGAAAGCCAACAGAAAACAATCCAACTTGCAATGCAAACCCATCACAAGATGGCTCTCGCTAGGAGTTTTGTGCAAAGAGATTTAGCGTGACGTTACATTCAGTGGTGTGACATGGTTGTATATATCACAACTATCTTTACCTGTATCACTAACTATCTTTACCTGTATCACTAAATAACTTTGCCTGTATCACTAACTACCTTTACCTGTATCACTAACCGTCTTTACCTGTATCACTAAATAACTTTACCTGTATCACTAACTACCTTTACCTGTATCACTAGCTGTCTTTACCTGTATCACCAACTATCTTTACCTGTATCACTAACTATCTTTACCTGTATCACTAACTGTCTTTACCTGTATCACTAACTGTCTTTACCTGTATCACTGTCTTTACCTGTATCACTAA
This sequence comes from Cryptosula pallasiana, assembly GCA_945261195.1. Taxonomy (NCBI): domain Eukaryota; kingdom Metazoa; phylum Bryozoa; class Gymnolaemata; order Cheilostomatida; family Cryptosulidae; genus Cryptosula; species Cryptosula pallasiana. The sequence goes on from OX183130.1 coordinate 40,498,101, forward strand.
CTGTCTTTACCTGTATCACCAACTATCCTTACCTGTATCACTAACTGTCTTTACCTGTATCACTAACTGTCTATACCTGTATCACTAACTATCTTTACCTGTATCACTAACTGTCTTTACCTGTATCACCAACTGTCTTTACCTGTATCACTAACTATCTTTACCTGTATCACCAACTGTCTTTACCTGTATCACTAACTAACTATCATCTAGAAAATTAAAAAAATGTTGCAATCCTTGTTTGTAAAGCCTGTTAACTCGAAATCCCTACATAACTGACTTCCTCAGAATAGTTTTTGTAATCAGCTGTTTGCTGGTGACACAGTTATAATATCAACAAACCTACAAATTGGTAGAAATAAAACTATGACTTGGAGCGGTTTCATCTCCTGAACTATTAAATGTAAACTTATAAACTAGATACAAGACTGCACTAATGGTATTTGTTTGCTACCAAGTCTTCATGGTAATAGCTTTTACAAAATCTTCAAAGAAAACATGCACAAGACTATCTGTGTTTTCCACTAACAGCTGCGGGACAGTTATCTCCACTTGATACTAGTATTAGTCTCCCAGCTTTTGTTAAATTTAGCTTCATTTCAAAACAATGCACCACAATGTTTGAGGATTCGACAAAAAATATTTCATTTGACACCAAAAATTTATCAGATTATTTCACTTTACTATTATGGTTTGTGAGATGAAAACTATCGGACTTTGTTACATAAAGGAAGGGCACCTGTTGCTGGACAATGTTTGAGTTTTATAACCAACAGGAAGCCCATAGAAAGTTCTAGATACTAGTATTAATCTTGCACTTCCCACTAAATGTCTAGGTTCGACACCCGTACAATTATCAATAAAACTCTCAATCTAACTTTTGCATCGATACTCAGGCTAATCATCATGGACCAACTCACACAACAGTCAATAGTCATGTGGTTGCAGAAGTTGTCTCGTCAATACCTAACAAAACTTGTGCGCAACTGTAACAACAAGTATCATATTTAGCTAGTTCCCTAATGGACTTCTATGTGGGGGAGGGAAGAGGAAGACACATAGAAGGATTTAGAACATTAGCTACAATCAAACTGTCACTAAGGTCTGAGCATATCTTCGGTTGCTTAATGTCTGAGAAGTGACAGCCCAACACCCTCTTCAAACATCCATAAATCTCTATCAGTCTCACACACACAAAAGCATGCAAACGGTTACCATTTGAATAACTTGTTGCCTAGTAAGTTCAGTCATTAGTGGTGATAAGAAAGATATTTGTTATCTCTATCATATTCTCTTATCAACCATTGAATCAGTGGGGTATCAAAAATTATAAATATCTTGATAGAATTTCACTACAACCACTCCACGCCACACCCACATCACACTACACAACTCCACAGTATGCTATATTGTAGTGGATTGTGGGGGGGAGGGGGTGGGCCGGACAAAATACTCTTTCCAACAGAGGTTATTTAACAGCCCACGGCTCAAACTCACTACTGCCACTGCACTCTTGAGCAATAAAAAGGATGGTAGGACTCACTGAGTGATAGTGTGGGGCAAGGGGTCTAGCTCTATGTTCCGGTGGTTCTATATTCTGGTGGCTCTATGTTCCGGCGATTTTGGCTCTATGTTTTGGTGAATTATTTTTCATAGAAAAATGCTAATGTGGAGCATGATTAAAATTGGACACTACCTTTCGCAACAAACTATTACTAAATTATATTATAATGAAGTTTCTGTTTTTTCATAGTTTTTATTACTAATAAATGTAGTTAAATACTTGTTGTATAATCATAAAACTACCACCATTAAAATTTTTTTTTTAGACATAGGTACCGAATCAAATAATACAATCCGTTTGAACTTCATTCTATTTAAACGTAAAAAACGCTCCACAATAGTCTTCGTCTATGAAAAATATTTCAACGGAACATAGAGCCGAAATCACCGGAACATAGACCCACCGGAATATAGAACCACCGGAACAAACATAGAGCGTTCGTGGTGGGCAAGTGGTGAAATGCTTAAGAGCCTGAAATGCATAGATAGAAGCACGGTGGTTACAAAAAAAGATGGATGTACCTTAAGGAGGTGACTGGACAAGCACAAACTGGTGGAGTGGAAATATTTTTGAATCAGTTTTTCAAGTAAGTTATTTTTTAGCCAATCACATGTGTGATTTCAACCCAATCATTTACATATTTTTTGTTATAAATATAGCCTTCCTTATTGTATTTAGCAATGCTTGTGTACAGATATGCAATGATGCTATTTTGAGATTGAAGCTACTGTCATTCTTAACAGTTAAGTGGTTACGTCTCTTAGTAAAAGTAAACTTTTAGATTGGCGGTAGTGCTGGGAATGAGCGAAGGTAGAGGCACAGCTAGTAGAATCCACCAGGCTTCACCTTTACTTGCAAGTAATTCTCTTCTGTACACTGACCCTCTCCCAGTACTTACTCTCCCACCACAAAGCCCAACCCTGAAACAGACCTCTGCAACATTTCTTGATCCAGATGCAGATGACTACAACAATCCCGACCCTGCTACAGACCCTTACAACAATTCCCAACTTTGATTCTTTGTTCCTCTGGCACAGAACACCACTTCTCTTGTTTGCTGATGACAACCTTTACCACTGATCGCTACTCAGAGAGTCAAAAGTGCCGGAAGGATGCCAGCCGGCACCTTTGAAGCGGAGGCCTTTGACAGATTGACTAAAACACTCCAAGATGTCCTGCAGCCCCCTCTGTTGGCCCCTGCACAAAACTTCAAATCTATCATGTTCACTGGTTACATAGGGTAACCGTTGCACAGTTCTTAGAAATAGCCTCACCAAATAACTGGGGAGCTCACAGCTCGTGTACATGTCCGGGAGGTCCCATGACACGATGCTCTAGTGTTGGAAGCCTAACACCCTCCAAGGATTCTTCGCGGCTCTCCGGCTCGTTTTGGATTGACTCAATGCGAAAGTTACCAGTGCATTCCTTACCTCCAGAAAGCAAAGAAACCTTAATTGCAGGAACTAATCAAGTAAAGAGACTTGTAAGCCACTCAGTTTCCCTTCTATGACACTATCGGTGCCTCTTTCCAGCTCATAGGCATAAAAACGAAAGCAAGCTTTGTTGCTATTTCTCTGCGCAAACTTATGGACTTACTCAAAAATTATGAATCTCTCTTTATCAATGAATTACATTATAATTACAATTACAGGCTAATAATTGTCATCGTTTCTATTTACAGGAAATTGATGAAGAGCTGCGAATTCTATCCTATGAAATTGAACAATCCAAAAAATATTTATTAAAAAAACATTGCATGAGCGTGTACGGATATAGAACATCAATAAAACATTTAATGTACATTAAAAGTAAGTCTTGGACCTTCTATAAATTATGAAGACTAAACTCAAATTGCATGAAGCTAAACAAGTGTAAAATAATGTGTATAATTCAAGCCTATAACTGAACCAAGGGGTACATTTGAACTTGGGCCAACATATTGGTTAGTCAGTGAGCTTCTTTCAATCATAATAGGCCCCATTTGATTGGCCATGTCCTTTCATTGGTGCCATGTCATTGGCTATTATAGCGGAGGCTAAATGGTAGATTTAAATGAGCTTCGGTTAGAAAACCATATCTTATTGGTCCAATATAATATACAATGACATCTCAAGCTGTGCTGGTTAGCTCTATCCAGCTATTTCCTACTCTAGATAAGATGGGAGTTATCTCATCATGATTATTTGACCAATGATCTCTAAGCTGTTGTTCAAGCCAGTACTTTGATTGGATGTTGTCATCATCATTGTGGTTGATGGTGAGTATCAGAAAACTTCCTGGATATGTTGGGTCATCATTGTCATCGCAGAATCTAAATATGGCAGAACGATGAGTGAGTCGCAGCGGTAGCCACTGAAGTACATGTAAGTAATTTTTATGATATAAGGTCAACGACTAGCACACAAAAACTGAGCTCTCACTTGTAGAAAACTTTAGCTGTATCTAGACTGAGTTTATCTATATCTTGTATGACTGCCACTCTTTTACCAGAGTCAAACCATCCACTTAGTCTTATATCTAGTTGTGAGCGACGTCCTTCACCTTGGAAGTCATTTCCTGTATGCAAAAGAAACAGTAAACGTTAAAGCTACAAGTTTATCTATTCAGACAGTAGCGGCAAACTTGTTTTTACAATTCACGCAGCAACCCCAGTGTTTTGACCTAGCACAATTTAACTTATCATTTACAGTCTATTATGTAAGAGAAGATACTGTTAAGGAGTCGTGCTCTCTTTAGCTGCACCTATAGTATATGTCCGAGCCAACTTGGACACACAAATAAGACTATAATACAGGGTTATAAACATTTGGTAAGCTAGTATAAAAAAGAGGACCTACCAAGTATAGCCTAAGAGCATTTAGCTATTATGTGCACACCTGGCACCACAAAATAAAGAATCAGAGTCAATATTCTAAGGAACTCAGGCAAACTGCCCGTTACAAAAAATCAGCTTTTTGTTAAAAACCAGCATAAAAGTTGGGTAAACAGACTTCAGAAATCGCCAACCAAACTTGTTTTTGTCAAAATTAAATTCTTTGCGTTGTTGCGCTAAACAAGAATAATAACTTAATTTGAAGTAAAACAACATAAAATAAAATTAAATTTAGAACCAATTAATAAATAAATTTGTGGTTACTTGGTGACTTGTGAACACACTTTGAAGCAGGTTTTGTTTAAAGGAAGGCAACTCCAATAAACTAAATTACATAACACATTTGTTACGCCGCTCCTGTTACTCATAGATGCAAATTGACAAAAGACGGACAGCATAAAACATTGGCCATAAAAAACAGATAAGTAAAAGCTAGACATTTAAAATCATCTAGTATTTTAGCCATTCAGAGAGAGGACAACTATCGACAAACTGTCTCAGTACTTTATAAAGAAGGAAAAATAAAGAGCCAAGTGGAGTGGTCAAAACTAGAGACAACTCCATAACTGTACCTGATATCAGTAGAGTTTTATTATGGCCAGTAAGAATACACTCCAGTCTGCTAGAGAGAAACTTGACAGCATTGTGAGACCCTTTATTAGACATATGGGGAGACAACACCACACACGCAGGACGTTGATGTAAATTTCTGACCTAAGAATTATCACAAGAAAAGAAATTGAGACGAACTCGAGATAAAAAGTCAAATCATCAAACTAACAATTCTAAAAACGTGGATAAAACTTACATTAGACCTGATTAACTTCCAGAACTTTGAAGACTGTCCAGGAATCTCATTGCTGCCACTTAAATCTTTGATCTTATCAGCTGGACTGTCTGATATCTCACATAGAACTTCTTTATTTGTATTTGATTGCGGACTAAAAGATAAACAAGTCATCAGATTTGCTTCTATTACACTACTAGTGTCTTCTAATAATCACCAAATTCAATTATTACATTTACACCTTACTCATCACTATTTATAGCTATTTACGCCAATGAGGTCCCGGCAGTTTATTCTGCGGAGCTAGTATTAAAGAAACCGGAAGCCCGCTTTCCACCAACAATCCAATTAAAACGAAAGTCACTTCATTTTAACGATTACTAAAAAAAACATTTTTTATTCACCGCAGCTGATAAGTTTGGTGTATATAATACTGACGATTCGCCATCAACATAAATCGTAACAGTACATCGGCACTGTGGTAGCAAACCACAGTAATCGGTTAATTAAGCTCAATTAAACCCAAAATACGATACTATTGTTCGACCGTGAACATGATATTGAATTATTTTTTTTAATTGAATAAATCAAATTTTTTTCAAAAAAGAAATTCCAAAGGCTTTATTGATTCTTTGAGCTTTCTCAACAACATCATTTTTGTCACATTATTTGCTCAAATTTCCTCACATCAGAATAATACTCCAGCAAGTCGTGATTTCTAATGATAAGTTCAACGATCGACTAAGCTACTTCAGGTTGCATCGCCAAAGTGAAACTACTCTGCCGGGATTCGATTGCTAGGTCTGCTAAAGTATTGGCTATTTGTTCAGGTTGCCTAAGGTTAATCTTCGGCAATTTATGTTGATTGTACTAATTATTCCGAGCAAACAAAGAGTTTGGTTCATCGATATGTACAACACCGCGAGGCTTGAAATGATAAGCAAATAAAAATATAGAAGCAATTAGAAGTATTAAAGCAATTGTAGATAATAATAATAGCAGCATGTTCCTTAGAGCCCTCGTGCATAAGTAATTTGATAGTCACAGAACAATAATTTTTGGTAGGATGGGAGAATTATGTTGTCAGAACATGATCTCAAAATTTCATCTCAATCAGAATAGTATTTCTACGTATTTCACGGGCTCAACAAGTTGCTTTATTGCTTAGTGATTGGCAGGGTGTGTCAAGTTACCTTCTACCACATGCACCACGATAGGTATTTCATTTTTATTGGACTAGTGAAACGCTTCATTGATTTTACTAGCTAGGCATACAGTCAATACCCGAATCATATGGACAAACAACACTTGAAAGAGGTTTTTGAGCTATATTTTTAGTGCTGTTACTTAATATAGGTATATTTAACTTTCATCCGAAAAAGCTAGCTGGGAGTTTCAATTTGATGTATGACAATGCTCGATAAGTCATTTTGCCAGCAAGTTAGAAGGTATTTACTACAATCTCTTCATAGAATGCTACTGAAGAATGGCTGATACCCCTGTGATATCACATCTACGACATCAAACGCAAAATATTGAAACCATTTCCGAATAGCTGTATCTTGAGAATGGCTGCTTTTACAGAATCAAAGTTTTGCATGTACAACCATTACCCTTAGTTCTATCTATGGTGTGAAAATAGTCCAACATTTCATCAATATTATGCACCAGTGCTTAAACTAAATTGAGAGCTAAAGGATTACATCTATGGTATGCCTCCATGGTATGCTTAGGTATGGTATATGTTGGTCATCTCGGCCCTACTGATCAGCGAAAACTGGTGGCAGTGAAATTTGTACGGCAGTAAAAAACACTAGCAAGCATTTCATTGGTTCGGCCAAATCACATTACCCCACAGCCAACCCGGTGACAGCGCCACCCCCCCACCCCCCCCCCCCAGCGACAGCGGAGACAGACAAAGGGAATCAAAGACAGTTAAATGCCAAAAACACCTAACCAATGCTGACAGTTACCCTAACCTCTTCCCTACTGAAGGAAAAACCTGAAATGAGTACTTACTATATCATATAGAACAGTAGAGCTACTACCACCACCACACAGCAGATGACAACAAACATATTATTCTTAAGCTGCTGCAAAAAAGTGTGTCCAGCTCTATTTTCACGTGTCCGCGGTGGAGTGGTTTGCTCTGTTTCCTCTAGTACCTCATCACCAGTAGTAGAAGCTGGTAAACATAGACCAAACCGGGTGCTATTACACAGATAAACTGTAATTGCCTGAAGTAGTTGGCGATATTTACTAACTCATTTAGAGCTCAGTCAAACCAGATAATTAACTTTTGAGTAAAAAAAAGTGAAAAAAACAGACATAATACAACAACAAATACAACTTTAAATACTGCAGTTTTCAAATTTCTGATACTGTTTGAGATTTGTTGATTTGCTGTATTGAAAGCAAAAACAATTATTGATTAATTAATTATTAACTTTTCATACATTAAACAAAGCGTATAACCAACATCAACTATATCATGTACAACATGCGTGAGAGAAATAAAATAACTCCAACACTACTGCTACACATACTATACATAGGCTTACATTGAGAGTTGTCTTCTGAAATTGACTCATTGTCTTCATCAGAATTGTTCTCGTTTGCAGCTAAAATACAAAAATAAACTTGATCAACCATAGAGAAGGTTTATTCATATATATTTAAAACCAACATACCTGCGACATTTCCATTTCTGCTTGAAGAAGGGTCGCGACTCATTGTTGACCGCAATTTAGGATCTTCCTCAGCCTCTTTCTTTGGTGAGCTCCTTAAATAGTACGGCTGTGATTCAGGCGAACCACTATAACAAATTACATTGTACTATATTATCTCTATAGAACTATGTGCGTTTTGTGGATTGTGGATTGTACTCCCCTGACTACGTTATCTTTAATTATTTAATATATCACATCCTATAACACCTTCTGGAGCAATCAATAATAGCATGTACAAGACAACAACACAAGACAAAAAGATTTCTTCGCCGGCTTTACACGTTTGTTTTAACGGGTACAAGTAAAGGCCTCTCAGCGATTTACAGCCACGAATTTGACACTATGAGAAAAGTTTTCCTCTCGTAGTCCATTGCTGCACTGCACACACAACGATTATGCACATGACAGTGCTCACCAGCACATTATAGTGAATGCATGGGCTGTCAAGGCTGAGAAAATCAAAATAAGAAAAAGTGGATACGAGTGATTTGCATTGACCAATGAGGGTTAGGAAATAATCACTAATCGTGAGACTAGCCAACAAAAATCAAACACACTTGATTCTAGATGATCAAGTCAAATAGAGGGAAATCGATTCGTTGAGGGTGAAAAAACAGCTGTTTTCCGCTTTCCGTGACAAAATCGCTGTGTGTGGAGAGGCCTGTACTATGCAAATATTCAATCAAGCAAAAACGAGCCAATTAACCAAAATACTAGCTGCGACCTCGTATTACCAATAAATAAGTAATAATTCATTTTTGCGAATGGATTTAACACATTTGTTACTCAGTTCTATGAGGAGCAGGTATGCAATGCGGGGCAGTCTATTACTACTCTGTTCGGAGTGTGATTGCGCGGCTCAGATTTCAACACAGAAAGGTTGTTGACCAATTTATTCACTGCATTCCTGCTAATCAAATTAGCCGTTAACAGGTTATTACCATTCGCCTAGATGCACGACGAATGAATGGCTAACTCCGCGGTCGTTTAAATAAAACGCAAGCAGGTAGCAGCATGCCCAGGTTATTTCTGAACGCGGCTTGTTTAAAAATGCCCAAAAATTGTTCTTTGATTTATTTCACAGCGCGTCGTTCATTCGGCGAAAAGGCTTAAAATATTGTGAATCCATACCTCTTTATTGGTGATGCGTTTTTTTTGTTCCTATTGCCCATAATGCACAGACCTGTAAAGTAAAAACTTGTAGCCGTTACATGCTGTACATTTATATACAACTTCAGTTAATATACAAGACTCATACAGTATTAACTGTGTTTTCATTTAATGCTGTTTGCACAAGCAAAATTTGTTATTTGACATTTTTGCTGACGTCGAGAGTGCATTATAAGAGCTTATAATATTTACTATATTATATGTCATAAAAACATGTTGGTTAGTTGTCAGTCAGTTAAGTAAGTCAGTTAAGTAAAGAGAATCCCCGCCTCTCAGTCTGAGTAGCCATTTTGAAATAGGGCAATAGGCCCATAGGATTGCAAATTCTTTTGTAAGACCTCTTTTGGCAAAATATATCAACATTTTAAAAATTCCTAAAAAATTGCAATAATCAGTTGGCAAACTTTCAGCAATTACTTTTATAAAAAATCGAAGTATATAAAAAATTACCTGACAAATTAAATTTGACTAGGAGAACTTTCAGCGAAAAAACAAAAGAACAAAAAATTCAAAGCTACAAAAAATCGCAACACGTAGGTACAAATCAATCTGATGGTACATACAAACACTGAGACATTATGGAAATATAATATAATTACAACAATAATTGATCCTAATCTGGATACAAAATATCACAGTTGCAAGTAATACCTATAAATACCTGAGTGTTTTAGAAATCACAACAACTTCAATTTCACTAGCTCAAGTACAGAGTTATTCCTAAAAAATTTTAAACTATCGATTGACACATTTTGTTACTTATTTTATTAACTGGCAAAACTGAAAACCGTACTGCTGTGTAATTATATAAGTTTGTTGACTAACTAACCTACACTAGCTAACAGCCATTCAAGAAGCTGATGCACACCCAATTTACTTCAGTTAGTTTTATAACAGGTTCACCGCATTTTCAGCGAGTAAATTTTGTTACGATTTTAATAGGAAAAATTAATGCAATGGTAAGATACGTTTTGTAATATTATTTTTAGGTTAATGTTGCATAACAAGTGGCAAGTAAATATTAAATGAAATTAGACTGATTGGAAGTTGTTGCGCTTTATCCTTTTCTTGTACTGTGTATTTTTTAGAGCATCAGGTTTTATAATGATATTAGTTCGAAATACCTTAAATTTTACACGGGTTTACATCGTTTGTTTTACTTTTTTTTTTTTACAACAAACGAAATACTTTGTGGGACTAGCAACTGCTCTTGATAATGCTTATGTTGCTAGATGCAGATATGTATAGATTATAATATTCTTCCATAGCTTTGTTTCTGCAAGATAACTGTTGTCTACAGCAATAACATCAGCTCCTAATACCATACAATAAATTAGTAAACTGCAACATGGAGCTCAATCTAGCAAATCGGGTCTGCAAGAGAGAAAGGTAGCGAGGATGAGGGTAGAGGTAGCAGACATGCAAAGGGCGATGTACAGCCAGGCAGAGGAAATATGTAAATCGTGACGCGAAAAGAGTGGGAAGAATGAAAAAAGTAGAGTGGGGGGGGGGGGGGGGTGGGTGAATGAAACAAGGCGGTAGAAGAGCGAGGGGGAATAAACAGTGGACCCATTTGAATATGACTGGTAATACCACTACTGAATATATATGTATTTGGTCAATAGCAGACAACACCACATAATGCACCTAGCCCCTGCTGATATAACGAGGGGATTCTCTAAGTGTCATATAGAAGTTAAACAGGAATAAGGCGTGCTTTAGAACAGGTTTCAGTAATCTGCCCAAAACAAACATCGGTAATGTTGGCTTGAAGAACAAAGTAAATAGATCAAATAAGGCCCTTAACAAGCAGATCATTGCGAAGGATCATTACAGACGCACAAGAAAGTGGTAATAGAATTGTACAAAAAACTGCCAAAAGTCTGCGTAATTGAAGCAATTCTACAGACTTACTACTGTTTAGGTCTGCGTTAATGAACAAAACTGCACTATAACTGAAGCCCCTCCATATCTGGTAGACCAGTTGTATGCGTACTTACCAAACATAAATACCACTTGTATATAATTCATGATAGCATGTGAATAGCAAATATACATATTAAACGACACAACTCTGATTGGAGAGGAGTGCGTATATGCATATTAATGATCATAAAAATAAACTGACAACTGGGAAGAGCGTAGCTATCAATTTCGGCAATTTATATTTCACTTCCCAGAACCAAAATGTACATGGCAGAAAAAGGAGCTGAGTGAGCAGCTAGTCAACTAAATCCTTCATACAGACCAGTTCAAAAGTAGATTAAACTTACCCAAGAAAAGCTTAGAACAAGAACCAGACATAATGAAAATGACTGATGAACGATGTGCAATGAAGCATAAAATGGTGAGACGATGATTGAAAAGAAGATTGTGTCTCTCTTGCCATACATTATAATGTTATGTTGTCCAAGTCTCTATTTTGTCTTCACGGCGTATTTTTGTTTATAGCAGCTGCAAGGTTGAAGGACTATGAATCGTTACCTCAATGATATTAGCAGTTGCCGTAAAACAAAAAATTGAGAGCTTTTAAAAATGTTTCGTAATTTAAAACCAGTACTTGTACTGTATGGAAGTCCAGCATTTAGTTGTTTTGTGATTACTTATGAATTGTCCCTATCCTCATATCTCAGACAGTGCGAAGCAGGAAGCGGTACATATGTGTCAAAGCATAGATGGATGTTGGTTAACCGCTGAAGGCTGCCTTGATTGATTGTCACAGTGACCTGGGATATTTCATTCATTATTCTTGTCATAAGCCGTGGATCGGGTAAAATGCTGTTCTTCACATGAAAATACTCTCTTTAGGAGTGTCAGACGGATATTTTTTCTCTTGTCTCGAAGTGTTTGTAAGGCTAGTCCAGCAGATGCCTCATCTGAGTTTTATGTTTTGAATGAAATAGATTACCTAGGTATTTTAAACAATTTTTTTAATTGGTGACTTTGAGCGCCATATTCCAAAAGACATCAGCGAATTCAAGCTTTAGTAGGCAGAGGCTGTTGTAAATTAGCAACTTAGCACACACAAACACGTAGCAACACAGTGCCACTGACAGTAAAGTTATCAAACAACACATATGGATGATATTATTATTTTGCTGCAATTATTTTTTCTGTTGTTTGTTGTTGTTGAATGATTTCCAACTCCTCATGAATGCTCTTGAAATGAGGAAATCTTGCAGACCTGTTCAATGTTTCCGGGTGAACAACTGGGGACAACTGCATATGAGGTACAAAACCATGGGCCTATAACCCAAGCATGTTTAGCCAATGGCCCACTATCAATTATACTAGTATCCAGTATAATCTCCAGAAGCCAGTAGTTTTGTGCCTCATATGCAGTTGCCCCTAGTTGATCAACCTGAAATGTTAAGCAGATCTGCGAGATTGCCTCATCTCAATAGCCTTTATTAGAAGTTGGAGATCATTTGACAACAACAAACAACAACAATGGCAGTATAATTGACAGTTAATAGAACAAACTAGCGCAAACTCCCCGGGCGCCCATGCACAAAACCCTAACCTACCGCCAGGGGACCTGTAATAATCAGCAGATTGCTTGGTGAGAGTTGGTTTCAGAACTTGGCGGTCTTCATGAAGATGCTGTTTATATTTATAGGATATACTATACAGGAACATGGCAAAACTTTGTGTAAACATTATAGCAAGTACCATTATGTTTGTGTGTTGTTATGAGGATACACATGTTTAATTATTTATACTCTCTAACCTTTATTTTACCTTGCCTTATTGTACTGCTATTACTTGAGGCCAACTTTGCAAGCAACAAAAGATTATATAACCACTGATATAAATATAGCTGCAAGGCCTCATTTTTTTCAGTGTTATCACCGAGGCGCAGCGATTTTATCTCTGAATTAAATCTTACACTCACTCAAGTTATACTTGATCTCTCACACACTTACTGACGATACCGACAGCTCTACTACTCCGAAGGACAACAGCTACACGATCTACTGGTTGAAATAGTGTGATGGATTTCCGTGAGAGATTGTGTGCGGCCAGATGCGCCAGGAGTTGCCTTACCTTACTGAAGTAGATGTTAGCTGGATACCTAGCAACCTGGAGAGCCTGCATACCTACAGATCGTGGAGACGTGGTAACCAAGTAAAGAACTCTTACTAGGGATCGTTCCGGCGGCCATCTTGACTCTTAATAATTAATTATTATTGTTGTTATTTGTGCGTAGTTAGTAATGCGCCTGTTTGTATAAATATATATGTCTATGGCGCTGTAGCGTTTGAATGTAGTCCCCTAGTTTTATCTACCAATTACATTGTACTATTTTAACCAATCGCATGTTGTAGATTTCAACTGCTTAGTTTGCATATTGTTTTTATCAGTAGCAAGGCAGATCACCCAAGCCTCCTGAGTTTTTGGAGTAGTTGTGCAAAGTTGAATCACTGTAAGCGTAGGGAACGTTGTGAATCCTCGTAGTAGTAAGCTGGAGTATTAGTTTTGTCTAACGTACCAGGACTATTAAGCACTACGAAACGCTTCTCGCTGTAATTTTTTGTATCTTGCATTGAATATATTATTATTAACAACTACAACTCTCTTTGTTCTGTACAGCTTGTGAAGCAGAATAACTTGTCGGTAATTAAACACTTAGAGATTAATTACACTCTTTGAAATTGCTCCAAGTCTGTCTAACTCGATTGCTGAAATCTATACACGTGCTTGCTAAGCAGAATTGAGAAGTATTGTGAAACCGGATCTGGCTGTGTTGCGTAACAGATCCCCGTATTGTGAAGTAAGAAGTCTCCGTATTGAGACAGTGGAATTAATTAAGTACCGTATACAGTGGTGTTATACTACCGGTTAGTAGATACTGTATCATGGGTTCGTGCCTTGACACTATAGATTGGCTACGCTACCACAAAGCCCTAGTGCTCAACAGTCTAGGAAGGCTATATCAACAGTGGTCCGATGAAGGTGTTGTGTCAACACACATACAAATCCTTTACAATAGCCTTGTGTTGTCCGAACGGGTAGCAGCCAAGACAGACTTGTTCGATAGCCGTGCCATCCTGACCCACTATCAGCCAGACGATGCTGATAGTTAGGCAGTGATACGGTTAACCTGTCAGCAAGACTGTCAGACAAGACAGACGGCTCTTGCCTTACTTGCCTATTATGAGGTGGTCATGGTAGCTACCGAGGGTGACAATTAACTGTCCCTACAAAATACCATATTGGTGGTAGGTGGTACATCATCCAGTGCCTCCTGGTGCAGCCTGGGGTGAAGTTATAATAATAATAATAATAATAGTAGTCATAGGTAGGTAGGTATTGTTGTGAGGTAGTCTGAGATCTTGGCTGCAACCTCATTGATCTGAAGTGCATGGCTCATAAATAATAATAACAACATCCATAAATACTATTATATCTATAACAACAACAATAATAAATATTGATTATTATTATAATATTGTGCAGGATTTCACTGTGGGGGTGTGAGGGGGTAGCTCGGCCTACCTGCACAACCTCCCGAACTGGTAATGGCAACTGTGTCTAGCGATACAACCCTTCCACAGGTCGACTTAGTATACTAGAGAGTAGTGGTTGACCATCTCAGTAACTAGCGAGCTGCCGGTTGCGTTAGCTGTTATGTGTGTATGCAATGTGTTCGAACTTTGAAGGGCGAACTAGTAAAACTAGGTTCGGCCAGCAGAGGTTCGGCTGTCTTATTGTAGTGCTGTGCAGAGGTCGAACATTGAAGGCGAAGTTAGACAAGCTAAGTTCGGCCAGCAGAGGTCCAGACTGATCTGCCTGTATATTACTACTCGAGTAATGGTGCGCAGTGAAGTTATTTGTATGTACAAAGAAACTTCTGAGAGTGTGCAAGCTGACTCTGGTTTATTACTGCCTAACACGGCTATTTATGTAAAAGGTTACATAACATATCTTGGGTAAAATGGATATAACAAAAGAAGCTCCACCTAACACAATGGATTGGTTAGCATGGACAAATCAAAATAGACAGGGTGGTGCTAACATAAATGGTTGGCTGCATCCACATGGTGTACATATAAGTTTACATGCTTAAGTAAAATAATGATAATTGCACATAGAATAAATGGACTTAGAATGCACGCATAGAAATAAGAATAGAGTAGACAACTGAGTGTACATAGAACTGTTCGAGAGTAGACAACTGAGTAGGTAAGTGTACATAGAATTATTTACTAGAAGCGTCCCAAGATGGCGCCGGTCCTCTACACATTCCGCCCCATTGGCGATGGTAGCCAATCAATTGATGGCGGCGGCATCGGTACTGCATCGTCTCTTTAGTCTCTATAGGGCTGGCTCATCTGTCTTTTAATTTCCTGCGCTCTCTCCAGCAGCTTAAACGCGTCGGTCGTTACGGCATGTAACTCCCGATCAAGGTCCTCCATCCTCTGTCGGTACTCTCTCCGACGTCTGTGTCTCTCGGCTTCCGCCGAACGTTCCCTCTCCTCACGCCAGCTGTAGCGTGGCTGTGGCACCTCTCGTCTGGGTGATGCCGATCTCTTAGGAGGGGTTGTCCTCCTTCTTTTTCGTGGTGGTGATAACTCTGGTTGTTGTCCCAGCCTCTTCTTCACTGGTATCTTGTCCATTTTGTCCAAGCTGGGCGTCGGTACACCGAACGGTGGGGGCTGCTTCCATCCCATAGCTTCACAGAAGACGTCGTATCGGGCAGCGTCGACCTCATAGAGAGGTTTGTACTTTCCACCGTGCTCTGGTGTTCCTCCTTGCACTCTGATATGCTTTAATATAGCATCCCTGGAAGAGCTCTTCTTCCCACAGGTACAATAGAAGAATGTGAGGTGTTGGCGTACGTGGTAAGCCACCCTTTTCTTGACGTGTCGGTAGTCACATCTTCTACACTTCCAATCGTCACTATCTCCGACCTGCATCGACATCTCCTTAATTTCTTTCATTGTCTCTCCTGACAACCATATCTCTCTCATCACATGTGTGGGTTTATCTGTCGGTAGCTCGTTTTCTACAACATCAATGCGTCTTATGTTGATGGTCGGTGTAGCATTATGTTTTAATAACATATCTTCTTTTCGTGGAACAACAGTTACTAGCCGCATCTGCTGATCTAATGCTGTAGTTAGAGATTCGACAGTCACATTTGGTAGGCTCTCACCTGTTGTCGACGTGATGTCAACCTTCTCCTTGGTGTGTTGTGAGGTTCGAGCCATGGTAGTTGCTAGGATGTCCGGTTGATCTACTCTTCTTCTGTTGGGTAGCGAACTCGTTCTCTGTTGAATGGCAACTGAGCGTTGGCGGCTCCTGCACCTATCTATATTTTGATTGGTGGTGGCCACCACGTGTTCTCTCAGCGTCATCCCCCACGTGGTATTGTTTTGATGACGTGGGGTGGCGGGTATTTGTTCGCTATAACTGGAAGTTATGCTACCCTGTTTCATATTTTTTTCGGCGACGAGTTTACTGGTTTGGGGATTTGTTTCCCCTTGCTCGTTCTTTCTCCCTCGTCTCTCTTCATGATAACTCGTCTCACTTTCTTCTATCTTTCTTTTATTTATTCTTTGTTTTGCTCCTATCCAACCGATTTCGGCCGGGTTTTCTGGTACTTTCTTCTCCAGGAGAGTTGTTGATGGTGGTGGTGGTGATGTGACCTCCTGGCTGCCTGCTCCAGTAGGTGGGGTATTGGGTATGTGCTCCCCCCTTGCTGTATAGCAGTGGTAATCATTTAATCTGGTTGGCTTTTGCCTCTCCCTTTGTGGTCGGCTCACGGGTGAGGCGGGCGGCCGGCTGGGCGGCAGGGGCGGCCAGTCTTCGTCGCTGAGGGCTGGGGGCCTTGGTGGGCTGGGTGCCCTTTGGATGACCTCTGGTGGGGGCGTGTCTTCTTCGTTTATACTTCTTCTCTCTACTTTTACTTTGCTGTGTCCTAGTACCTCAGGCCTTTTGGTTGGACTGCGGCGCACCGCAGGTGAACGCGGGGGTGACAACTCCCGAGTGGGGGGTGTCCCCTCTCCCCGAGGGGGGTTTCCAGGTTCCTGGGAATGCGGTGGGCTAGGGAACTCCCTGGCCAACGGTGGCCTTTCTGGTGGGGGTGACGGCAACGGTAATGGTTCTGGTACGGGCAGTGGTAAGGGTAATAACTCCAGGTTCTCAGCGGGGGCAGGGCGTGCCTTGGGGGGTCGTCCTCTCCTGGCCCCTTTCATATTTGGTTGGAGGGCGGGCTCTCGGCAAGGGGGTGCTCGGCCGACCGGCTCTTGGCATGTCCTATAATGACGCAGCCGCATCCCATTCTGAATGGACCACTGTCCATTCCTTTCCACTTTGTAGGTGTGGTTTGGGAAGGCCTCCAGCACTTGGTAGGGTCCGACGAAGCGTGGCTGTAGCTTCGGGTTACTTCCCTTCACTCTCCGTTTGTTCTCTAACACGACGAGTTCCCCCTTCTGAAATACGGCGGGCTCCTCATCGTCTTGGCTCCTGATCTCTTGCTGCTGCTGTCTTAGATATTCATGTGCCGTCCGGAGATTTTCTTGCACTTCTGCCGTGTGTTCCGAGACGTTGCGAGGGTCCAAGGAAGGGGGCGTGCCTGTTAGCTGGTCAGGAAGGCGTACCTCCCGTCCCATTACTAACATGTTGGGCGTTTCCCCGGTTGCTGAGTGGGGGGTGCTGCGACAGGCCCGCATGATTTGCGGCAGCAGACTGTCCCACTCGTCCTGGCCTTTCGTTAGTATCAACGTCCGGAGTGCATCTCCCAGCGTCCGGTTTTGACGCTCCACCATCCCATTTCCTTGCGGGTGATAGGGGGTGGTCCTTGTCTTTTTGATGCCCCACAGGCTACATAGCTCTTCTAACAGCACGGACTCAAACTGAGCCCCTTGGTCGGAGTGTAGCTGCTCGGGCAGGCCCCAGTAAGCGAACACTCGTTCGTCCAGCGCGACGGCGACCGTAGGTGCTGTGGCATCAGGCAGAGCTATCGCGTCCTGCCAACGGGTGAAGTGGTCGGTGAGGACCAACACCCAACGGTTCTTCCTTTTCGTCAAGGGCAGGGGGCCGACTAGATCGACCGCCAACTTCTGAAAAGGCCGTCCCGCGTACATCCTTTGTCGGTGAGGGTTCTCTGCCTTCTTCCCATTCTTGGCGACTTGGCATACCTCACAATCCTTGATTAGTCTCCTGACCAGGGGGGATATGCCTGGCCAGTACCAATCCATCAGGATGCGCTGTCTTGTCCGATGAATCCCTGCATGGATCATCCTGTGCGTCTCCCAGACGACCTGTGTCCTCCTACTTGGTGGGCAGACTACACATTGCTTTGCTCTGGAAGGATGGTGCAGCGTGATTACGAGCACCCCGTCAGGGCGGATCTCCATCGCCTCCTTCCGATCATACAGTGTCCTCAACTCGACACTCCCTTCGGCCAATTCTCTCTCTGTGACGCTTCCCGGTCGTCTCAGCTCGGCATAAATCCGGCCTACCGCATCCTGCCCGTCCCTTTGCTCTTGAGCCAAGGTTTGGGCGGAGTGTACCGGGTTTGTCACAGTGAGGTTGACCCGCTCCTCTTTCCTTCCTCTCTCGGTAGACTCCCTCTCCAGCATGTCTCCCGGTCGTCTCAGCTCGGCATAAGTCCGGCCTACCGCATCCCGTCCCTTCGACTGCTTCTGAGCCGAGTTCTGGGGGGGATGTACCGGGTTCAATGCGTTGAGGTCGTCTCTCACCTCTCTCTGAGGTCTCTGTCCAGCCTCCTGCTGTAGCTCTTCATGGGAAGGTCCCCCATCTCTCTGCTCGATGGAGCCGCACTGCCTGCAGTCCGCACAGGGCCCTTGTCGGCTGAGTCCATCAGCATTGCCATGGTGAGTTCCAGCTCTGTGCTCGAGCTTATAACGAAACTCAGCCAGGATCTCCAGCCATCGAGCGATCTGGTTCGATGGTTCCTTCCGTCTGCACAGCCAGCGGAGGGATGCGTGGTCCGTCCGGAGTTTGAATTCCCGTCCATAGAGGTAGGGGCGGAAGTGTTTTACTGCCTTGATGACAGCAACTAGCTCCTTCCGGGTGACGCAGTAGTTCCTCTCTGCTGGTGCCAGCGTCTTGCTGAAGTATGCAATGACGCGTTCCTTGCCTTCTTGTACTTGGGAGAGCACAGCACCGACTCCTACCGCACTGGCGTCAGTATCCAGTATATACGGTAAGCTGGGGTCGGGGTATCCGAGTATCGGGGCTTGGGTGAGTCTGTCTTTGAGCTGGTCAAAGGCTGTCTGCTCCACCTGTCCCCACGTCCATGGTGTCTCCTTGCCCGTCATCACGGTGAGAGGTTTGGCAATCGTGGCGTAGTCGGGGAGGTACTGGCGATAGTACCCGGCTGTTCCTAAGAATGCCTGCAGCCCCTTTACGTCCGTTGGTGCCTCCCATCTCCTGACCGCTTCCACCTTTCCTGGGTCGGTAGCTACTCCTTTTGCGCTTACTACATGTCCGAGGTACTTGACCTCTTCTTGCAGCAGTTCGCATTTAGAGGGCTTTACCTTCAGGTTTGCCTGGTGGAGTCGTCCCAGCACTTCTCCGAGCCTCTGTAAGTGCGTCTGAAAATCGGGCGCGATGATAATCACATCATCTAAGTACAAGAGTAACGTCTTCCAGTGAAGACCTTTGAGGACCCTTTCCATGAGCCGTTGAAAGGTGGCGGGGGCTGACGTCAACCCGAAAGGCAACACCTTCCACTTCCACAGGCCGCTTCTTGTAGTGAAGGCCGACTTGTCACTGGCGTCCTGATCCAGGGGAACCTGCCAGTACCCACTAGTGAGATCCAACGTAGTGAAATACTTGCTTCCAGCTAGAGCATCCAGTGATTCGTCGATTCTGGGGATGGGGTAGGCGTCTTGTTTGGTTATATCATTCAGCCTCCGGTAGTCCACACAGAACCTCCACGTATCGTCCTTTTTTCTCACCAGTACCACAGGGGAGCTCCAAGCTCCGTCGGCCGGCTCGATCAGATCCTTCTCTAAAAGGTCCTTAATCTGACGCTCTGCTTCCGCCTCCTTCTCTGGCCCCAGCCGGTGTGGTGGGCATCGAATAGGTCGGGCTACTTCCACGGTGGGAATAGAGTGCTCTGCTAGGGCTGTTCTACCCAGGTCTCCGCTATGACTACTGAATACTGTCTGGTATTCGATCAGCAGCTCCTTCACTTGCTGCTCCTGCCATGGGTCCTGGCACCCTCTCTTTGCTTGCTGGAAGAGGTCGTGCAGATGGGGGGGTAGCTCTCTTCCTCCCGTCTTGCTCTTCCGTTGTCCCTCTGGTTTCGTCAACTCTTGGACGCCACCTTCTTCCACTCCCGTAAAGGTACCAATAACCTCTCCTGCGGGTAGTCTTAAGGTGTCCTGCGTCGGGTTCAAACATCTAACCAGTACGTGTCCCTGCGCGTCAGGCCTGTTGACGCTGGTGGCGATGGGTATCCCACCCTGGATGCTCTCAATTACTCCCTGAGGGAACGTATCCCTGGAGCTCAAGTGACATGGAATAGTCACTTCTGTCTGTGGTGGAAGCTGGGTGTCCTGTCGGACTTGTACTTTAGACACGAGATTTCTCCCGTGGCGGTCGGTACAGGCCAGCTCCTTTCCTTGTATCACCAGCACTGGACGGTCGAATCCCATCTGGCATCCTTGGCTTGTCAGGAAGGGCATCCCTAGGATAACGTCTTCGTTGACTTGGCTGACCACAAAGGTCTCTTCAAACTTGACGTGCCGTATCCTTCCCTTTAGTGAGAGCAAGCCATAGAATGGGAGTCTCGTCCCGTCGGCCATGATTCCATGGGAATCGTAGTGCTGCAGGTTGCGCTGTACATGGTTCGGTAAACGATCAAAGACTCGCTTGGACAACAGGTTAGTGTTGCAGCCGGTGTCTATGAGGTGTGTTACCGCCTCTCCTTCTACCCTTCCAGGTAGGTAGTAACTTGAGCGGTACGGTCGCTCGATCTGATTGCTCTGGAGTGTCACAGGCTTTGGAATGAATTCTTCCTTCTTCAGTGGGGGCGTTTGGGTCTGCCTGTCCTTCCTCCTGGGCCTTGGTTCCTGCTGCTCTGGAGTCCCGTCGCCGTCCGTTTCTTCCGCCACTGAGCTGTCGAGTGCCGACAGGCTGGCAAAACGGTTGTGTAGGGCGATGGGGGGACTAGTCAGGAGGTCCAGGGGAGGAGTCGCTCGACGCACTGTTGCCGGTCCACTGGAGGGCGCCTGTGCCCTTCCCTTCTGAGGTGTCGTTGCCCGTGCGCAGCCAGCGGGTCTCCCTACTGCTGCGGGCGGTAGTCGTTTCCCTGGCGGCTAGGCCAAGGGACGGTCTTGCATGCCTTCCGGGTATGGCCCACTTGTTGGCATCCCCAACATCTCCTGGGTGGTTCGGCCTTCTTTTCCGTCTTTAGGCTGGCAATTTCTTTGCTCAGCCCTTCGATGGTTTTAAGCAGTTGTGCCAAGGGGTCCTGTACCTCTTGGTGTCGAGCCATCTCTCTCTGTGGAGCCATCTCCTCTTCCAGGGGGTCGGTCTCTACCATCCTGATGTGGGGTCCTCCGACCAGTTGGTGAGGCACCTGCAGGAACTCGTTTCCCGCTAAGATCGCTTCCTCCAGATTCTGAGGGCGTACCGCCAACAAGTGGCGTTGTAGGTACGTATGCCCTAGAGTGCTGTGGAACGTCTGCATTATCAGCTCGTCCCTGTTCTGTCGCGGCAGAGTGCTATGGGCTGCCGTAACGAGGTGCTCGACTGTGAGGGCATGGTCTCTGAGGCTTTCTCTGGGGTTTCGTCGGTAGCTTAGCAACTTTGCTTGGGCTTCCGAACGAGTCATGCCAAAGGTCGCCCGTAGTGTCCGTGCTACTTCCTCAGTGGTCTCACCTCGACCGCACTGTTCGGCCTTGCCTGTCAAGGCTTGGCGTAGGTGGATCACTGCTTCTTCTGCCGGCCAATGGTTTGCTCTGGCTACCTCCTGAAACCGTTGCAGAAAGTAGTCCACATCTCCTGTACCATCGTACTGTGGTACTCTGAATTTGTCTCTAGATGTGGCTACTGTCATGCGGTCTAGGATATCGGTGAGCGTCCCCATCATCTGCAGGCTGGAAGGATCCCTGTCAGTGCTTAGTGCTCTTCTCCTGGTTGCCATTCCTCCTCTGGGAGTTGCTTCTTGTGGGTGTCTGTCAATCCCACTGCTGCCACCAATGTGCAGGATTTCACTGTGGGGGTGTGAGGGGGTAGCTCGGCCTACCTGCACAACCTCCCGAACTGGTAATGGCAACTGTGTCTAGCGATACAACCCTTCCACAGGTCGACTTAGTATACTAGAGAGTAGTGGTTGACCATCTCAGTAACTAGCGAGCTGCCGGTTGCGTTAGCTGTTATGTGTGTATGCAATGTGTTCGAACTTTGAAGGGCGAACTAGTAAAACTAGGTTCGGCCAGCAGAGGTTCGGCTGTCTTATTGTAGTGCTGTGCAGAGGTCGAACATTGAAGGCGAAGTTAGACAAGCTAAGTTCGGCCAGCAGAGGTCCAGACTGATCTGCCTGTATATTACTACTCGAGTAATGGTGCGCAGTGAAGTTATTTGTATGTACAAAGAAACTTCTGAGAGTGTGCAAGCTGACTCTGGTTTATTACTGCCTAACACGGCTATTTATGTAAAAGGTTACATAACATATCTTGGGTAAAATGGATATAACAAAAGAAGCTCCACCTAACACAATGGATTGGTTAGCATGGACAAATCAAAATAGACAGGGTGGTGCTAACATAAATGGTTGGCTGCATCCACATGGTGTACATATAAGTTTACATGCTTAAGTAAAATAATGATAATTGCACATAGAATAAATGGACTTAGAATGCACGCATAGAAATAAGAATAGAGTAGACAACTGAGTGTACATAGAACTGTTCGAGAGTAGACAACTGAGTAGGTAAGTGTACATAGAATTATTTACTAGAAGCGTCCCAAGATGGCGCCGGTCCTCTACAATATAATAATTATAATAATTAATAATAATAATAAATAATAATAATAATTAATTAATAATAATAATAATAATTAATTAATAATCACCATCATCATCATGAGACAAAAAACAGGGATTAAATGACATCAGAAGTTATCTCTCTATCTGCGATTTTATGGAAGAGAGCAACAGGATATGTATTAATATTTATAATCATATAAATTATAATAATAATTCTAATAATTGTTATTATAATAAATAGCAAGCACCAGAGCGGTCAGGTATAATGGCCTCCCCTGAGAACCTGGTTTATTTTTTAAACCATCATGATGATGATGCAATTTTTTTTTAAATTCCATTTTTCCAGTTCATAAATAAATAATACAGGTTTTGTTTAATGATGAAGAATATTGCTGTAGTTAAATGCACAAAGAAATCAGCGTAAAAGACGAATATATATGGTTTTTGAGTGTGTTTTACATAATAATAACCCCATTTTTAAGTTTGTCGCCGAAGTCTAATAATGTAACACACAAACAACATATTCATTCATCATCGTTTACTTTTACACTTATTGTTTGATGCATTAAACTACAGCCATATCCTTCATTCATTATAATACAAAACCTGTATCATTTATTTATGAGCTAGCTAGTAGAATGGAATTCCAAAAAAATTGCACCATCATCATGATTGTTTAAAAAAAGTAAGCCAGGTTCTCAGGGGAGGCCATTATACCTGACCATACAACAGAGCAAGTAAATTTAAAAAGTAAACACATCAATAATGGACCCGCTTGGAGGAAACTTATAGTGTGGTTCCAAATTGTGGTTACAACGTTTTATCAAGTTGATTTTCACTACGATAGTAAGAGAAATAACGCACCCGAGTGAAACTATATTGAAAACACAGCTACGAGTGAACTTGTTTTTAATTTTGCTTTTGTAGTTTGACTATTGAGAATGAGGATGATGAAAATAGTGAAATATTATCTATGATAATAATACAGATAATGTGTGCTAATGTTGTTAACTGTTTTTGACTTCTTGAATTTAGATTTGTATAAATGAACAATAATAACCATCGTCTCTTCACTTAACAATTATATTATTATTATATATTAATAATACTTGCTTTATTATTATTATTAATTAAATTTAATTATTATTATTATTTATTATTAATTAATTATTATTATTAATTATTTATTATTACTAGAAGTTACTAACAGCTACTACTACTACCATTATCCTTACTACTACTATAATACTATACAACTACTACTATTACTCTTACTGCATTTCTTACTTCAAGTTCTTTTTGTATTAATTTTATTTATTAATTATTCATTATTATTATGTGTTAATTAATAAATAATATTTGATTTGTTATTTATAAATTATTATAATAATTGAATTTGATAAAAATTATTATTGAATTGTTATTATTATAATAATAATAATAATAGTAATAGTAGTAGTAGCAGTAGCAGTAGCAGAGCAGTAGTAACAGCAGTAACAGCAGTAACAATAATAACAATAATAACATTAATAATAATAATAATAGTAGTAGTAATAATAATAATAATATAACAATACATAACAGTTACAATAATGGAATAATTAGTAATAATTATTATTATTGTGCAGGATTTTGTTGTGACGTCACTAGTCACCCTGGTAGCACACCTGCACCACCTCTAGGTAGCAGAGTTGTCAGTCTGTCCAGACAAGCTTGCTGCCAGCTCGGCCGTCTCAGCGTCCGCCCTTCTGCATAACTGCTAGAAGGTAGGCCGTGATAGGCGGGAGTCTGTCAGGCAAGTCTGTCTCTAGCCTACTACTCGTTGTACAACACTGGTGCTGCCAGACCTAGTAGGTCGTCAGAGCTGGTTGCCTTATAGAGCAGTAAGGTGTAAATTGCGCAGTATTCAAGTATAAGAGCTTGAGTGAGTGTTAGCTATCTTTATTCAGAAAGAATTGTCCAGTCCAGCTATGCCTCGCGGTGTACACTGATTAGTGAGAGGCATAGCAGCTGTATTTATGTAAAGTGTTATGTAATAATAATAATAATACAGTCATGGCATAAAACAGTCATCGCCTTAAACACCCTATCACAAAGGTACAAGTGAATAATAATGCTGATAGCACACATGGTATAAACTGGCTCGCTGTCATGTCTAATTACAGGCGCCGTGCTGCATATTTCCTGTACATTATCATAGTAGTAATAATTGTTTGATATTTCTACTTACTTATTGTTTTTACTATTAGTAATAAACTTTAGCATTTTTGAGAAACTTTCTAAGAACGGCGCCTCACCAAACTTTTATTGCATTGTTGACTGAAAATTTGTAAATTAGTTGAACAACCTACACCACATCATCATATACTAGGGAACACTGTAGATTTGATTTTAGTCAGTGAATTGCGACTGTAAAATTTTTGATATAGACATCATTAACTCAGTGTTTAGTAACAGTTATCAATATAATGCCAGCTTCCAGCTCTCCTATGTAAAGGCATTGTTTGTAGTTGCGGAAAAATTGATAAAATTGTATAAATATGCTGATTCAAAATTTGGTGTAACCTAAGTCCCAGTTTTAGGTCCAATATTATTTTTGACCTACATCAGAGACGATTATCAGAGTATAAAATACTCAGAGATGAACTTGTTTGTTGATGACATTATTTTTTTAAAAAATTGCCATGCCAGCAACGTAGGAAACACTTTCAGACAGACATAATTAATCTCCACAGATGAGCCAATAAATGAAGAATGGCTTTTAAAATCAATACACCCACAGCATTGCATTTGGGCCAGTAACTGATTCCATTTACTACCTTAGAGATGACATCTTGTTCGTTGTTAAAAAATTCAAATATCTAGGTGTTGAAATTTGCAGCTTCCTAGATTGGAACAAACACATTACCTCCATGGTTTCAAAAGCCTACTCCATCCTAGGACTGCTTAAACATAGTCTTTTCAAGGCTCCAGCGAAAGTTAAGACTATTGCATACCAGTCATTGTGCAGGCATGTTCTAAAATACGCATGTGAGGCATGGAATCCTCATTTTATAAAGCATATCGATCAGCATGAGCAAGTTCAAAGCAGAGCAGCAAAATTTATTTTGAATTTAAAAAGCAGGGAAGAGAGTATGAGTGACACAAAAAAGGTACAGTTACATTACATTTGCTGTCGGAAAGATGCAAAACAGCAAGAATAAGCTTACTGATGCAATGCTGTTGAAGAAACATATGGATTCTCTGACTGACAGTTTCTACCCATTTATAGCATCCACTTCACACTCCAACGCTTACTCAACTCGATCTGTGTCTCTGTCAGTTCCTCTTATGTTTTCTACTAATTTTAATTTATTTCACCACAGCTTCATTCCTGGAACACCACAGTACATGATTTCCTCCACGATGTAAACAGCCCCATAGTTACTGAATCGAAGGTATCTATTTTTTCAAGATGGGGTTTAGGGACTCTACCCAAAACAGAACTGTCATTTATTAGTTATTGCAATAACAATTATTGTTGTTACCATTATTACTAGTATGATGATCATATTTTATTTTATATCACTATCTACTGTAAATGTTTGTACTAAATCAAATAGTTTATATTATTTATTATATTACAATAATAATCATTACAAATTATAAGGAATTATAATAATTATCATTACAATAACTTGGATATTTTTTAAGTAGTAGTTTTTTGTATACATAGCCAGATGAAGATGACCAGGTTTGTCAACTCTGACAAAATATTTGAGTGTCTTGGCTAATGAATTTCTATCTAACCTAACTTCATTTATCTATAGCTGTTAGTTTGCATTATCGAGATCTAGCATTTAACAAGGTTACTACCTCCGACCCTTATGAGTCCCGATGCAAGATATACCAGATTATTTAACTGACACTCTTAGCAACATACAGTGAGACAAAATGTGTAGTTGTAATGGAGGGGAGACTATAATGGCTTCTGCTTTTTTGCCTATGGGCAAGCAATACACCTAGCTAAATAGTTTTCTCACCTTGAAGCTAAACCAGATATTGCAAACTTCAACCAAAGCATTGTAGGCATCAGCCAAAATAGTGTAGCCATCAAACAAAGTATTGTAGACATCAAACAAAGTATCGTAGAGATCAAATGAGCTATCAGCTGTATGAAAATCAACACCATTTCTTGTATAATTGCAAAAAGCCTCATTTTAAGTAACTTATAAAAACTATGACAACGCCAAATGATTTTGACCATGGTCAAACTAACTTCATTGGAAATTGTAAACAAAGGCAATTTTAAGTTTACTTCATATATGTGGAAATGCTTATGTGAGTACTGCAAAATTGCACTGGTATTTTTTCTGTGATCACCTTCGTTTAGCTGATTGGTTCATATTCGGTATTTTATTATTAATATTTCTCTGGTATCCTTCACTAAGACAGACAATCTGCGCCACAGAAGTTGTGCTCACATATTCACTGTTGTGCAGTTCGGTTAAAAGCTGTAGACAAGCTGGATCAATGGAATTTTGTATCTTTTGCTGAAAAAAATCAACTTGAGCATTTACATATTTTTCTCAGTAGATATTAAAGTTCAGCAGAATCAAAAAAATTATTTAGTTTGCGATTAATAGTTCGTGAACTAGTAGCAGTTTATTTTTTATGCAATAGCAATTACACATGTGGCAACACAAAAAAATAGTTCTTCTGTAGAGCAAATAAATCGTTTAATACCAAGTACTTTTTTTCAACAATAAAAGTGTTTGGTAAAGGCTTAAAATTTTTTTGTGGGAGAAATGTCTCTAGAAAAAGAGAGGCCGATTTTTTTTAGAGTCTGATCTATCATAAATAATAAGGAAATTTTGGAAGGTTGCAAATATTACAGTTTCCTTTCTTTGTTTTGGCTTTAAGAGGAGAAAAATTGAACTATGGATGAAAACTTGTGTTACCAGATGCTCCACAACAGCTAGTCAAACTGCACCCCAATGCAATAAGATGTTGGCAAATTTTGTGTGGCACAATCCATCTACTGAAGCTACACTTTAATTGAGCTTTTCGCAATAAATGGTGCTATCAAAGCTCAAATTTAAAAATTTTGTTTTTTTGATTATTATTCTTTAATAAGAAGCCATAATAATAGTTATAGTTATTTCCAGCAGATAGACTGGGAATAACCGTGGTCAACTTCTAGAATTACTGTCGACACACCCAAAACAGGTGGCTACTATTGGATAGTGATAAATATTTTGAATTTTATTCAAAAGTGTCGGCATTCATCGTTCGCAACATATCAAATATCATTTACACATTTGTTCCAGAAATTGTTTACTTCAATAATAACCGGGAATGACGAATCTCTTAGTTTTTTTTTTGCTATAGATTTTATCAGTAATCATTCCTGCCGAGACTCACTTCAATATATGAAGTATCAAGGAATACCGCAACGTTGGCAAGACTGAAATATGTATTTTTGACTGAAGTTTTTCCTTGGACTAACAGATTTATAGAGTTTAGCTATTAGGACTTGTGTACTTTATATTGAGTGTAAGTGTGATAGATCAAAACTTATACAAGTAAGTAATTTATGTGCAAGACAGTGGAGTGATTTAGCTGTTAGGTCTCTGTTTTTAGACTTGCCCTGTTAATCTTCATCAGTTGTTGTTCAAAATCGTGGCCCTTGAAAATGATTTTCAAAGCAAGTGTACAAACCAATTCATTTTATTTTCCATGGTTAAGTCATGTTCAGTGTGGATGGCTGGAAAGAAAGGCATTTCTCAACTTTATGTCTGTAGGATGTCCAACAACTACTGTTATGCTAGTTACGAACTACTATATCAACTCATGCGATTGCCAAGAGTTGCTTTGATGCTTCATTTTTTATTTGTGATAGTTGTCAATATTACTATCGGAAACTGTCAATTCCAATTGCTGCATTGTCTTATTGTCGCCATCCTCTGTGTACGTTGGGAAAAGTCTTGACTATATACTATAAATTATCTACCAGCGGACAGGATGTAGTCACTTTCAATAGTGAGAAAGAAAAAATTGTTTTCAACTTTTTATCAATTGAGTGATAAGTTTTGTAGAATTCTACTGCATCATTGATATTGAACCTTGGCCTCATTTTATCAGAGGCTTCTCACCAGCTACTGTATTATTCACATTTCCAGTGTTCATTTTGGAAGGTTTCTTGGCTGAACTCTGAAGTTTGAAGTGCTCTAGTTGGCCCCAGTCTTTACACCACAAAGTTTTATTATTGTGTAATTTACCTGTCTTTGATGCTACAGGTGTTGGTGGAATGGGGGTTTGGAACAGGTTGCAGAGGCGCGGCAAAAATGCTTCCAAATTTGAATTTGAAATCTCTTATCACGACTTGTCTCTAAAGTGCACCAGGTCGAAGTGGTGAGTCATTTCTGTTCATAAGCAGTTCTAGTTACTGCGTTAGTTACACCAGTTTTGTAGTCCTGTAACAGTTTTGGAATCTTTTTATTGAATCACACAACGCAGGTTTTGAATTCACACAAACAAAATATAAAATTAAGCTGTTTCGTTGTAGGTTTCCCGCCAAACTCTCAGTGAATTGGACTCGTCGAAATCGAAATCTTCGAACCAGGGTTAGTTTTACACTCAAAATTTGTCAACAAAAAATGGGTGTTTAGAATGTCCTGAGAGCTTACAAGACGCTAAAAGCGTTTTTATTATACTATTGAAAATAATTTTTAAAATATACTTTCATCATTTGCAATAATTTCCATCCGTTTTCTAAATAATTGTTGGCTTTTTTGGTCGTTGATCAGACTGATTGCTGCCAAAATTATACATAAATGTATGTAATAGGCTTTGTGTTTATTGAATGAGAAGAAACAATGCTGTCAAAGATTTAATTAATGCTGCCTGTGGTAGGTTCATGACCTGGTATCAACCCTCGATGACACCACGTTAGGTAGGGTTAACTGGAGAGACCCAGAGAACATCACAAGTAAAATAACTTTGTATCGCCAGCCGAGGGAGGATCAATTTGAGGACAAGGAATGGACCTTTTTCGTTGAAGCTGTAAGGGAAACCTCTCAACAAAACTGTTAGTTGTCTTCTCTTGTTGTATGAAGTAGTAGACAATTTAAAATGAAATGTTGAATTGTATAGGTTGATGGTAGTGGCAAGAGAAAGTCTCTAGCTACTTACAAACTTAATATGAAAGAGTATGTGACTGCTACGCCCACGCCCCGCTATGTAGAGTTGGAAATGAAGGCTAGCACGGATAAGTACACCTATGTTAAGCTTGCGTTCACTATGACGTGCACTTTGGTGAAAGAAGGCCTTGCTACGTAAGTTGTATGCTCGCTCACCAATAATAATTTATTATTTGCGAGTTGAAGATTTTGTAGTTGTATTTAATTATTTATTTGCGTCAGTCAGTCAGTAATTTGCTATTTAAATTATTGTTATTCGCTAAATGTATCGTTTTTTTGTCATATTTTGCAAAATAATCATGCAAAATGACATTTTTACTACGCTCCTGCAAAAAGTCTCGTAGTTTGCTGTCAGCTGAATTATCAGTTATAAATTAGGAGTTGTGTGTTCAGTGTACAAAAAGAAAATTTTCCCAATCTGTGTATTTCTTTGCAGAGACGATGATATGATTTCACTCGCTTCGCTCATGAGTTCTGACACACCAGGAGGCGCTGATATGGGAGATATAGGCAATATGGCTGACTTTGATGGAATGGATGCCCACGTTAATTCTTTCTCATCGTTTACTGCACAAATGGGCTCATTTCTGGGTAGGTTTAGTCAGTAGCTTGTGTGAAATTGACATTTTGGTAGGAAAACTGTCTCTTTCATGTTGGAAAAAATTGTCTTGACGTAGAATCTACAGAAATAGGATTAATTGTCAAAGATTTTTTTTATTTAGTCAAAAGTGAAACCTTGTTTGTTTCACCTGCCAGATTTCCCTTCACAAGCAATTTCAGTACCACAGAGCTAATATGTTTAGTTTCATACATTTAAATCTTCTTTGAATTAAAATTGTATCGATTCAGGATAAATAATTTTAAAATTGATCGAAATTTAAGATCAAATCAAATATTAAAGTCGGTATAATTTGACGAATCAGTAAATGTTTGTTCTGTTAAGGTTTTTGTACCGTAAAGTGATTTGTGAAATGTTGTTAGTATTTTGTGAAAATGAAAATTTTTCAGATATTTCATGTTACATGTGGAGCTGTATTTAAGTACGTGTTGGCTGTTTCATGTTGTAGAAATGGCAGAGAAAAGCTCCTATTCTGATGTAACTAGCATAAAGTCTGCGGAAGAACAGCTTTACCCGGAGCGATTTAAAATGTATATTGGTACGTGACACGTGGAGTAGATGGAAAGCATCTAGGTTGTTTGAGTGCTTATATTGATTAATGCGTTGCTATGTGGTTTTAGGAGTCGTGATCTCAGATTAATGGTAGGATCAGTGTGTTGGAGTTGTTCCCTTTTTGTGTTGATATGTTCTGTTCCTATTTGCTACTATCTATCTCTAACCATATAAAGACCAGAGAAGAGACAACTTCTAATTACATTGTTGTACTTACTAAGAATGCGCTGTCACAAAACCTGGCTTTACCCTGATGTCAGCACTTGGAACTGTTCAACATTTCCTAGTTCTTGGTGGTCCATTTTTATTTGTTTTTTTAATCGTTAAGCATCAAATCATTGCTAAAGAAATAATTTGTAGGGACCCCTCCGACGACTCCCCCTGTGCAACGTAGAGTATCTGAAACTGTTACTCCTCCAAGCTCTCTGGCTAATAAATTCTTTCCGCCAGTGCGTCAGCTGTCTCGGGAGAAGGTTCAAAGAAAGTCTGAAAGTCCTCCTGGAGCTGCAGGGTTGGCTGCTAAACCAGTGGATCCAACAGCGCCAGATGGAGCTAAGGTAATTGTAGCAGCGATCTGGCTTTGAGATATCTGGTCACCCAGTAGTATGTCAATCTAAAGGGTTTTACTCTGCCGTTTCAGTTAGAGCAACACTGACAAAGCAAAACAATTGTTACATGTTGTAACTGCATATAATGAAAAATAATGAATTATGATATTTTATAAAATAATAGAGATATTTCATGAAAAAATTTTTTTTTAATTGTTTTTCTCATCAGAATCTGTTGGTCTCAACGTTATACAATAATGAAGGATGTTTCAAAATCATCACCATAGTTTCAATACAACTCGGAAGTTATTTTAGTTGATCACAAATTAAATAAGTCTACTACTGTATATGCACAATATAGAACTATATTATATAAGTCTACTACTGTATAGGCACATCATAAGTCTACCACTGTATGCACACTCTACAAAACTATGTTGTAGAAGACTGCTGCCGTTGTCATGTCAGCAAGCAATGCCAGCGCTGACCTGCTTACCTGGGCACAAGACGTGACATCTAACTACAAGTCTATAAAGATAACAAACTTCACCACCTCCTGGAGGAATGGAATGGCCTTTTGTGCCATCATACACCATTTCAGGCCTGAGCTGATGTAGGTACTCGGGCTATGTATGTGACTTACTCAGGCTATATTTGTGATTGACACCTCAGTGACTACTAGTGGTCACTACTAGTATGATTGTTCTATGAGTTGACAAAAAATCTTTGTGTTGGCTTCAATTCTGTCTCTTATGAACGAGGGAGACAACTTTAGTGAAATACATTGGCGTAGTTCAGGCAACACCAGTCTTCTTTGGAATGTTCAAGTTTGGCAGTTCTTTAAAATCTTGGTTGCCAAGAAAAGTTGATTCTTTTAAAATGGGCTTTGGGTTTGTTAGAAGATTAGCTTCTATTGACTTGTCAGTTTATAATCCCCATCGAACTGTTTAGTACCAAACACTTGCTCCCATTCACTCCAGAGTTTGGATATCTGACGCCAGTCCTAAACCTTCCATTCGTTTTTAAAATCCACTTACATGACTAATTTAACTGTTCTACGTTTGACCACCGCTGTTGAGTCTCATCTTCCTTTCTTGCTCATTTCTCTGCTGCCTCTATTGCTGCGTATATTTATATGTTACTTTGCCTTGTAGAGATTTTGATAGCCTAAACCCGAGAGAAATTAAATCAAATAACAAGACAGCGTTTGACACTGCTGCCAGTTTGGGAATAACAAGAATTATGGAGCCCGCTGACATGGTGAGTTGCAGTACAAGACTCACTGGTGATTTTTATGTTTTATTAGTTTCCATAGCAACATCGTAAACCGAGTTTGAGCATTAAATTATTCACAATAATGTGTAACGCAATGTAATTTTTCACTAGTTAAAACCCCTTATTTTATAACTGCATCATTAACCATGACAAACAATCATACAAAGTGTGTATATTCAATCAATTACCTTAGGAGTTGTGTCCTCTGTGCGATAACAACTCCCATATATTGTTAAATTATACTAATATACTGTATGCAGGTTGTCATGAAGATACCTGATAAGCTGCAGATAAAAACTTACCTGCATGAGCTGAGAACTCACTTTACTGGGAAACAACTCCAACTACAGAATGTGGGTGACTCTCCTAGCCTGAGCTCCTACGTGGTGAGTCGTCGTGGTTGTTGGCTGTGACTGTTTTTTCTAGTAACTTTAACCTTTGAAAACTTCATTTTCTCAGTTAAATAATAATTTGTCTGTTATAATGCAGTAAATTTTGAATATTTCTCTGAAAAAGAAGTTGTTTTGGTAATTTTACAAGAAATTTTATTGTTGTAAAAATGTTGTTTTTTTTACATTTTTCAAACTTGCACTTCATGTCATATATATAGTTCAAGGGTTGCTGCGTTAGTTTTAGAAAAAAACTTTAATTTGTTAAATAAAATGCTCAATTCCATGGCTGTTATTATGTGCAGTTTGGACACGCTGACTATGAACCTAAGAAGTCAGCAATGGAACTCACACGTGGACAGAGCATACACAACATTCTTCCTACCCGTGACCTGCCCTCAGATCTAACTGTTGAACAAGTACGTGACTCTGAGGCTATGTTGGTGCGTGACCTCAGGCCTTCTCTATCTCCACTGGATAGTCAGGCGGAGCTACAAATGGAGAGCGCCTTGGAGCGTTTGTCTATAGCTAGATCTGGCAGCAGCACTGGGTCAAGGTCATCTAGTGATCGGCAGACATCGGAGCCTCGTTTATCTGCTGAACCAGAGGTAAAGTACAATGGTTTTAGATGTGGTGCAAGAGCCCAGGCTTTTTTTCTGTATTTCTACCTTACAAAGCAATAAAGCTACGTTCACCCTATGCAATTCTCGTACGAGTGGGCGGAGCCTAAAATTTACTCTCAAGTGTGACAGTGCAATCTTAATGATTTCACGATCGGTGGTAGATTTTTTTCATTGGGCAGTGATGGAGCTCTGTATGATGATCGGCCTGTCTAGCCAATCAGCATCTACATCACAGCTTTTCAATTTAATACTTTTCAAGAAACTTGCAGCTGCTTGATAATTATTATTTATTTAACCAATTTTAGAATATTTTTTAATATTTCCCTGATCAACTGCAAGTCTTGTTTATAACTAAAATATAAAAGTGGATATACTAATTATTAATATAATAAGTCAAGTACATGCTCCGTGATTATAATAAATAATTGTATTGAAAAAGTTATTATCATTTGTTTATTATTATAATTTGTTTGTTTGTTTTATTTCAACACAAAAAGTATAATAATGGAAAAAGGTTTGCAGCAGAGGAAATGTTGGGGCCCAAGGCGCAATAGCACTGCAGCTAGTCGAGGCGCCAGGCCCGGTACTTTGGCAGTCAGCCGTCGTCTTTACATCCTGTTGAGTAGATGACGCCTCAGAGCCTGCCTGAAGCGATTCTCCCCTCTTACAGATCGAATCTCACTCGGCAGCCCATTCCACATAGAAGCACACTGGTAACTCACTCTGCGATGTCCTGCAGCAGTGGTTGATTTTGGTAGAAGTAGGTTAAGTTGGGAAGCACGAGTCAAGTAATTGTGATGCAAGTGAAATTGGGTAGAGTAGAACGTTTTGTGAGCAAGTATTAGTAGTTTGTATTTGTATATGGAATGAACAGGTAAAATCGATGAGTTTTGGAAAAGAGGTATTGTGTGAGTAGTAACAGACTTTTTATATATTATTCGTATTAATTTTTTTGCAGAAGGTGGATTCCAGCATTTCCCCAGGATTCAACACAATAACTAATTTTTGAATTAATGAAACAGTTATAAATTAAAAGCAATATCTTTCTTGGAAAAAAGCTCGAGCATTTAAATAATAATAATAATATTACAATTATTTATTATTATTATTTGTAATTTATTTTTTATTATTGATGAGTGAAAAAATACTATAAATTATTTAAATCTCTGGTAATATATGCTATTTTATATTATTATTAATAATAATTTGATGTTATGTATTTATCAATGAAATGCAGTGTTTTGACAATTGTCAAGGCCATGCGATATCGGGCACAATAAATCGCAAGTGTAAACTTTTGTAAATAATCTGGAGAACAACTCCCGGTTCCTCTCGATAATCGCGTTGAGAGAATCGTATAGCGTGAACGTAGCTTGAGACTGATTATTAAATATTTCAATAACACAATTTTATTATTTAATATCAAAATCTTTATTTCAGGTGCCTAAAAAACCGCTGATGACAAAGAAAGAATTGTTGAATCCGTTTGACTCAGACGATGACGACAATGACCCATATGCTGACCTAGTTAACCAGTCTTTCTCCGCTGGAGTCAAGCACAGCTCCCCTGAGCTGGTTAGCAATGCCTCCTCAGAAGATATTCTCGCTGATGTCACCATTACCCCTACTGCTGCTGTTGCTGCTCCGTGTGACCCTTCAGCTAAAAAGACAACTCAGTCTATCACTGCCTACTTAGGTCAGCAGGCTACGGTTAAAATTGTTCTCACGAAATCGATTTTAATTTTAGTTTTCGGTTATGAAATTTGAAGCCTTTTATTATAAACAGAAATTACACACTTTTTTAATTCCATTATTTCAAAATCACAAATAAATTCATATAATAGTAATTTTTTTGTTTGTTCCAAACCAGACGTTTACTTGTTTAGTGGCTACTTTCTATTATGCTGATATTTATTATTATTTTTTAACTTTATTTTAATTTAATGATGCAATAGTTTTGACTGTGAGCTCTTTGCTGCTTAGTGTTTTATTTTTTCATAAAAAATATTGGATTATCTATATTAAATAGTTTCTTCGTATAAATGATTTTTTAATTTTTTGTTGAACATTTCACCACTTAATCTAGATTAGTACATTATCAGAAGTTTTATTGTTTTAGATTCTGATAGCTTTACTGCATTTTGTAACATTTGTTTAGGCAATATTCCTGCTGCTCCTGCTGCTACTGCTGCCGCTGCTGTCATTCCCAATACTCATGCCGCACATAATACAGACAATCAATCACAAGTAAGTCCAATATTTCTATACTAAACTTATTGTGAAAACGTTCTAAGGTAACTTTGCTTGTCAAAGCTTGCGTTGCACAGTATCATCCAGTTTGAGTCCTTCAATCATTCAGACAAACAAGCCGGACCGACAGACGCAGCCTTCTGCAAGAGAAGACAATCAACAAAATGAGAAATTAAAGGAAGAGAAAAGACGGAAGGAGTTACACGCCCGAGCTAGAAAGTTGATGGAACAAGCTAAGCACTCTAACAAACGTGGGTTTATGCTCACCTTTGGTAGTGTTTTATATTTTAGTTGTAATCCATTCATTCCAACACATTCTAGCTACTAGTGATTGGTATTGTCTTGTCCTTTTATTTCATTGCTGCAACAGTGATATCTAATATTGTGTTTTGTTGCTTATTTTTTTTTAGTTTTGATTTTTATCTGAATTAATCTTGTCTAAGTTTGCTACCAAATATGTGGTCAGAATATTTTGTAAACTTTTTGGTTAAAGGTATAATCTCAGTGAACAAGTTTTAATGCAGTCACCGTTGGTCGTGCTGGGTTATTCGACAGGATATTTGACAGAAATGAGTCAAAATGAGAGTATTAACAAGTTGTCTTCTCTCCAACCTGTGAATTGTTGCCTTACCAATTAATTTAGTGCATTCTTGCAGGCAAGAATAGGCAAGCCCCAGCACCACCACAGAGCAGCATTGCAATGCGGAAGGAGAGAACCCCACCCGCTCCTACATCCACTACAACACAGAAGGAATTGAGTCCCCGATCACCTACTCACTCTACTGATCTGACAGAGGGGAATGGGCCAGTTTGTGAGGTAGGAGTTGTCTATCCTTATTACCTACCTTGTATTGCAGACCGGAGTTATCTGCTCTATACCAGCTTGTAGTAAGCGCTAAATAGTTTTGGTTTACATATGGCGGGTTATATCAAATTGTGGATTTTTTTCAGCAAATAATGTAGTTATGTACATCTATTGTTGAGTTAATTCTATTAAATATGGTTTTGTGTCAGAATTTTAATCGCGCCAGCCATAATAAAATATTAAGTTTAATGTAGTTATGTTTCGCAAAAAAGGAGCAACCACTATGAGGAATTTTTTAGCAATGCTACATGTACATATACCAATTAGCTACCGATTGGCCCTTACCTAAGTGAAGAAATCAAAGTGTGGCCAACTCCCCTTGTCACGTGACCCTCTGGAGCCAAATGCTTGAGTGACTATGCTCTAACTTATAGAAAAAGGCTCATTTTCAACAGATCATGATGCAGCAAATTGACGAGTTGAAGCTCAAAACAACCATTCATCTGAAAGCTCAGGATGTCTCCTAGCTCTCTGGAAATTGTAGACACAAACTTCTAATTTGAAGCAAAGTAATAAGGGCCAAAATAAAGTGTTCATATTACCACTTGTATTATAAAAATATAAATCATAAACTACTTTTCTCGTACCGTTCAGTTTTCATACGAAATTTTAAGTAGCTAATAACTTGGAAATATTAATAACTGCCAAAAGTTGATTAAAAAATTATAATCTCAAAAAGTTTAAATAATAATAACATAAATATTCCAAAAAATATAATTATTTTTTACCGGTACCAATGAAATCACTCATTTTTTTTCAAAGTGATCACACCACTATGTACATTATTCATAATAATTATTGTTATTTTTCTTCCGAAACAGCTGACTGCATAATGTCAAATAGTAGTATGCTCATTGAAAAAAAATGAATGGTTTCATCAGTACCGTTAAAAAATAATGGTAGATTAAATAAATAACAAAGCAATTGGTTTATTTTTTTCATATCATGCCTTGCTGATTCACATCAGCAGCAACACACTAACAGCAAACACTGGTTTCAAAAAAGTAAATGCTACATTTTCAACAATATTAGCTGCCAGAATCTCAGTATCTGTCAAATTATTCCAATAGTTTTATTATTATTTCGTTTTTGCCACAAAACCAAATGGCATTTCGGTATTTCGGGTGTCTGCCATATACATGGTGACTAAGGCGACTGTGCGCCCTGCATACAATTACAAAAGGTCACGTAAGCTCACTGGCCTGAAAGTCAACATTTTTGCAGTATAGCGCACAAAATCTTTAGTAAACGAATGGCAAATATCTAGATCAACGAATGACCCTTTTGCCTGCTCAGGAATTGTCACACCTTGAACTATCAAAAGGCCTGTTGCCTGCGGCTTTTGATAGTTCAAGGTGTGACAACTCGTTGATCTAGCAAATATCTCAATGTCCGGTACTGCTCAATATAGAGTTATCCCTCCGAAGGGGAGATGACTCTTGGTTTATTCCTAGCTCCAGTGACGGTTAAAAGTTTTAAACAAAGTTTTGCTGCAAAATTTAAATTAATGAAATAAATATTTTTGCTAGATTGAAACAAAAGATGCTCACACAGGTATTACTTCAAAAAAAGTTTCATTTTATGCAACAAATATTGAATACACGCATAAAAACTATTTCAGCCAATGATGACTTAGATGAGCTTTTGTGAAATTTGGCTCCAGTGGAGTGGTCCTTATATAAAATAGCGCTTGAAACGGCTGACCACACTTTGATTACTTCACTTAGGCCTTTACCGATTGGAGATGATGTCAAGGTGTTTCCCTTATTTGTTTCTCCACTTGCCATTCTCACGCAATACCGGTCAAACTCGCTATATTTAATGTCATAGTTAGCCATAAAGTGCTTTCAATCAACAAGAACAGGATGCTCAAAAACGACTCTTTTTTCATAAATTATTGTACTTGAGAAACTTTTTTATTGGAAACATTAAAACTGTGAGCAGTGATACGATTGGTCAAATCTAGAATTTTGTACCATTTTTTGATGTGGATCAAAACCTGCCGGTTACATCGAATAAGACGCTACTGATTGTTTGGCGATTCATCCTGAAACAGAGGCTGCAAAATCGTGCAATCAGTAAGACAAATCGGAAGCTAATCGGTGAATGTACATGTGGTGTTGGTCTCCAACTGTATCAATATGCACCATTTCTCCTGTAAGGCATGATTAGATTGGCTGAAGTTTTTAAAATCCACAGATTGGCAGGAGTTGCGAAGTAGTACATGGGAGGTTGGTAAAGTCTAGTAATTGTCTAAACAGTTTCTCTACATGAGATTAGATATAGCGGTACACTGTAGTATAAAGTGGTACACTGTAGTATACAGTGGTACACTGTAGTATATAGCGGTACACTGTAGTATAAAGTGGTACACTGTAGTATATAGTGGTACACTGTAGTATAAAGTGGTACACTGTAGTATATAGTGGTACACTGTAGTATATAGTGGTACACTGTAGTATATAGTGGTACACTGTAGTATATAGTAGTACACTGTAGTATATAGTACACTGTAGTATATAGTGGTACATTGTAGTATATAGTGGTACACTGTAGTATATAGTAGTACACTGTAGTATATAGTGGTACACTGTAGTATATAGCGGTACACTGTAGTATATAGTGGTACACTGTAGTATATAGTGGTACACTGTAGTATATAGTAGTACACTGTAGTATATAGTGGTACACTGTAGTATATAGTGGTACACTGTAGTATATAGTAGTACACTGTAGTATATAGTGGTACACTGTAGTATATAGTGGTACACTGTAGTATATAGTAGTACACTGTAGTATATAGTGGTACACTGCAGTATATAGTGGTACACTGTAGTATATAGTAGTACACTGTAGTATATAGTGGTACACTGTAGTATATAGTGGTACACTGTAGTATATAGTGGTACACTGTAGTATATAGTGGTACACTGTAGTATAAAGTGGTACACTGTAGTATATAGTGGTACACTGTAGTATATAGTGGTACACTGTAGTATAAAGTGATACACTGTTGCAGGTGT
This sequence comes from Cryptosula pallasiana, assembly GCA_945261195.1. NCBI lineage: Eukaryota > Metazoa > Bryozoa > Gymnolaemata > Cheilostomatida > Cryptosulidae > Cryptosula > Cryptosula pallasiana. Next base: position 40,538,523 of record OX183130.1, read on the forward strand.
ACGATGTAAACGAGTATGTATATCTGGAGATGGCCTCGCTGGAAAGAGAACAAGATGAACTAGACATCCAGGCTGCAGGTCTAGAGATCAAGTTACGCAGAGCTATGAATGAAGGTACAGTTTATATATATCACTTGTAATGTCTGTGTGTTATATATGGTGTGGTGTCACTTCCTGTTGTGTTGTTGTCTAGGCAACGCTGCCAGGGAGGATGAACTGACAGAGCAGTGGTTTCTGCTGGTGAATAAAAAGAATGCATTGATCAGGAGACAAGAGCAACTCAATATACTGTATGTACTCTCTACGTCTATGTACACTCTACGTCTATGTATTCTTTACATCTACGTACTCTCTACGTCTATGTACTACCTATGTCTGTGTATATGTATATATATATCTATATATATACCTGAACAATATATGTCTGCATATCTGTGCGTTAGTATGTATGTATGCCCAACCACTACGCTGAGAGGAGTAAAAACTGCTGTAGAAACAGTCTATCGGATCTCTTAGATACATAGTCAGGGTTTAAATGTCCTTTTTGTTTTCTAATCAAAGATTATAGCGCTTTTAATTTTCTACAACAATGTATGGGGACATAATTCACAAAACGATTACATTATGGTAATGCCAGATAATTGAAGTGTCAAATCTTCAGTGAAATCGCAGAGGGGATTGCTAGCATTTTATTTGAGGTTATTGCTGGGTTTTGATCCAGATCAAAAAAATGCTAGACACTTTCTTAATCAGCCAATCACAACCCACAAATATCCCGTCATATCCAATGATATTATCGCATAAGCAGCCTGCACCTTGCTCTATAAATGATTATTTATGCATTCTCTGTGTCTATGTTTATCAAATACTATACTGTATGCACTCTCCATGTCTATGTTTATGATATACTGTACTGTATGCACTCTCCATGTCTATGTATATCATATACTGTACTGTATGCTCTCTCCATGTCTATGTTTATCATATACTGTACTGTATGCACTCTCCATGTCTATGTATATCATGTACTGTATGCACTCTCCATGTCTATGTTTATCATATACTGTACTGTATGCACTTTCCATGTCTATGTTTATCGTATACTGTACTGTATGCACTCTCCATGTCTATGTTTATCATATACTGTACTGTATGCACTTTCCATGTCTATGTATATCATATACTGTACTGTATGCACTCTCCATGTCTATGTTTATCATATACTGTACCGTATGCACTCTCCATGTCTATGTTTATCATATACTGTACTGTATGCACTCTCCATGTCTATGTATATCATGTACTGTATGCACTCTCCATGTCTATGTACATTACAGAGAGAAAGAGGAAGACCTGAACAGAAGATATGAAATGCTGAACAGAGAGCTTCGACAAACTCTTTCATTACAAGGTTTTTGTTAAATTAGTATTATGTAATATTATATAATCGTTTTGTAATAGTGTATCATTGCATTGTAATATCATTTTGGTTGCATTGGTTACATTGGATTTTACAATTTTTGCAATATGAAAGAAGATAACTCCAAAATTAAAAGAGGTTTGCATAAGTGGTTGCATTTGGGTTATTGAGAGGATAACTCCCTCTGTGTAGCTCGATGAATTTGTGAAAAGTGTTTTAGATGGAGAGATTTTTATGCTCTCTAAAGGCCTCTCCACACGCAGCGTTTTACGAAGTTGGCACAATGAGAGAAGTTTTCCTCCCATAGTCCTTGCTGTACTCCACACTCAACGATTACGCACATGACGGTGGTCATCAAAAGTTTATAGTGAACACATGGGCAGTCACGGCTGGGAAAATCGAAATGAACCAAGTGGATATGAGTGATCTGAATTGACCAATCATCGCCAGGGAATAATCACAAATCGTGATACCGGCCGTCAAAAATCGAGCATGCTTGATTCTAGACGATCGCGGCAAACGGAGGAAAACTGATTCGTAGACGGTGAAATAAACGGTCGTTTTCCGTGACAAAATCGCTGTGTGTAGAGAGGCCTTTGAGTTGGTATTAGAAATATTGTTCATGATGTGATTTTTGATATTTATAGACTGGTTTGTGCTATTTATAGACTGGTTTGTGCTATTTATAGAGTGGGAGAAGAGTGCATACCAGAAACAGAAAGAGCAGGCACTGCTAGAGGAGTTAGTCAGCGTTGTGAATAAGAGAGACGAGCTTGTGTTAGCCATTGATCAGCAGCAAATCAGGTGAGCATCATGTGATCCATCATGTGACTTTTTATTTAATTTTATGACAACTTATTATATAAAACTACCAACATTCTTTAAAATTTTAACAATGGGGTTGTGACATTGAGAGTTGTCTCTCTGTGAACTTTCTACATCCAACCGGAAGTTACCATCGTTCATAGTATAAAATATAGTTACTTCATGCAGGCTCATGAAAGTTTTTTTCCTGATAGCTTCCACACTGTCAATCGTATACTATAATGACATGTCCTTAAAAAAACTTTAAACTATTTTTAAAGACGGCAGCATCAAATTTATCTGCAACAACAGAGATTTATAGTTTTTTTTGTAATTATTATTTATTATAATTGTTATCCACGGACCTCCGGGGCTTGCCGAAAAAAGTAACAGAGACGATGCGTCCTGTAATAAAAACTATTCGTAGCGATAACTGATAGCAATATCCGGTTGGTTGTGAAAAGTTCAAAGAGAGCTAACTCTTAATATCACAAACTCGATTCATTGAAACTGAGAGAAGATGCTAGGTTATTACTAGCACATTTAGTAACGGGCGCATCGTCTCCGTTATTTTTTCGGCAAGCCTCTGATGCCCGTGTTATTACTATTATAACTTTTTTATATAGTTAACATTTTTTTTTTTAAATTTTATTTATTCTAATCATTTATAATTATGTTTCTACTGTTTATGATTGCTATTGTAATTATTAAGGTTATTATTGAATTGTTATTACTATAATAATAATTATTAATGTGATTCTTCTTATAATTTTCTAATAATAAATAATAGTAACTTATTATTATTATAGTTTATTATAAATAGGTTGTAATAAAAAAAAAATGAATAATTGATTTTATGTTTATAAATGATTATGACCACATTAAATTCTTATCGTCATTTATAATAATAGTTTCATAGAGGTGTAGATAGATGCTAATGATTACTAGTATTATTCTTTTCCCCACAGATACCGGACAATCCATTTACACATAAATGGTGCGTTATATAAGTTATCGTTGGTGTCTTATCGTATTTATTAACTACTGTACCAACGATCGTATATAATCGCTGACCGCATCGTGGTTATTTAATGATTATGCTCTAGAGCTACATTTGTGTGATTAAAAACTTCTGTAGGTGTAATCTGCTATAACCCTGTAAACTCCGTGGGTTGTTCAATTATATCAATCGCATTGAAATAGCTTGTTTATTCTAGTTGAAACATCATAATTCCGTATTTGTGCATTGTACTCTATATAAAACTTTTAGCATCTTCCGGTTGGATATGCGTCTGCGCCCTCTATAAGGGGGGATAACCCCAGTCACAATCTAATTTTCCTTTTATGGTGGAAATGCCCTGCAGTAGACAGTTTACATGATGGAATGGTGGGTGAACTTTCTGTGTGTAGGGGGCCAATACAGGATGTTGAGGCGCTCACCACTGGTGTATCTGATGTAAATAATCCTCAAAGACGCACTGCAAATATTAGGATTAAAATATTATGTCATGTAAAAAACATAAAACATAATCCTGCAACGTCTGGATGTTTATTGCTCTACAAGCAGAAAATTATTTTATATTTGGAATGAAAAATCTTTTCAAGTTACGGCTTTAGTTTTTTTTTTCTGAATGGAAAATGAATTACACACATGCAACCGTGTATCAAATTTGCAACAGACATCTTTGGTCTCTCTCGGAAATTTTGCTGAAAATAGTTCGTAAATTTTTTCTGTCTGTAGGAACGAAACATCTGTGTACAATGTACAATAAGATTTGTCAACCACAAATCCTACATCATGCCATGACATCCGACACAAACAGACCTGCCGGTTCTGTCACTTTGTTTTAACTACAAGCTAATGTTTGTACCAAGAAAACAAGCTGTCTGCAGATGCTTCTGCATTGAGATTTGATAACAAGAAGTTGTGCCCTCTCTTTAGACTAAGTGATAGACAACTCCCACAATTTATACATAAAATTACAGTATACTTTCAAAATCCCTGTTCGATCTGTGGTAAAAACATCATGTAAAATGCAAGGAGAATAGCTTTTCAGTATTGCGTGGGGTCCTAAAAAACTTATAGATATTTGTTTTTGTAAAATTGATAATAAAAAACAATTTCGAATTCTAAATTTTGTGGATCAAGTTTTTTGCAAATTTTATTTTTATGCGGCTTATTTTAGATGTTTCGTGACACCTATTTCAGATGACTGCTTCTACAGGAGAAAAACACCATCAAACTCCAATGAGTTTTATGTTAATTTATTATGTCTGACCAGTAAATAGAATTCCAAAATTCAGAGGTTGACCTGATATTGACAAAAAAAAAATTTTGAAGAAGTTGAAAACCTAAAAAATCAACAGAATGTGAATACTTTAAAGGTGTGACTTCAGCAATATTCAGTAAATATCTCAGACTTGGCGCAATGATAAATACTGCCTTTTTGACCGAAGACAAAAAGGTTTTTCACCCTTGTAGGAACCCAGACTAAAGAGTACACAATATTGTCCTACTTGTACACGCAGACGTTGTATAGAGTTCATGGCTCTCAAGTGTCACTCGTTGTTGACAACTTTGACATAATAATATTATTATGTAAATGAGCAAAAACTTGCATAATAAAATACATTAGACGACAAGGAGTTGTGCAATATTAATTGTAATCATGTATCGTCCATGATGTAACAATAATGTGAACCGTCAGGAAATATCTGGATAAATTCCTTTGTTTTTTATGAATATATTTTCTTTTTGCTTTGTAAAAATATCAATTTATATTAATTAGGCATTTAATTATGCGAATAAAATTAAAATATAGCTTTGATAACTGTTTTTGTTGTTCCATTTCAACCGATTGCTGGTTTGAGATTTGACAACATGTACTAATAAAAATTGCTGGGCGGTTGACTTTGGCAATGGAGGATTTCCTCTCTTTTATTCCTGAAAAAATCGCGAAGGTAGTCGCTAGCATTTTGTTTAAGGTTATCGCTAAGTTTTGATCAAGATAAAAAATTTGCTAGCCAACCAATCACAATGCGCAACTGTTACACCGCTTTTTTCAATAATATCACGTCGCGTGCAGCGCCGCGATCTATCAATTATCCTAAACTAGTTTGTAGGCTATAGTTGGAAACAGCGAGTTTGACCGGAATCATCAAAGAATGGATTTTGTAAAAACTTGCGCAACTGTAGGGAGGACTTTCTCCTATCGCTAGCGCAATCGTAGCATCACCTTCAATGTGTGAAGACTCGGCAAAACTGTATTCATTCTCGCGCCAACATTTCCACTTGACAGAAACTATTGAATTCATATCGTACTTATAACAAAAAAATTCACATAATCTTCTTTAAAATGGGTGTTATGCCTGTCGGCAGTTTTCACCCTTCACTCAGCTCAATTAGAATTCTAGCCTTTTGTATATTCTCCACTGCCAAATGTCGGAGCACTTATAAGGCCTGGTTCATACATTCTGTACAACACAATGTCATAGCTGTTGAAGTTATATCTACTCAATAGAAACAAATAAAACATACAAACGTGCACTCAATGACACGGATCATTAATGTAGCCAGCAAAGAATAGTTAGGCAATGCTTTGCTCTTGATAAAGGCAACATTTGATTATTGAAACCACTTACTATTGTTTCAGTCATTGTTCATTAAATGAAAGCAAATTTTTGTTTGTCCTACTTATAAGCCGGGATTAAATTCAATTCTATTCTCACTGTTTTCCTTTTACTGCCATTCGTTCAACAAATACTTGTGTAACATTTCACCAACGAAGTACTTGTTCTCGCATACACGAAATGTATATATTTCTATGTTACGAAATAGCAGCGGTACTGACGACTGCTATCCAGCTTTCTCAGGGATTGAGATACGGAATAAGCTTCCATAATGTCATTTCAGTCCAAGTCAGATGGTTATCCTCTAGGTTATCGGTGTGGTGTTAGAATCAGTTCAAGTTCTGTCCACGCAGCTACCATATTGTGTGTCACCATTCTAAAAAATACCTGCTTTTATGTGTTTTTATGTTTATTAATGATAAAAGTGTCACCTATTTCGTCTGATTATTATAATTGCAGTTGGTAGTGCAAGTATCAATTGACATATTAAAACCGTCTTCGCATATTGACGCGAGATGCCTGGAACGCTAGCCTGCGAAAAATTTCACATTTTTTGCAAGTTCCTCCTCCTGCACACCTGTAGTGTTATTACTAGCGGCTGATGTCGTGTCACCCCTGGCCTCCTCAATCATTAGTCATTCGGATTAGAATCAGGATTTTCATTTTCTCTTCTGACTCACCCTGAACTTCTATCAAGATTACGTAGCCGCGTGTTTTTAAAACCGTCTATTATCAAGTTTCATGCGGTAATTATATAACGTGTTATTAAATGGAACTCCATTGGTTGAATTCTTGTGTTAGATTAATAAATAATTATTTATTTTTTGAATTATCAGTTTTCAATCTCTTTTACTGGTTGAAACATTCATCTATTACAATGTAAAAATATATATTTGTCTTTATTCTTTCAATAAAATCTAAAAGCTTGAGTTAAAACATATATGCGTTACTTAGTTACATATATATATATTTGTGTCTATATATTAAATAGTGATTAATTCTTTTGGTCGTTATGTAATTATGAATCTGGCATGGCTGAGTCATCGTCTAGAGATGGAACAGAAATTGCTTTAAAGAAAGTCCGCTAGATTATAGATAATAGATATAAGTGGATTTTGCATCAATAAGTCAGTCACAAGTTGTTTTTTTTTCTCAAAAGAGTTCTAAGGATTGTATGATTATATGGAGAGTATAGTCATTCAAACCAAACCCTGAAAGAGATATTTTTTCTGGTTGTTTCGAATCTGGATATCAACATGCTTGTCATTTCGATCTGATTGGATTGTTGCAACCCTAAAAGATGGAATAATGTAAAATAGAGGTTCACTCTCTAATGATACAAAAACAAGAATAGCCCGGCTTTCATCTTTAAATTGGGTGTCAAATTTTTCTTCAAGTAGTCTAGGCATCTCTCTGAGTATCGGAGAATAAAACTCGGGCCATCCACAGTTTTATCTTGAAAGTCGAGACTTGTTTTCATCGAGTTAGCTGATTGATCAGCTGAATTAGTTTCACTGACAACATTGATTTTATATCTTTGACGTGTATTTGCTACAAACCCCCACATGAAATGTAAATAAATAAAAAGCAAATTTAATAAAATTGGAGATAATTGCTAACCTTGTAACAGTTTAAAAACACTTACTGAAAAACATATGACATCCAGAAATGATGAAACTCGCTATAAAACCAAACATAATAATAATTATTAGTATTATTTTATTATTATGTTTGAAGCAGACTATATAAGCTGAACTAGAAAGTTATCTTGCGGTTATAAATATTTATGATAATTAAAATAAATCTTGACAACCCAATTTCCTTAAATAATAAAAATTCTAAACCAGCTATTTTTATCTAACAACACTTTTTTGTTTGTGTTTGTTAAGGAGTTGTCCGCCCACAAAATTGCTAAAATTTTTTGGTTTCATTTATTCTACTTGTTTTTTAATGCGGCGTAGGGGTTTGCGTACGACCTGATATAAAACATTAAGTTATTAATTAGTATATTATTGTGCAGAGGTCTGGATGCGACTGTCGTATTCGTCTGGCCATTCTCAGCGATATCTATACAAATAATGATTGATGGGGTAATAAGCGTCAATGGTAAACTCTTTGCCTGTAGCACCGAGTGCATTGTGAATATCTGCTGTGCAGCTGGCAGGCCTGTGAGAACTAGGCGTGTTGTCGTTGTAAACACTCCATCCCTGCGGTTGTCTGGTCAATTTATCTGCTCGACTTTCCCATTGCTCAGGCCTTCTCTACTCGCTGTCTCCTAGCAGGATGCTTTCATTCGAGAAAAATAATAATTCCGCGCGGTATTTTGATCGGATGAAAAGACTGTGGTTTTTGTTTGATTGTTTTTAGTCGATTCATTGCATTTTGAGTTTAAAATTTTTTTTGATACTGTTATGCTTGCTTCATTTGTGCTCCTGTTTGAACTGAATTAACTTAAATTATTCCGTTTTATATATTATCTTCATGACCTATTTTCGTTCCTCGTGAGTTTTTGTGTAATTTAGATTTTCACACTGCATAAACATATTTTTATTTTTTGCTCAAAGGATTTTCAAATTTATTAAAAACTTTCGTAGAAAATTTATCGAGGCTGATTAATCAAATTATTTAAACTTTTCCACTGCTAAGTATGGATAATATGCAGTACTTGGAGAATCCATAAAATTTTCCAAGAATTTTTGTTCGCAATAATTGTACTTTAGAGGAAGCTAAACAGTCAAAGATAGCTAGCACGTTATCATCTCCCAGTTTGTTGGCTCATTCTTTGAAAATTATTGTCGCTGCCTCTAATCTCATATCTTATCTGTTAATCCTTTAAGCCGTTGCTATCAAATCTCCATCCAGGTTAGACCACATTAATCTGTTAGTTTCCAGTTGAAATAAGTTTTTTTTTCGCAAAAAAAATGATATAAAATGATAGGAATTTTTATAATAATCAATGTGTAGTCGGCGTTGAATTTTATCACGTTATCGGGCTTCTCTTCATTTGTGGAATATTTTGTTCATTTTGACGTGAAGGAAATGCAATCCAGCTGACAAGACTTAAAAATTTATCTGCCTACACTTTTTTCCACCAATCAAACACTGAGCCCGCTGTGAATGTCTACAATTGGCCATGTGATCAGATGTAACTGTACGAAGCTGCTGTTAGTACGCAAGAGAATCTGCAGTCAAATCCAAGGATTATAGGCTACCGCCGCGTATGCTAACTGCAGATGAGATGAGAGAATTACTGTCTGATGGTTGAAGTGGCACGTGTGATTTATGGCGGTGCCAATGTTCAGATTATTTTCTAGATCCTTTATTTGGTGAACCTTAACCCTTGCCACTCTACCATCTCATCTGTACTAGCTGTTGTACTTAAGTGCACACAACAACAACCGATGATAAGAACCCCTGGACCTCTGGTTATCTAAGACCCCCACAGAAATTTGGTTTACTTCCGTTTTATTCTTTTATCCCAGAGAAACATAAACAACCTTTCAGGTTGATCTGGTTAAAGTTCAAGAAAGTTCTATGCCGTTTCATTAGCTTTATATGCCGGGTCAAAATAAATGTCTTTTAATTTTTTATTAAAAAAATATTTTTGGTTAATTTTTATTAATTGTTTTTTTTTTCAAGGTTTCTGGTGAGGTAGATAGGGATATAAAAGCCCCTAAAACAACCCACAGTCAAGTGTAGCGGTTAATTGCGTTTGCCAGTGATTGCAGGGAAATTTTCCAGAAAATTAGCGTAACCATTGAGTCCGTTAACTTTGTCTATGCAATTCCAAGTATGACACATCCAAGTTGATTCGGGGTAGCAACTACCAACAATGGTGGAATTTCCATGAGAGAATTCGTAAGCTTTCAGTGCAGGCATCATTATGTTATTAAGTTTGATAATTCTTTCACTTATTATTCTTTTATTCCCGTCAGTATCCCATTTCTCTATTTATTGTTTTACTCTAGTTCTCCATTCTCTATTTATGGGATTAATTTCTCCCCAGCTACCTATCAATAGACATATTCTCTCACTCACACAATGTTCTCTCAAGACAATAGAGTCATGGAACAAAGAAATTACATCAGGAGGTTGAAATGTTGTGTCACAGTCTATGCTTGTCTCCAGAAAAGTCTGTTCATTTTGTAACTGAGTTACTGCCTCTACTTCGAGTCTGACAGCCTTTCAAAAAAATCAAATTCTAGCGAAATGTCAAATAATTTTATTATCAACCCGCTAAACCAAAAATAATATACAAAAAAATAAAAATTACTGATCACAATTTTTTTTTATTAAATAAAATTTATTTTGACAGATTGTGGGAAAACTTACAAAATTTGATTCATTATTTCAGTTTTAAAATGTCGGTCAAAATATTACATCAAAAATCACCATATTGTCAACTAGTTACAGGTGTGCCCATACAATAACATATTATGTATGAGCAAATATAACTTGTATACCGTCACTGCTGCATCGCATTACTGTTTAGTTGACTCTGTTATAAGACAATCGACTCTCCATCTCAATATCTCATCTTTTGTGGCACTTGTGGAAATGTTGTGTCACCTCACAATTAATGAATCAATTAATGGCTTTTAGATCAGGTGCGATTATGCAATTGTCTTGTGGGAGACAAAATATTGGATGAGGTGTTGTGGTCTCCTAAATACTTAACGCCATCATTAGCAAACGTAATAATTGTCGTAATCAACATAAAATCTCTAACCAACAAAAAACGGTCTCACCCGGTGTATCAACTGGTCTTGTAATGATGGTAGAGTTAGTGATTTGTAGAAAATTCATACTTATTATTGTTTTTTTAATTCATTAGGATTTTCTGTACTTGAGCCTTGTTTTGCTCGATTCCCTTGTATGTGCATATCTAGGTAAGTTACTATCAGTATACCTGTACGTGTGTGCATTCACCCATTGATTAGCCAGCTCACCTGATAAGCTCTTCATACAATCAAACCAAATCAAATAAAAAATACCACCCAGACTTTACTCTGTCCCTTTTTTAGACCCCAAAACTGAGTTTACGCCCAGAAAACTATCACTCTATAACAAAATTGTCTTCTTGTTTACAAAAATCACTGTTGGTTATTGGTATGTCAGCGTTACATTTATTATGTAACTCTGAGCTTACGGTTTATATTGTAGTTTGGAGCAAGATGAAGCGACTGTGGAACAGCTGAAAGATAACTTTGGCAGAGCTAGTGGTGGTGGTAGTGTAGGTAACATCAAAGAGCAATGTCTTCTGCAATAACGCTACCTACAGTATCAGAAACTGCGCAAAACTTCATCTAGTCTGAATCTATTTTGTTGCCAAATGATATTTTGGTGCTATACTGGACAAATTTTTGGTAGGAACTGCATGTGTTTTTTTTTATTATTTGCAAAACAAATTTTCTAGACAATCAGAGCATACTAATTTTATTATATCTATTATTATTTTATTTAGTTCGTAAGATATAGAAATTATATTGTATGATGCTTCAGTAGTTATTTCCATTCTGACTGCCAGAATTTTAAAAGTTTTATTAAATACTTTTATTTATCGTTGTCTGATTTTACAACCATAATTTTTATTATGTTACAGCTACAGTACCATCGGTGCTTTGAACAAGCTTTGCTTTGCATATTTTACCGCAAATATTTATTATGGTGCTACAATTTTATTATTTTTAGCATGCGAATTTTGTTTTAAAAATCTGAACAATTAAATACATGTAGATTTTTTATGTGTTTTTTGCAAATACACTGCAATTGGTTGTAGTCGCCTCCACTCATATATAAATGTTGACATTAACCCGCCAGTTGCACAGACATGTCTAGGCTATGTACACACGCGCGCTTTCCTACATATATATACACATTTATTTGTTTTCCAGGTACAAAATCATTACCTGAAGACTTTGCGTAGCCTAAAAATGTCTAGCTTTCGAAATACCCGTATAGATTTACATATGCTACTGGTGGCATTAAACCGCTAACGGAAATTAAATCAAAATCTCACCAAACTGATTGCCGCCACAAATTTTTTTGGTATCGCCAGGCTCGACAATGATCAATCTAGAAATAGTTTCACATTTTAGCAAAACTTGTCACGGGTAAAAAATTGCTTAACACGCTTTACATTAATTATTTTGTCGTGAAAAAGAAAAAAAATTTTGATAAAAAAAATAAAATGAAGTACAGTAGCGTGTTATGTTATAATTAGAGGCAGCATTAGAAGAATACACGTTATGGCTGCCGCAGCTCTCGATGAATGTATCTAGTGGCATAAGCACATGCAAATACTATTAGAGGGATTTGGGGGGATTAATTCATTACTAATCTATTCTGATTGCTTTTTCAATAGAATTAGCGTGCGAGGTTATAGATTTCTTGTTAGAAACAGTACGATGTACAACAGCTGACTAGCTAGGCAGCAAAATTCCCTTCATTTAATATTGTACGATAGATATACACACTTCTGATGTCACTCCAGTGCGCCATTATCCTAATGTGTCTTTTTTTGTTTTCTGATATACAGCGGATATTTCTCTGATGATTTTTACAAAGAGAAAGACAAGATCACTTTTTTATGAAAAAAAAACACAAAATTTTCAAACATCAACTGATTCTGAATGTAGGCGTTCAAAAAAATTAATTGTCATTTGTACTTCTTGCGCATATTTTTGCTCGGTTTTTATTTAAAACATGAAACTGTTTTAAAAGGAAAGTAGTTCAGCAATTTGGGGAATTTAGTCGCGCAAACCAGGTGCTCACTGTATCATAACATTATTGTCGAGGCTTTTCATAAATTAAAATATTATCACATCCCCTGGCGCGGTTATTTCAGGCCCCTAGCGTCTTTCTTCATCTCTATTAGCATTTAAATTCAAAAGCAAACATATTTTGATACTATATACCACAAGTGTTGCATTTTATTACAACTTTGTATAATTATTATTACGATATTTATTGATAAAATTTAAACCATTTAACAAGTTGTGAAAAGCATAAATACTTTATTATTTCATTACATTGTTTTAAATGCTATTAGTATTGCCAACTTCAAGCTATACTTCATTGGTGGTTCACCTTGGAAACGAGCTTGCTCGCGCGTGATTGGCTAATGATAGCAGAGGATATCTCCTAGAAGGAGACTATATAATAGTTGTTGTGTGTATATAACAGCTCAAATGCATGGCTAAAACCTTTTAATAGACTTTACTGTGTTTAAGTGAGAATTTATTATAGAGATATTGTTGGAGTTGGTAGGGATTATAGCTTGGAAAGATAGAAGATAGTCACGGCTTAGCAGAGCTCAGCTCTCACTTATCTTAGGTAAGCTTGCTGATTGAGCTTGTCTTCACCATCTTACCAATCACACTCTATAATAATATTATTATTAGACAACAGTATTATTCTTGCATTTATAATTGTACATCAGTTTCTCTTGCAACATTCACTTTCTGTCTACCGCACTTTTTCTTCGCTGACTTGTGAAAACGCTGCCGCAAATCTACAGCGACGTAGTTCCACCGAATCTTTCCTGTTTTAATAATGTCTCCTCTAATTTTAGTGGAGGTGAAGCCTGGTTTACTCAGCGTTGTGACCAGTCTGTTAGTCCAAAAAGACGAAGGGAAAACCTAACTTATACTTTTGGAATATATAATTCTAGCTGTAAGTATACTTTCTGTTTGTTAGGTATTGCGACTATTAATAGCAGGTTTTAACTGTTTCATAGACCATTTAGGATTGTGAATTATGAGGAGGCCATCCTAATTGTGTGTGTGTAAGATAAAACTAACTAGGTGTAAATATTTACTTAAGTGAAATACTGCATTACTAACTTGTACTATCTATTCAGCTTCTGTTTCGTACTTCCACTTGAGTTTTTTTAGCTTTTTTTATGTTTTCACTAAAGTTAGGGATGTACGCAGTAGAAGTTGTTGTGTATGAAGCATTTGTTGGGCCCAAGAGAGAACTCTTCGATATTGTCGCTTCAAATTTTCTATTGAATTAGCTAGTCACACTTTTAACCTAATATAAAACACTAATCACATTTGTGAGTGCACTGTTAACATTGCACACACTGCCTCCTACCTAGTTTACCTGTACCATCTGTGACTTTATTATTTAATAATCGTACAGATAGTTATACCTATTTCTGTAGTTACCTATTTCTCTGTGCCAGTATATATTTCTCACACAGATTACTGCTTTGACATGTTAATAACTTAGCATAATTACGCACAAAGCAATAGCTTTTAAAAAGTATTTACCTCTTACTAAATGTGGATACTTTACATTTGCTGCGGTTATCTGATGTATTCTGTAACTGTTTTAGCATTTTTATGCTATATTGCAGTTTAACCAAATGATAGTTTATGTAAAAAAGAATAAAATTTCATTTTAACTATTACAAAATTCTAAATCAGACTTTACTTTGCAATGATGGAGAAATATAATTAGCAGTCTGCGTGGGAGAGAAAATGGTGTGGAAAAAATTATTGTGAATCAAGATTAACAGAAAATTACGTAAATTATCAGGCTATCAAGTGAACAGTTGAATGGTGTCCAGTCGATTGAAAAAAAAACGTTAATCAGCATATAAAAACTCCTAATGACAAATTAGGTTATTATATGAATATTTCATCAGTTCTGTAACCGATATTAATTTATCGCATTACAAAATCAACTTTATAACAAGCAACAAATGAAAAAATTTATTGTATTTTAGATATATTATGTAAAGCTTGTTTTTAATTATGCATGTTTGTCCGCTAATACGAGGGTATTAAGTGATTTTCTAGAGTAATTATTTAATTGACGGACATATTTAGTTACATTTCACAAGCTGGTGGTTTTATTCATTTTATATTTATTATTGCCTGTTTTACTTTTTTCTTGTGGCATCAAATTAACGTACCAGTTCATTCACTACTAAAATTCTCTTTCAATGATATACTATACTATCATATTTTGAGGTGCGAATCTTTGTAATTTATTTAATAGCCTTTACCACATGTGGTCAAACCTTGTTATACGCCAATCTTTTGCTCATTTCGCTTTTTCATTTCTCAATTGCCTCAACTTTTGGTGTGTATTGTAAACAACACCGGTCTTTCAGACTTTGTGGTAAAGGTGATGGGCTGAGTTGACAATGCCTGAGGGTTGTGACATAGCTACATACAACAGACAGCTCACTCATATAATATTGTTGCTCAGCTAACACGATACTTCACTGACATCCCAGTGACACCTCAACTAGCCAGATCAGTTTACCAATTTTGTCTTATCATTCTTAGCCTCGTGTCCTTAATTATAAGTGAAACTGTGAGGGTGGTCTGACATCGTAGTTTCAATAAAGTTATTTATAAAAATGGTTCTGGTGGTGGGCAGAAAGTTTTTTATAAATATTTTTGTTGCGCGGTAGCACTAACTGGTTACAGGATATAATTATTTTGTTTGACGATGACTTTACCAATTTTTTTTTTATTTATTTAGGAATTTTTGAAAAAGTTAATAATTAGTTCAAATCAAATTTCTGGATTTCAAAACATGTTTTTTAATGTTATTTGTTTAGATTTTGATAGAAAATAATCGCTTAAAACTGTCGTCTTTTGAATTATATTTCGTGACATTTTAGATAGGGCAAATTGGCACCTACTCAGTTACCCTCGGCTCCGTTAACAGCTATATGATAGGGTATATCTTACATGTATTTTTGTCCATCTAATCCACTAATTGGCCTAAAGATATGCTAGTCATTCATAAGCAAGGAGTTGCACTTGTATTTTGGCTATAACATTACATTGTAAGATGAAATAGCAGATGGTCTGTGCGCAGTTTATAACACTACATCTCACAATTAGTCATTCTAGCCAATTAGAAGTTATCATGCTACGGATTGCTGGTTGATTGCTTGTACCAAACGAATGTTTACCCTATCCAAATAGTGTCACGCAATAATAACGTCCATAGACAACTACATAGCATTGATTTCTTGCCTCTATTATATAAAATGAAGATGAGAACGCTTAGCAATCTGGTTCTCTAATTTTTACACGCACAAAGAAAGGCAAAACAGAAGCTAACTGTCCCCCGGCCTGCGCCACTAACGTTTCTGCCGACAGATAAAATAAACAAATTATTTAGCCGCCCGTGTGCGATGGCGTATATGCTTAATATCCAGATCATTAAAAAATCTTCTTGTTATGTTTTTCGTAATTTGTTTTATAATAAATGTAGTATATATGAAGTGATAGCTGACTTATTAGCTAGACAGAACTGCTCTCTAAATAGCCTTGTTGAGTTAATGCAATGATATGTGTATATTGTAAACATGATCTACGCTGCCAACTCTACTGCATTGTATATGAATTCACACATTGTTCAGACATGCTGTCTACACACGTATTAACCAATACTAGTCATTCCTTAATTGACGTTTTAATCAAGAGGTTAAGAACAGCCTTCTTTCTCTTTGTACAAAAGGAGAGAATTTTTTTACCTTTCGAGCCTGACATTTTCCGAAGATATAACTAAATATGGGGTACGTAACATACGGTGTAATATATTCATTGCGTCGGAACGAAAAATATTTGAAACAAATTATGTGTGACGTTTAACCTCAGTTTTAAAGTTTTGAATTTTGAAACTGTACTATACACGCATGTTTAACAGTAGCAAATGTTGCAATTGTTTACAACTACTGTACACATAACAAGGGACATCTACCACGTGTCAAATTTGTTATAATTTATGACTGCCAATGTTTCACTTGCTCACAGCGTGAGGTTTGCTGACATCTTGATAAAGATAACCACGAATAATAACAAATTATTTACTTCGTACTTTCACGATATCACCGCGCATACAAGCACTGTTCGCTACTCAGGAACTCATTTTGCATACATGATATACATTATTCTAGTCAACACCAATTATATTGGTAAGCTAGTTTAAGTATTTCAGCTTTCTATTCACCTCTACAGCTTTGGTAACTTGGGATTAAAACCTATTATTTCAAGCTTTTATAGTCAAGTGACAAGTGAAATTTTTTTAGTAGTAGACATAAGACAGTTTAGTGAGTGACACAGCAGGTGCTTGTTGGATCATCATGAGTACAACACCAGATAATAAAAGCGCAGATAATTGTAAACCGGAATTACCTGTGACACCTGTAAGATCAGCCTACGACTATGAGTATTGTGTGGCACAAGCCAGGCATAGGTATAATATACTTAACCAACTAAGACTCTATTATATTTATATCTGATAATATTTGCTGAGGTTATAACTAAATGAATTGTAGTTATTTACAGCAAATTGCTACAACTAATGCGATGCTCTTATTTTGTAAGTGCTTTTAGCAAGTTTTCTTTACCATTAGTGGTATGGCTTTGTATTGTAGTGCTTCTTTCCATTATCAGCTAGTAACACCAGCTTTCAATCGTGAATCCAAAATTTTAGCAGCCAGACAGTAATGGAATATTCTTTTTATTTTTATTTTATAGTGCTATGGCGTTTCCTAATTATTCTTATGGTATGACGGGGATGGGCTATCCGCATCCTCCCACAAACCATGCAAAGATTCCAGCCTATCAAATGAATGGATTGAGTTTGGGTGCTACAGGAATGGACATGATACATCCCATAAATCCATATCACCAACCAGGTGAGCTGAAGACTTAATTACAATTTTCCAGAAATAATATCATCTTTTAGTTTTTTTTATTTAAAAAAGTTTTCGATTTATGTGCCATTGCCGTGGTAGTTAGCTAATAACCAATGTGGTGAGATTACGTTTTGCATAAAGCTTTCTAGTAATAAATGATGTTTTGTCTATTTTTTTATTGTTAATCTGAGATTGGTTGAGTTCCTTCACAGGACTGCATTCTTGCAAAGTTTCTCACATGTCTATAATATTGTTATTGCCTCCTTCTCTCTGCCTCCTAAGAACTTTGCACTCGGTGACACCAACGCATGCATTGAAGCGATGAAGGCTGTTTGACAGGGCGTGGCTGATTATTTACAGCACGTGTTTACTAACCCCCAAACCACTGGCTTTCTTATTAGGGCTACAGTCTATATTGGTGCGCCTTTAATCACAGTGGGAAAAACATTAAATGAGTTTTCTTTACTGAAAAGTTACAAAATAAGACACTTCCCATTTTATGAATGATGTTGTGAGGCAAACCAAAGAGCTTCTGATTCATTGTTGCATCAACACCAGAGATATCTAAAACATTATAGACTTTTTTGTAAAAACAACAAATTCCAGCTTTTGAAACAAGATGAAGAAAATGCGACTAGTAAAATATGCCTGAATGGCAAAAGAATTAAATTCTCGTTAGTCACCTGCTCGGTGACATAATTGGGTAGAAATGTGAGCGACTCGACGCAGGTGTGCTAGAAAGACGTTACCATCTAGCAGCCTTCAACCACAGCCAACCAGTAATCTTATCAAGGCTGTAAAACGTTGACGTAGTGAATGAGGAGTCGGAAGCGAAACCAATAAAGTCTTAACCAAAGATATTCCTGCCCGTTGGGTCCCACAGATGATGGGACACATGTTAAATCTTTCACGCTTTGATGGTATCAGAAAAGAGATTATTGGGTGTTGGCATTGTGTGGTTGAAAAGAACCAGTTTGTTTGATTGGATATCCTATAATTCCATCAGTTGGTAAGGACCTGCACAGATAACAGATAAAGTTATACGTTTGTGCGCATAACAAATGATATGTATATTTCCGTTAGGGTCTAGCACGGCGCGCTTGAGTCAAAAATATTTGAATATTGTAGACTTTAATAATATATTATTGTCAATGGAAATATGTCAGCGTTTCATATTAAGTAATGATTTATATCAAATCTTTATAGCGCTTAGAATTGTAAGAGGATTGCATGAATCTATAGACAATAGACCTTTCTGTCTCCGCTTATACAAAACAGTTTAATCCGTCACCTCTATAGAACAAAGTCTCACAATAGCGAGTCCATATGCCCATTATTTATATATAAACATTGAAAGAGGTGTTGGTTTCACTTTACTGTAACATAGTTCAAAAACTTTCACTCTCAAATTAATTTTTTTTTGCATTAACGAGGTTGAAACATTTACATTTCGTGCTCTTGACTCTAGATGATCGTGTGAAAAAGATTACTATTTATAGCAAAAAAAAAAGAAAATAAAAAAAATTCAACGTTTGCCATATAAGAAGCTTGTACTGGTTGGTGTTATGACAGTTTTCGTTAATTTAATGTGATTAGCTTGTGGAAGACAGCAAAGTCTCTGTGGAATTGCTGCCGTACATCATTCATCACCAAGTTTAGCTACACCTGGTTGAGCCAGTTAACAATCCTAAATAATCCAATTGAAGAATTGTATAGCTTGTCACTGCTGTCGTAGCCAGTGGCGTGAAGAAATTATGTAGAGAGTGATCATTACGGCAGCGTTGTATAAGTAAACGTCAGCTATATCATGTCTTAATAACGCAAGGTTTACGGAAAAAAAATTCTGACAAAAGGAATTGACCGGCCGCAGCTGAAAGAAATGCCTGTCATTTTTTATTGCATTTATTTTATTTGAAAAAATGGCCGCATTAGAATGAAGTGGACCAGTGGTCTTGTATGGCAAGAGGTAACAAAAGCGCACCTGCTTACCGAAGCCTCTTTGATTGCCGCAATATTGAACTGTGTAACGTTTTGTATGAAATGACAAGTAGAATGAATAGCATTGTTCACGCGTTGTAAGGAATCAGGCATATGACATCAACTTGTACATCACAACAATCTGTCTCTGGTTAATCTTTCCATTCAACGTAACTTGAGTATTTGATTCGAAACAATAAATTTAATTTTATAAAAGTGAAAAGTAGTTTTCTGTGATGTATGAAGGTAACAGACTGCTACAATTTAACAGATTTCTCTTCACATTTCTTAGCCCCAACACCGAGGAAGCAAAGACGGGAAAGAACCACATTCTCCAGGGCCCAGCTTGATGTTTTAGAAGATTTATTCCAAAAGACTAGATACCCAGATATATTTATGAGAGAAGAGGTGGCATTGAAAATAAACCTTCCAGAATCTAGAGTACAGGTAATTACAAAACCGGATTAAAAGATTAATGTTTATTATATAATTAAAAGTCTCCGCTAATTCATTCATCGAAACCACTCGAAATCAATTTTAACCGTCATGTAAAATTTTGCATCTTTCGGTGCCAAAAAATTGTGTGACAATTTTGCAAATCAAGATATAATTAGCTAGATTTTGACCGTGTGGCTTCGCTGGTATTCGCTTGGTGCTGTGTGTAGATTGGGCAGCAGTCTGAATGGCTGCATCATTGTGTACATACTCAGATAAACAGCGTGATAACATTTGCTAAGTACACATCAGTTAGACCACGACTAAATAATTCTGACACATGTCAATAAAAATAGAATTTGGGTTAATATTGCATAATAATTTTGTATAACAGATGTGAGAAAAATTCTGGAATATATTATTTGCAAAACATTGTTACATAATTGTTTACTCGAATTTATTCTTTTAAAAATTATGATTATCTTTTGGAATTAAGAGTTTTGCAAACCAGGATTTCGTAAGTGCGAGTGTTTCAAATAAAAAACGCATTTACCACAGTGTCACTCTCTCCCTCTCTCTAACAGATTATGATTGAGATTTAATTTGTCTGCGTGTCGTTGACTGCACTTTCTCACACACCGGCACTCGCAATGGAAAGAAAATCAAACCGCATACGAGTTGCATCAGGCAGAGAAACTGAGCTAAGCTCTTAGTTTGCGGGGATTTGTATTAGTGGTACACATTCTATCAATTAAATAATACCATTATATAAATTTTAACCACTTTGGCGCATCTAGAAAACTGTTGCGATAGGATTGGAGCCAGAGCGAAAGATGTCTCGCTGGCCATCAGCCGATTGTCTATACTTGTGTTGACAAATCGAGATAGTGAGCGAAGGTATATGCATTGCTATCTGTTATATAGAGACGTGGTGTGCTTGCACATTGGAGACAAGGTAGCTATGCCTATACCAACTACCATTACACAACCGATAAAGGCAAATACACAAATATGCAAATCTCGTAGCTCTACATTCCACCGATTGATAAACCTCACCCACATGTCTATAGTCCAATCAGGAAACTGTTACAAATTGATTTGCTTGCAAAAAATTGTCTACTCATAGCATTTAGATTTGAACAAATTGAGATGAGTGAAAGGCTGCCAAGCGTATTATAATATTATTTGGCGTTCATCAATCCCCCTGGACGCAACCAAACAAAACAAGGCGCCATTAGCCAATGCTATATAAACACAAATGTCGACATTTTCTACAATGTTTTTTTATAAGGGATAGTGACCATCTTTAAAACAATACTATTTCAACAAAAAATAATCACCAATGTACATAGTACATGTCGGCTGTTTGATTTTACAAGTATATGCCAACAAAGATGTTGAGAGCCAGACTGCATGTAGATGACTTAATGGTATGCAAAGCCAAGTCATCAAACATTGCTATATAGATTTTTAGCCTCTATAATCAAGTGTGCAAATGTAGACGGCCGCCCCGCTGCCTGTGGATATTATTTCATCTTACTGATAGCGCCATCGCCACCGCCAGCTCTGGCACCAACATCCAAAGTAAAGCTTCAGTAACCCGGATGGCTGCGCTGATCATATCGATTGGTCAATATTATTGTATATCTCTTAAAATTAAATTTTAACAAAAATATTGGGCCAGTTGAGTGCGTCGAGGAGAGCGGTACATTTTTTGGTTGATGCGTAACTCGAGAGAAGAAATGTTTGAAGTTTTGATAATTTGGAGCCGATGACGGGGTTTGCATTGGACAGCGGCGCGCCAGCAGCTTGCACAGAGTCAACACTTGTAGCTGGCACTAAAGTACCTCCATCAAATATACACTGTTTGCTAACACACACTGACTGTGGCCTAGTCAATCGAGTACACTGTGTATGACATGTAAATACACACGAGTCGTTGTCTCCTTCACAATACCTCTACACCATTCATAGTTGCCTGACATGCTCTAATAGGTGCTCCGTATTGTAATGAGCCTGTTCAAAGACAAGTGCCGGATTGACTTTTCTAGCGGTTATGTGGTTCAAATCCGAGCTTAAATTTTATGTTTATACATTTCAGGTGTGGTTTAAAAACAGGCGGGCAAAGACTAGACAGCAGCAAAAAGGTAATGATGCGGTAAAGCCTCGATCAAAAGTACAGACGACCAAGTCGGGTAGTAAATCGCCACCAGCATCAAGTTCTAGTCCTGGATCTCCCTACAACAAAAGTCCGCCACCATCTGCAGGGAGCTCAAGCAATGCTACAGTACCACCATCTGCTATCCCACCGGCAACAGTACAACCTCTACCAGCCTCCTCATCATTGACTGTTAACAACGTCTCTCCCAACCTATGGTGTCCAGCCTCTATCTCACAGCAAGCGGAGATGATGGCGCCTATAGCAGCCAACCCGTGTATGCAGAGAAGCGCGTACATCCCAAACCAAGGCTATACAACCAGTCATACACAATACCAACCTAGCAATGCTCATTCTATACCAACACCTAATTATTATCCCTCACCCACAGACTATCTACCACCCGCAAGCATTAATATTATGTCTGGTACTCCCTCAGGCTACGGTAGCATGTATTCTAGCCACACAGGGGCTCCTATATACCCACCCGCTAGAATGTCATCTAATGGACACTTGAGCCCAGCATCTCCACCGATAAATCCAACCGTAGGTTCCAACAATGGCGAACTCGGCAGCCATGATAACTGGAGCAAGTTTGAAGCTGCCAATAAATTCCAAGTTCTCTGAGACAGACACATTCCATGTAACCTCGCTGCCTGACCTCGCTGCGTCATCCAGTTTCATAATATATAGAGGTGCAATAACAGTTAAATTATTCTCTAACACTCTTTCTATCTATTATAAATTATACAGACAAACAGACAAGGTTAATCCACAGAAACCAAAGATGCATTTTCACAATAATTAATGGTATACTATTATTATTATATTAAGTCGCTGTAGCTAAAATCGCTGATTTGGTGCAAAAAATTAAATATACTCATTGTTAGGGAGATGTTAAATCTCAAATAATTTATTGCGTAATGATATTAGGAGTCCGCACTATGTTTGTATATAAACCTAGTTTTCTGACCCCGACAGTTATAAGTAAGGCGAGACAATGTCCTAAGCAAGAGGAATAGGCGAATGTAGTTAGACTCTGAGTGACGCGCAATCATCACTTGATATTAAACCCAAGCTCGGTTCCCATGTTGTCATTTGTCGAAACATGTCACTCATTTCCTATTCTCCCCCCCAAATAGTTTATATATTATATTTTTTCCTTTTTTTGTCTTTTTGATTGGAATTTGTTCTTTAATATTTATTGTCAAATTTGAACCCTAGCAGTTTTGTTTGGAAGCATGTAATGTATGTTTGTACAGGCAGCACAAGCGTCTGAGCCAATAAATATATACACAACGTTGTAATTGGTTGTTGTGTCAGCATTTAGCTACGCATTGAAAAGACAACTCCGTACTTCATATATAACAATGTCCAGAATCGGATTTTTTGCATCGTTTTCAATGAAATCCTTAAAGAATATTAATTTTGAGTAACAAACCGAATTTCTGGAAAAAAACTTATGAAATTGAGCATTGAGAATGAGTAATCAAGGATTTTACAAAAATATTTTTTAGAATAAATCTTTGGACAAAATAAGCAACACTGGCAAACAAAAGTATCCCTAAAAAAATACTTTGAAAAGTGCATGCATACAGTAACCCATACAAACCAGCTAAATTGATGAAAACAGCCGATATGTGATCTAAATTTATTATTAAAGTATGTGGTATAAAAACTGCAGAGTCATGTTGTTCTTACAGACGAAGCTCCAATTTCCAAATGCCAGTAAATAGTACCGTACGCTGTCAACTACCTGATTTTCTATCAGCTAGCACCACCACAAGTTTCCGTAGAACTGCACATTTGACTCAGTTTGTCTTCATGTTTTGACAAAGTCTCGCTGAGTGCACCATATTCCTTTCTTAACCTTTCTTCAGCCCTTCTAACGGAAGCTAGTCTCTTGTGGTGTTTTCTACTCCTAATATGGGCTTGCCACTCCCTCTCCCTAACACACGTAACCTCACAGGCTACACAAGTTTCAAAGACTACTTTATTGCTCTCTTTAGCCTGAGTCTCCATAGTATGCCTAGATATAGATGGAGTGTCACCCCGTAATATTTCTTCTACAAAGAAAACAAAAACAAGTGATTTTTCCAAATCACCATAATATCGCTGACACAACATGCTATAATATATTATATTACTCACCTAACAATGTAATGGCTGGCACCACTACATCTGTTCTATAACTATTTCTATTGGTCGAGTCAAACACGTAGACAGGAGGGACAACTTCTGGATTTCTTTGCTCAAAAACTTGTTTTTTCACCCATTTATTTTGATATTTAGCGTAACGAATGGTTGCGAACTGCATGGCAGTTATACCTACAACAGATTCACAGGAAATCTTTACGGAAACCTTCGTTTCAAATTGCTGCATTGATAGATTTTGTGAATTTATTCCAACAATAATAATTATATGCATAATTAAATTTTATTGGAGTTGAAATACAACTACCAGACAGCACAATGGATTTGAGCTAAACTGTAATCTTGCAAAAAATGCAAGAAATGAATAAACTTGACAAAGGAAATGAAGCTCAAATGATAACAGATATGATAAATTTATAAACAATTACAACCAATCCGAGTCTAGAATAAAAAATAATTATCATTTATCTCTAAAAACTATTTTTACAGTACGACTATGAAATAGCCCTATCCATACCTGTCATGTCTCCTGATTTTTCAGTACTATTTTTTTCTACTCCTGAAAACCGCTGAACTCGCTGAAAATTCCTAAAACTTGAATACTTTCCCAAAAACCTCCAGCAAACTTTACTATTACTTTTCTGTTAAGCAAAAAGTAGACTTTGAGATGGCACAAGGTGGGAATTGTTTTCACATTATCCTTCTACACATAACTTCAGTTTGTTTCTCTTAGCAATTTTTTTCTGCATCCCACATTTAAGTTGCATGTAACTGAGCAGTTGGCTTTCTAAACTTATACACAAAGTAAATTATTGACTTTGGGTCTATACAATCACCCCATCTATGCCTTCCAACCCAGTGGGTACGATCTGAAGCAACAAGTCCAATACATCTCCTTTTTTTTCTCATGCCAACAAGACAGGTTTGGCCCTATTATATTAAAGTTGAAAAAAAAGTTTAAAACCGTTGACCAAAAAAAATTAGCCATACAAACCTTCAGCAAGTAGTTTTTGACCTTTTGAACTAGATTTATCGCTCTCTGGAAGAAGGAGGTAGGAATGAAATTCTTTAAATCCGATACATTGAAATATGCCGCGAGTGTAATCACCGTGGCTTTTATCGGCAGATTGAGACAAAAGTGGACTGTTATGGTCAGCATGGAATGCTGCCAGCTCTTCAAGTAAACCTCTCTCTATCATTTTATCCACCCGTCTTTTTAACCTGCTGTCTACAAAGAGTGCCAACAAATCAATTCATTAGATTATCGCAAAAAAAACAACAAAAAACAATAGGAATGAAATCGTTTGTCTAAGATGGACAAATCCGGCAAAGATCAAGGTCGTATCTAGCGGCTAGTGATGGACGCCGAAGCTATCCACTACCCAGTTGGTACTGACCACAATAGCCTGGTCTAAGTGAATTACAACATCGTCATTAACTTGGATAAAATACAACATAAATTAGAGATTATTACCAGTGACGAGATTGCGAATGTGAAGAGAAAAACAAGCAAATTAACAAAGATGCAAAAACTAGAAAAGGGTGGAGCTTACTCAAGACTTCCTGTTCACAGCGCAGCCATATCACTGTAGTGTTTGGGTAAGTCAAACTAGCACCAAATCTTTGATCTCCGGCCTGTTCGTTGATCTCTGATAGAAAATCACTCTGCTTTTTGCCGTGGTGCTTCAAGATCTACAAGAAAGTTATTTTAGATTAAAAGCTGATGAAACTTGACGTAATATGAACAGGTTTCAGTTACAAAACATTTCTAAGTAAATCGCAACAATATCCTTGAAAAAAATAGACTAGCAATGAGATCGAGCAGAAACTCATTGACAAAAATCAACCATTTATAACTTATTTTGCAAAAAAAGTAATATCACACTGTCGCTACGCATCAAAGACAAAATACTGACAATTGTGAAAAACACAAAAGAAGACTTCTATTTGCATGTACAAGCATCTATTTTTACAATTATTAGGGAAGTAAGTTTGCACACATAAAAAACAATTTGTTTGAAAATATAAACAGGTTGTAAAATGAGTTCAACAAGACAGCAATTCTTCTATCACAAGGGGACAACTCCATATCTTATGACTTTTATTTAATGCGTTGGAGACGGTCTGGCCTGGTGAGTGAGACGAGACGCAATCTGGTTGTAGAGTTGTTCTCTCATTGAGCATTGTAAAACTGTTGAGAAAATAACTGACAACGTAGAAAGTAGAAAGATTTTATTGAGTTCTATGGTTCCAGAGTCAGTGAGATGTACAAGCTGCAAGCAGCAGCTCCATTATAATATTATATATCGTCAGTTTTAAGGAGTTATTGTTCATGAAGTTTTTGTTTCAATTGACCTTCTAAACCTCTTCATTAGTACCAGTTAGCACTGCATAGAATTTTATTATTTTAGTTTAATTATTATCGATGTTGTGAGAAAAAACACTTGAAAGAAATATAACTTCGGTAATGGATATTTATTTTAAGTCAAAATATTATAAAAAATATCTAATCAATTTAAAAGAAAAAATTAATTTTTTAATAAAAGAAAAATGGTACAAGCTTTTTAGATTTGATGGTGAAACATTGTCGACTGAATGCCAGTGGGTACGTAACAGCAATCTTCTCAAGACTTGAAAACAATTGCTGACTCAAAAGTTCAGCTTCAAAAAGTTTAAAATTTGTTGCAATCTCATTTTTTGCAATTACAGAAGTCTCGGCACAATGCCAATATTTGGGAGGCCCTGCTTCTATAAAAACAAGTAAAAAAACTTATAAAATCCTGCTTTACAGATCGATATAACTTTTTGCGACTTCACGAAAAAATGGTGTCCAGGTCAGCCCTGTTTGCGTCTATAGGAATAACTTTACTGCTGAGAGGGCAACTCCGTAAAGTGTTTAAAACATGATTTATTTTGAAACGGTTTAAATTACATCCACTCACAATTAATTGTCTTAAGCCTTTCAACAGTCAAATTTTAATGTATCCAACCGTAGGAGAAAGTGCCAAAAATTTATACAGAAAACCGATTTTATCCAAAACAAACACCAATTCAGTTTTTATTAGAATTGTCTCCCACAAAATCTTTTTCATATTACTGAGTAACGAACCTTCAAAAAACCTTAAAAAATACTTCAAAGTTTAAAGGGTTTAGGTAGAAGAAATAAAGAGATTTTAGCCTTTGTCTCTCACCTCTAAAGCTCTGACAATCTTGCGAGCTTGATTAGGATGGATAGTACGGGCCGTATCTGGATCTACCCCCATTAACAGCTGATGTAATCTCACACTATTCACCTTCTCTATGTGCAGTCTCATGTAGTTAGTGTCTAGCTCCTATACAATACAAACCACCAGTGGTAAGCCGTAATACTGTGTGTAAATTAGTGGCAGAAGGTAAAGTATCAACCTGGGCAGACGGAGTTATAAGTCCTAATCTGTCAGCAGAGAATTTCAAAAGACTTTTTGTATGCGATAGATAGTATAAAATGGTGTTATCAGCACCAAAACTTCGTAAAATCTGCTAAACATTACATTGTACCTACTGGCTAAAAATCTATTACACCCCAAGTGAATTTTCAAAAATTAATTTGGAGTTGTCCTTCCCAATCGGCAATATGAAAAGACAACTACAAAATTAGTTAACTAATCAGACATTTTTACCAAAAGTTATTCATTATCGAGAGCGTGGTTGCCATCTTTGTTTCAATGCTTTATCGTAGGGTTTGAGAAAACATTGAGCGTTTTTCTTTATCGAAACCGAATCCAAAGAACATATGTTCAGTAGCACCATAAGTTCGCAATGAGGTAAAAGAACGAAACTACCATTATCTATAATATATGGTTTGGTAAACTTTAGTGCAAAATTTTAGTAACTTCAGTGCAGCGCTGTACAACCTATTATATGGAGTTGTCTTTTCAAAGGAGATAACTCTGAAAACATGAAGTTGCTTTTTAAGGAAGACAACTGCTAATTCTTTTCAGGCTACACCCTATTAGATTAGGATGAAAAGTTATCAATACATTTTCTAAAACTATTTATGCAAATTTTTCAAAAACAACATCACGGCAAAGTGCGGAGTAAAAACACTTTGTGAACCTCACTTACTTTTATCATGTCCATCATTTCATGATTGCTTAATGCGGATAGTTTATCTTGGGTTTCCCCCTGTATTCCCTTTGCCTCAAACATGAAGGATAAAGTGTGCTGGTTCACACTAGAATCTTCTGGAACAAATCTAGAGCTGGAGAAAGCAGACAACTAACTATCAAAAATGGCTAACTTGGAGGTGTGAAATCAGTCGTAATAAAAGAAAATTGTGAGATATGAATGAGACAATGACTTTCTTACAAGTTTAGACTTGATACGCAGTAAAATCTTGAGATTGACAAACAAAAAATTCCCTTCAAGCCCTAAAAACGAGTAGATATGCGGATTAGTGTATAAGCTTTCTAGCATAGACTGAGTACCTACCTAGGAGAAGTCTGTTGTTCATGTTTGGGTATGAGTGAGTCCCACATCAAACAATCTGCATAGTAGTTAGTACCACCCACTACTATTGGCATTTTTCCTTCAGAGAAAATTCGTTGTATGATAGCGGAAGCCTCCCGTTTGTAGTCGTGTATCGTGTAGGAGAGACTATTGGGGGTGAGAATACCCAGTAGATGATGTGGTACCCCCTCCTGCTCCTCCTCCGTAATCTGTACAGTATAAACAACGTTGAAAGACATTTTCCATAGGACAAAATTTCAGTGTAACAATCAGACTGAAAGTGCACAGAAATCTTATACCTTGTTGGTGACAATGTCAAGGCCCTGATAGAGCTGCATTGCATCAGCATTTATAACTTCTCCATTAAATCTTTTAGCTAAAGCAACGGCCAGGTCAGATTTACCTGTGCCAGTCGCTCCTAATATAAATGTAACGGGCTGCATCATAAGTGGTAAACTTTTAATTCTGTAGAAAGAGCTCTGGATAGTTCCCATCAAATATCTATAAACGATTAACTCAATAACGTCTTACATGCATCGGAAAAAAATGAGGCTTTGGTTAAATAATAATGGTATCTTTTACTCGTCAATTAATCGTATTTTTCGACGGCATGTAAAGCAAAATAGCATGATATTAATGTTTCACAATCAAAACATCTTAGAAAAATAATACTTAATATTACACATTCACAAAGTTTGGTAAAGGCAGCGAAATGAAGCGAAATCTGCGCCGTGTCAGTTACTTGTATAATGGTAACTCTAACAATGTTATTAAATCATATCAGTTAGTTCACCAGTTCTTACATTGCAAGGCCAATAATACGACAAGATACTAAAAAATAAAAAATACAACACAAGCCATAATAAAGGAAAAAGAGCTCTTTAACATTATGCTCTTTGTCAATCCAGGGTTCAACTCCATACATGGCATTTATAAAGTCAAAGGTGAGTTTTACCGCCTGAATGGCGTCACATTCACAGGTGATGATGCAACAATTTAATTTTCATTGCTCGCTTAACTCTCATCTTCCACAGTTACATCAACAAAGTTGTCTGAACATCTTGTGATATTTTAATTTTTTCAATTCTTTAATCAAATATGATTTATATTAAACTTGTCCTGTAATCTTCCATAAAAACCTTAACAACCAGTTTGTTTTGTAATAAGAAACAGCCTCAGTGATTATTTTGCTACATAATATAATGGTATTCCGGTAATTATCTTATTACTATAACGATAAAAAATTATATGCAACTCCGTAAAATATAATACCAAAATCTTTTCGAAACAACTAAAAAATATCAATTACTACTACTAACGCCCAGCTTTTTTCTATTTGTTTTCATTTAATAAACATTACAATTTTGGTTGATTCTAAGTTTTTGTGTATCAACTTTATAATAATAAATCATACATATTAAAAAAATATTGTTTGAAAAAAATAAGAGTCAACAGAGACATATATTATTACTAAATATAAAAGATATGAAAGAGAAGAAAATGATAATAAATCATTTTATGTTCAAACAAGGAGTAAATTTTAATAATCTACACAACTCTTTGGTTTACGTTCAACATGTTGTTCGTCGTTGCTTGATTATTATTATGTTATATGATTCTAGATCTCTTAAACCCTTGGCTGCAGGGAAGGAGAGACATGAAATTCATTTAAAAGATTAGAAAAATAACCAACACTACAGTAAGTAAACTCAACCGCTAGCATTAAGAGTGTACTTGCTGAGTTTAGCTCTATCTCTCTGGAAGTGTGATTGAAAAATGCTTGGTGCATAGAATTTGCATTTGACCCCTGCACTGAAGGAACAGATCTCACCACTGATCTTGTAACATGTTCGACCCATGAGGATATCCTGTGATTTTTAAAAGCTTCCTTTAAAAATGAATATTATTTGTTTTTAAAAAAATTTTATTGAGTAGAATATGACGGGCATTCCTTTGTCTCTCTTCAGGCCTCCCGAGATCGATCGCACTAACAGTTTCTTTCAGGCAACAAGTGAATCAGACCACTTGTCTCGGCAATTTTTTCAATTGTTTCACATGCTTGAGCAAGTGAGGGTCTCAGGCCTCGGAAGCACAACCCAGGACTGGCAGACAAAACGAGAGGTGCGCGACCAGTCTTACCTACGTATGAGCATCATGAAGGCCTCTCTTAAAGGGATAGTCTACAGAGAAAGCCAAAAATGACATTTTTTGATGCTAGTTTATTTGATATTGGAATGGTTAGGTAGCACTAATTTAATACATAAGCTACCAAAAGACAGTGATTTTCCCGATAGGGGACCAAATTTTATTGTAAAACTTTCCAAAAGTATAAAAATAGCAGTATAAAACTGTCAAGTTTGCACAAATCTACTTTGAATTTCGCGCTGTTAGAAATATCGCTAAAGACTCGTTACATTGTTGTCTATAACGAGGGTACACCCCGCACAGACATAGCGTGCATTCAACTTGTGCGACATTAGTAAACCGCCACTGCTGGAGCGCGACTGTGAGTGACCCCCTAATATGATGGGGCCGGCTTGCACGCCTCATCATTATTACACAGATACTTATCAGCATTGTGGCTATTTCACATTAGGCTATATCAGTGATCAGTGATGACAATAATTATCACGGACAACTTCTCCTATCATCGATCATTATTAATAATAATAAGCGCTATTATTGCATATCTATTGGTATTATGTATGATGTTGTTATGATTATGAAATAAAAATATCAAAAATATTATTAGCATTTTTTTTATTTAGTAATATTATTATAAGAATAATACTACTAAAATACTAAATATTATTATTATTATTAATTATAATTTTATAAAAATAACTGGCAAAAAAATTAATTATTACGGTTTCAGCAATGAATGGCCCCTAATAACTAAAAATATTTAATATTTCAATGTTTTTTTAGTAGTCCACAAAGCGAAAATACATGAATTGGGGAAACTAAGGGTGTAACAACACTGGAAAATGATAGCTTGACAATTATGACAATTCAATCGTATAAGGAAATGAATGCGTTTGGGGTGTACGCCAATCCCGGTGACGAAACAAAGAATGTATTGCCGATATCCAAAATGCGATTTCGCATTTTCCCTTAAATCTCACAAACTAAAATGTTAAAAACAACAAAGATACTTCCATATTTTTTGTTACTGCTATTCAAAGTTTCTATCAAAATTTAGCTTTCTCTGTAGACTATCCCTTTAATCATTTCCAGTTTTTGTGAATCTTTATTGGTCACCATGTTGAGTGAGAATCTCAGTTAAAATTGTCATACATGTTGACACCCCGATATTTAAATTCGGTCACAAGGGTTAACAGTGTGTTGTCTAATGTGTAACTGACATTTGGTGTTTTATTATTACAAGCTATGATTTGACACTTATCTGCATTAAAATGCATACGGTTTCGTTCGGAGAATTTGTCAAATTGTTTAGAACATGATGTAAACTGTGATGACCTTCAGGACTGTCTACCACCATGTAAACTGGGGCATCTTTAGGAAATAATCTTATTGGTGAGGAGTCTAAGGATTTAGCTATATATTACATAAAAACAGGTAAGAGTAGAGGACCCAAGACAAAACTCTGGGGTACTCCTGATAAAAATGCTAGAGACCTGGGTCATTGCTCTTCTCTAACAACTTTCTGGGTCCTCACTACTATTAAGTCTTGTGTTTATTGTACTATTATCGGACGAAAAGAGTAGGCCTACTCAGTTCATCCGGTAATAGGCCACAGGCCTACTGCAGAAAATTGGTGGGTTTCAGACCACTATTTTTAGCAACTTTAGGTTGTGTTAAAATTAAAGTGACCCAAAACAACACACCAGCTTTTTTGCAGTAGGCTGTGGAGTAGGCTAGCTTTTTCTGGTGAGCAAGTTATAGTTTATCATCAAAAGCTTTGGCAAAATCTAAGACAGTTGCATGCACTGTTAAATAAATTAATAAATAAGGCCCCAATTATTAATAACAACAAATCATTGAGAAAATGAAAATCCAAGACAATGATGACTGCTGCATGCAGTGTTAAATTAATAAATAACTAACTACTACTACTATTATTATTATATACTTAGTTAGTACTACTATAATTATTATTATTATTAATTTAATTATTAAGGGCCCAATTATTATAATAATAATTTTTAACAACAAAAAGTACTACTACTTAAATAACGATAACCAAGTTTTAGCTAACTGGGGGACATAGAAAACAAAAAAGCATACTACTATGCCTGTGGAAGTAAATAGAAATCGCTGATTAATCAAATTAGCTTGATTAATCAAACTCCTTGCCCAAAAAAACTGGTGATAAAACATCATCATAATAATAATGATCATCATGCAATCATTGGGCAAGCATTTTTTTTATAATAAAAAGTGACACTTGGTGTGTTAGAATTGCGCGGTGACCTTCACAATCTTTGGTTGGTTATTGTACCGTTTCTTCCTACCGTATCAACTAAAGACTATGAAACTTCTAACCATCCCCAGCAACATCATTTGCTAAATTTTGCAGTAAACTGAAGTTTTACCAAAACTGTTTATTTTGTTTCTTCATCTTCTTTGTTGTCATTTTGCATGTTTTAGAACTTATATGGTATTGTTAAAAAACCTTCATGATCTCAATCCCACACATGAAAAGTTCAGCATAGGTGGATTGCGTTGGGTTGGTATTGTAACATAGCAAATAATAATAGTTTAGGTTGTTGTATTAGTAGCAATAGGGAGAAGGCAACTCCAGTCAATTAGTTTAATCTCCTAAATATAGCCGTCGTGAAATCGATAATAATGAACTGTCTCTTATGCAACAACATATCATTCTTATTGAATAAATATCGGTTGAAGAGATAACGGACAGCTTGTGTGCCCATTACTCCTCCTGTTATTGGGTAGAACAATCATTGGCCCCTGGCAATTTTAGCACATTCAAGTAAGTAAGCCAGTGGTCTCGGGGTGGTCTCCTATTAAAAAGGCAGGGGTCCACAGCAGCAATGAGTTTCATTGCTCTTTTTTTTGCTCTAATCATGTTTTATGCTATGGCTATTTATATTTTTATTATTGCAGCTAAGCGAAGATGAGTACTGCATTTTGTAAAAAATGCACTTTACTCAGATTTCCAAATCTTATCCGACTTTCTTCTTTCCGCCAATATGTGAAAAGATCAGTAAAATCTACTAGAACTCCCATTGTTGATTCACTTCAGCGACGAATTAGGGTTACTGGGCCTATTACTATGGCAGACTATATGCGAGAATGCCTCACTCATCCCCAGCATGTACGTACATGTATGCAGCGCGTATCTATTTTGTACAACAAACACATAGTAGATATTATGTACAGTATATATATATATTTACATTTATGCAGGGGTATTATATGAAGAAAGAGGTATTTGGAGTAAAAGGAGATTTTATCACATCTCCAGAGATTTCACAAATGTTTGGTGAGGTAGGCGTGTTTTATGAACAGTTGATAATATAATTCATGAACAGTCACATCATCAATAGGTGGAGATTCTGTCTATATTATTATTAGCTCCACCCATAAATGGGTACCACTGTCCCTTGTAGCTGTTAGGAGTTTGGATAGCCACAGAGTGGCAGTCCTCTGGCACTAAAGATCATCTACATCTGATAGAATATGGTCCTGGCCGTGGAACCTTAGCAGCAGATATATTGCGGGTGGGTAGCATTTTATTGTAATATTTATATAACCTGATTCTGGGCTAGACAAGCTAATAATATATCTAATTTTTATTGCACAGCAAGTCTTTCCAAATTCGTGCCCAAACAAAATGACCGTATATTAATTTTAATGTACTCAATTTCCTCATTTAACTGTGAAAATTTTTGGCTCCTGAATCACTTCAATCAGTTACTCACTCTGTTATTATATTGTATTTGGCATTTTAAATTACATGAATGATTTCCAAATCGCCTGAGCCCTTTTGCAAACTGTCTGAATACTGTACAAACCTGAGATGATTCGATGGTCAACTTTTCTAGCCGTACTGATTACAAAATCTAAATAAAATGAATGAAAATGTTGTTTTTATTATTTATTTTATTATTATTATTATTGCTTATTTGTAAACAAAGTTTTTTTAATTTCATCAAATTCAGTTTGGCAGATTGCCTATATCCAGCAATCGTTCATTTGGTTATATGATTCATTTTATGTCTATTGATCGTTATGTCCAAGATATAAATTTTTTACAGAAATTATAAAAAAAATAAGGTTGACTGATTCTGGTTGAGAAAATATCCTTTATTCAAATCTCCTCAAAATAATTTTAAAACGATTTCCGCACTTTCATGTTATTTCTATAGCGTTCATGCGGTTGTACTTTTCTAGACTGTTCGGATCATTTTAAAAGGATCTGGGTGGTTTTAAGAATAATTAGACGGTTTTAAAAATTCCAGGGTTGCTAGAAAACAAATATGCTTTGATCGCACAAAACTCTGTATCTATTAATTAAAATCAACAAACCCATTTTCAGGCAAAAATCGTTAGGTTATTGACTTTATCCTTCCAAATACTCTGAGTATAAAAAAATGGTTTGTCGAGCATCTAGACTCAATTAAAAGTGTTTTGAAGCTTTTGAAACTGAAAGGGTCTGCTACATTTTGAATCACCATACTCAGTAATTTACTTTTTACAACTGAATTAATTTTATGGAGTTGCCTTCCTATTCAAGTCACATTGAGAATACAACTTCAAAATTACAGTAAATGAAGTTCACTCTGTGATTATAAAGTTGATTATTATTTTATTTCAGACAGTATCACAGTTTGATTTTATGAGAGAAAAACTCTCTCTTCATCTTCTGGATGTTAGCCCTAAGATGAGAGCAATGCAGTATGGGACCCTCTGCGGGGGTACACCCCAAGACCCGCAAGCTGAAGAATTTAAACCAGTAAAAAGTTTGTTTGGAAATATAGAAGTTTCGTGGCACACTTCATTAGGTTAGTGTGTAGGTTTGTAGATTCCTAAAGTCTGATAAATTGATGATAATTCAGGCAACAATAAAATATTAGCAGCCCAAATTAACGTATCGATCAATTAAATTACAAAGTTATTTGCATTTTGGTTGGCTTTGTTGTATGGTGAATTCTGATGGTTGGATGCCAAATACAATATAGTTTTGCTGGAAAATTCTTTAAATTGAAGTGGAAATTTAACGTAAGAAATTATGTTATTATGCTGATTATACTTAGATTAATATATAAAGCACTCTGTTATAAGTGTTTTTATTAGCCACCATTTGTAAATTATTATGTATAGTAACATCTACAATACTATATATATGATAACATATAATACTGTATACAGTATCACTTACTACATTACCTATTGCATCATACACTGTATACCTGCAGGTGATATCGATATGAAAGGGAATTGCAGCATTCTCTCTCATGAATTCTTTGACGCTCTGCCAATACATAAGTTTCAGGTAATTGTCTTCTCGCATCTTTTTACTTAGTCTGTATGTTCTAACATAATGTGTGTGTCAGAGCGTCAGTGGTCTTCGACACAGTCAGCTTAGAGCGGGTTTCTTAATTCACAAAATTTCGATTTTACCGATTTTGTCATTGAACCGATCCGATTCCAGCTGATCCAATTTTGAAAAAAAAATTTGAGGGTGAATTTGTAAAAATAATCCCTTTACTTATTAATTCCTACTTATTCACAACTAAATCACAGAGCAATCATTTTATAGTTTTCCAGGATTACAAGCTACTTACATGCCAGATCATGCTTTTCCTCATCACAAAAGGAGTTGCAAGAGCAACCTAGCCACACTGGCATTGCTATTGTATGAGGCCAGTGCAGTAACAACATAGGTAGTTGAAGCTAATCTGCCTGCTATTCATTGTTAGTGAAAAGATCTGTAAACCACAATGCCAGCAAACTGATTCCGATTTTTTGCCGATTTAGTGAATAGATAATAAAATCTGCCAATTCCGATTCAGTGAATCTGCATTGGAGCATCTCTGGTTTCTCAGCTGGTTATTGAACTCTTGCCTAGTTCTGTGTTGGTGTAGTATAAAGTTCTTTATAACAGAATTAATATTGGTACAGTGCGTTGATTGTGGGAAGTTATTCCCTTTTGTCAACATGGCAGCTTGTAGAGTTGCTTACGCACGCAGTGAGACAATCCAGCTCCATTTAAGGTTTTACGAATTTTGTTTTCATACCATAGCTGAGATTAGCTGTAAAAGTTTGAAGAGTATTTTGCGTTCAGTATTCTCAACCATTATAGACTTCTGTGTAATATTCCACTAATTTTGTAGAAAAAGGATGGAGAGTATCATGAGGTGCTGATAGATATCGCTGAAGAGAAAGACCCGCATCACTTCAGGGAGGTCCTCGCTCCGTCACCAAACGCCAACTGTAAAATGTATATCAATGTAGGTTTTTGTGCATTGATCAGGTTTTATCTAAAAATTTTAATTTTTTATTTGAATGGAATGTTAGTTCAAAGTTGGTTTATTGCCTAGTAATAGACTTAGAGAGTCTGTGTGCTTGTAGCCTCAGGACGAGAGAGAGCATGTAGAGATATCACCCATGTCTGGGGTTATAGCCCAAGAGATTGCTACATGCATCAATACATACGGAGGATTTGCCCTGCTGGCAGATTATGGACACGATGGCACCAAAGAGGATACATTCAGGGTACTTACTTTGACTTCCTGTGCTATTTATGCTTGTCTGTGATTTATAACAGTGTAATTATATAGTGCCAGTTCTACATTTATTGTTACCATGTAATATTTTTTTATATTCATTGTAACTATGTAATATCAACTTTATATTTACTGTAACCAGTTAGCATTAATTTTATATCCACTGTTACCATGTAATACGATTATGTAACATCAATTGCATATCTGTTGTAACCATGTATTATCAGTTTTATATTTACTGTAACTATGAAATATCACTTAAATATCTGCTATACGATGCTGGCGTGCTTGGCAGGCATTCAAATCACACAAGATCCACAATCCCTTAGAAGATCCTGGAGATGCCGATTTAACAGCTGATGTTGATTTCTCATTTCTCCGCAACTGTCTGCTTCCTTTCAATGGTACGTCATAAGATCAATGTTGTATTACCACACCATTGTTAATTATTTCAGCAGTAATTGTATTTCTTGAAGTTTATTCAGATGAAACCCATTGCTGCCGAACCAACCAGAAGTGGTTGATTGAGAGTTGTCTGCTCTTGTAGTGGTGACCAATGGACCAATCACACAGCAAGCATTCTTACATAACATGGGTATAGCTGTAAGGTTACAGTCACTGCTCTCTCACACAACTGATGTGAAACACAAAGAAGATCTACTTAGTTCATATAGAAGACTTTGTAGCCCTGATGATATGGGCGATAGGTTTAAATTCTTTTCTGTGCATCCACAGGGCCACAAACAGTTACCTGCAGGATTTGTTGAACTCAACTGAATTGATGCTTGTTTTTATGTAAACTTTGTGTTTCTAGTTATTTTATTCTGTTTTTAATAGAATATATGTTGAGGATGTTTAACCATTTATTAGGATTTCTCAGGCTAAAACGCAAACCTGATGAATCATTAACCTTGAATACTTCACACTTTCTCTTGAGATAAATCAATTCACTTGATTGTCAGAAAAACAAAGAAATATATAAAACTACTAGACTGTTTAGTAATATATAAAAAGTTAATAATATCTAACTACTAACTGTTCAAATAGCAAAAAGTTGAATAATAGGCACTAACGCTGCCTTCAGAGAAGAATGCTGCCTTGAGTGAAGCGCTACTTGTGTTGTAGACATCATTTAACATTCAACACCATATCTATCAAAGTTTCTAGTAATAACACTGATCTGTAGATGTACTGTACCCATTGCAACTGTCTTTAAACTATACCTATCAGCCCCAGAGTAAACTAAGTCAGGGTTTCTACAAAATACAGCAGAGCATATAAGGTCCATTCTAGCCTGTGAATCTTTAGATGGGCGTAGTAGCACAAGTATTGCATACCTGAGTTGAGGTCCTCCGCCGACAAAATATTGTGTAACTTGCTCACTCCATGAACCAGCAGGCTTCCATGTGGGGCACTGTATATCGTGTATACCGGGTGAGGTAGGTATGTGTACAAAACCGTATCCATATAATTCATTTCTACCGAATGCATCTTGGTGCCACACTTGTACGTGCACCTTTGGCCACCCTAAAAATAGTCATACATTAGCAATACTTGGCAACAGGCATTGCCACCAAACTACGCAATAAACTGTTAGTAATGTTCGTTACCTTGGAGACCTTTAGTTGCATAGTGAATGTCTATTGGATGAGACCAAGCAGCTACTGGCTCATTTTGTGGCAGGTCGACCTGAGTTTGTCCTTCACGCTGACCATTTATAATTCTCCAAGCACCGCCTACATATAGAGTACCAGAGGTGGTTGTTTGTATTGTGAAGATGTTATGCTTGAGGATAGACAAAGTCAACCATTGTTACACGAGCTTACCAGCGTGAACGCCCCATTTACAAAAAAGACTGTGCTCTGGGAATCCGGTAGCACCCTGAACCTGCCCGATAATATGTACTTCTGCCATCTACAGGTGTTGTGGCTACACAAACTAAAACAAGGTTTATGGCATTTCAAGAAAAACATTGTTTCGTTAATAAAAAAAGCTCAAATATGTGAGGTAAGCCTGTTATTTTTTAGCATATGATTGATAGGCATTATGTCAAAGAACCACTTGCCCTAGCTATTAATCGTACTGCAAGAATGTTCATTACAGTTTTTACAGGGAGATGAAAGCATAATACAAAATTATTGCAGTACTTTTGACAATTACTTACCAAATATATTCCTCACAAAAAACTTTTTGTTCTTTGCTTTTTATATTATCTCAGTTCGCCAATCTGAAAACAAAATGTATTAATTATTCATTATTAACATTCATTGATATTATTGCATATATTTACTTATACTACCGCGATGATAATTATTTGTAAGTATCATGACAAGTTGTCAGTACTGTTCAACAATAACATGGAGTTATTGTTCATGATTCCATTCTGTTTTTGCTAGAAGTATCTAGACCCCAACTTTGGAAAGTGCAGACGACCAATTAAATGACTATGAGGCTGTTTAAGGAATGGGTGTCTCAAAATATCAAAGGAACAGAGCTGTGGTCAAAGATATTATAATTAGTAAAAAAACAACATTAAGAGCTGACTGAGACACAGTGCATGAATTGTGGACTTTAGAATGTAGAGCGTTTGCCATTAGTCGATAGAAACTGCCAATCAGAATGATGCATGCGGCGACCCAACAGCAAAGCATGAAAGAGTTTTGATCAACAACATGTTTTAACAGAGGGGTGACAATCACATGCATACTCTAGCACACGAGCCTGCAGGAGATTTGTATGCAATGATCTCAACTTTCATTGGAACCGTAAAAGGCTCATTTTTTAGTAATCCAAGAACAACAAAAAAACGTTTGAATCTATTCTATGACGTCCACAATGTGGTAGCTCCAATGCAATGAACTGCAGTTTGCTTATACCCCTAGAAATTGAATTTGTTTAATCACTGTCAGGGTTTCACCACCTGAATGGTAAGTGGAATCATTTGACGGTCCAAATGTAATGACCATTCAGTGAATAATCAATCAATACTATTAATTAATGATAATAATAATAAACAATAATAATAATAATAATATTTATTATGATTATTACATAAATAATAGTTAATTATTATAATAATAATAATATATAGATATTGACATTATTAAAAAAATGATAATAGAAATAAGTAATTTAGTGATGATGATTGATAGCAACAATAAATATTATTATAATAGATTATTATTAGTTGTTAGTATAATAAGTATTATTATTATACCTGACTGATGATGATAATTATTATAATAATAAGTAAATGACAATAATAATGGCAGAACAATTTCTTTTCAAATGAATGGGCCAATATAATAATGTTAATTAATAATAGTATATGAAAAAATTCATTACAGCTTCCAATCATTACTGCTATGTATTGTTGCAGTAGTAAACAACAAATAATATATTTATTATCAAATTTATTATTTATTTATCTATCAACAACAATCTATTATTATTATTATTATTATTATTATTTTATTAAACAACAATAATTAGTTCTTGTAAACTGTTTTCATCATTTCTCATCAATCAATATAATCAAAAAACTAATTGACCATTAAACCAACTCACTTGTCCTTTCAATGCTCCGAAAAACTCTCCACCAATGGAATGGTTAAACCATGTCCAACCTTTTCGTTTGCCAAAACATTATCAAAGGAATGCACAATTTTTTCGTTGAGATGTAAACAACCTTTTATGCTAAAGAGTGGTCAGCTGTAAAACCAGTTTGATCAAAATATCTTGTACTTTCAAAGATACTTTTTATGACAAATAGTTC
Source organism: Cryptosula pallasiana (assembly GCA_945261195.1). Taxonomy (NCBI): domain Eukaryota; kingdom Metazoa; phylum Bryozoa; class Gymnolaemata; order Cheilostomatida; family Cryptosulidae; genus Cryptosula; species Cryptosula pallasiana. Next base: position 40,579,752 of record OX183130.1, read on the forward strand.
TTTTTTTTTACAAAGCAGGATAAAAAAAATTCTCTGAAAATCTTTTTTTTACTGCTATTAAAGAATTGAGCAATTTTAAACATTTTTGGTAGGAATGGTATGATATAATTACATGGGTGTATAAAACTCTATGGAAACGTCTCAAGCGTCGGCCACAAGGCCTACTAGTTGCAGAGGTAAAGTGAGTGAGAGATATATATACCCGTTGTATCATATCAATCAAGTGCGAAGTATGGGTGCATAGAGAGTTATATGTACTCATTTACTGCAATATGTAAGAAATAGCTAGTAAAAAAGCATACCAGTATACCTCATATGTATATATTTTTTCAGTAATAACAATAATTATTTAATTTCTTATTATTATTAAAACTAAAACCACGAAGTTATTTTTTTGTGTATCTTTAAAATATAATGAAAATAACTGATTAATTACAAAAAGCTGTTTCAGTGCAATTTTCAGAAAACATCGTTGATCTTGAATTTATTATTCTTTTGATCAGCGATGGCATACATTGCAAGTGAGAAAGAATCTGAAATACATAAGAGATGCATGGATACAAAACTTACCAAGTGTTTAGACTTGTCAGGTTGGTAGCACCTTAGCAAAAACAAAATCTGTCTTGTGCAAATAATATTAATTTTGTAAAAAACACGTTCGACTACCAGTAGTTTGCATTATTTCTTAACAACTTCTTTCAGGGCTAAAGTTGTATGCTATTCCAAAGAGCGTGTATAGGATTGGTCGAACATTAAAACATCTCTATTTGCATAACTGCTCTTTGAAGGATGATTTTCCGTTTGAGATAATACATCTACCTGGCTTGGAAACCTTGGACTTATCTCAGAACAAACTCACGATAATACCAGATACCTTTTGCATGACAGGTACGTTAGTTTTTAAATATTCTCATTTAAAAAATAACTGTTCATAAACGCTTCTTATTTAAACCATTTACTTTTAACAGCTAGACGCCTCCAAGTCTTAGATGTCAGTTACAATGATCTCTACAGATTGCCAGGTTCTCTAGATGAGCTAACAAGCCTTAGAGAGATCAATGCAGCACACAACAAGCTAATATATGTCCCATCAGAGCTGGGAAAGCTTGGAGAAATACAGGAAATAGACTTAAATAGCAACGATTTGCTAGGGTTGCCATCCGCAATGTTTGAGAGTAGAGCTATTTTCTCTATAAAATCATTAGATATATCAAATAATCAAGTGACGGAACTACCGGCCAGTCTAGGTAACGTAACTGGACTGAAATCCTTGAAACTGTCAAATAATCGATTGAAATTTTTACCTTCGACTTTAAAACAGCTGCCTAAACTGGAAACATTACATTACGCTGACAACGAATGGTACGCATTAAGACACAAAAAAATCGTGAGGGGAAAATCCTATGGAATAAAAGCATTGGTTATGGTAGAAACCCTTTCCCTATAGATATTTAGTTGGAGAATTAAATAATAAATTTTTTATTAGATATAATAAATTTTATCTATTAGTTTTCAGATTTTTTTCAAGTTTTGTAATCAAACTTTACACATTTTTATTATTTATGGAAATAAAATATATAAAAATTATACTGAATATATTTGACACTATACCCTAACTTTGGTTAGTATAAATATGGAACTGTACACTACAAGTTAATTAATATTATACATTACATCACAATATAGTTCCACAAACTGTATATATGTACATAACTTCATTGCACAAAAGATAAACTATGAAACACAATTGACACTAATCCTTGGCATCACCAATACCATCTGCATTGATGGCAAACATAGCCTCAGATTCTGGTAGACATGGCGAGTCGTATATCTTACAGATACGTGTTTCAGCCCGCCCCTTCCTTAAATACAACCTACAATTTATGAAAGTAAATTACACAAGTAAGCAGAGACCACTGCTCATACAATCAATAATACAAAATAAACTGAGGTTGATGCCACCTTACGTTACAAGTTGTCTTCTCAATAAATAAATACAAATGGAACAACTACTAAAAGAGAAAGCACAACTCCATAGAGACTACTAACGTCATAAAAAGAGCTATCTGTTTGATCAGACAAATCTGGCAATACTCCAAAGACAAGCTACCTACCGTGTAGTGGATGAATGCGCCATTATATTTCCTCCAATAGGCTTCTTAGGATCTGCAGCAAACATGGCTGCCCCATCAACTTGAGCAACGACCTGATTGGTGATAACAACAGCTACTCCAAACTACAATCACAGCAGTTAGGATACACAGCTAGTGCAAGCGGCCAAGAGAAGACAACACATTGACCTCTGAATGACGGCACTGACCTCATCAGCTAGACGAAGAAGCATCCTAAGGAATCTTGCTAGATGGTTCTGTCTGGCTGAGAGCTCACCTCGACCTGAGTAGTCGGTTCTGTAAAGCGCTGTGGCACTGTCCACTATCATCAGTGCATACCTAAACATAACAACTATCAATGAACTACAAACATGTTTATTATTCTTTGAAACGCGAGTGTAAATTTTTCTACAGGTCATTGAAACAAATTGGGAGTTGTTGCCCCAATGTGAGAGAAGATAAATCGTTATTAGATCACAGTCATGTCCAAAACAGGCAGGCAAACAAACCTAAAATAAATACCTACAATGGGATAAAAAAACATAATATTTTGACAAAGTCCTAAAGTTTACGACTTATAAAATATCATTTACGCATTCATTCCAAGATTCATCTAAATGTATAAAAGCAAACGAGTGAAACTGACACTCCTGGAGCAAATGTTGTTACAGTATTTTGCATGTTACCATAATCTACTTTCATTACAGTGTGTCTACACACATTACACTGTGTCTACATACATTACAGTGTGTCTACACACATTACAGTATGTCTACATACATTACAGTGTGTCTACATACATTACAGTGTGTCTACATACATTACAGTGTGTCTGCATACATTACACTGTGTCTACATACATTACAGTATGTCTACATACATTACAGTGTGTCTACATACATTACAGTGTGTCTACATACATTACAGTGTGTCTGCATACATTACACTGTGTCTACATACATTACACTGTGTCTACATACATTACACTGTGTCTACATACATTACAGTGTGTCTACATACATTACAGTGTGTCTACATACATTACACTGTGTCTACATACATTACAGTGTGTCTACACACATTACAGTGTGTCTACATACATTACAGTGTGTCTACACACATTACAGTATGTCTACATACATTACAGTGTGTCTACATACATTACAGTGTGTCTACATACATTACAGTGTGTCTACATACATTACAGTGTGTCTGCATACATTACACTGTGTCTACATACATTACACTGTGTCTACATACATTACAGTGTGTCTACACACATTACAGTATGTCTACATACATTACAGTGTGTCTACATACATTACAGTGTGTCTACATACATTACACTGTGTCTACATACATTACAGTGTGTCTACATACATTACAGTGTGTCTACACACATTACAGTATGTCTACATACATTACACTGCGTCTACATACATTACAGTGTGTCTACATACATTACAGTGTGTCTACATACATTACAGTGTGTCTACATACATTACAGTGTGTCTACACACATTACAGTATGTCTACATACATTACAGTATGTCTACATACATTATACTGTGTCTACATACATTACAGTGTGTCTACATACATTACAGTGTGTCTACATACATTACACTGTGTCTACATACATTACAGTGTGTCTACATACATTACACTGTGTCTACATACATTACACTGTGTCTACATACATTACACTGTGTCTACATACATTACAGTGTGTCTACATACATTACAGTGTGTCTACATACATTACAGTGTGTCTACATACATTACAGTGTGTCTATATACATTACACTGTGTCTACATACATTACAGTGTGTCTACATACATTACAGTGTGTCTACATACATTACAGTGTGTCTACATACATTACAGTGTGTCTACATACATTACACTGTGTCTACATACATTCCAACCAACAATCACACCAATATCATAGAAACAAAGTATTTGACATCCCCACATGTTAAAATCTCCTCAAACTCTGCAACGGGAGCAGCGATACTAACTATGTCAGAAGTGATAAAACTAACCAGAATATAAAAAACTCGGTCTAATAGGAAGTTACTGCAGAGAGAGCTTAAACCAAGGTTTCTCTTCCAGTAAAGCCTGTTACATAAGAGGAGCTTACCGAGATTCAGACATCATTGCTGCCGCTTGCATCAGCAGCTGCATTTGGTGGTCACTATTGTACGCCCTGGCGTAGGCTACATTGTCTAGTACATCGCTGCCTGACAGCTGATACCTGTATGTGAAGCATATCACACACATATATGATCGGCGTATGCTACACAATACATACAGTATATATGTATATACACAATACATACAGTATATATGTATATACACAATACATACAGTATATATGTATACTACACAATACATACAGTATATATGTATATCACACAATACATACAGTATATATGTATACTACACAATACATACAGTATATATGTATACTACACAATACATACAGTATATATGTATATACACAATACATACAGTATATATGTATACCACACAATACATACAGTATATATGTATACTACACAATACATACAGTATATATGTATACTACACAATACATACAGTATATATGTATATACACAATACATACAGTATATATGTATATACACAATACATACAGTATATATGTATATACACAATACATACAGTATATATGTATATCACACAATACATACAGTATATATGTATACTACACAATACATACAGTATATATGTATACTACACAGTACATACAGTATATATGTATATACACAATACATACAGTATATATGTATATACACAATACATACAGTATATATGTATACTACACAATACATACAGTATATATGTATATACACAATACATACAGTATATATGTATGTACACAATACATACAGTATATATGTATATACACAATACATACAGTATATATGTATACCACACAATACATACAGTATATATGTATACTACACAATACATACAGTATATATGTATACCACACAATACATACAGTATATATGTATACTACACAATACATACAGTATATATGTATACTACACAGTACATACAGTATATATGTATATACACAATACATACAGTATATATGTATACCACACAATACATACAGTATATATGTATACCACACAATACATACAGTATATATGTATACCACACAATACATACAGTATATATGTATACTACACAATACATACAGTATATATGTATACTACACAGTACATACAGTATATATGTATACTGCACAGTACATACGATTCATTACCTTTCAGAGACAGCTAGTAATCTCTCAGGACGAAATGTACCCTCTGTATCTATATACAGACAGCGACCTTCACCTCCACCCATGTCAACTGGCAGCTAAAATTACAGATAATTTCATGTAGTCGCTGCGAAACATGTTGAAAGGTGATAAAGAATATAATATAATGGTGTAAACATGAGTTCTATTGACAAGTGACAGCTCATGTATGACATATGACAATATCTGACAAGTGACAGCTCATGTATGACATATGACAATATCTGACAAGTGACAGCTCATGTGTGGCATATGACAATATCTGACAAGTGACAGCTCATGTATGACATATGACAATATCTGACAAGTGACAGCTCATGTGTGGCATATGACAATATCTGACAAGTGACAGCTCATGTGTGGCATATGACAATATCTGACAAGTGACAGCTAGTGTGTGTTATCAGATAATATCTGACAAGTGACAGCTAGTGTGTGTTATCAGATAATATCTGACAAGTGACAGCTAGTGTGTGTTATCAAACAATATCTGACAAGTGACAGCTAGTGTGTGTTATCAGATAATATCTGACAAGTGACAGCTAGTGTGTGTTATCAAACAATATCTGACAAGTCACAGCTAGTGTGTGTTATCAGACAATATCTGACAAGTGAGAGCTCATGTATGACATATGAACATACCTGACAAGTGACAGCTAGTGTGTGACAGATTTGTGTTTTTCCAGTTCTGAACTCTCCAAATATTTCTGTAATGCTGCCAGTTTCTATCCCGCCACCCAACAGTTTGTCTAGTTCCTAGAAACATTCAAACAGCAACAACTCATAACAATGAATAATAGGCCTAGCGAATGAATGTCAGACAACATTAAGAATGAAGTAGACTGCATTCAGTACTTTATACACTAGTGTTGTATTACTGAAGCGTATTAAGAATGAAGTAGACTGCATTCAGTACTTTATACACTAGTGTTGTATTACTGAAGCGTACTTTACTTCCTGTAGATAATTGTATTATCTCTGCTCTTTTTTGGTGAAATTCCGTGGCTGTGGTGAAACCCATAGGGATCATTTTAGTGCATTCTGCCTACAATACAACAAAATATGTGTGCAGTGAGTACATCGGTGTCCGAGTTAGTCCAAAAAATCTCAATCAGCCTGGCGACATAAAAAAGCAGCCCAGCCCACAATTGTATAAACTCACAATTATCTTATCAGCCTTTGCTTCACTGATTCCTTTGATAGCAATGAGGGCTTTTTTAGGAGTAAAGGCTACAGCCTCAACAGTGTGAAATCCTGCTTCTTCTAACTTCTTACAGTCTGTTGCACTGATTCCACAAGTCTGGGAATCATTAAGTATAATTAACGCATGAAAAGGATGAATTGTGACGACAGACAGAAATAGTAAAATAAATAAAACACTGCAAATGACATTAGACAAAAAAACTAACCTGAAGTTTGATAATCGGCACAGGTCCACAATTCTCCTCCTCTTCCTGTTCAGCGGACTGCTGTTGTGGTGCTGAGTTGGACGTTGATGCTGCTCGAGTAGCTTGCATTGCCATATTTAATCAACAATATCTTTGAGAGAATCTGTAAATAATAACAGTGAACTAAGTTTTTTATAAATTAATATTTATTGTGGTGCAAGTATCATACTCGAAAGTATGTTTTCCATATTGTACCACAATAATAATATTAAACTTGACAAATATACAGAAGTGTTAGTAGACATTGACAAGATGATAGATAGATAGCACCACGAAGTGTACAGAAAGCTTATAAACTCAAGACAATGTGTGCTTTTGGAGAACCTTTGAATTGTATGTGGTGGCAAGATTTGTTGCGACCAAGGTAATGAGATTATTAGAGATTATTAGATTTAAAGGATGTGTAAACCCTGAGTGTTTTCATATTAATTTTATTTCTTCATGCTATTACCTATCAAGTGACTTATTGCTCAACTCTCTGGGTCATCTAGAAGGCAAGGTATAGGTATTTAAAAGTGCATTGTATGTGATGGTTGAGGCAACTGTGGTGAGCAGAGCTGGGTAGTGTAAGATAATTAATATTTTTCCATATGATGACAAATTATCGTCAAATCTCTTTGGTTTGTTATCACTAATAATTGGTGACAACGGCATGTATTACACAACTAAAAGCTTATCGCTGTCGGTTGAATCATGCCCACGGAGGCAGTTGTAGTCAATGCAAGTGTAATTTGGCCGACTAGCGTTGCTGGCTGTTTTTATTACTATTTTCTTATATTGTGTAGGAATAAATAAATTAAGAAAATATCACAGAGTTGTTGGCTGGCAAAGAAAGCTGTGTGGTGACAAGGGATTTTAGTAGCACTTTGGCTGTCATTCAATAAATGACATTATTTACCAATAGCTGGTAATAATAAAAAAGAACCAAGTAAATTTTTGTTAAAAAAAACATACTACCATTCACTTTTTATTATTGTAATAGTTAATTACCAGCAGCAAAGATTCATTCAGTACAAATCAGTTGTATTGTTTCATAAATTAGAGTGTAATAAACCACAAACGATCATCGTTGGTAATATAAACGCACACACAACCTAACAACGCTATGCGGTTACAATGGATAATTTGCAACTTTCTGTTTTATTACGCATACCTGATTTTATCGCCTTTGGTGTCATTAGCGTTTCCAATAGCAATAAACATCTCGCATTTGGCTGATAGCCAATTTTTCGCATTCAGAGAGGGTCAAATGTTTTTCGACAAGTCTCACGACAAATTAATCAACAATGGTGTCTCCAACAGAAATTTTCCTTTATCGCCAGCAGTATCGCCAATTTGTCACGATATGGAAACATAGTAAATATCGAGTGTTGTGGTGATTGGTTTTGATATCAGTGATTGGACGAGGGAATATAATATTGTTATCGGTAACCACAATAATTCTTCAACACAGAAAGTATGGTACAATGGTGCTATTGTAGAAAACCAAACAGATTGGTTTCTAACATTATTGCATATTTTCAAATAATTTTTTGTTTTTTAATGTTTCTAGTTTTCAAATTTCAAGTCCAGTAGCAGTTCATATTAAAATTTGTATTTCCCTACCAAAATTTACGCACACTTTCAGCTTGCACGGTAGCCAGTATGGCATTTGTTGATGGAGATTTGCATCACGAAACCAATATCACAGCAAGTCTTGCTAAAAAAAACGTTCATCACTTTAACTCAAACATCTCAAAACAAAAACCTCTGGTAGAAAATTGCTTTGAAACAAAATTTAAAAATGTTCTATCATAGAATAAAATAGTAATTCATTCAACAACTTCATTGCAAAGCCACTGATTTACAACTGTATTAAGTTCTGTTATCAGGCCTATGGGGTAAAAATGTAGATGAAATGCATTCAAAACTTTTGAGGTGACGACATTAGTGATGACTTAAACCGAGCTATCGTATTGCATGAGACTGAAAACACATTGCTCCCGTTAAATTATGCGTGGAATTTTTAGCATCACAGAAAAACTGCCATAGATTAGTTTCATTTTCAAAACTTGGCACTAGAAGTAATGATGGTGTAAAATGCGGAAATTTTAAACACTAAATCACAGCCATTTTTGCACATCACTTTTTTATTTCAATGACTTCGATTTTTAAAATGTACGTAATTCAGTAATTGCCCACAAACATTTACTGCGTCCTCAGAGCCACTAGCGAAAGGAGCTGTAAAGCGCAGCATCTTCATCTCACATACTCAGATTTTACATTCTTAAGAGTTGAGAGCCCTGAAATAAACTAACTTCAAGGTTGCTCCAAGTGGCTTTCTAGAGCGCTCACATTACAAACAATCTTTCAGAAATATATTGCAGTTGATAAACAGCAGTAGGGGAAGGTGGGGTAGGTAGTTCACACTTTTTTGTTTTCGATCTCAGCCCCACAGTTTTTGGTGAATATAGACCAAAGCGGACGGAGATGTGTTGTTATATGCTGTGTTGATCATGGTGGAATCAAAACCACTGTAGATTAAAAGACATTTGAAACAATTGTCAAGAAATGACTTAAGTCAGATCGCTCAACCTGCCCCACCCATAGGACAGGTTGAGCGATCCAACTTGGTAACTAATTATATATTAATTTATCATCACAAACCATAAATACACTCTAAAACAACAGAACTGAACTGCATCATGAAAATCCATTTTCGCCTACATTGGTCACTGGTATGTACTCAAGCTGTGATCTTCACTGAATATTGCGTGCAGACAAATCCACCTGAAACGTTACTTTGCGACTGACCACACTGTTTCACAAACACTGACGGGGTCACCAAGAAGGATAACAATAGAGTCTAAAGCAAAATAGTTTCGATCTTCGTTTTCTGGGTATACGCAGAATGCTGCTATCCCTGACTTTGTGCAGGAAGTTTACCTTTTACATCTGGTCTTTCAAAGCAGCAACTACCACACCCACATAGTAGATCTCAGTTTTTCTCTTTGTTTTGTATTTCAATAAGACATAGCAGTTTTTTCTTAACGGACTCGCATTAATTGCATCTGGCACTTGATCTTCATATTGGTTGTCATCCTCTCTGTCAGAGTCTGTGTCTACTACTGTCTCCCTCTCTAGTTGAGTCGCATGGACCTCTTCCTCATCATACTCGGATGTTTTTTCTCGTCTGTTTTTAATCACTTTGCATTCCTTGCCTTTTAAAGTTCCCTTTTCTCTGATGTATCTTTGAGTATAGTCTTTGATGGTTCTTTTGCTGTGGCCTTCAAAAGTGCCAAGATCTGCTTTGGTGTAACCAGTACTCTCCCAGTATTATGAATGGGGGCAAAGACTGTTGATGGAGTGTTAAAAGCCAAGTTTGCTACGATGTGGTGGCCAGTGACAATGGTTTAGCAACAGCAGATCTTAATTCTTCTCCTGGAGGCTGGTCACTGACTTTGGCAGGTGCAAACTCATCGTCAGTAAAAAATATCCCTCCTAAATGGGTATATCCCTGATGATCGGAACCCTGATTGTATATTCACAGGTGTCTTACTTGAGCCAAATGCTGTAGAGGCCAACTGACCTTTCTCAAAGATAGAAACTGTTCCTCTTGAATAAATTGCATAAAAACCATCTAAAGCTCAATAGAAGTAAGTCTTAAGTGGCCCAAAAACAGCTCTATCAAGCGTCTGAAGCTTGTGTGATTTGTGTGGCGGCAAAGTCAGAAGAACAATGTTTAACAACCTCCAGTGATATATGAGAAGAGTGGTTGTCAATGATCAACAGGGTGAGTTCATCAACTGAACAATGGGTGTGATTGATGAGGAAGGGCAGGTACTACTCCGCGAAAATTTATCTGACTGCGTTTAAAGCATATGGACCTTCATTTGCTGCAGATTTTATATATCTCACCAGTGTCACTCTTTTAATGCCTTTTGTTTCGGCTGCTCCCAATACAGACATGCCATCTTTCGCCAATTGGGCAGCAGATTTTTATAGTCTCCGTAGGTACCTACAGTAACTCTTTTATGCTTAGTTTAAACAGCCGTATTTCAGCCGTATTAGGTAGTCGTGTTATGAATCTGGCTGAGAACCGACTGCACCTCCGGTTTAATCAGCAGGAGCTGAGGCAGATCGGATAATCGGTTTTGTGATTCAGCCGCAAAGCACTCCTGGTTTAAACGATCAGGCCTCTTAGCAGTGTTTTATTATTATTATTATTATTATTATAATTACAATAATTAATAATAATTATATATTATTATCGTTGTTGTTATGATTTATTATTATTCTTATTACCAAGCCTACCACGACCACTTGACATCGTGAGCGGATTGTTATCACTTGATTGATTGGCAGGCTGGCTCTCATCTATCAATGACAAGAACAATCGCTACTTCTACATGACATGGTTGGATGGCATTCACAAATACAGAAAATGATCACCTCATGGGCTGCCATGCGATCATTGTTGTTTGTTCTGTAGTCTCATGAGATCTCACTCTAAACACGCCTGAAAATACGACTGGCTATTTCTATGCCGGAGTTACGGCAACCGTTGCCGCACTTACGGCTGAAAATCCGATTAAAATGTGACCGCTTTATTCAGTCGAATTTGGTGCCGTATTGAGAAAACACGACTGCATAACACGGCTGAAATCCGGCCGTTCAAACTAAGCATTAGTCTTTCTTTTGTAGTTGTGTACCATATTCAATCTGATATGATACGAAGCTAATCATAAAATTTATGTTTCGATCAAAAGTGATTAACCAAGTAACTTTTAAACTCAGTGGGGTAGGTTGTGTAATTGCCCAACTTACTGCAAACAGGAAATGCACAACCTGCCCCAAAATAAATGCATAAACAAAATGTTTCACTTTGTGAAATATATTAGTTCTTAAACTATGGTAAATTACAGATAAGAATTTTAATCCTGGTTGTTTTATAAAAATTGAGTATTGTTAGCCTATCAGCGTAATGCAGGTGAATAAATGTAAGTCTATCAATTTTGAATTTTTGGTACTAAAATCACAAAAGTTGAATTTTTTCATTCACCAAGTGACAGCTTTTCATAGACATGACCTAAAGCGGCTGCGAAGAGAAGGCAACTTTATAAATTGATGAAAATTTATAAAAATTAATAGTGAACTACTTGCCCCATTGAACTATTTACCCCGCCTTACTCTATATAAATTGATACATGCTCAGTACAGGATTCTACATTTTTGACAGTTCATCTTTCGCATTATGGCAACTACTTTAGATAAAGCTAGTATGATACTGCAGGAGTATTGTCTGTATCAAACATTGAGGTGAAACTTGGAACGACTTTAAACATTTTACCCTTTTAGACTACACAGTATTTTCTTTGGCATTGGGTACTAATTGAATAAATGCCATCAAAAAATAAAACTAGGACATTACAGTTTTAATCGACCCAATTATACGTAATGCATGCAAGTCTTTTCATGGGGTGCCAAAGTTATTTCGCATTATCCATCGTTTTAATTAGGTTTTAAATGGAACACAGCAGCATCACTGTTACTACTTTTTGGTATGAACAAAAAAATGCCATCTGCATGAAGCCTTGCACATTTTAGTAGACTGCAGAAGGAAATGCATACATTTAAATTAGACGAGAAATAAACAATTGCTGGAAAAACGTGGATCTTGGAATTTCTGAGGGTTTAAATGACAGTAACACTCTGCTTTTCTATTTGTGAGAAAGGGGTATTGCTCTATGTTCCAGTGGTTCTATATTCCGATGGGTCAATGTTCCGGTGATTTTGGCTTCATGTTTCGGTAAATTATTTTTCATAAAAAAATGCTACTGTGGAGCAATACTAAAAATGGACGCTACCTTTCGCAACAAACTATTACTAAAGTATTTTATAATGAAGTTTTGCTTTCTCATAATTTTTATTACTAATAAAAGTAGTTTACTACTTGTTGCATAATCATAGAACTTCTACGATCAAAGTTTTTTTCAAACCAAGTACTAAATCAAATAATATAATTCATTTGAACTTCATTCTATTTAAATGGAAAAGACGTTTCACAATAATCTTTTTCCATAAAAAATATTTCACCGGAACATAGAGCCGAAATTGCCAGAACATAGACCCACCGGAACATAGACCCACCAGAATATAGAACCGTCGGAACATGGAGCGTTTGCAGTGAGAAAGTACCTAAACCAATGTATTCATTGGTTTGCCTGAAAGTTATGGGATTTTTTTTGCACCAGTAGAGCATGTTGTACATTATCTAGAAGTTTTAAAAAACTAAAGTGGCATTTTGTAAAACTGATGAATCATCATCAGGGCAGGTAGCACAAAGTTGGGCTCTGGAACAATACAACATTGCTCTTTTGGACTCGATATTTTCAAATATAGAGAGGAACATTAATGACATTGACAACTGAGACTTCAATTCATCAACGGTCCTATTTAACCAGAATTGAAGTGGACTAAATAATATTAGCAGGGAAGTGCAATTTAGGATGCTATAATCAAATACAACAACATATCATACAGATATTAATAATAATAATTCGTCCTTTACTCACCACTGTCGTTCAGACTAAAGTGACAGTGAGTGAAATCATAATAATTGTTATATTATTTGTTTTGAAATAAATAAAACAAAACAAACAAGCCAAAATTGTTATAATACATTTTTTGTCCGAGCTGTTCATTAATTAGTATCATTGCTTTGCTGAGTTCAAAGTTTTATATTGTCACAGAATCCTTAGATATGGCTTTCCTTTTACTCATATATTCAATCATCTTTTTATTGTTCATATGTGAATATTATTAAAAGTAAGTTATAAATATTATCTCGCTGTTACGTGTACAACTAACAGATTATATTGTTGCTACTTCCTGTCATGATTATTATAATAATCATCATCATGTTCAATGAAGGCAAGAGGAGTCAACTTCGTATAAAATAATAATTAATTATTATTGTGCAGGATTTTACTAGGACTGTTGCCAGTCCCCTCGTAGGCTAGTGCGGACAGAGCTGTCTATTTTGTCAGGCAGGCTTGCTGACAGTCTAGCCGAATCACTGCCTATCTATCAGCATGGTCCGGTTGACAGTAGGTTAGGATGGCAGCGTCTGTCCAGCAAGTTTGTGTATCGTCGGCTACCCGTTTGGACAACGCAAAGCTATTTCAACCAGTAGGTTGTATAGCGATTGTCCTCTTGAGTAGTAGAGCTAGTCGTTATTGCGTGTGTGAGAGAGAAATCAAGTACGTATGAACTTGAGTGAGTGTATAAGATTTTATTCAAACAAATAGAATCAGCTGGGTTACAACAACACTGTCTGAGCTAAAGGCTAGCAGCTGTACTTATTTAGATAAATCGTTGCGTAACAACTCTTTGCTTACAGTATAACGATAATCTCGAGTACACAGCAGCAATGTAACAACAATCTTGAGTAAATAGCAATGAATAATGTACAAACAGAAGTTAGAGGTTAAATAAAATAGTCTGAGCGCTTCCTTGGTAACTGCAATACAAGGACAGGACAAGGATACTTGTTACACTAGGGTTCGCAGTTCTTTCTGTACATTATTTATTATAATAATATTAATAATTATTATTATATATTATTATTTAATATTATTATTATTTAATATTATTATTATATTGTGGAGGATGCCACGAGCGCACCCAACACAAACACTAACAATCAGTTTAGCAATTACCTTCTCTTACACATTGTGCAGTTCTGTTGTCTATGTTCTATGTCCATGTTCTATGTCTACATGTGTTCTATGCAAGTACCACCCCTTAAGGGCAGGACTATCACTATTTATCTTTAAGGCTGGCCATACTGTTTTATTAACCAATCACTACGCAGCAGGCGTAGCCTGCCTTTGTTTTATCTTAATCTTTTGTCCTGTCAGTTTTACATAAATACTCAGTTTCACCATAATAAAATCAGAGTTACTCCACTTACTCTCAGAAGTCACTTTGTTTAACAAAATACTTCATTGCGCACTTACCTTGGCAAACATATGCTTTATAGCTTGCTATACATATACCGACAAGTGTAACAGATAAACATACACCGAGTTACTCAACCTTGCCTAAGCAACGGTTCGACCACTGCAGTGTGAGGCGGATGCATGACCAGTCGACTTAGCTAATAGTCAGCAATGACTCCCTACTAAGTACGACATCTGGTCACGGCTTGTGCCAATATAGCTAGCAAAGTCAACCTGAGTGAAGGGAGGAAGTACAGGTGCAGAGGCTAAGCTACCACAGAGCAAAATCCTGTACATTGGTGGCAGCAGTGGGATTGAAGCATCCACTGAAGAAGACACTCCCACACTAAGGACGACTAGAAGATGGCACAGAGGAGGAGAGCCACCAGCATCGACCGAGATCCCTCCAGTATGCAGATGATGGGGACACTGACTGACATCCTCAACCGAATGACAGTAGCCAACACTAGAGACAGGTTCAAGGCACCACAGTTCGATGGCCACGGAGATGTCCACTACTTCCTAAACAGGTTCAGAGAGGTGGCTGCGGCCAACCGCTGGCAACCTGAGGAAGCGGTCATCCACCTACGGCAAGCATTGACTGGCAGAGCGGAGCAATGTGGGAGAGGAGCGACGACAGAAGACGTGATCAGGACCTTGCAGGCAACCTTCGGTATGACCCGGTCAGAAGCGCAAGCTAAGCTGCTCAGTTACCGTAAGTCACCAAAGGACAACCTGAGGGACCATGCCATCACAGTCGAACGTCTCGTTGAGGCAGCCTATGGCAACCTCCCACTACAGAATCGAGAAGAGATGACGATGCAGACTTTCCATAGCACTCTGGGTCACACGTACTTGCAACGGCATCTGCTGGCAGTACGCCCCCAGAACTTGGAAGAGGCCATCCAAGCCGGACACGAGTTTTTGCAGGTTCCTCACCAGTCAATGGGAGGACCGCATGTCAGAACCGTGGAGGCTGACCCTGAAGAAGACGAGGAGCCCCCTCGAAGAAAAGACAGCCGCTGCCAAGAGGTGCAGGACCCCCTGACTCAACTCCTCCACACAGTGGAAGGACTGGGAAAGGAAATCGCTGACCTAAAGGCTGAGAGAAAGGTAGAGATACCCAAGAAGTGCTGGGGCTGCCAGCGAACAGGACACACCCGAAGAGAGTGTAGGACCTCCCCCTGGCCCAGCCGCCAGGGAAACGGGTACAGCCCGCAGCAGTAGGGCAACCTACTGGCTGCAGACGGGCGATCTCGAGCAAGAAGATGAAAGAGCCAGCTGACCCCAGAAGACAGGAAGGAAAGCCGCGGGCGAGCATCTCTCTGGACCTCCTGACCAGTCCCCCGATCACTCTGTCCAACCGCTTCGCCAGTCTGGCAAAATTAGCCGACTCAGCGTTGCTAGAGACAGAGGAGGCGGGGACTCGCGAGCAGCAGGAATCAAGGCCCAGGATGAGAGACAAGCAGACGCAGACCGCGACCCCCCTGAAGAACAGGACAGTCAGCCCAAAGCCAGTCACATTGCAACTCAACCATGTTACCCGCCCATATCGCTCCAGTTATTACTTACCTGGACGGGTGGAAGGAGAAGCAGTGACATACCTAATTGACACAGGGTGCAACACCAACCTGTTAGCCAAGCGCATCTTCGACAGACTACCTGACCACATCCGACAGAACCTGCAGGAGTACGATTCACACGGCCTTATGGCCGACGGGACAAGGCTCCCCTTCTATGGACTACTCGCACTCCAAGGCAGAATCAGACATGTCAAGTTCAGTGAAACTTTTGTGGTCAGCCAAGTGAATGAAGACGTGATACTAGGCATGCCATTCCTGGCCAGTCAAGAGTGTCAGCTAGGATTCGAACGACCAGTATTGGTGATAGGAGGAAAGGAACTGGTGTGCACCGACCGCCATGGAAGGAATCTGGTATCGAAGGTCCAGGTCAGACAGGAGACGGAGCTACCTCCTCAGGCCGAGATGACCATCCAGTGTCACCTGAGTTCCCGAGAGACATATCCCCAGGGGGTGATAGAAAGTATCCAAGGCAAGATACCCATAGCCACTAGCGTCAACCAGCCCGACTCCCACGGACGGGTAATGGTACGATGCCTGAACCCAACGCAGGACACTCTGAGGTTACCTGCCGGAGAGGTGATAGGGACATTCACCGGAGTAGAGGCAGAAGGAATCCAAGCCTTGGATGAACCCCCAACCCCAGTCAGACGAGGGACGACAGAGAGAGAGATTCCCCCTCACCTCCGAGAGCTGTTCACACAAGCCCGGAAGGGGTGTAGAGACACCCGACAGGAAGGACAGTTGAAGGACCTACTACTGCAGTACCAGACGGTATTCAGTAGTCACAGCGGTGACATAGGACGAACGCATCTGGCCGAACACTCCATTCCTACCATAGAGGGAGCTCGACCAATCAGATGCCCGCCCCACCGTCTGGGACCTGAGAAAGAAGCAGAGGCGGAGCGCCAAGTCAAAGACCTGCTGGAAAAGGACCTCATAGAGCCGGCAGACGGGGCATGGAGTTCTCCCGTGGTCCTAGTGAAGAAGAAGGACGGCTCATGGAGATTTTGCGTCGATTACCGCAAACTTAATGACCTCACCAGACAGGATGCGTACCCAATCCCCCGCATCGACGAGTCCCTCGATGCCTTATCAGGGAGCAAGTACTTCTCTACCCTGGACCTCACCAGCGGCTACTGGCAGGTGCCCATGGACCAAGACGCGCAGGAAAAGTCAGCCTTCATCACACGTAGCGGACTCTGGAAGTGGAAAGTGCTTCCCTTCGGCCTGACCTCCGCCCCGGCTACCTTCCAACGGCTGATGGAAAAAGTCCTGAAAGGCCTCCACTGGCGCACACTCCTGCTGTACCTCGATGATGTTATCATCATCGCCCCCGACTTTGAAACTCACTTGCAAAGGTTGGGCGAGGTACTGGGACGGCTCCAGCAAGCTGATTTGAAGGTCAAGCCATCAAAGTGTGAGATCCTACAGAAGGAAGTGAGATACCTGGGCCACGTAGTGAGTGCAGAAGGCGTGGCAACAGATCCAGAAAAAGTAGCAGCCGTCCGACAGTGGGAGACCCCCAGAGGAATGAAAGAGCTCCAGGCCTTCCTAGGAACTGCAGGGTATTATCGGCAGTACCTGCCCGATTATGCCACTATAGCAAAACCCCTCACCGTACTCACCGGAAAGGACGTCCCCTGGCAGTGGGGCCCAAGAGAGCAAGCAGCCTTTGATCACCTCAAGCACGGACTGACACACGCGCCGGTACTAGGGTACCCGGACCCTAGCCTGCCCTACATCCTGGATACTGACGCCAGTGCAGTAGGAGTAGGAGCCGTGCTGTCTCAAGTCCAAGGAGGGAAAGAGCGAGTCATAGCGTACTTCAGCAAGACGTTGGCTCCAGCTGAAAAGAATTACTGCGTGACCAGAAGAGAACTCCTGGCCGTCATAAAGGCAGTCAAGCATTTCAGACCCTACTTATACGGCAGAGAGTTCAAGCTACGAACCGACCATGCGTCCCTACGCTGGCTTTGCAGGAGGCGAGAACCCTCAAACCAGATCGCCAGATGGCTAGAGACCTTGGCAGAGTTCAAATACAAGTTGGAGCATCGAGCAGGGGTGCAACATGGGAACGCCGACGGGCTCAGCCGCCGAGGACAGTGTGTGGACTGCCGATAGTGTAGTGCAATAGAACAGAGAGATGGCGGACCAACCCACGCAGAGCTTACCCAGGAGAGACCCCCACCGCTCAGCAAAGAACAAGCGAATCTCACATTTGTACAGCCCCCACAAGCCACCGGCGACCTAGTGCAAGAACAAAGAGATGGGACAGGACCAGTCGCCCGAATATACGCAGAGGTCAGACAGCCAGGCAGCATATCTGAAAGAGAGTTAGCAGAAGGGGAGACGGAGCTGCGAGTCTTATACGAGAGGCGAGGAGCCATGTCAATCCGTCCCGACGGAGTGCTCGTCATCCAACTCCAACACCCAACTCGACCAAAGCAGTGCACCCTGTGCCCCCCAAGCAGACGGACCCAGGTCGTTTGGGACACCCACCGACTAGCTCATGCAGGCATCCATCGAACCAGACAGCGCATCCTGCTGGACTGGTACTGGCCTGGCATCTCCCCGCTAGTCCGACGACTGATCAACGAGTGCGAGGTCTGCCAAGTGGCGAAGAGCGGACGGAAGACAGATAACCCCCACAGGCAGCGCATGTACGCTGGCCAGCCATTTCAAAAATTGGCTGTGGACCTGGTGGGACCCTTACCGCTGACAAAGAGAAGGAACAGATGGGCGCTGGTCCTCACCGACCACTTCACCCGGTGGCAGGACGCCATTGCGCTGCCAGACGCTACTGCACCCACCGTAGCCACTGCACTTGATGAGAGGGTATTCGCATACTGGGGCCTGCCGGAACAACTCCACTCCGACCAGGGCGCCCAGTTCGAGTCAATACTCCTAGAAGAACTCTGCAGCCTATGGGGAATCAAGAAAACCAGGACCACCCCATACCACCCTCAAGGGAACGGAGTAGTTGAGCGGCAAAACCGCACGCTCGGGGACGCCCTGCGTGCCCTTATCCTCACTAAGGGACAGGACGAATGGGACAGCCTCCTTCCCCAAATCATGCGCGCATGCCGAGGCACCCCCCACTCAGCCACAGGAGAGACGCCTAACATGCTGATGTTAGGACGGGAGGTGCGTCTGCCGGATCAGCTAACCGGGACACCCCCTCACTGGATCCACAGAACGTGACAGAATACACAGCAGAGATCCAGGCCAACCTACAGATGGCACACCAATACCTACGAGACAGACAACAAGAGGTCAGACAGGAGGAAAGCGACGAACCGCCTGTCTTCAAAGAAGGAGACCTGGTTGTCTTAGAGAATAAGAGAAGAGTAAAGGGGAGCAATCCGAAACTACAACCCCGGTTTGTGGGCCCCTACCAAGTCTTGGAGGCATTCAACAATCATACCTACAAAGTAGGCAGAAACGGACAGTGGTCCATACAGAATGGACAGAGACTACGATCCTACCGGACGTGCGATGAACCAGTGGGCAGGGCCCCACCCTGTAGAGAACCTGCCATGCGGCCGAACATGAAAGGCGCACGGCGAGGACGGCCAAAGAAAGCACCACTCCAGCCACGAGGAGTAGACGAAACTGTCCAGCCACTACCCATATTGCCAAGAGAAGAGCCTACCTACCCCAGAGATGCAGACGTACCACAGATCCGAGAGGCAGGAAGACCAGAGCAAGCATTTTTGCTACCGGTACCCCCACTTCCGGTGCCACCACCTAGAGAGGAAGAACCACCCACTCCTAGAACACCAGTCAACCCCCCAGCAGAAGAGGTCAGAGACACCAGAAGTCCATACAGAGCGATGAATGAGCCAGAGGGGCCAGGAGAGGAGATAGAGGCAGCCGAAATGCCTGCACCACCTGCTACACCACCCCCAGGTGTACCTACCCTCAATGAAGAAGACTGGCCAGCCCTAGTAGCTCGACCAGGACAACCCTCCCCGGTAGAACGACCACAGAGGGAAAGAAATAAACCAAAACATTTGGCAGATTATCATTGCTACAACACAGTAGGACACAAAAACCCCCCAGAAGAGACAGAAACAGGACTAAGCGAGAAGAGAGTACAGAGAGCAGAGAGAGAGAGCCTAGGACCACAGAAAACAGAAAGAAATTCGGACCAAAACGGTTGGATAGAGGTGAAAAGAAAGAGCAGGAGAGAAATGCACGAAATTCGGCAAAAAACAAGGAGTTGTTCCCCCCTTCGTCCGAAGAAGACAACCCCCAATTATGCACACACACCAACCAGAGGTACTCGACCCGCGCTCCCACGTCATCAAGATTCAGTCACGTGGGATGCGCAAACGACGAAAAAAGCAACCAAAGGCGCCAAGGGAGAAAATATAATACGAAACAGCGCCCACCAGGAATCAGTTGCTCATCAACCGTCAGAGACAGCACCACATCAAGTTTTTGCACAGTTCGCCGAACTACTTGAAGAAATGGCCCGCACCAGAGGAAGAAATGCTGAAGATGTAGCTGTCGGCAACCAAATGATCACCTCCAGCACTGGTAAGCTACCGACAGTCTCAATACAATCACTCACCACAGCACTGGATGACGAGATGCGAAAACTCACTGTCAGAGTGCCTCAGAAAGAGGCATTTCCGACAAAAGTTTGTCCGCCATCCCCTCTACTAAGAATAAATACGGTTTCTCTTACAGACGAAACCCTAGTCAGAAAGCCAGCCAGCAGCACAAGCATACGAGAGATATGGGTAACCGGCAAGACGTGGCAAGCTATAAAGGACGCAGCACAGAGAATGGATGAAGACAAGGATGACTGGAAATGCAAGCTATGTGATTTCCGACATGTACGGAAGAGAGTTATGTACCATGTCCGACAGCACTTCACCTTTTTCTATTGCCACTGCGGAAAGAAGAGCCAGTCGAAGGATTCAATTCAGAAACACATCAGAAGTTATCAAGGAGCCGCCGCTCACGGAGGAAGCAACAAGCCTCTGTTCGAAGTAGACAAGGACTACTACCAAGAGTTCTGTACATTCATGAAGTGGAAGCAACCAGAAGAATTTGGGACGCCGACACCTAGCTATGAGAAGATGGTGGAAAAAGCGGCCAAGCAAACACCAATCATGAAGCGACTAGGAGACCAGAGGGAGGCATCCCCACCGATGAAGAAGAGGAAGGTGACATGCAGCCCTCCTGCAGAAAGACGGACGCCAGAGAGGAGAGTGAGTAAAGAGAGAGAAGGACGGCATTGGCGAATGACCATACAAGTCGACAACGAACAAGAGAAAGCCCGAAAGAGAAGAGAAAGAGTGAGAAGATTAGATCAATATGAGACGGAAATACAGCAGCTGACGAGAGAAGCCTACAAGACCCTACAGAAGGTAGAAGATATAAAGTATAAGATGAGGAAAGAGAAGCAGGAGCTGGCCATGGACAATTAAATCGCTCGCGCCATCTTTTTATTGGCATTGTCGCCAATGGGGCGGCGTGTGTGGAGGATGCCACGAGCGCACCCAACACAAACACTAACAATCAGTTTAGCAATTACCTTCTCTTACACATTGTGCAGTTCTGTTGTCTATGTTCTATGTCCATGTTCTATGTCTACATGTGTTCTATGCAAGTACCACCCCTTAAGGGCAGGACTATCACTATTTATCTTTAAGGCTGGCCATACTGTTTTATTAACCAATCACTACGCAGCAGGCGTAGCCTGCCTTTGTTTTATCTTAATCTTTTGTCCTGTCAGTTTTACATAAATACTCAGTTTCACCATAATAAAATCAGAGTTACTCCACTTACTCTCAGAAGTCACTTTGTTTAACAAAATACTTCATTGCGCACTTACCTTGGCAAACATATGCTTTATAGCTTGCTATACATATACCGACAAGTGTAACAGATAAACATACACCGAGTTACTCAACCTTGCCTAAGCAACGGTTCGACCACTGCAGTGTGAGGCGGATGCATGACCAGTCGACTTAGCTAATAGTCAGCAATGACTCCCTACTAAGTACGACATCTGGTCACGGCTTGTGCCAATATAGCTAGCAAAGTCAACCTGAGTGAAGGGAGGAAGTACAGGTGCAGAGGCTAAGCTACCACAGAGCAAAATCCTGTACAATATTAATTATTAATTATCATCATCATAATTATAATAATAATAATAATCATTCTTCATTAATTATTATTATTATTTATTTCAGTAGTATATATTATTACCAATTACATCAATCATCATCATCCTGGACAGAAATAACATGATGATACATTTACAAATAAAAGTCATGGCAACATAATCATAGGAGAACGACAATTAATTAGAATCATAATAATAATTAATAATAACAACAACAAATAAATAATAATAATAATTAATTTAATAAATATAATAAATAATAATAAGCTACTATCTATTAGTAGTAGTAGTAGCAGTGGTAGTAGTAGTATACTAACATTATAATTATTACCAAAAAAGTAGTAGCAGAAGCAGTGGTATTATTATTATTAATAATATAATAATATATATATTGTTGATGTTGTTTGCATAACCGATTCAAGGATTGCGCTATTTGCAGCTTTAGGCTGTACACAGTAGGTAAATTAAAATTAGACAATGATTAAATAAATAATTACCTGCAAAAGCTACATTACCATTTCTTTAGACTAAACTTGAGGGCTTACATCAAAACGTCAATTTCTCCATTGAACACACGTTCAAGGAACTAAGAGGATAAGGTAAAGTTTTTGCTCCTCACTCCATTAAATATTTTGTAGTCGCATCACCAGCCGAAAGCAATTTTCTTAAAATCGAAGGCTAACCTTATAAAGACCATTGGCAAGCAGGGAAAACTCAGGTGTCAGTCACTTTCGTCATCATCATTTTTAATTATTCCTGGAAACCAATAAAGTAATAAACATATCCATCTAGGGCTCATCTCCTCACCATAATAATAATAATTAGCTGAATCATTATTTTATTATTATTATTATTATTAATTATCTATGTATATATATTCGCTCAACAATAAATATGATAAATAAGATTATAATAATAATAATAATGGTATACGATTTTTTTTAAAATTATTTTTTTCATTAGATAGGTTATTATTAATTATCATCATTATTATTAGATTATTATTATGATTATTATTATTTATTATTATTTATTATTATTTATTTATTATTATTTATGAATGATAATAATAATATATATTACCATATCATTAATAATTTGTTGTTAATAATAATTACTATTATTATTATTATTATTAATTAAAAATTAGGTTAACAACAACAATAATAATTAACAGTAATTATTATTATTATTGTAATAATAATAGTAGTAATAATTAATAATCATAATTAATAATGGTCTTTATTTTGCATTTCTTTCTGATCATCATCATCATCATAATAATAATAATATATAAAAATAATAATGATAAAATAAAATATGATAATAATTAATTAATTTAATATAATATAGTTGGTTATTATTATTATAAATTATTATTATTATTAGCTTTAATTATTATTGAAATGTTTATTATTGCTATTATTATTATTGACGGTTATTATTATTATTATTAATTAACATTGAATAATAATAGTTAATGTAATTATTATTATTATCAAAATTATGAATTATTATGACTGATGATAAATAATTATTATAATATATTATTATTACCACTTACATTAATTAAATTTAATAATACTGATGCTCTGGCACAGTATTATTATTATTATCATTATTATGAAAAATTATACTTTCTGGCAGGATCATCATCATCATGATGATATTGTTGTTGTTGTTGTTACATAATAGTAGATACATGCATAAGGATAATGATAATAATGATATATTACAAGATATACAACAATAATAAATATTGATACGATAATAAATGAATAATAATGTAATATGATTAATAATTATTAATTTATAATAAAAAAAACCTTAGTTAATAATAATTCAACTATTATTATTATCATAATAAATCATAATAGATAGATAAATTAAAAAATATTATTATAATTTGATTCTAATAAATATTATTTATTATATTAAAGATTATTATTGTTCATTTAAAGTTATAATATCTTATTAATAACTTACACCGGTCTGTTAAATATATAAATATATTTATTGTTTCGTTCACTTTATTGATAGTTATATTAATGTTTATTATTAATATTAATTGTAATTGTTGTAAAGAAGACTAACCCACACAACTGCTGTAACCAAGTAATTGTTATTATGATAAATTGAATAAATTAGTCAACGAAATATTAGCACTTTTATTCGTTGTTAAGTCCAACACATTACAGGCCGGTGTCATTAACAACTCCCCTAGTATGAAAGATTATGAAACGTAAAATTCTGAGGAATAAAGACTACAATCAAAAAATACATTCATCCAGGCCAACATGGTTATTAGGAGAAATTTTTACACCATTCAGCTGGTCAGTACATACCATCCATAGCATTTTAAATTATGTTGATTTTGGGCACCCAGTTTATGGTCCAGTACTTGACTTCTCCAAGGCCTTTGGTAAAGTCTCACACAAGCATTTAATAGATAAAGTAATAAGCATTGGTGTAAGTGATACCTTGATTAAATGGATTGCAGGTCTTTTGAACAAAGATCTCAAAAGGTGATTTTGGACAGAGATTTTTTTAAGAATGCTGATTGTAACATTTGGTGTCAGTTTTAGGTTCAATTTTATTCTTGATGTACATCTATTATGCATATCAATATGTAAAATATTCAGGAACCATGCAGGGATGAGAGTGTGAGTGATGCTAAAGAGAAATTTGGGTTAAACTTACTGTTTGAAAAATGCAAAACAGTCGTACTAAAGCTTTTTCACAAAATGTTGCTGAATGAACATATGGATTCTCTCATTGACAGTTTCTATTCACTGATAGCATGCATTCAACACTGTAATGTTTACACTTACTTGCTTTGTCTCAGTCAGTTTCTAATTTATTTCTGCTGCTTGTACTTTTTTTCACCGCAGCTTTGTTCCTCCGTGATCTAAACAACCTCATAGTCACTGAATTGACGGTTT